>BSBN01000792.1:625000-1250000 GCA_027924645.1 Cunninghamia lanceolata | reverse complement strand
GAGATCCTCCGAAACTTGATTCATCAAATCTAAATATTAGAGAAGTTCAGGAAGAGGAACAAGTCAATCAGGAGGACATAGAAACGATAGATAGAATAGTTGATGCAGAGATAACTCCTCC
This sequence comes from Cunninghamia lanceolata, assembly GCA_027924645.1. Lineage (NCBI taxonomy): Eukaryota > Viridiplantae > Streptophyta > Pinopsida > Cupressales > Cupressaceae > Cunninghamia > Cunninghamia lanceolata. Next base: position 1,249,879 of record BSBN01000792.1, on the reverse strand, counting down.
ACCTGATCACTCTGGGAAGGAAAAGGATGTTGCTACCATACAGAATCCTCTAGATCAAGTAGCAAGTGGTGAACAAGTTGAAATGAGTCCCTCAGAAGAAAACACAGAGAAGAATAATACAGAGAGAGGAGGAAAAAGGAAAAGAAGACAAAGTAGAAGAAGATGGTGCAAATGTTGAAGCACCTAAAGCAAATGTAGAAAAATCTGATGATTAAAAGAATGGTTTAGAAAATGTAGCAAGAGACACTGCAAATGCAGTAAAAGGCTCTCTTGAAAAGGAAATGATTGAGCTTGATGAGTCTAAACTACTCCAAGGACTAACCAATTTGGATGCGCTCTATCCATTTCAATTGATGAAAATAGCATCTTTCACCCAAGTGAAAGCCAGAGAAAAGTTGATAAAAAACCACTTAGAGGACAATGAGATGTTGGAGCTAGCAACCGAAGTTTTAGAGAAATTAATGCCAACCTATCAGAAGAATTAAAGTGATTCCCCCTCCGGTCATCTAAAAAATCTTGTAAGTTCAGTAAGTTCACATTTTGAATCTTTTGAAAAGTCTACAGAGACAAAAGTTCAAAAAGAGTTATTGAATCAGAAGTTCAACCAAGTCAAGAAACTAATAGGGAATGGTAGATTGATCTTAGGCATTAGCATAAAGAGCATTTAGAATGCCCTAAATGATGGAGGGGATATATATAAGTTTTGTCTATCTTGGTCTAAAGTAAATAAAGATATTGAGAAGAAGATAAAAGAAAAAGAACAGAAAATATCAGTTATGTCTCAAAATTTTGATCCTTTAACTATCCCTCATATAAGCCAGGAATGTCAAGTTATTAGCTTGATAGACAAAATAAAGGCACTTCTAAAAGAGAAAGGCAACACTATCAACAGGATGTGTGAACTCAGGGGATTGATTGCTCCCAAATTGGAATCCATGCACAATGCCTTATCTGAAGCTCAGAATGTACTCCAAACAAGTGATCCTCTGGATCTGGCAAAGGTAGAAGCATATGCATTTTTGCTGAGTGGGCACATTTCCATTTTGGATGGACTAAAGAATGCTTGGGCCTTCGAACTTGCCCAATTAAAAATCAGTTTTGCAGACGTCCTCAAGTTCATGTGAATGGAACTTAATGGTTACTTGTACATATGCGGCAATGTATACAGAAATTTTGGGGAATTAAACGGATCCCACCCTTTGTCATTGATGTCAAAGGGGGAGTGAAGGGTAGTGAAAAATTAAGTATTCAGCAAAGGGGGAGCACTGGAATAAGTAAAGTGCATGAATGTACAGACAAAGGGGGAGTTGCACAAAGACACTTAGTCATTTTTCACTAAGTGTTGCCATCAATGCCAAAGGGGGAGATTGTTGGCAAGAGACAATGCTTAGCATTGATATGTGTTGTCATTGATGGAAACTAAGATTGTTCTCCACATCTACAATGCAGTATCTGATCTTACCAAAAGTTAGAATGATAATCTATTTAAGTCCGAGAGCCTGAAAATAGAGCATATAGTAGAGTCTAGTATTTTGGTCAGCAGATCTCTCCAACTAATCATTATGTGTTGCGGATCTGAAGGAGTGTAGAGGGACACTAGGACAATCTAAATCTAATTTTTTAGTCTCCGGTGATAATGGGATCAGAAGTTATGAGTATCTAAATACCGGGTCCTATTATGACAGAATAGAATAGTTCAGTGAAGAACAGACAGACTTATGTAAATCCTTGTGCGGACCCAATAGAAGTGTTTTGATGAACTATGTATGAGATAGGATGTTAGTGGATGACATGTACGATGATCTACATGTGTTATTTTTGGTACACATCAATATTGGTTTATGGATTTAGCCAACAGAGCAGAGCACTCTTAAAAAGTTCCAAGTGTTTGTTATTGCCGACTAGCAAGTGATTGCAATTCAAGATAAGTATATATAGCCGATCATTGTGGATATTTTGTGGATGTATTGTAGTCATGGAGATAATGTGAACAGAGTAGAAATCTAATATCTGAATAAAGGTAGAATAAAAAAAAGAGCATAATAAAGATGAAGTGTACAAAGTTAGTATTTGTACTTAACCAGAACTTATCTCTAACATTGGCAGATGCATCTTACCAGTTCAAAATCTCTGTAAATCTCTTGTAAACTTTTCTATAGGTAGTGAGCCTCCACTTGATCAGTGAGCTTGGGGCAGTAAGCCTGAATGCATGTGCATTCCCATTTGTAAAATACTTTTAATAGGGTATTAATCTTTGTGTGTTAACCCCCACCATGGTTTTTCCATTAACCAAGTTTCTGCGTCAAAATCTTGGTGTCAAATGTGCTATTTTTGTTTTTGCTTATGTAATGCTGAAATAGTTATTTCATTAACTTCTTTATAAGATTGATTAAAGAAGGAAAAAGGTTTAATAAGTAACAACTAATTCACCCCCCCCTCTCAGTTGTCTGGACCTATTCCAACATTTTGTTGTTGAACTTCTAGGAAGGTAATTCATGTTGTTGAAAAACAATATCCGAGGCAATCGTATGCATACAATCCAACAAGGTTACTACATCATTTGGCCTGATAGAAGGTGGAACCACAACCTTCTATAAAGCTTCCTAGAGCATCCCGTGGTATGCCAGTGAAGTTTGAACTAATTCCCAAAGAGAGAAATTGGTCGAAGTAGCATGTATCTTTTATACTAGATCATACTCTCTTCCAGTGTTCTGAGAAAGATGGGGATTTAAAGGGAGAGGAGGTGCAGAAACTAGGAGGGAAGCAGGAATGGATGAAGTTTGTTTGTTTTTCTTATTAAGTCTAGTGTTATACGTGTGAGTGACCACATGATATTAAGGTGGTTGTGACACATTTAGAGTGATTGATTTCACAATATTGGTGAACTAATTCGAAGCTCGAGGTGGGTTTGGAGCACCTCAAACAATGATTACTGGTTTAGACATTTGTGGTGTTTCGGAATGAAGATACACAACAATTTTTAGTTTCACAGGTTCTTGTTGGGAACTAGAAATGTAAATCATGTTTATCAACCATTTAGATAAAGATGTTTGGGGAACCGAAGAGGAATAATTGACAGAGATGAAGTCGTCAAGAGCCTCATCTAGCATGTCAAAATCATCACTACTAAATAGTTCATCAAAAGAATGAAAAGTTTGGAGAAAGAGGTCTGACATAACTGAACACCTACTTCTTTCCAAACTAAAAATGAAAAGAAATTTATAGAATTTAAAAGTAATGAATATGCAAGAATAGATATGTCGGGTTCACCAAAAATTTTAATATCAAAATTGATTCTAGATAAACTACTTATCATCAAAATAATCTTCTATCTAAACATTAGGATACTAGCTAATGAAGATGTATATATCACTACTATCCAATCTAGAAGAGCGAGAAGGTCCAAGCTAAGTCCCTTTGTTGCTACTAGAATGAAAATGGATAACTAATACTAACTAAAATGGATAAAACTTGGAAAATAAATAAATCAATAGAATATTTTACAGAAAAAAATATGATCACAGAAAAATAAAATGATAATAAACATGGCACTAGAGGATGAAGCTCATTGTCTAGGATAATAGCGCACCATGAGGACATCTACGTGTTGTGCTATAATCTATACGGCATAGAAATAGTACAGATTTGTGATCCTGACCTTTGTGCTAATCTTTTCAACCATTCATCATGCTGTTGAGCTTCCTGGTGAAACTTGTAAATGCATAGATTAAAAAAGAGGGTTGGGTTGTATAGGAGTTTGCCTTAGTCAAACTCTATTTTTGGTGTTTCCACCTCAACGATAGCTAAAGATATTGATTGATTGATAAACAAAACGTGTGCTCTAAGTCTAAGTGTATCTAGAATTGTTATGAGTAGTGACAAGTGATAATGCAATCTTGATAAATTAAATCCTACTCAGTGACTTACAGTGGATTCACAAAACAATCCCTATATGACAGGGAAAAGAAGGACACATATTCAACCCACAAAGATATTTGATATATGAAAAAAGATTGCAATATGAAGTATGAAAATTACGATTAATTGAAACTTTCACCTCACAATGAGTAAGTGAAATTCGCTTGGAAGGTATCAGTCCCAATCAAAATCCTTTAGGATTTGAAACACTTCAATCACAAGAGCACTTGGAATCAAGCTTGTGAGAAAGGGTGTGATATAATTTTAAGAAAATAAATTGTAGTAATGGTGGTTCTCAATTTCAGCAGAGCTTCACTATGAAAATAAATTGATCCTTTGCAATGGAAAATCTACTTGCTTAAATAGAGAGCAAAGGTGAAAAATCAAGGAAAGAAGTCATTTGGGTGCAGATAAGCATCAAGAAAATCTTGGTGTATCACGCAAGTGTTATGGAGTAAAAAGTTGACACATGCCTTTTTACCTCCTAGTTTAGCTCCTAGGTCCTCTTTGCTTCATTATACATTCTAATTGATCATCCCGAAGGAAATTGCCCAACACCCATGAGATTTTGAACCCTTGGGACCTCCTTTAACTTACCCCTAATCTAATTTGGGCCCCTAGACTTGGGCGCCAACCGCCCAAGCCTCCCCTGATTGGTCAGGGCTAATTAATGGCATGTTGGCTTGGGCCCTTCCAAAATGTTCCCCCTTGTCAACTTTTGTGATTTAAATTCATAAATGTTAGTGGGAAAGCATATATAAGTGAGTTTATGACTTCATTTTAAACCTAGATGGATATAGCAAACTTATGATATTGGAGCAAAGAGCATTCGAGGTATTCGTTGTGTTATTGTTGCAGATTTGTGTTTGTATTTGTGTGTTTATTGCAGATATGGCATCATCATCCATATCCTTATGAGTTGAAGAGATTTCATCCTCGTAAGGACTTCACATCTGAGGTGAAATCATTGTTATTTGAATCATTTCATCATTTGGATTATCTTTAGCCTTTGCCCTGTGTTGACATTCTTTGAATCAGCATTAGGATTTGCCACTTCTAATGCACAGGCAGATTCAGCCAACTGAATACAGGAGGTTACGTGAGCTCCTCCCCTTCACTTCTGGTTCTGCCGCACCAAGGGGGGTATCCCTATAACTCAAGATGTAACCTTGACTAGCTCAAAGATAGAAAGATCTAACTTGACAATAACAGGCAGAATACTCTCATGTATGGACCAAGATCTGCATGATAGATCACAAGGCTGGCAACATTCTTGGACATGATGTCTGGTTGGGTATGAGAGCATGCAGGGGGTTCCTAATCCTACTCCTACAACTAACAGGTGGAAGTATGAAATGTTTTAGTTTGAATTTTGGATGCAAAGCTGGACATGGTGTATAACACAAGAACACAGCATGATTGGTGCCTATCCAGGGCTTGGAGTCGGTAGACATACACCTGTGAATGATCAGCATGAATAGCTAAAACTGGATTTCAGGGGGATACACATGATACCTGCCTTACAGATATCTCCCAATGAAGAGTGTTAAGTTATCTCTACTTATGGCATCCCTACTGCAGTATACCCTTCCCAATGTTCAACCTGAAAATAGTTTAATCTGCCCCTTGAGCAGAGGTTAAAAGATCAGACATTCAACATAGGAATTCTATGCTCTAGAATCTAAACATTACGCAAATATCCAGATCCAGAAGAAGAATACATGCAATACTGGAGACAGAATTAACAAAACACATGCTAAGATAGCATTACTCATATAAGATCAACCATGAAATCAGTGGATTCATGCCAAGTCGTACAACAGGAGATACATAAACTCACAAGTTAGACTGTACAGAGCAACCAGATCAGCTGGTTTTGGATTACAGAGCCAAAAATCCTCAACTTTCAACAACCTTGAATGAATAACACCGTCTGCCTTATATAGCAGGAGGGTGTATTCAGCATTAACTACCAGGTTGACCAAAAATCCCGCCAGATATACAGTATCATAGAAATGGCGCTCAAACATTAATGCAGCAGGTAGGGGAGGAGACAGGAAGATTTTTCGAGCCCTGCGCCACCGCCTAGGGATCCAGATCTTCAACCGGGTACTAGATCAGCCCACGCCTTCGCCCATACCTCTGCAACAATCGCCATTAATGGCGCACCAACCCGCGGCCTTGGGAAGAACATCAGACAGTTAATCGCAACCATTTCCCGCCGAGATTCATCATCATGATATTTGAAAATGCAGGATAACATTATCCCACATGCACCCCGCGATGACCTCTTTAACACTTTATATACTAGGTCATGAGCATATATCATGTCGGTGCTTTTGCTCCTGACGACACTAGTATAAGACCTCATCATCATCACCCTCCAGCAGCATGATATCCTGTTGCCCGAAATATCACCCTGACGTCAGCATCATATCGCAATACAACCGCATGATAATCGCCTTCACCTGCACAACCGGATCCATCAGAGGAACATCCTCCTGCTGAGCTTATACCAAAAGTCTGGCCGATGAACATCCTGATGACATCATCATCATATCCTGCTGACGTCATCATCATATCTGCCTACTGCGCACCTCCTCATATCCGGATGACATCATCATCATGTTTGCAAATATCGGGAGATCTCCTCAAGATGATCAGTGTTAGAAATATGACCCCCCCGGACCTTGATGACGTCATCACATATCCACATCAGGATGATATTCGAAAGACAACCGGATATTTGGGAATATCATCCTGATGCACAAACATCATGTTGCACTGTAGCTCCACTATAAGATCGGGGCGATAACTGAATATGATGATGCTTGAAAAGATCACCCCCGCTAGATAATGCACGAAGCCGACAGGCGGATATCTCCTTGATATCAGCATCATCATGATGCTGGAACAAACACACACTCGAGTGATATGAAAATATCACCCCCTCCTTCGGAAATATCATGATGCAGATAGGCAGAAAGAAAGATATCACCCTGATATAAGGATGACGTCAGCATCATCAAGATGACAAAACAAAGAACAAGAAGTGATACAACATCATCAGGATGATATTGACTAAGATCATCCTGACGTTCAAAATATGATGACCCTAGTGAATATCGGGTCGCACTTAGAACTCTTCAACAACATCATCAGGATGATCATAACCAAGATCACCCGATGATAAAGATATCACCCCGGGCGAAATATCATGAAGGCAGAAAATATGATGACCCTCGCAAGCAGCACAGTGATAACTGGAAATATGATGATGATGACGACGACCCTTAGGAAAAAGCAAGTCAGGTCGAACAACTTAGAGAATAACCCCTTCAGAATATCGGGGCAACATCATCATCATGTTTGGGCAAGGTGATAATTGGAAGATCACCGGATACTTGAAAAATCACCCCCGCAAGCAAATCAGGGCGCACTGTAGCTCGTCAGCATCATCAGGATAAAAACCAAACATCACCCGATAACTGAATATGATGATGACGATGAGAAACCGGTCAACGGAGAACATGATGATGCTGACCTTCATCGAAACAAACATGATGATGATGACCTCCTCCTCAAGAAAATATGATGATGCAGCTGAAAAAACACTGAGGAGGTCCAACACTTGGAGCATTTTTTGGATACTTAGGGAGAGTGCCTGAATGAAAATTGCTCAAAAAACTACCAGTCAATTCAGGCACTAACACCCTGCAAGGGAACACTCTCTATCTAGCAACGGTGAGATTTCATCCTCGTAAGGACTTCACATCTGAGGTGAAATCATTGTTATTTGAATCATTTCATCATTTGGATTATCATTAGCCTTTGCCCTACAAGGGAACACTCTCTATCTAGCAACGGTGTTGGGAAAGTTTGAATGCTAGCCCAAGATTTGACTGAGGCAAATTCCTAAACACCACAACCCCCAAACCCCTCTCTTATTGTCTTGTGTGTACGTTACAGGTACAAGTTTCAAGAAAACTAGAACTACAGGAAGATAGTGCAGGAATTAGAGTTTCAGGATTTGGAAACAGTTCCAGATTATCTCTCTGAAAAGACTTGGGTGGTTGGTGCCTTATCTAAAGGGCTTCCAAGTTCTAGATGTGGTTTCTGAGCATTAGTTGCATCATCTTCTAAGTTTTGACCTCCGGTAGAATCTCACTTCTAGACTTGGGTGGTTGCTGAATTTGTCCTCTGACACCTCTGCTTTCAAGAGACAGGTTCTGACATCTTACTAGTCATCTCTGTACTTTTGGTTTCTAGATTTTTGTTGTCGATCATTTGTTTCAAGCTGATTATCATAATTCTAGGGTTTAGTGTATTGATTGGCCTAGGGTTTGATAAAAGTCTTGGTTGAATCTCATCTTTCCTTGACAAACAAGAGCACAAAATTTGTAGTTGATTTTTCTTGCATCTTGAAGTTACTTAAGCTCAGTTTTGTCCTTGAATGTTGTAGTGAAAGGAGGGTTTGATCTAGTGTACTCACACACATTCCATCATCTCTCTTTTTAACCTATAATATTTTGGTGAACTCATGTTTAAATAATTTGCATCTTGCTGAGTGTTGAAATTAGATTTTACATTACATCATATCATACTTGTCATTCTTCATTGAAAAATCTTACATATATTTGAAAAAATTGAAAAAAATAAGCATTCTATGCTTGCATAAAGGCATAGTTTTGCATTATTTTTCTTGCATATCATTGGAAGAATTTGAAAATCTAAATTTTACATGAAATCTAAGACAAATTACAGAAATTAATCATTTCATGATATCACAACTTACATTTGCATATCTCATTTGCTAGGGTTTTGTTAAAAATTGGTATTTCTCATATAACCTAGTTTTTGCAAAAAGCTAGGGTTAGTAATCAAAATATTATTTCAGATTTTGCTTCTCCTTTAAACTCTCATTCAAATCTGATTTTGAGTTATAGTGTGTCTTTTGCAATTACACATTGTGTATTTCAACATTAAGAGTTTTACACACTTTCTTCACACTTATTTAAGAAAATTTTTACATCATTCATCTTGACTTGTTGTGTAGCACTATTTCCAATATATAATCTTTGTTTGTCATGAAATCCATGTGTTTTTTTATTTAAAAACCTGATTTCCTCAAACAAATGCTTTGGTGTGAACCAGTCTCACATACATGGCTTCTCATCACAACAATAATGCTATGGTCCCTCCTCAAGTTTATATGAAGAGTAAGACTCCTGAACCTAAAATAAAATTTACACCACATGATAAAACAATTGGAAACATTGAGGAACCTCTTTAGCTCACCGTACGTATAAGTGAAAATCCTACAAGAGGGGTCTTTATCGATCCTAATTGTATGATGAATGTGATTACTAAAGAGTTCCTCTATGTGCATGATTTGATAAAAGAATCTTATGAACCCACACATATGATGATTAAGACACATACTAGAGATTTCCACTTGGCTCTAGGAAGACTACATTATTGATTAAAGTAGCGGAGAAAGCTTTGGAACAATCATTTGACATCATTCCTACATCTGACTTGTTTCATGTGAAACTAGGCTATCCATGGCTCAAGTACATGAAAGCATGTTGAAAAATTACTGGTGTTGTCATTCATGTCAACCTTTAGTAGTTGGTTAACTTGGTCTCCAAGTGTTTTTGAGAAAATTTGATGAAAAAGGTGTGCAGTGTGACAGCGTTACTCTCAGCATTATACTCTGCATTTCTTCCTAATTGAAGATATGCTTGTGTGGTTTGTAAGTGTTGATCAGAGGTATTTAGGGGTATTATATCCAGAGTTTTAGGTTCTAGGTCATTCAGAAGTAGAAAATGTGTCTGACAAAATATTTGACTGTGAAGGAGGGTGTTTTGGGGAAATGAAAGTGCTCCGCATTTCTTCACATTGAGCTTTCTTGTCTTGCAAATCTAGGAGTGTGCTTATATTATCTATATCCACCTTCCTTTAAATTTTCTAGTGTTGGGATGCTCTACAAGTTTAGTTCTTGCATTGGTGATCAGTAAGAGTATGTCCTAATGTGCATAATGAAGACATTCTTTGATTCAGACGATTGCGGTAGTGTTGTAGAAGTTTATGATGATGAGTATTCTTGGAAGGTGTGTAAATGCTTTGGAGTGACTCTCCCTAGTCCGCATAATGTTCTTGGACTTGGAGAAGTGTGAATATGGCCTTTAGCTCAGGTTTGGCCAACCTGGCTTACTATCACCATTTGTGGAGGTACCTCTTGGATTGTGGATGTAATAAGTAGCTTGATAATACAAATTTGAGTCTTGGTTATCCCTTGACATGGTCCACTTTCACTTCTTTCCACTGCATAAGTGTTTAGTTCTAACCTAAGTAATGTTTCATGTGTGTAATGCACATGCTTCATTAGGACCGACCTAATTGAGATAGGTCTTGGTTATAGATGGTATAAATGCAAGATAAAGTTGAATGGAGAAAAGTAGAGAAGATGATGCGAATGTGAATCAAGGGCAGTGAATTGTGTGTGAGCTTAAAAGTCTATGACTCTGGAATGCAATGAGCAGAAGGTCTCTACATTTCAGTGTGCTAGAAGTTGTTGGAGGCAATGAGCCAAAGGTTGCGGATGGAAAAGGATGTCAATGGTGGATCTCTCCAGTTGCTTTGAGATAGTGAATCTCTCTATAATGGACTTCTTCTTTCTTCTCTCTTCTGGGCAATGAGCCCTTGGCAGTGAGCCTTTCTCTGGTAGTGATCCTTTCTTTTGGGCAATGAGCCCTTGGCAGTGAGCCTATTAATTTTCGGTGTTGTTCTTCATATATATTGTGAGCTAATCCTCAGTGTGGTTTTTCCCTTATTAAGTTTTCCACATAAATATGGCCTTCTCATGTGTTTATATGTGTTTGTATTGATGCTTCAAATGTTTACATTCTACTAATGCATTGTAAGTGTTTGACGTTGTGAGGGTTTAAAATTTTAACATACAACTGATTCACCCCCCTCTCAGTTGTCCTGTGCATTCCAACAATTGGTATCAAAGCTAGATTCTTGGAAGAAGCTTAACTGCTTGGGGTAGATTTGGATGGCGCACATGAAAAGTATAGAGGTTCCATTATTTGATGGAACAAATTATGCTTTTTGGAAAACTAGGATGGAAAGTTTTCTTGTTTCATTAGGATATGGAGTATGGAAGATAGTTGACAAAGAGTATATTATACCTAAAAATGGTCCAAAATATGAATATAAGATTAAAGAATATGAGAACAATTGAAAGGCAAGGAGTGTTCTTCTGAACAGTCTTTCTGACTCTGAATTAGTAAAAGTGATGAGTTACAAAACTGCTCATGAGATCTGGAAGAAACTGGAAAGTACCTATGAATGAGATGAAAAGGTCAAGCAAGAAAAGTTACAAATACTAAAGTCCAAGTTTGAGGCCCTAAGGATGTCAGAGAATGAAAATATTGCAAGCTACATGCAAAGAGTGGATGAAATTGTCAATTCCATCAATGGCATTGGTGGAGAGTTGGAGGAAAAAGAAGTGGTAAAGAAGGTGCTAAGAACTCTTCCTAAATCTTATAGTGCTAAATTTTATGCTATTGAAGAGACTCAAGATCTAGATAATTATGCTAGGGATAAAATTTTTGGTACTCTAACTACTTTTGAGATAAGAGAATTTGGTCAATATAAGCCAAGAAAAGAAACTGCTTTTAAGGCTAGTAAGACAAAGAAGAATGTTGAATCAAATTCAGATGACTTTGATGAAGTAGAAGCAAATTTTGTAAGCAGATTGAAAAAGGTTTCAGGAAAATACAGAGGTAAGTTACCCTTCAAATGTTTTAACTGTGGAAAAATAGGTCATTATGTTTCTAAATGTCCAATCAAAATTTCTAATGACAAATACAAGGAGAACAAAGGTAAATCACTCAAGAAAATTTATTATGTTAAAGAAGATGATAGCATATCTGATGATGAGTCTGACTATCTGGATGATGATGGTAATGAATGCTTGTTCATGACTTTGAATGTTGGAACTAATTCTACTAATCCTAGAAGATGTATGAAGGATATTGCTCTGGAGATAGGGCACCACATTGAAGGAGAATTGGTTATTGCTTTACATGCAAGAGAGGAGGAAGATCTATGGTTAATTGATAGTGGGTGTTCAAATCATATGACAGGTGATAAGAATAAGTTTGTGAATCTTGAGAAGTTTGATGGAGGATTTGTTAAGTTTAAGAATGATGCATCTACTAAGATTTGTGGAAGAGGTTCAATCAGTTTTGATGGAAAGCACAATACAGATGATGTCCTTTATGTCAAAGGTCTCTGGAACAATCTTCTAAGTGTAGGAGAAATATGTAGCAAAGGATATAATCTTGTGTTTCAAGATGGTGGCTGTGAAATCAAAAAAGAAGACTCTAAAACTCTAATTACTACAGGAACAGGGACAAAAGGAAATATATATCAGCTCAAAGGTGTTGAAGGTGTGTGCCTTATGACTCAAATAAATGAAAGTTGGATATGGCATAGAAGAATGTGTCACATCAATTTTGACAGCCTAGTAAATATCAGCTCTACTCAAGTTGTAAGGGATCTACCAAGGATTACAAAACCTACCAATGCAGCCTGCAAGGAATGTCAGATTGGGAAGAAAACAAGGAAAAATTTCAAAATCAAAGAATATGCTTCCACTAGACCTCTAGAGTTGGTGCATATAGATCTATGTAGATCTACAAGAGTAGGAAGCTTTCAAGGTGATAGGTATTTCATGTTGTTGATTGATGATTTCTTTAGATTGACTTGGGTACCTTTTCTCAAAGAAAAACTGGAAGCTCTAGATAATTTTAAAGCTTTAAAGGCTATGTTTGAAAATGAAATTGATCTTAAAGTCAAGTGTTTGAGGTCTGACAGAGGTGGTGAGTTCACCTCCAATGAGTTTAATTTTGTTTGTGAAGATCATGGAATAAAGAGGCATTTGTCAGCACTTAGGACTCCTCAACATAATGGAGTTGTGGAAAGAAAGAATAGGATTGTTTAGGAAACAACAAGGACAATGATGAAAGAAACAAATCTATCAGATATCTACTAGAGAGAAGCCAACAACACTACAGTCTACATATAAAACAAAGGGCAAGCCAGGGTCAATAGCTCAAAGACTCCTTATGAGCTATGGTATGGAAGAACTCCACAAAGGTGTTTTAACAAGAAGAAGTATGGCTATGTTAGATGAATAGGTAAACTTGTGCTTATTGTCTCAAATAGAACCCAAAACAGTGACTAAAGCATGCAAAAATGAGCACTAGGTCAAGGCTATGGAAGAGGAATTGGTGCAGATTGAGAAGAATAAGACATGGGAAGTTGTCCCAAGACCAGCAAACAAGAATTTGATAGGAACTAAATGGGTCTTCCAAAACAAATTAAATGAGGATGGGGAAGTAGTCAGAAATAAGGCCGAGCTGGTGTGTAAAGGCTCACAAGTAGAAGGAATAGATTATGAGGAAACATTTTCTCCAGTGGCAAGATTGGAGGCCATCAGATTGTTCTTGTCCTTTGTAGCTCATAAAGACTTCAAAGTTTATCATATGGATGTGAAATCTGCATTCTTGAATGGAGAGTTGGAAGAGGAAGTATATATTGAGCAACCAGAAGGATTTCAGTTATCAGATGATCCAAATATAGTCTACAAATTAAAGAAGGCATTATATGGACTCAAACAGGATCCTAGAGCTTGGTATGCAAGGTTGGATATGTACCTACTACAGTAAGGATTCAAAAAGGGCACTGCAGATAGCAATCTGTACTTCAAAGTTGAAGAAGATTAAATCCTAATTGTGGAAGTGTATGTAGATGATATAATCTTTGGAGGAAATGAAGGCATGTGCAAGAGAATTTTAGAATAAATGCAGAAGTAATTTAAAATGTCAATGTGTGGGGAAATGAACTTCTTCCTTGGGTTACAAATTAGTCAATTAGAAAAGGGCATTTTCATTTCATAGTCAAAATATGCTAGGGAAATGTTGAAGAAGTTTGGAATGGAAGACTCCAAACCAGTATGTACTCCCATGACTACTAGTTGTAAGTTAAGCAAAGATGATGAATCTCCTAAGGCTGATCAGAGCAAGTACAGATCAATAATTGGAGGATTGTTATACCTGACTGCTACTAGACCTGAAATCATGCATGCAATTTATCTTGTGGCTAGATTTCAACCTAATCCTAGAGAGTCACATGTTTTAGCAGTAAAGAGGATATTCAAATACCTAAAAGGCACTTTGGAATTTGGCCTATGGTATCCCAAGGATAATTTGATTTCTCCTTGAGTGCATATATAGATGTAGATTGGGTAGGATGTACAGATGATAGAAGAAGTACAGGTGGTGGTGCTTTCTTTCTAGGAAGCAGACTTCTCTCATGGTTAAGTAAGAAGTAGGACTCAGTGTCATTATCTACTACAGAGGCAGAATATATTGCAGCAACATCTTGTTGCCAATAGGTGTTATGAATGAAGCAAACATTGAAGGATATTAAAGTGTCATATGATGAACCCATTCCTATCTTATGTGACAATACAAGTGCTATCAACATTTCAAAGAATCTGGTGATGCATTCAAGGACAAAGCATATTTCAATCTGGTATCACTTCCTAAGAGAAAAAGTTGCAGAGAATGAGGTGAACTTAGAGTATGTGCCTACCAAGGATCAAGTTGCAGACATCTTTACAAAGGATCTCCCTAGAGATACTTTTGAGTATCTTCGAGAAAAGTTAGGGGTTATTGCCCCTCCTTCTCTTAACTAGATGCATAAGTACGTGCATCTATCTAGGAAGCATTTCAAGATACATTCTTGGTCCTAGACTGATGTTGAAGGCTACCTCTCAGGGGGAGTAGGTAGTGATACTATTGATTGGTACAATTAGATGGAGCATACCGTATGACCTTAAGGGGGAGAGTGTAGAAAAAGTCAAAGTAGTGGAGGTAGAGCACTCACTTGCTGGTGTTGAAGTTGTTACCCTTTGCCATTGATGTCAAAGGAGGAGAGAGAGTTGAAGTAATTAGAAAACTAATGTGCAAGAAGGTAAGAGTTGTTTCTAGCAGGGGGAGTATTATAGATTGCGGAGCTACTGATTGATTGCTTTAGGTCTTGATGGTTTTTCAAAGAACTGGCATTGCCATCAATGACAAAGGGGAATATTGTTGAAAACGTGTTGGTGTTGTCATTGATGTCAACCTCCAGCAATTGGTTCACTTGGTCTCTAAGTGCTTTTGAGAAAATTTGATGAAAAAGGTGTGTCGTGTGATAGAGGTACTCTTAGCATTATGATCTGCACTTCTTCCTAATTGAAGATATGCTTGTGTAGTTTGGAAGTGTTGATCAAAGGTATTCAAGGGTATTATATCTAGTGTTTTAGGTTCTGGATCGTGCAAAACTAGAAGATGCATCTGACAAAATATTTGATTGTGAAGGAGGGTGTTTGGGAGAAATGAGAATGCTCTGCATTTCTCCGCATTGAGTTTTCCTATCTTGTGGATATGGGAGTGTGCTTATATTATATGTATCCACCTTCCTTTGAAGTTTCCAGTGTTGGGATGTTCTGCAAGTTTAGTTCTTGCATGGGTAATCAGTAGTAGTATGTCCTGATGTGCATAATGAAGACATTCTTTGATTCAGATGGTTGTGGTAGTGTTGTAGAAGTTTATGATAATGATGAGTATTCTTGGAAGGTGTGTAAATGCTTTGAAGTGACTCTCCCTAGTCCGCATAATGTTCTTGGACTTGGAGAAGTGTGAATATGGCCTTTACCTCAGGTTTGGTCAACTTGGCTTACTAGTGCCATTTACGAAGGTACCTCTTGGATTGTGGATGTAATAAGCAACTTGATAATACAAATTTGAGTCTTGGTTATCCCTTGACATGGTCTACTTTCACTTCTTTCCTCTATGGAAGTGTTTAGTGCCGACCTAAGTAATGTGTAATGCACATGCTTCATTAGGATCAACCTAATTGAGATAGCTCTTGGTTATAGATGGTATAAATGCAAGATAAAGTTGAATGGAGAAAAGTAGAGAAGATGATGCGAATGTGAATCAAGGGTAGTGAATTGTGTACGAGCTTTAAATTCTATGACTCTGGAATGTAGTGGGCAGAAGGTGTCTACATTTTATTGTGGCAGAAGTTGCTGGAGGTAGTGAACCAAAGGTTGTGGATAGAAAAGAGTGTCAGTGGTGGATTTCTCTAGTTGCTTTGAGATAGTGAATCTCTCTATAACAGACCTCTTCTTTATTCTCTCTTTTGGGAAGTGATCCTTTCTCTGGCAATGAGCCTTTCTTCTAGGTAGTGAGCCTATCAATTTTCAATGTTGTTATTCATATATATTGTGAGCTAATCCTCACCATGGTTTTTCCCTTATTGGGTTTTCCATGTAAATCTAGTGTTCTCATGTGTTTGGATGTGTGTGCATTGATGCTTCATATATTTACATTCTACTAATGCATTGTAAGTGTTTGATGTTGTGAGGGTTTAAAGTTTTAACATACAACTGATTCAACCCCGCCTCTCAGTTTCCTGTGCATTCCAACAAAGTGGTCCCCTCTATAATTCATAAATGTCTAAAATTTCCTCCCCAAGGGAGAGTGTGTGTTGTCCACCATAGTATATGGAAGCCTATGGTTACTCATAGAAATTTTATCCTACACTACTTTTGGCCACAACCTATTGAGCCTCCTTAGCCAAGAGAAGATCAATTCTTCCTAGGATACCAAAGATACAAAGTAAAGTTAATAACAAAATTGGCTGGACCTCCTTTTAAACAAGTAGAAATTTAAAAATAACTTGAATTGAAAGAACCCCCTCGACCACAAGGTAAAGGATTTTTTGTTGAGGTTCCTCCTCTGCTATCCTTACAAGGATCGGGAGAGACCCATTAAGAACAAATCAATTTATCCAAAAAGATCATTTTTGTACCAACTTCCTCCTCTGAAATGTCAAAGACAATGGAAAATCATGAGAACCCTTTTGCAAACATCACTAATAAAACACTAAGGAATAGGCAAGCAAGAGAAAGGAGGAAGAGACAACCCTTATCTCAACAAGCAACACCTCAACAAGAAAATGTTCCACCAACTACCATTGAATCAAACAAAGAAGAGTTAAAGGTTGAAGAGATTAAGGACAATGATAAGAGTCAGACAATTGTACCTTATGTACCTATTTCCTCTTGCATTCAAGATTGGGAGGATGATGATTTGCTTGATGACAATCGTTAGCTCAGTTGTGTAACAAGTAAGTATTTCTAAACCTTTTTGGCCACCTTTGTTGTAGCATCTCTTTGAGTTTCTCCCTTATGTGGCCTCCTCTTATGTCATGTTGTGTTCCCCTATGTTGTGTTATATATTATTTAGTTCTCTTTGGATGACGCTTGATACTCTTGTAAGATCAAGGATACAAGGAGACCACCTCTGTGTTATGACCATTCTTCTATTTTTTTCTCTATTCTTCTACTTTCCTCTCATCTATTTTATCATTTTGTGTTGTACCTTGGAAGAATAACATTGTGAATGATGTCTTGGGAGCATATTCCCATGTTGTAAACCCAAGTCTCTCTTGTATCCTCTCTCATTTTATTATTTAACTTCTTCAATGACTCTACTACCCAATAGATGACGAAAACAAATAAATACTGATACAAACCATGTGTTCCTTTAGTAAGAAAGCAAAAATGGACCTAGTCCATATATGAAGATGGGGTTGATTTATATATATCTGATGCTTGACTAGTAGAATCACTCTATGTTGTGATTCAATGCACTTTGGATCATTGTTTATCTCACCTTGTTGTTACACTTGGTCCTGAGATACTTGTAGTATAGCCCAACAGCTATACTTGGTTCCAAACATGCAAGTGTAGCCTTGGCCTTTGATGTGATCTAATACATGATTTATGCAAAGCTTCTATGAATGGGTTTGGTTGTTACCTTAGAGTAGGATTTTCTAACCAAAGCTTTTATCTCTTGTTGATTATCTTGGCAAATCATATCGATGTGTTTGTGGGAACATTCGATGATCATGGCACATGTCACTTTGGGGCATGGGATTTAGGCTCTTGTTCTCTTGCATGTTTTTACTCTACCTTAATGTGCTTGATACCGGTAAGCGGGATCAACCACCTTAAGGTGGGGTCATATATAATGGTATCTGCTTGATTGTTTTGACACTGACAAAGCATGTTTGAAATCCCTCATCACAAGGTGGGATGGTGTATCTTTTGAGCTAGTGCACATCCTTTTAATCAAAAAGCCCTCATCACGAGGTAGGATGGTGTATCTCTTGATTTATTGTGCATCCTTTTATACAAAAACCTCATCACAAGGTGGGATGGTGTATCTCTTGAGCTAGTGTACATCCTTTTATACAAAGTCCTCATCACGAGGCGGGGATGGATCTTGAGTCAATAACCCTTAAGCATGTCTTTGGTAGTTGTGGTAGTGTAGCTCAATCATTAGTTGTGTTGGGTGTGTTTTAGATAGTGGAGTAGTGATGAGCTCCTCCCTATCGCTCGTGTTTGCCATGTATAAGATGTATAGTCTGTCGATGACATACTATACGGTGCTCATGTATTCCGTGTGTCTTCCGTGTGTTTTATGTGTCATCTTTGCATGCCTTATGTTTTTGTGGTGTGGTCTAAAGTTGTGTGGAGATGAGTCCCTCCCTACACTGTAGGTGTTTTGTGTGTCTTTACATGTGTGTCTTGTTTACTTTAATTAGCATTTTATATATGGATATGTAATTTCTTAATCATGTCTTCTCTTCATGGACCTTATTTGTGTATTATGTGACTATGTTCATATCTTCTCCGTGTATTACGTGCTTCATTGTCTTCTTCATGTATTATGTGCTTCCTTACTGTATTCACTATGTCTTATGTGACTATCAAGTGTTTTCTTATGTTTTCCTAAGCTTGGGACTAGCAATAGTCTTCAAACTTAGGGTGTGTTTGATGTGTTTGATGTGCTTTGACCATACTTTAATGCATGTATGGATCGTAAGATCATACACACATTAAAGTGGGGGCTAAATGTTATGGAGTAAAAAGTGGACACATGCCTTTTTACCTCCTAGTTTAGCTCCTAGGTCCTATTTGCTTCATTATACATTCTAATTGATCATCTCGAAGGAAATTACCTGACACCCATGACATTTTGGACCCTTGGGACCTCCTTTAACTTACCCCTAACCTAATTTGGGCCCCTGGACTTGGGCACCAACTACCCAAATCTCCCCTGATTGGTCAGGGCTAATTAATGGCATGTCAGCTTGGGCCCTTCCAAAATGTTCCCCCTCATCATCTTTTGTGATTTAAATTCATAAATGTTAGCAAGAAATCATATATAAGTGATTTTATGACTTCATTTTAAACCTAGATAGATATAGTGAACTTATGATATTGGAGCAAAGAGCATTCAAGGCATTCATTGTGTTATTGTTATAGATTTGTGTTTCTATTTGTGTGTTTGTTGCAAATATGGCATCATCATCCATCTCCTTATGCTTTGAAGAGATTTCATCCTCCCAAGGACTTCACCTCCAAGGTGACATTATTGCTATTTGAATCATTTCATCATTTGGATTATCTTTAGCCTCTACCCTACAAAGGCACGCTCTCTATCTAACAACGGTGTTGGGAAAGCTTGAGTACTAACCTAGGATTTGACTGAGGCAAATCCCTAAACACCACAACCCCCAAACCCCTCTCTTGTTGTCTTGTGTGTAGGTTACAGGTACAGGTTTTGAGAAAAGTGGAGCTATAGGAAGACAGTGCAGGAATTAGAGTTTCAGGATCTAAAAATAGTTCTAGATTATCTCTCCAAAAAGACAGGCAATTGGTGCCCTAGTCTAGAGGGCTTCCATGTTCTAGATCTGGTTTCTAAGCATCAGTTGCAGCATCTTCTTAGTTTTGACCTCTGACATAATCTCACTTTTGGACTTAGGTGGTTGCCAAATTTGTCCTTCGACACCTCTACTTTCAGGAGAAAGGTTCCAACATCTTACTGGTCATCTCTACACTTTTGGTTTCTGGATTTCTATTGTTGATCATTTGTTTCAAGTTGATTATCATAATTCTAGTGTTTAGTGTATTGACTGGCCTAGGGTTTGATAAAAGGCTTGGTTGAATCTCATCTTTCCTTGACAAACAAGAGCACAAAATCTGTAGATGAGTCTTCTTACATCTTGAAGTGACTTAAGGTTGGTTTTGTCCTTGAATGTTGTAGTGAAAGGAGGGTTTGATCTAGTGTACTCACACACATTTCATCATCCCTCTTTTTAACCTATAACAACAAGTCAAGAGACAACTTCTAAAAATGATTACAAGATTGACAGACACTTTTAGGATGTCAGTGCTTTGTGTAGACATCCACGCCAAGTGCTAGAGTCTTTACAATTCTAGGTCTTGAAAGTTCTAGTTAACTTGGGACAGAGCTAGGATTTAGGCACATTTATGGTATTTAGATACGATAAGCAGAAAGGGTCAAAGCAGCATAAAGGCACATCTCGTGGTTTGAGGGTAAGGTAAAGGCTAGAAATGATCCTGAAACATGCTAAGGGTATGGACACTAAAATGAGTTTCAAATACAACGTGAAATTGTGAGCATGCACAATTCACGACACTATAAGAATATGGGTTGTCTATTAAATGTAAACTTGGTGACTTATGAACCTCATTGAAGTTATTTCTTTTAATTACATTATCTCTGGAATCCACTTGTGTTATCTCAATGGAGTTGTCTCATTAATGTTGTTGCCATTAGATTATTTTTAAGGGTGTTGCCCCTTGTACTACCATAAGGGTTTATTTCAAAACCTTTATCATTATTGTGATAGAACTTTTGGTTTGGTTGTGTCTTAGCCACTATATACTATTTCTTTTTGGGAGAATTATTGTATTGAAAGGTTTTGAACTAAACCTAGTGTTATAGGCCCTAAAGCCTTATGATTTCTAGTTATGTAATATTTTTTTTGGAATGTCAAATTTATTAATGGTTAAATGAAACCTTATTTATAAATTATGTTGATATTTGGATACTCAAGGGATTTTTAGTTAATTAATCTTATGGGATTATTGAGATTGAATCATGGTTTGAGAATGCAACCAGAGTTATCACTACCTGGACAATGGATTCTCTATCGTGGTTTTTTTCTTGATAACTTTGGCTATTATTGGCTTTATTATGTATCTATAATCATTTGGACCTCACCTTATTATCAAGTAGGGGTTTATAGGTGGAAATGAAAAATCATGGTAGAGTTTCTTTGATCAATATTTCTCATGTGGTTACAAAAAAAAATCAATTTTTGAAGTTGGAAACTCTACATGCATTGAATATAATTTTTAAGTAGCAAGTTAGGTAGTCAAATTATATTGGTAAATGATTCCATCAATTAGATTGGTTCTAATTTAGTAAAATTTGGTCCTTGTAGATGGTTGCAATTGTTTATATGTCATATTACACTTTTAATTAGAATAAATGATTGTTCAAGGGTAGATTTGGTAGTTGATTGATTAATTAATTCTCGTTATGCTAACATGCCTTTGTTGCATTAGGTAACACTAAGATCATTTTCTCTTTGGAGCATGATTTTATCACATAAAATGAATACATGATTTGTTGTATTTGGATTAATGGTGCAATAAGGATTATAACTGTGATGTCTTATTTCTCTTGTCTATAATATGAGTTAATTCATGTTAAATTAAACAACTTGTTTGAATTAATTTTTTGCAATTTATTACTTAAATTATAAACACTGAGACATTCTAAAGTAGTAAATTTTATACTAATTTGCTTGTGAAATTCAATTAACCACAAATAAAAGATTAAGGTCCTTCTAAATAAAGTGGTCTTTTAAATTCTAAGCAAATTGATCTAAATTTTTTAAAATAAAACTATGAATCTAGACTATCTTGCAACATATTAAGAAAATAGATTAATATTCACTTCAATATTTTGGTATGTATAACAAGAAGTAATTTAGATTAAGTTAGATTACGTTAGATTAAGTTGAGGGTTCACTCTTAGTAATTCATTGCTCAACATTGCACTAGTGGGACTCAATTATCCTTCAAAGAGATCAAAAGATAATGTATATCTAAGGGTTAGGGAATTTAATCCTACCTAATTCTTCTAACTATTATGTATACATGTTTTCTTAATTGGTGAGTTGTATAATTAAATTGTGTAGTATGTTGAATGTTTAAATACTAATATTGTATTATCATCTTAAAAGGAAGTACGTCTAGCTACCATGTACCTTAATACTTAGTTTGAAAAGAATTTTTTTATCTTGATTTTGAGTGCACTTGACATTGGTATTAGACCATAGTTTTCTCAAAAAATTAGGGTCTTCCAGGGTTAAAACTAGAACTAAGATTATTTTCTCTTTCTTGTAGAGGAACTATGGTATGAACTACGGAAGGAGGGAATCCTCTAAGGAAAAATTCCCTAACGATGAGAAGAGGACATAGGAGGAATAATACTCCTCCACCTCCCCCTCCTACTTTGCCACCTTTGTCTCCCCTTCAAGATGAAATAATTAAATGGATTGTCAATAATTCAATGCAATCCAAGATCGAATGGATGCACAAGAAGTGAGATTGTTTAAATTGAGAGATCAACATAACATCCTAGATTAGCCCCTACCTTGTTGAAATGCAAAAGACAACTAAGAGGGGGGGGGGGGTGAATCAGTTGTCACAAAAAAACATAACTTCTTATAAACATCAACACATCAATCACTTAATCACTATTATTATGATTTAACCTTGAAAGCATGAAATCAAAAACTTAAGTACAATCACACATGAGACACCAAATTTTTTACGGGGAAAACCCTAAACAGGGAAAAACAATGGTGAGTGTTAGCTCACAATATAATATGTAATACCAATACTAAAAAGTCAAGGTTCACTACCTTAGGGCTCACTTCCCAGAGCTCGCTGCTCAAATGAAAAGGCTCACTACCAAGATGGGCTCACTGCCAAAGGTTGATGAACCGAGATAGTAGCATCTATATCATGCCAAGGTTTAGTTCCATTGAAGCACAATATATCTTCTCTACTCTGCTATGCTTTTACACTTTACACTTCTCTTCACATCTTCGCCCCTGGATACCTTTTTCACGACTTCATTACATGTATTTGTACAATTCATCAACCTTGGGATGTACATTAAGGTCGGCATTACAATCATCAACCATTGGAACAATCTCCATGGTTGGCATTACAAACATACATTAGAATAGGTCTGGACCTAAACAGATTTGTAAAGGAGAAGAATGAATGTGGACAATACCACCTTAGCTGGGACTCAAATGCAATTTTCCATGCAACAACACGCTTTACAAACTTCGAAGCATAATCGCAAGTAGTGAAAATAACCAAGTCGACCAAAACTGGTGTTAACACTAAGACCTTTAGGAACACGCTTCAGCCACAATCCAAATTACACTTTACGGACCAATCAAAAAGTAGGAACATGATCTAGAGACATCCACAAGCATGTTACAATCACCAAGAACATCCGCACAAGCCCCAAACACTCTATCCAGAAGATTCTTCAAACTGAACCACTTAAACATTATTGTTAACCTCTGTCATAAAGGAAAGATCACTTGTAGAGCACCAAATCATGAACCATTACAACTGTAGGCACATAACATCATCCCAAACTTAGTTCTAGAACTGTAAACCATAAAACTTAAATGCAGACAAATGCAGAGTAGAATACATTCTCCATGTCACCAATAAATACTCAGAAAAATAGTTTTTACTTTGGTGAACAGAACTCATTCAAATCTTCACACCAGAGACTCAAACTTGAGATATAGCAACTACACTTCCAAACTACAAACAAAGATATTCAATATACAGGATATGCAGAGTAAAACATTGTACTATTATGGTAGATAAAGCAATTCTGCACTTGCAAAACACTTGCTCAAACTTATTCAAATAACTTCCTTAGATGTTAGCCTTAGGTCTTGACATCAATGATAACACTTACTACTCATACTTGCAACAATCTCCCCCTTTGTCATTGATGGCAACACATGATGTGAAAAACCATCAAGACAAAAAAACTTGCTTTGCTTCTTTGCTCCCCCTTTATGCTTTCTCTAGCTGCAACTTTCTCCTTAAGTTTTTCACATGAACTTCTCTCCCCCTTTTACATCAATGGCAAAGGGTGCTAGACCTTTTCTTTCTCTTTACTTCACAACTTCCCCTGTCATCAACATTTTAACACTTACTGCTCTTAATCAGGAACTTATATCAACAACATCTACCTACTCCCCCTAAGAGGTAGCCTTCAAAACATCAATCCAGATCAAAAGATGAAACTTTGGATGCCACTAGACTGATGCACTTCCTATGCATCTTAGTTTAGAGCAAGAGAGGTAATAACCCCTAACTTTTCCCTAAGATATTCAAAAGTATCCTTAAGCAGAGGCTTTGTGAAAATATCTACAATCTAATCCTTTGTAGACACATATTCCACCTTTACTTCATTCTTTATTACCTTTTCTCTCAGAAAGTGATACCTTATTGATATATGCTTTGTTCTTGAGTGCATCACTGGATTCTTTGAAATGTTTATAGTACTTGTATTGTCACAAAAGATTGAAATTGGTTCTCCATACACAACTCTTATATCCTTCAATGTTTGCTTCATCCATAGCACTTGAGTACAACAACATGCTGCATCAATATATTTTGCTTCTACATTAGACAAAGAAACTGAATCTTGCTTCTTTCTTAATCATGATATTAATCTGTTACCCAAGAGGAAAACACCTCCACTTGTACTTTTTCTATCATCAACATCTCCAACCCAATTTGTATCTATATAAACACTACGAGTGAAATCAATGTCTTTAGGATACCACAATCCATAGTTTGAAGTTCCTTTTAAATATCTCATGATCCTCTTAACTACCATCACATGTGACTCTCTAGGGTCTTCTTGAAATCTTGCCACAAGATAGACTACAAGCATTATGTCTAGTTTGGTATAGGTTGAATAAAGTAGTCCTCCAATCATAGACCTATACTTTTTCTTATCAATTTTGGGTGATTCATCATTCTTGCTTAGCTTGCAACCAATTACCATAGGGATACATACTAGCTTAGAATCCTCCATTCCAAACTTATTCAACAACTCTTTCACATACTTGGACTGAGAAATAAAGATTCATGTTTCTGATTGAGTAATCTACAGTCCTAGAAAGAAATTCATACCACCAATCATAGACATCTCAAACTCCTTTTGCATTTCGTCTACGAATTTCTTACACATACCAGGATCTAGGGGCTTGCTTTAGTCCATACAAGGCTTTCTTCAATCTGCACACCATGTCATCTTGTTTTTAAAACTGAAATCCTTCTGGTTGTTCAATGTAAACTTCTTCTTCCAACTCTCCATTCAAGAGTGCAAAGTTCACATCCATCTAGTACACTTTGAAATCTTTGTGTGCTACAAATGCCAAAAATATTCTTATTGCTTCAATCCTTGCCACAGGAGCATAAGTCTCTTCAAAGTCTATACTTTCAACCTGAGAATATCCTTTGTAGACCAGTCTTGCTTTGTTTCTTACTACTCCATTTTCATTCATCTTGTTTTTGAAAACCCATTTAGTTCCAATCACATTCTTACCAGTAGGTCTAGGAATTAGATTTTCTCAATCTGCATCAGCTCTTCTTCCATGGATTTTACCCAACTTTCATCTTTGTAGGCTTCACTTACAATTTTAGGCTCAATCTGTGAAAGTAAACAGCAGTTCACCTGTTCCTCTACAGTACTTTTCCTTGTCAATACCCCTTTGCTTTTGTCACCAATAATCTGATCTTCAAAATGATTAATCCTTACATACCTAGGAGTTTTAACAGCACTTTCCGGAGCCTTTTCTTCTTCAACTTGACTATCTTCTTGTTCAATCTTTTCTTCATTGACTGTAATAGCAGGTTCATCTAATTCATAGCTACTCTGATCTGATATTCTTTCTCAGTCTTCATCAACCTTCACATTAGCACTCTCAATGATCTTTCTTAGTCTTTTATTGTAGCACTGGTAGGCCTTACTCTTAGTAGAGTATCCAAGGAAAATTCCTTCATCACACCTAGCATCAAACTTGCCTAACTCTTCTTCTCTTCTGATATAACATTTGCTTCCAAAAAATTTGAAATACTTCACTGTAGGAACTCTTCCATAACATAATTCATAAGGAGTTTTGGTGCCATTACCTTTGACTTGAACTCTATTGTGAATCATTGCAAATCACTAAATTCACTTAGGGTTCTACTTTTGATCTCCTTGGATGCTTGAAAACTGAAATGTAAAGTGATTAATCTTTCGAATGCGACCCTTTTTAACCTTTGTTTACAAAAACCTAATCGTCATAAATGTTGTTCTCCCAAAAGCTGTCAAACATTTCACTGTCAACCATAGTCGATCAAGATTGCTCCGCAATGCATCACATTAGACCTTTTTCTGCTGGTACCTTCTTCAAAAGATTCATCAACTAGCTTTGTAACTCATATCCTCATGCTGGATTTTAGCACCAACTATCTGGCTAGGGGATCAAGATTTTCAATAAGTGCTCCCCCTGAGCCAAAGCTCCCAATTTTTTTTTGGAAACGATCTGCAACGGGATCTGCAAATGGCTTTGGATAAATTCAATCTGTGATTTGTTCACTGGCAATAGATATGGGCCCCAGGTATGTTCAGCTTCCTAAAGGTTCAGGGGATTCACTCAGCTACCAATGTTGTCTAATGGCTTGCGTATTGGGGCAGTACCCCTCACTCCACGGATCAGGTAAAAATGATAACCACTTTGCCACAAATGATAGCTCTTGGTTTACCTCATGGATGGGAACTAGTCAATCAGGTAGGGGCCATTGCCCTTTTCACTGGCAGGCCCTCTTAATGGGCCAGCTACTTCGGGGTTCCTGTGGTACTCCTCACAATGAGTTTTAGGGCTATGCCTAGGCACTTCCCACAATTAAGCAGATAGGGATTATTCCCTGATCCGAACCTGCAATTGAAATGAACAATACAGATGCAAAGAAAAAAGAAATACTACAATAATCACAGCGCCTGGAGGCCACTGCAAAAAAATAATTCGACAGAAATTCCACCCAGCGAGCCCAAGAAAGCACTCTAATACTAGATGAGAGGAACCTCCTGCAACAATATAATGGAAAATGCACGAAATAACAGAAATAGCATAACACAGAAGGAATTTATTGATCTCAGGCCACTTCAAGGGGGCAACCTCCTTTGAGCAAGCTCAATACAATAAACTCGTGGATGCCTTCATTGGCCTCAACACGTACTTATATACTAAGTCTAATCTAAACAAGGATTACTTCCCATGAATGTGGGATAATACAATATACTCACGGGATGACTTACAAAGCATATGCGTCCAAATGTAATATACTAACAAAGTAAAGAGAAGGGTTAAACACAGGTTCCTAATAGCTCTATTTTCCTCTTTTATGTAGGATAGTTTCTTTTCACATTCTTGCTTCTGCAGAATTTTGCAACATGTCCAGGTCTATTGCAATTGTAGCAAACAATATTCCTCTATCCTTGGTTCCTTCCATTGATTGGTTTCATTCTTGATCTGCATTGGGTAGTCATATGCCAAAATCTATTGCATGCATTTAAGCATTTTCCATTAAAAGATTGAGTATTCCTTACATTGTTTAAACCATTCCTTATCAGACTCCTACACTCATTTGCTTTATGACCAATTCTCTTGCAATTAAAACACTGACCAGAGAATGATGGGACATTTTGAATCATCTTGCTCCTACACTAAGTAGCCCTATGACCAAACTTATTGCTTTTGAAACAATAGCCATTGAAAGATGGGTACCTTTGAGCATTTGGTTGCCTAACCGAAGATCTTTTAGGTTAGTTTCTCTGATTTCGGACCTAGTTTCCTTTAACTCTCTTCATCTCAGTGTTACCTTGTCCTGATTTAGAATTTTCTCCTATTTCAAAAACTAAACCTTGCTTGTCATCTAGAATTTTCTGGTTGTCAATCAACTCATCAAGTTTGCAGAACTTAGTTTGAACTTTTCTTTATAGCTATTAGCTACTTCTAGATCATGCTTCAGAAGCACAACATCTTTTGCCAACTTTTCACATTCTTCAGACTTGCCTTTCAAAACATTATTTAAATGCTCCTCAACCTTTTCTTTCTCTTCAACCAGCATTGATTAACTGCTTAGGGTTTCATTTGCTACTTTCAATTGTTCACTTAGCTCTTTGCTCCTTTCCTTTGATCTCTTGACTTGCTCTCTTAGCTTTAGGATGCATTCATCAGCTTCTTTGACATTCTCCTTCAAATCCTAGATATCTGCTTCATACTTATCAAGATCTTTAAGAGCAGTTTTCAGTTCTTCATTATTGACATATGTGTAATCATCAATTGTAACACTACTTGGATGAATTGCTTATGGAGGAGTAGTATATCTTCTGGCTTCCATGTGTTCCCTTTCCTAGATCTTTCTTAAGTTGTTAGGCTTCTTCCAAGGAACTTGGCTCTGATACCAATTGTTGAAATGCACAAGACAACTGAGAGGGGGGGTGAATCAGTTGTCACCAAAAACTTAACTTCTTATAAATATCAACACATCAATCACTTAATCACTATTATTATGATTTAACCACGAAAGCATGAAATCAAAAACTTAAGCATAATCACACATTCAACACATGAGACAGCAAATTTTTTACATGGAAAACCCTAAACAGGGAAAAACCACGGTGAGTGTTAGCTCACAATATAATATGTAATAACAATACTGAAAATCAGAGGCTCACTGCCTTAGGGCTCACTACCTAGAGCTCACTGCTAAAATGAAAAGGCTCACTTCCAAAAGAAGAGGCTCATTGCTAAGATGGGCTCACCACCAAAGGTGGTGAACTGAGATAGTAGCATCTGCATCATGCCAAGGTTCAGTTCCATTGAAGTGCAATATATCTCCTCTGCTCTACTCTGCTTTTACACTTTACACTTATCTTCACATCTTCACCCTTGGATACCTTTTTCATGACTTCATTACATGTATCTATACAATTCATCAACCTTGGAATGTACATCAAGGTCGATATTACAATCATCAACCATTGGAACAATCTCCAAGGTCGGCATTACAAACATACATTAGAATAGGTATGGACCTAAATAGATTTGTGAAGGAGAAGAATGAATGTAGACCATACCACACCTTAGGTGGGAATCAAATGTAATTTTCTATGCAACAACATGCTTTACAAACTTTGAAACATAATCGCAAGTAATGAAAACAACCAAGTCAGCCAAAACTGGCATTAACACTAAGACCTTTAGGAACACGCTTAAGCCACGATCTAAATTAGATTTTGTAGACCAATCAAAAAGTAGGAACATGGTCTAGAGACATCCACAAGCACGTTACAATCACCAAGAACATCTGCACAACCCCCAAACACTCTATCCAGAAGATTCTTCAACCTGGACCACTTAAACACTATTGTTAACCTCTATCATAAAGGAAAGATTGTTTGCAAAGAACCAAATCACGAACCATTATAACTATAGGCACATAATATCATCCCAAACTTAGTTCTAGAACCACAAACCATAAAACATAAATGCAGAAAAATGAGCAGAATACATTCTCCTTGTCACCAATAAATACTCAGAAAAATAGTTTTTACTCTGGTGAATAGAACTCATTCAAATCTTCACACCGGAGGCTCAAACTTGACATATAGAAACTACAGGCATCCCTTGACATAACTTCCAAACCATAGACAAAGATATTCAATCTATAGGATATGCAGAGAAAAACACTGTACTATTCTAGTAGATAAAGCAATTCTGCACTTGCAAAACACTTGCTCAAACTTATTCAAATAACATCCTTCGATGCTGACCTTAGGTACTGACATCAATGACAACACTTTCTACTCATAATTGCAACATACCTAAGGATGAGCAAGAAATGGATAATGAGGAGCCATAGAGGTAGTACACCTCAACCCCTATCAAATATTTAAAGAACAACTCCAAATTGTTAAGGGAAAATTGGAGTAAACATGAATAATCAATATATCAATATCAATAATACCCAAAACGCAACGAAAAGGGAAATAATCAAGATCAAACAAACAAATATAAAACCTTTGCAAACCTCAATACTTCATAGCTTCCATTGGTTGCCTATCTCAATAGATCTTGCATGTATGAATAAGGCCCTCAGAGAGTGCACTTCCTTGCTGTTCCAAGATTGTCAATGGAGAATGGCTATGATAGTGCTTTGTAATGAAGATGAACTTCACAACAATGGTAGTGATATGGTAACAAGTTGGTCGCAAGCAAAAGGAATGACGTGGGTGCCAAAGGTGCGCTATTAATTCTGCAGAGTAATGATACTAAAAGCTTGGATGAATGAAATAGAGGAATAGGGTTCAATTTATAGACTTGGGAAAGAGAAGATCAATGGTATAGAACGGTTGAGGAATGTGCGCAAATAAGAAGAAGACAAGTGTCTTGCTAGATTTTGCATGAGAGGAATTAAAGAAATAGAAGAATGGGTTAACTGGAGAGATTAATCAATTAAAAGAATAGATTAATCAGTTAAGTGAATAGAACTAGAGAATGGAAATTGCATGAGGATGAGAAGATATTTTGACTCAATTAAATATTTAGAATATTCAATTGCATGTGCACAAGGATTGAATTATATTTAGAGATAGCTCAATTTAGAAGAAATGGACAACTTAAATAAATATTTAATTTATTTAAATTTAGAGAAGATATTATTGGAAGAAACAACTAAATAAATGATATTATTTAATTTAGAATGAATTTGAAAGAACTAATTAAATAATTGTTATTATTTAATTTGTTGGAGGAATTAGAAGAATTTAGGAATTTAATTAAATAAATTGATTTTATTTAATTGTTGGGAGAATATGAATCAAATAAATAAATTTGTTTGTTTATTTATTGATAGAGGAATTTAGACTTAAATAAATATTAAAAATATTTATTTAGACAGAGTCATGTCATTTTTAGGCGTATACATTTTGCCTCTCTTTGATGCAATGCAATTTACGGCATTGCTTCAAAGAATAATTTTTTGATAATGATACGTGCCCCAATTTGCCCCTAGTACAGGTTATGACAGTAGGATGCCCCCTCGGGAGATTGGACGGGAAGAAGGTAGAAGGGCGTGAGACAGACAATGTCATGAAGAAGAAGGGATAACTAGGTTAGGATTGAAGAAAACTGGATGTGTTTAAGAGAAACGGGAAGAAACAGGTGCAGGAAGTAGGCATAGTCATCACACAGCCAGTTAGGGTTTGCTTGCTATATATAGGAGTTGGGTCCACAAGACAAGTCATTTGTACACTTGGCTTTAGTTGATTTGTCCTTGAGAGCTTAGGAGAGCATAGAGCATAGAGTAGTCGGCATTGAGATGGATATTACGTGCGAGGAGCACCGCTTTGAGTGAGTTCATCGGTTCGATTGTCCAGCTGAGGCAGGACCACCAGTATGTATCTCAAAAAATTTCAGCTAGGGTCATTTATGAGTGCAATAAATGCTAGTGAAAATTAGCTAGGATAGATGCGCAGGAAGGCAGTTCAGTGCATATGCCATGCGGAACTACGCATTTGATTTCCTGAGGTGCATTTAAGCTATGAAACTGTGCATGCATGAGTCCTGCGCATGCATGTTATAGGTTAGCGCATGGATGTTATAGGTTAGCGCATGGATGAAGATCTTGTGCATGCATGATGTCTTCTGACGCATGTGATTAGGT
The DNA here is from genome assembly GCA_027924645.1 of Cunninghamia lanceolata. Lineage (NCBI taxonomy): Eukaryota > Viridiplantae > Streptophyta > Pinopsida > Cupressales > Cupressaceae > Cunninghamia > Cunninghamia lanceolata. The sequence continues at coordinate 1,218,111 of BSBN01000792.1, read as the reverse complement.
TGTGCATATACAAGGTATAGCTATGCTTTTGATATGGATATGCGCATTTAAGAAATGTCATAGTGCATCTGCTAGAAATGGCGCATTTGTTGAGAAATTATGCATTTACCTTCTGGTTCAGTGTATATGCATACGATAGTCAATTTACTTAACAAAATTGACTCGATTGGCATCTTGCTCGATGCATCAATCGATAAGCTATCTCCAAGATTGCAGGAATCTAGTCAAGAGATGTTGTATGTTGTTTTGATCAATTTGATATGCTAAATTAGTTGATATGATTCTTTAGATATGTTAAGCAGGTGTTTGGCAGCTTTAGGTTGACGCATTGCCTTGCTTGTTTGCAGGAGGACATTCAAGACATACTTATGTCGATAGAGCAGTTTCCCTTATAAATGTTGCAGTGATATATGCTTATGGAGATAGATCGAGAGGCTTTCAGTGCGATGGGCCTTGATTACGTTTGCTTCATGCCTGAGGTTCATGCGAACCTCAGTTTACTGACTGCAGCAGTGGAGAGATTCCATAGCGAGGATGGGACTTTTCACTTTCTGACTGGCGAGATGGCTGTTACCCTTGAGGATGTCTACAGGATTTTGCAATTGTCGATATAGGGTGAGCTTGTAGAGTACGATCCTCAGCGGGATGCAGAACTTGCAGAGTGCAGATGGGTGTTTGATGACCCCGAGCTAGATTGTCAGGTTATCTTCTAGCAGGATATACATGATTATTATGACTACTTCCCTGGTATAGTGGCAGGACTAATCAGAGGAGTGTATGCCTCGATAGGAGATCACATGGGTTCCTGATTGGGTGGGGACGGATCATGGAGAGGATGATCATAGAAGGAACCTGCTATGCATGGGGCGTCTGAGTATTGGCACACCTATACCATGATATGCATCAGGTGGTATACCATAGGGGTGCCAGTCTATTGACAGGTGTTTCATTGTTGCAGTTTTGGTTACGGGATCATATCACCATCACGTGGCTGATATGCATCTTTTCTAGATAGAGGGGCGAGCCTTATAGCTATGGATATGTAGGAGTTATTTCCTAGCACAAGCTGGGAAAGCTTGAGTACTGGAGGCATGCGTTGGATGGTGTAGATGTAGTTATATGGTGCCCATATTTGGATTGTGAGCCTTGGGATGACGAGGATGACGAGCTGCCATATTGCTTTCAAACTCAGTGGCTGATTGGCAAGACTCATTTTATCTTAGAGAGACATATTATCAGCAGAGTGCAGAGATATTCGGGAGGAGACAAGGTTGATTGTAGGGGCAAGCACTGTTTACACGGACACATTTAGAGATATTCAGATGGGGTCCAGTGGCATCCTATGAGAAGGCATTGGTAGAGTTTTGGCAGACTCCTTACGTTGCCTGGCCTATGAGGAGAGAGGTGGCAGATGCAGGGATGACTCCAGATTATGAGGAGTGGTTCATAGCTCATCCTTTTCTGAGGTACCTAGGGCCTGGAGAGCTGGTTCCTCATATAGACGAGGAGGATTCAGATGATGAGGGTGGGGCCAGTAGGAGGAGGAGGAGATGAGGGTAGGGAGACAGAGGATATGGTGGAGACGGAGGAGGAGGAGGAGGAGGAGGAGATGGAGGCAAACCGAGACAGAGGAGGAGATCTGGGGAGGGATCTTCTCACCAGCAACAGGTAGTGTAGCCACAGGTTGCATAGTAGGTTCAAATGCCACCACCAAAGCAAGTGGCTCAGCAGCAGGTGCCCCAGCAGCAGGTGTAGGGATAGGTTCCTCAGGGTCCGGTGTAGCTAGATGCTCAGGAGCGGGCTATCACCATGTTGAGGGGACATGTTAGATAGCTGAGGGCATAGCTTAGGATGGTTGAGTCTCGGTGGGAGTCAAATGTAGGACAAGTGTCAGAGCTCTCTAGAGAGAGAGACTCAACCCTAGTGAGGGTGCGGGCTATCAGAGTAGAGAGAGACACGGCAGTGGTAGCCCTGGGTATAGATAGTATGAGCAACTTTTTAGTTGGACAGGTGCAGCAGGCATAGGAATAGCTTGCATAAGTACAGGCACAACTTGCATAGGTACAGGGGTAGCTGACACAGGTACAGGGTGAGCTTGCCAGAGTACAGGCTCAAATGCAGTACTATCGGGGGCTGTATCATGGTGTCGTACCAGCAGAGCAGAGGGCACCTAGCTATAGGAGCTAGTCTATGGCAGGCACACCATAGAGAGCAGAGGGGTCACGGTCAGGAGCCTCTAAGATGGGCCACCAGCAGTCTGGGGCCAGCAGAGGAGGGGACAAAGAGAGCAGTGCTGGGAGCAGTGGCCCATGGTAATAGGGCCAGCCTACACTTTGTACAAATTTTGGCTTTTATGTATAGACCTTTTGATGGCTCAGATAGCCTGGCATGTATATATTTGTATCACTTTGCACCGAGACATGTAATATTATTTATGCAATGTATTCATTTTATATGACTTGACTCAGAGATGGTCCTGGTAGACTTTTGATATATTGTACATTTGGACATGTTTTATTTGATATTTATATGATGATGCAGCTATTGATGATCTCTATATGCAGTTGTTCATACTATATGTTATGGATGCATTTCTATTTTATGATGATACTCATGTGAAGCATACTTTGATTATGTCTATGTGATGTTTATCTAATGTAGACTTAGGTGATTTATGATGCTATGTGATGTTATCTAATGCATACTTATATGATTATGATGCTATGTGATGTTATCTAATGCAGACTTAGGTGATTATGATGCTATGTGATGCAAAATGTGTTATGGGATCTATATGATGATGTAATTTATACGATGCTCTACATGTCTTTGACTATGTCTTTGATTTTTCTATGGGTATTGTGCTATGTATGATGCATATGGATATGGATGATCTAATGCATTTATTATGTATGCAAATGATTTAGTCATGTTAACGACTATCTCATGTGATATGTATGCAAACTATGATATGTTTTTTATATGTCCAAATGTACTCAATTGACACAGAGATGACAAAATGATAGACAAAAGATTGATTGAAGACTGACTTGGTAGAAAGACTCATAAGCTTTTATTTGTATTGGTACTTTGCATTTTGTGGATCTTTTATTGCATGGGATATGGATGTTTTTATGGATGTATAATGGATGCAAATGGTGTTTGCTTTCTTGACATCTTGATGGTGCAAGTATTTTGAAGTGCTTATTTCATCATTGGGCGATTTGTTTTGGGTACTTTTTCTAAATGTTGTAAGTTAATACAAGCATCTAGGTATAATTGAACCGAGATGACCTGAGTATTGCTTACATGGATTTTAATTTAGCAAATTAATACAAGCATCGAGGTATAATTGAACTGAGATAACCTGAGTATTTCTTGTGTATCAACAAACAAGGATTGCCCCCGTTCATGTTCAGACCTTTGATGTCCTCGATGATCTTTTTGCTGATCATGTCTTTAGACAAGGCGTCACATTACTAAAGTTTAATCCACAAACAACGAACAAAGAAAATAATCATGCCCCCATCATAGCATCTCTAGCTTTTGGCATCCTTGAGTAGCATAGAAAGATATGATAACAAAAATCAAGACTCTGTGAGTTAACCTAATCAAAAACACAAAATATTCTTACATTTAGATGTGTTTATCTTGCCATAATTTAGATAGAATTAATTTGAATGCTTTAGGTGCTTGTTTTCTTTGCTTTGGATAGGTTGATGTTTTGCATCAAGATTTATACTTGAAAGCTGGTTTTTTGCTTGCACTTGCTTGCCTTGTGAAAGGTTCCACAATCCTTATTGGTGAGATGGACCCTAAGGGACTGACCTAGTGCCTTAAGGGCTCATTGCTAAATGGCCTTGCCTACGTGACGACGCAGAGGCAACGTAGTTCTGGGTGAACCCTAATGGACCTAAGACCTAGGAGATAGAAAGTGGTGTGGACTCAGATAGGTACAAGGACCAAACATGGAATGGATGGGTAAGTGGGAGCCTCGGGGGCACATTTGAGAAATGGCCTTGCCTACGTGATGATGCAGAGGCAACATAGTTCATGGACTTGGACCATGTGGGCACTGACGACAGACACTACGCTAGGATGACACTGTGGATAGGATATTGGATAAGACCTTGGTTGATAAGGTGACAAAAGAGATAGAGTAACAAGCCATGATAGGTTATCATTAGATTTTATTATGGAACAGATATGGATCGAATCAGGAATGATGGAAGGAAGAATGGACACAAGGTGATTGGTTTCCCAAAAATGGAGGAAGCGGTTTATCACAAGTAACACCTGTTTACCAAGTTTTCACCACTTGCTTTTATTTGCACAAAAGCCAAGACTACACATGATGCCTGTTTTCCAAGTTTTCATCATGGTACCTATCCAAGGTGCCTGTTTGCCAGGTTTTCACCAAAGGATGTTTTTTTTGTTTTTTTTTTCCATTTTTTTAATTTTTTTTTGTATTTTATGCCCCCCTTACATTAGGGTTCTCTTAGGTATAGAACTAGTGAAGATGCATACTATTGATTGGGTCGTCAAATAGCTCACCTTCTGATGTTGCCAATTAATACACCCCCAATCCATAGGCAGCAATGATCACATAAGGCCCAAGCCAGTTGGGTTCAAACTTGCCTTTCTTTTCATGATCTTGTTGATTGTAGGGATTTTCTTTAAGTACTAAATCTCCAACCTTAAAGACTCTTGGATGGACTCTGTGGTTGTAGCTTCGTGACATCATTTGTTGGTATGCCTTGAGATGATTGAAGGCCTTCTGTCTCTTTTCCTCTAGTAGCTCTAGCTCTTGCAATCTAGAAACTCTGTACTCTTCATCAGTTATGAGACCTTTTAATGACACCCTTAGAGATGGTAACTCGACCTTGATGGGCAAAATGGCTTCTGATCCATAGACAAGGGCATAAGGGTTAGCACCTATGGGAGTGCGTATACTGGTTCGATAGGCCCACAGAATGGGATTGAGTTGGATGTGCCAATCACAGCCAGCATCATTGACTGTCTTCTTGAGGAGTTTCAAGATTGTTTTGTTGGATTCTTTTGCTTGGCCATTGCCTTGGGGGTAATAGGGTGTGGAGAAACGGTGTTGGATTTTGAATCTGTCACAAAGCTCTTGTACATCCTAGTTCTTGAAAGGTCTTTCGTTATCCGTGATAATGGATGAGGGAATTACGTATCTGCAGATGAGGTAATTAAGGATGAATGAGGAAATTTGTTTACTTGTGACGGTGGTGAGTGGAACAGCTTCAATCCACTCAGTAAAGTATTCCATGGCAGTTATTATGAACTTGTGGCCGTTGGATGAGGGCGAGTGGATTTTGCCCACAAGGTCGAGTCCCCATTGACAAAAGAGCCAAGGTGTCGTTAAAGGTCTCAGCTCTTGAGCTGGCGCATGTATCAGGATTCCATGTATCTGGCACTGCTTGCACTTATTTACAAACTAATATGAATCTATTTCCATGTTCAGCCAATAGTATCCCAAACGCATGAGTTTCTTAGCTAAGGAAGGACCGCTAGAGTGTGTTCCACAAATCCCTTCATGCACATTTCATAAGGCAGTTTGAGATTCTTCTCATTCTAAACAATAGAGTAAAGTACCATCCATACCACGTCGGTATAGGGTGTCATCAATAATGGTATAACGAGAGGTTTGGTGGATGAAGGTTTGACGTTGGTTTGAAGACAAGTCAGGTGAGAGGGTGTTGTCCTTGAGGTAAGTGTAAATCTTACCATACGAAGGTGAATCAAATCCGACGAATAGGCATATGGAGTGTGTTCTAGGATGATCATAAGCTGGTTGTTGAATTGACTCTAAGAAGAACTAGTACCATGACTCATTCTCTGGGATCTCAAGGAGCGAGGCAATGGTTACCATGGCATCTGTTGATTTTTTTTCAATGCGAGGTATATGCTCAAAGGAGAAGATCACAAAGTATTCTTTAAATTCATCAACCATGCACTTGTATGGGATAAGCTTCTCATCTTTGGTTTGATAGTCATCATTGACCTGGTTGATCACCAGTTGAGAGTCACCATAGACATGTAGCTCTTTAATTTTCCATTCTATTGCCATTTTGAGACCAATGACCAAGGCCTCATGCTCTACTATAGTGTTTGTGCATGGGAATAACAGACGATAAGACTTAGGTATGGTGTCACCGTGAGGAGTGTTCAACAAGATTCTTGCCCTCGATCCATGGTTTGTATAGGAGCCATCAAAGTAGAGTTTCCATGATTGTGTTGTGATATTGAATAAGGATTCATCTAGAAACTCAAATGTCATTGGTGTGGTATCCTATAATGGTGCTTCTGCTAACTGATTAGAGATGATTTGTCCTTTGATAGACTTTTTGTCTACATACTCAATGTCATATTCACTTAGGAGCATTGCCCACTTGGCTAGGCGACCTATTAGAGCTGCTTTGCTTAATAGGTATTTCAGTGGATCTATCTTTGCAATAAGCTTGACTAGATGTGCTAGCATGTAATGTCGTAGTTTTTGGGAAGCAAAAAGCACAGCAAGACACAATCTTTCTATTTGAGAGTATTGCAGTTCATAGCCCACTAACGTACGACTGATGTAGTAGATAGCTCTTTCTTTACCTTCGTAATCTTTTTGTGCTAGGAGGGCCCCAAGAGCTGTTAGCGTAGCAGATATGTAAAGTAATAGTGGTTTTATTTGGATAGGAGGCATCAAGATAGGCGGGTTCATAAGATATTCCTTTAGTTTGCCAAATGCCTCTTCACATTTCTCATCCCACCTAAATGGAATGTTCTTATGTAGGAGATGACTGAAAGGTTGACACTTGTCTGCGAGTTGTGATATGAGCCGACGGATTGCTTGCAACTTGCGCTGTAGAGACAGCAATTGAGTGACATTCTTTGGCGGTGGCATTTCCATGATGGGTTTGACTTTGGCAGGATCCACCTCAATCCCATTTGCTAATACAATGAAGCCTAAGAGCTTTCCCAAGGTGACTCCAAACACACATTTCTTTGGGTTCAACCTGACTTTGAATTGTTCTAGTCTTTGAAAGACCTTTCCTAGCACATCCAGGTGTGATTCTCTTGTGAGTGACTTTGCAAGGATATCATCTACATAGTCCTCCATTGTGATGTGCATCATATCATGGAAGATAGTGGTCATAGACCATTGATATGTTGCTCCTGTGTTCTTTAGCCCAAATGGCATGACATTCCAGTAGAAAGTGCCCCATGGACAAGTGAAAGTTGTCTTGTGTTGGTCTTCTGGTGCTATCCTGATTTGGTTGTATCCAAAGAAACCATCCATGAGAGATAACATGGTATGCCCTGCTGTTAAGTCAACTATGATATCTATATTTGGCAACGAAAAGTCATCCTTGTGGCAAGCTTTGTTTAGATCTCAGAAATCATTTCATAATTTGACTCAACCATCAGGTTTGGATAGTGGTACTATGTTGGAGACCCACTCTAGATAGTCTATTGCTCTTATGAATCCTACATCCAGTAGTTTCTTGAGTTCTTCTTTCACTAGTAGTGCAATGTGTGGATGTATCTTTCTAAGTTTTTCTTTGACTGGTTTCACTCCTGGATCTAGTGGAAGATGATGTAGAATCAAATCTGGATCCAATCTTGGCATATCTACATATGACCAAACAAAGTTGACTTGCTTTTTCTTGAAGAATGGTACAAACTTAGTCTTTTATGGTGGATTTAGAGACTTAGCAAAGTGAATGATCTTAGGTTGTTCCTCTGTTCCAATGTTAACAGGTTCTGTAGGTTCCACAACAATCTGAGACTTCTCTTGGTGCATGTCATTGGGGAGAGTGTCAAGCCTTACATCGTCAAGTGCCACAGTTGGGTTTTCACCATCGGATGCGTCCTTTCTTTTTACTATTTTGGGATTTAATACTGCTGTTGAGTAGTTTTCACCATCAGATCCAGTTTTTATTTTGATATTTTTGTGACTGGAAGGCTTGGCACCCTCTCTGAAATAAGCCACAGTGTTGAGCTCAATGGCAAAGCCAGCTTTATGATCTCCTGTAGGTAGGTGGTCCCTAAGTTCCATGTAGTCAATGTAGGCATCATCATTTTAGAACATGTCTAGTTGCGGGGTTCCTTGTAGATCCCAGTCAATAAGTTCATGATGCATAAGGGGGAGGGAGTCAGAGGATAGATCTGATTTGTTGATAGTTTGAATAGATATGTGAGGGGTATTGGTAGGGATAGGGTCCAGGATGGTACTTTCCTCCAAATTATTTATTGCGATAGAACTCAAACCTTCCTTGAAAATCATATTTTCAGGAATTGGCGAATCACACTCTAATGGTCTATGTGTTAGCATTTGTCCCTCATGGTAGGGGCTATAAGTTTGAATGGTGTCAACTTCCTTGTCATCATAGGAGTGCTCTATTAGCTCATCCCACTCGTATTCATTGGAATTTGTGTCACTGTCCTCTTGAAGGTAATGGATCATTTCCACAAGACAAGCATTTGCTTTTGCTTTGCCCTTGTCCTTGTATCCTAGACCTTTTGTATTTCTTGCTAATGAGAATGAAGAAGGTTGAATTGGTTCTATTATTCCTTCTTTTCTTAGGCCAATGGGACCTTCTCTGTCATAACCCATTCTATGTAAGATAGACTCACCTCGCCCATAGATTTCTGTTGGGAGCTTAGGTGGTTCTTGTTGTGTGTTCTCTTCTTCTTCTGTGTAGAGCCACTGTAAGATATCTCTTTCCTCTGTTTCATCTGATAGGGTCCCCAATTTTACAAAGGGAGTTGTAGGAGGTGTAGGAGGAGCAGATGGCTTTGAAAAATGTTTGGGTTGGGTCGCCCAAAGGATCTAGGAGATAGAGGCATTTTGGCTAAGTTGAGGTTGTGCTCAATGGAGTATTCCCCTACTCCTATTTATTTGATGGTACTTTTTGCTCTTTGGGCTTGGATGAGGAAGCTTTGGAGGTAGAATCATTCTATGGGGCAGGGGACGTAGATGCTCTATTGTTGGGTATGATGTAATTAGGCTTTGAGAGGACAGAGTTGCAATGCTAAAAGGGGTCGGGATCACCTTGGATGGTGACTTGTTTGCCATTATGAGGGAATTTTATGCATTGGTGGTAGGTAGAAGGCATAGCTTTCATGGCATGAATCCATGGTCTACCTAGGAGAATGTTATAGGCTATCTCCCTATCTAGGACTTGGAAAACAACATCTTTTATGATCGGTCCCACTTGTATTGGTAACACCACTGTTCCTTTAGTAGTTCTTTCCTCTTCATCATAGGCTTTAATAGTGATCTTTTTCCTTGGATCCACCACATTTTTAGAGAACCCCAATGTAAGGACTAGCTTGAGCGTGCAAATATTTAAATTGGCTCCTCCATCAATGAGAACTCTTTTGATACAGTGTTTATGGATGAAAGCGACGATATGTAAGGGTGTGTTATGAGGTTGAGACACTGAGAGGTCATCCTGTTCGGTAAACGATATGGTACTAGAGGAGGCTAGATTTCCTACCATGGCTTGAAACTTCTCTTGGGCCAAGTTCATGGGCACAGTTGTTTCCACTAGGGATTTTTCTAGAATCTCTTTGTGGGAAGGAGACAGACGCAACAACTCTAAGATAGAAATGTGGGCAGGAGTTTTTCGTAGTTGGTCTATGACACTATACTAATGGGAGTTGGATTGAGAAGGTGACAACCTTGGAGGGAGCGTGTTTAACGTGACCTTACCACTGTGGGTGATGATGCTACAATCAGTTTTGTTGGGCTCTAATTCTTGGTTGGGTGTGACCACATTGACTTGTGGGATGTGCTCCGATACGCAATTGATAGTATAGTCAAATGGCATGCTCGCATAGTTAGCATTATTATGCCTGTTATTTTGATTTTACATATTGCGGTTGTTATTATTGTTGCCGTTGTTGTTGTTGTTGTTGTTCTTGTACGGCCTGTCATGGTTAAGAAACAGATCCTTGTATGCCACATGCATCTTGTTAGAGGTATGTTGTTGAGCCCCTACTTGATTTTGGTCAAGTATGTCTTGGATGACATGTTTGAGACAGATACAATTGTTGGTCGTATGACCTCTTCCTCTATGATACTTGTAGAAATTGGTATCTTTCCAATAGTGAGGTTTTATTTGAGGCTCATAGTCACTAGTTGGCGGGAGAGTGATCTCATTGTTGGCCAATAGCTTTCTTAACACAGACTCTTGGGACTCTCCCAGCAGTGTGAAATTTTGCCTAGGATTGGAGTTGTACCATGGCTTTGACTCTCAAGAGAATGTTTTGTTGGGCGCCACATTGCTTGCCTCTCCTTTGAGAATGAATATTGGTTGCTTTTTAGGAGCCACCACTTTGGCATCAACCACTTCATCATTGACAACATTTTTATTCTTTGTCCAAAATTTTGACTTGTCCGTAGTGTAGTTAGAGTTAGGGGTGTCCTTGTACAACTTTATTTGCCTCTTGGCGATCATAGCTTTCTCGATAAATAATCCCATCTCAATGACCTTCAAAAATGAGGTAGGGCATTGAATTTGGATTTGGTAGCTTAGATCGGAGTTAAGGTTGTGGACAAACATCTCCATCAATTGCTTCTCAGGTACATCATATGAGCATTTTTTCACAAGTTGTCTCCACCTTTGTAAGAAGGAGGCGAAGGATTCGCCACTCTTTTGCTTTGTATTGCATAGGTCGAGCATGGAGACTTCGTGTTCAATGTTATACAAGAAGTGCGTGATGAACTTGTTTACTAACTCATCAAAATTTTTGATACCCAGTGGAAGTCGTGAGAACCACTCCATGGCTTGACTACCTAGAGATCTAGGGAATAATCTCATTAAGAAAGTTTTGTTGTGAGCTACTTCCATGCACGCGGTGGTAAATTCCCTCATGCGATCTCTTGGGTCTCCTTTCCCTTTGTACTTGTCATACTTAGGAACTTCAAACTGAAAGGGGAAGGGCACCATGTTCAAACTTTTGTCAAAGGGGTACGGTGCGATGTCTTCCAAAGAGTAAGTTTTAGTGTTCGTTCTTGTTTTGAGATCCGTCATTTGTCGCATTAGGCCCTTGATTTGTTTCCTCATTTCTTCCATAGGCATGTTTGGGTCTACGACTTTCTTTCCTTTATCTTCACTAGTGTGGTTTTCATGAGTTTCCTCTACGATCTCTTTTAGTTTGTTGAGATCGAAGTCAGTGGGGAGCTTAAGTCCTAGATTTGCAAGATGAATAAAGTACTTGTGAGGGTCCTCGTGGAGCACTTTTTCAAGTAAGTGTTGAAATTTTTTATCTTGGAGGGTTCCTTGGTACTCTTCATGAGAGATTTCCTCATCACTATCATGAGGGGTGACAATACGGTTAGATGATCCAACCATTTTAAGTTTCTTTTTGTATTGAGATCTAGTTAAAACCATGCAAGGCGACGTGGGAAGTGATGGGATGAAACTAGAGACTTTGGTAAAGTGTTGGTGGAGATTGCTAAGAAGAGGATACTTGTGACGAGATTTGAACATGGGACTCTTTTGATCAATGATTCCAAGTAAGACGGCCGATACAAGATGATAGCCACAAGTAAGGGTACTCGATACCCATTTACTATGTAGAGGCTAGTCGTGCACCAAGACCACTAGTGAAGTTCTATGACCTACTAGGGTTACTTGAATCTGAAATGATCTGAAAAAGGTCTTGCACTAATCTGATGTAGAATACTTTGACTTTTCTCCAGGGAGACCTGGTAGGTGGATGAGACAACCGGTGAAAGAGAGGGTTTGACATGAAACAGATGGGAAATCGACTACAAGGTAAAATCTAATCTTAGAATTTGGAATTAGGCCGAAATGGGTACCCAGAAAGGTGAACAATTTTTTCTCCAAATGAGTGGAAACACTCACTGTCATGGATGCACAGAAATAGATGCACAGCAGAAGAGGACACAAGCGCTGAAAGTCGATACAAATGTGCAGTACTGGTAAAATTTAGATGCACAGTAACAAGTGATAAGAGTGCAGGAAGTCGATACAGAAGCACAGCAGGTCGATGTAAATGCGCAGCTTTGCAGGACAGATGCGCAGCTCTGGCTTTTCTAATTATTGTTGTAATTTTTGACACGTTTTTTGATGTTTTTGGTTTCTTGGTTGCAAGACGGTCTTTTTGATTTGATTTTCTTAATTATGGCAAGAAGACACAGCGAACACAAAGAATGTTTTCATGGTTTTTTAGATTTTTTTGTGATTTTTTTTACTCTTTTTGACACAAAAACAAGTACAATCCTAGGCTTCAAATTGAATTCTCACTATCTCTAGTGAAGCATCTTCAAGAATTGATAATCACCCTTCCCTTCACTGGCTTATAGGGGTTTTTGGCTACTAAAACAAAGGATGATTAATAAGTGCAACCGTTCGAGTGGTTATACATGCGGCAGCACTACTCTCCATTATGGAGTCTCCCAGCCTGCAAGGGTTATGCCTTGGAGGGTTTTGGGGGAGGCTAGCTATCGGTATAACACAACTTCACTCGTTGTTTGAAGCTTTTGCTCCAAACACAATTTATTTATAGTGGCTTGGCAGAGCTTAGCTTTAGCTTGTTACCACTTAAGGTTGTTCCCCAAGGACAGACGGGTATCCAAGGGCAGGCCTCTCTAAAGGTTAAACACATTTGAAAATGATATGTCTGGCATTTTGATCACCCAAGATAGGGGAGAGCATAGGCCTAGTATCATTCCCAAAAGCACGAAAGATAGTGGTTATTTTCCCCTAATTAAAATGAAAAAAACTAAATGAGCTATCTATTTGGGCACACACAAAAATTTGTTAACTTTGAAGTGATAACAAGATAGCAATGGTTCAATTTTACCAAGATAGCAATGTGTCTAACTTTAAAAGATAGCAATATAGCAATGATTCAATGATATGCAAGATAGCAATGATTCAGTTACCACTCTCCTAGTTAAGACTATGTGAGATTTGCATGAACATCAATTTACTTGTCTTTTAGAAATCACACTGTGAGTTAACAAATGTTGCTATATGACTAAACCAGTGCCAAGCCTGCAAATAGATTCAAGAGTATTCCTGCAAAAAAGTGTTATTATTAGCGAAAACCACAAGAAAAACCCTAAAAATCACTGCTTAGATCAAATGCACAACTTTAGAGCCTGAATGCGTAGAAATAGAGCTCAGAAGCGCAGGAGTACAGATGTGCTGAGATAGAGGTCAAAAGCATAGGAATACAAAGTATATGTGCAAAATTAGCAAATGCATCATATCAGAGGTTATATGCACCAAAACAGAGCCTGTATGTGCCGAAAGATTGGATGCACCGGAACAGACAGCAGATGCGTGTTAGGATGGGTCAAATGTGCAGATTCCTCCTGTGTATGGCTTCCTAATGCACAAAAACTCAATTCTTGGGTTAAATTGGGGCTAGGCCCCATGGTGGGCACCAAAAATGTTAAGGGAAAATTGGAGTAAACATGAATAATCAATAGATCAATATCAATAATACCCAAAACTCAACGAAAAGGGAAATAATCAAGATCAAACAAACAAAGATAAAACCTTTGCAAACCTCAATACTTCATAGCTTTCGTTGGTTGCCTATCTCAATTGATCTTGCATGTATGAATAAGGCCCTCAGAGAGTGCACTTCCTTGCTATTCCAAGATTGTCAATGGAGAATGGCTATGATAGTGCTTTGTAATGAAGATGAGCTTCACAACAATGGTAGTGATATGGTAACAAGTTGATCGCAAGCAAAAGGAATGATGTGGGTGCCAAAGGTGCGCTGTTAATTCTACATAGTAATGATACTAAAAGCTTGGATGAATGAAATGGAGGAACAGGGTTCAATTTATAGACTTGGGAAAGAGAAGATCAACGGTGTAGAAAGAACAAGAAAATCAACAGTATAGAATGGTTGAGGAATGTGCGCGAATAAGAAGAAGACAAGTGTCTTGCTGTATTTTGCATGAGAGGAATTAAAGAAATAGAAGAATGAGTTAACTGGAGAGATTAATCAATTAAAAGAATAGATCAATCAGTTAAGAGAATAGAACTAGAGAATGGAAATTGCATGAGGATGAGAAGATATTTTGACTCAATTAAATATTTAGAATATTCAATTGCATGTGCACAAGGATTGAATTATATTTAGAGATAGCTCAATTTAGAAGAAATGGACAACTTACATAAATATTTAATTTATTTAAATTTAGAGAAGATATTATTCGAAGAAACAATTAAATAATTGATATTATTTAATTTAGAATGAATTTGGAAGAACTAATTAAATAATTGGTATTATTTAATTTGTTGGAGGAATTAGAAGAATTTAGGAATTTAATTAAATAAATTGATTTTATTTAATTGTTGGGAGAATATGAATCAAATAAATAAATTTGTTTGCTTATTTATTGATAGAGGAATTTAGACTTAAATAAATATTAAAAATATTTATTTGGATAGAGTCGTGTCATTTTTAGGCGTATACACAAATTTTAATGGATTAGATACAAGAAACACTACAAAGGCTTGGTTAATCAACTTGAAAAGTACTTTAGTCTACAACCCCTCTCTAGAAATAAAAAATCTAGGCTTGAGGTTTTCCAACTTGATAGAGAGGAAACAATTTGGTGGGAACATCTTAGTGCCTTAAAGAATTATAGCATTGCGACTCTTACTTGAGGAGAATTTGAAACCCAATTCAAGGAGAAAGATATTTCAGCTATGTTCAAAGAGAATAAGAGGGACGAATTCTTACTTTGACAATAAGGTACCTTTATGGTGGCCCAATATGATTCAGAATTTACAAATTTGTTAAGTTACATTGATTATATGAAAGATGAAGAGTTAAAAGTTAAGAAAAATAAAACTAGGCCTAAAAGAAATTATCATTCATGATGTCAACATGACTAATCCTACTACATTAGCTAAGGTAATAGAATCAACTTATAGAGCTAAGGAAAAGAATAATTCTAGTTTAAAATCATGGTAGGAGTATAGGAACAAAACAAAAATCTACTTGAAAAACTAAAAATGATATGGGACAACAAGGAGGAAATAAAATTGTAAAGCAATCACTCTTCATTTTTGGATCAAACCAATTGGTTTCTCCTCATGAGTATGATTTTATCACATATTTCACATATAACACTAGCATCTCTTTTGATAGATTTAGTGCTTTTATG
Source organism: Cunninghamia lanceolata (assembly GCA_027924645.1). Classification (NCBI taxonomy): domain Eukaryota; kingdom Viridiplantae; phylum Streptophyta; class Pinopsida; order Cupressales; family Cupressaceae; genus Cunninghamia; species Cunninghamia lanceolata. Next base: position 1,202,930 of record BSBN01000792.1, on the reverse strand, counting down.
TTCTTGCTTGGGTTCAATAGATTCTTTTGTTTTCACATGATCTTATCAATCATTGGGTGGTTGTTCAAAGGTAAAAGACACATGATATCACAATTTAAAACCATTTGATCTTTCCCAAGATCAACGATCTATGCATCATATTAATTTTTTTAGTCTTACAACTTAATACCAATCCGCCATTGGCTAGTATCAACACATCAACAAGGTAGGCCCTTTTGTTTGCACAAAATGAAGGCCAAAGAATGGTGACATCACAGTTACACATATGGTTCCTAGGGTTGTCATTGATGTCAAAACTGGCATGGTGGTGTGATGGTGTTCATGATTGGATTTCATGTCCCATCCAACAAGAGAGGAAAATATGGTTCATGGTTGGATGTCATGTCCCATCCAATAAGAGAGGAAGTTACAATTCATGGTTGGATGTCATGTCCCATCCAACAAGATAAGGGAGAAGATACAATTCATATTAATATGTGAATTAGAAGCATGAAGATGATCAGATGCATTGCTAACACTACTGATGGTCTGAAGTATGTATGTTCCAAGTTCGATGATGATTGCATTACCAGAAGAGTGTTTTGTTATTGACTGATTGAAGACAGTGTTGTCTATGTGAAGATGTTTGTGTAGGACAGTGGAATGCTCTGCATTCCTCCACATTTGCAGATATGGCCATGCAGTTCTAAAATTATGTTTAGGATGCTATGAAGGCGATAATTTTAGATCATTTGTCCTTTCGCTATGAAAGTTATGCATGATAGAGAACCGACATGTGTTCTGACAGAATAAGCTAATGTTGAAGGCCTATTGCAATGCTTTGCATTCCTCTTTAAATGAATGGTTGCCCTTGCATTTTTGAGGACATGTTTATGGATGTGTATTTCAATTTTCTTTGTAGTTTCAAGGTTCTTGGTGGTCGGCAGCTCAATTTTTAAAATGACAGCATGTTGTAGTGTGTTTTGGATGACAGATTGTTCTCAAAGTTAATGATTGAAGTTGTGCAGCGCAATTCTTTGATGTGTTGTGGGAAAGGAGTGTTTCGAGATGTTGTATGAGTTATATGGACTCATCTAGAAAAGTTTCACAAAGATCTTTCTTGTTTCCAGTACTGCACAAGGTTTTCAATTTGATGTGGTCGTTATACTTCAAGTCTTCATGTGTTTTGCTTAAAGCTGTCCTATTTTCAAATGAACGGAGTGTGCGGATGCAATTCCTTGGCGTTTGAAGTTATGAAGGTTGTTTTGGACTCAGGTGGTTAAGCAAATGTTGGGGTTCGTAAGGCTTGGATCTTCTGCTGGTGTAATGTGTGATTTCACTTAGGACCTATCTTCTACATGTTTCATATTATGTGTTGTCTAGCTGAGAAGCAATGCAATCAATGTAATATTATGTATAAATAGTGAATCAAATTGAGTGAGGTGAAGTGTGATTGCAAGTTGATTGAAAAGTTTGCAAGTAGATAAAAGTAGAATAAATTTATTATTGATGTGTGATTGAAGGAGAAAGAACAGAGGTTATTGATGCTGTTCAAATTCATCTTGAAGATATATTTGTGATAGTGATCAAGTGTAAAGTGTGCCTAACTGATCAGATCATAAGAAGAAAGTGTGAAGAGGTAGAAGTGTAATCATCAAAAGTGTGAGTTTCAATGTTAGTTTTTAGACAATAGAAAGGTTGTCATACTGTAATCTTTTGTAAGTGTGTTCTCATTCCAGGGAGTAGTATCTTCCTTGGGAGTGACCCTAAAACAAAGTCTTCATGGAGTAGAAGCTTCCTTGGGAGTGACCCTAAATCAAAGTATTCAGGGAGTAGAAGCTTCCTTGGGTTGTAGCCCTAAAATAAAGTTGTTATTTGAGCTTCATATATTGTGAGTTAATCCTCACCGTGGGTTTTCCCTTCTAGGGTTTTCCATGTATATCTAGTATTATGCGTTGACGTGCATTGTGTTAATCTTTCATGTTCATGTTAATGTTATGATGCTTAAGTTTTAAATCTACTCTGTATAAGTTGAAGTTGTTAAAATTGAAGATTGTTTACATATTGATTCACCCTCCCCTCTCAGTATCTTGGTGTGTCCAACAATTGGTATCAGAGCTAAGTTTCTCTAAGGGAAGCTTAACCGCTTGAGGAAGGTCTCGGATGGCACAGAATGGATCTGGAAAGATACCTAGGTTTGATGGAACAAATTATGTTTTTTGGAAGCTTATATTAATTCCCTAGGATGTGGTGTTTGGGACTCTGTCAAGTCTGGTTATATAGTTCTTGTTGTTATTCCTATAGATGTAGATGAAGTGAAGTTATATGATAACAATGTCAAGGCAAAGTTTGCTATCATGAGTGGGTTAGTTGATTTGGAGCTGTCAAAGGTAATGAGCTGCAATTCTGCTGAAGAAGTTTGGGATAAACAAAGCCATTTATAAAGGAGATAAGAAAGTAAAGAAAGCCAAGATGCAGATCTTCAAGAGCAAATTTGAGAACCTAAAAATGTCAGAGGATGAAGACATTGATGGATATATGCTTCGAGTGAATGAAGTGGTCAATGGCATTAAAGGTCTTGGTGGAGAAGTGAAAAAGATGAGGCTATGAAAAAGGTCCTGAGATCTCTTCCCAAATCTTACAGTCATAAGGTATCTGCCATTGAGGAGAATGTAGACTTGGATACCTACACTATAGACAAATTATTCAGTTCACTTACTACCTTTGAAATGACAGAGTTTGGCAGTGATGCTCCAAAGAAAGAAGCTTCTTTCAAAGCTAATGTGAAGATAAAGGAAGAAGTTGTTGTTGAAGATGAAAGCTCTAATGAAGTTGAAAGAAATTTTGTGAGAAGACTTAAGAAAGGCACTGGCAAATACAAAGGTAAGTTACCCTTTAAATGTTTCAATTATGGAAAGGTTGGTCATTTTGCTTCTAAATGTCCTTTTAGAGAATCAAGGGGTAGTAACAAAAGAGACAAGTTCAAGAGAAGTCTATATTCTATAGAAATAAATTATTCTTTAGAAGATGAGGATCATGATGATTCAAATGATGAAACACTTTTCATGGCCTTGAGTGTTGGTGACAAAAAGGATGATGTTGGAAAATGTAAAAAGACTAATGCCTTGCAAGCAAAACAAAACAATGAAAGATCAATGGTTGTATGGACTGCCTTTGATGCAAGAGAAGAAGCCAAGGCTTGGGTAATTGACAGTGGATGCTCAAGTCATATGACTGGTGACAAAGAGAAGTTTATCAACATTGAAAAGTGGGATGGTGGTGCTATTAAGTTTGGTGGTGATGAGTCAGCACATATCTATGGAAAAGGTGCTATAACTATTGATGGGAAGAATAGGATTGAGGATGTCCTCTATGTCAAAGGACTAAAACACAATCTTCTCAATGTTAGTCAGATGTGCACCAAGGGGTATAACCTCACCTTTCATGCCAATGGTTGTGAAATTAGGAAGGCGAGATCTGGAAAACTAGTTGCAAAAGGTATCAAGACATATGGTGACATCTATCATTTGATGGAGGTTACAAATGGAAGAGCATGTTTGTTGGCTCAATCCATTGAGTATTGGTTGTGGCACAAGAGAATGGGATACAACAATTTTGACAATATGGTAAAGATTAGTTCCACTCATGCAGTGAGAGATATGCCTAAGATAATCAAGCCTACAAATGCAGTTATATGTTGGGAATGTCAAATGGGAAAACAAATAAAGTCAAACTTCAAAAGCAAGGAGTATTCTTCTTCAAAACCATTGGAGTTGATTCGCATTGATCTATGTGGCCCTACCCGATTAAAGAGTCAACAAGGTGAAAGGTATTTCATGTTGCTTATTGATGATTATTCTAGAATGATTTGGGTTACTTTCTTAAGAGAAAAATAGATGCCCTTGATAAATTTAAAGTGTTCAAAGCTATGGTTGAGAATGAAGTTGATGCCAAGATTAAATGTTTGAGGTCTGATAGAGGAGGTGAGTTTACTTCAAATGAATTTGAAAAGTTTTGTGAAGATAATGGTATTAGGAGACAGTTGTTAGCTCCTAGGACCCCTCAACAAAATGGGGTAGTGGAAAGAAAGAACAAGACTATGCAATAGATGTCTAGGGCAATGTTGAAAGATGCAGATTTGTCTGATGTGTACTAGAAGGATGCAATTTATACTATTGTCTATCTAATTAACAAAGTGCAATTAAGGGTCAACAACACTAAGACCCCTTATGAGATATGGTATGGAAGACCTCCCACAGTCAGATACTTCAGGATCTTTAGCAGCAAATGCTATATCAGAAGAGATGAAGAAGACCTAGGAAAGTTTGATTCAAGAAGTGATGAAGGAATATTTCCTAGCTACTCAACCAGAAGAAAGGCTTATAGATGCTACAACAAAAGGTTGGGGAAGATGATTGAAAGCACAAATGTCAAGGTAGATGAAGATCTATATCAGATCTCACATGAATCAGAGGACTCTGAATCTGATATCTTTCCATGCATTGTAGATGAGGAAGAAGAAGTGGAAGAAGAAAAGGAACAAGAACCAGAGAAGATGCCTAAGACTCCAGCAAAGTATGTTCAGAAGAAGCACTCAGTAGATCAAATCATTGGAGATAAGGATGAAGGTGTGCAAACAAGGAGAAGACTTGCTAAGAGACATAAGCAAGTAAACTTCTGTTTGTTATCAAAGGTGGAACCCAAAAAATTTGTTGATGCTAGTAAAGATGATGGATGGATAAAAGCCATGGAAGAAGAATTGTATCAGATTGAGAAGAATCAGACATGGGAATTGGTTCCTAGACTAGCAAATAGGAATGTCATAGGAACAAAATGGCTATTCTGGAATAAACTGAACGAAGAAGGTGAAGTTCTAAGGAACAAGGCAAGACTGGTATGCAAACGATACACACAAGTTGAAGGTATTGAATTTGAGGAGGCTTTTGCTCTGGTAGCAAGGATGGAGGCAATTAGAATGTTCCTTGCTCTTGTTGCTCATAAGAACTTCAACATATATCAGATGGATGTTAAGTCAACATTTCTGAATGGTAACCTAGAGGAAGAGGTTTATATTGAACAACCAAATCATTTCCAAATATCAAAAGATCTGGACATGGTGTGCAGACTCAAGAAGGCTCTATATGGTCTTAAGCAAGCACCTAGAGCTTGGTATGCTAGGTTGGACAAGTACTTACTTCAGCAGGGCTTCAAGAAAGGTACTACAGATAGCAATCTTTACATCAAGGAAGAAGGTGACATGATATTGATAGTTGCAGTATATGTTGATGACATCATCTTTGGTGGAGATGATGATATGTGTAAGAGGTTTGAAGAGGAGATGCAAAAAGAGTTTGAAATGTCTATGATTGGTGAAATGTCTTTCTTCCTTAGACTCCAAATTTCTCAGGTAGATGGTGGTATCTTTATTTCTCAAGAGAAGTATGTCAAAGAGTTGTTAAAGAAGTTTGGTATGGAGGATTCAAAACTAGTGAGTACTCCCATGGTCACTAGATGTCACTTGAGCAAAGATGATGAGTCTCCGGAGGTGGATTAGATTATCTATAGATATATGATTGGTGCACTGGTGTACTTGACTGCTTCTAGACTTGATATTATGCATACAGTATGTGTGGTTGCCAGATATCAAGCCAATCCAAAGCAAACACATGAGAAGGTAGTGAAAAGGATATTCAGATACCTTAAAGGAACTCTGGACTATGGCCTATGGTATCTAAGAGGTAATGACTTTGATTTAAGTGCTTATATTGATGCTAATTGGGCTAGTTGTGTTGATGATAAAAGAAGTACAAGCGGTGGTACTTTCTTTTTAGGAAGCAGATTAGTTTCATAGTAGAGCAAGAAGCAAGATTTAGTGTCCCTATCTACTACAGAGGTAGAGTACATTGCAGTAGCATCCTGTTGTACACAAGTGTTGTGGATGAAGCAAACCCTGAAGGATATCAAGGTATTGTATGATGAGCCTATCCTATCTTGTGTGACAATACAAGTGCTATCAATATTTCCAAGGATCTAGTGATGCATTCTAGAACCAAGCATATAGCAGTCAAGTATCATTTTTTGAGAGAGAAGGTTGTAGATAAGGAAGTGATGTTGGAATATGTTCAAACAAAGGATCAAATAGCAGACATTTTCACAAAGGCTCTGGCAAAGGATACTTTTGAGGATCTCCAGTAGAGGTTAGGGGTAATTACCCCTCCTTATTCTTGCTAGATGCATAGTGGTGCATCTGTCCAAGGGGAGTTCATGTTATATCTTGTTCCTAAACTGATGGTGGCTACCTCTCAGGGGGAGCAAGTAGTGGTTGTTGATGTTAGGGGGAGTTTGTTTATTGCAAGAAGAAGTCATGTAGATATGCAGTCTCTGATTGAGATACTGGTTGCCCTTTGTCCTTGATGTCAAAGGGGGAGAGAAGCAGAGATGTGTTGCCATCAATGCCAAATGGGGAGATTGTTACACATATGGTTCCTAGGGTTGTCATTGATGTTAACATTGTCACTAGGTTGTCATTGATGTCAACACTAGCATGGTGGTATGATGGTGTTCATGGTTGGATGTCATGTCCCATCCAACAAGAGAGGGAGTTACAGTTCATGGTTGGATGTCATGTCCCATCCAACAAGAGAAGGGGGAGATATAATTCATATTAATATGGGAATTAGAAGCACAAAGATGATCAGATGCATTGTTGATGCTACTGATGGCTTGAAGTATGTATGTTCCAAGTTCCATGATGATTGCATTACCAGAAGAGTGTTTTGTTGTTGATTGATTGAAGATAGTGTTGTCTCTATGAAGATGTTATGTGTAGGATAGTGGAATGCTTCTCATTCCTCCGCATTTGCATATATGGCCATGCGGTTTTGGAATTGTGTTTAGGATGCTGTGAAGGTGATAACTCTAAGTTTTTAGATCATTTGTCCATCCGCTGTGAAAGTTATGCATGATAGAGTATCGGCATGTGTTCTGGCAGAATAAGATAGTGTTGAAGGCATGTTGGAATGCTTCACATTCATCTGGAAATGAATGATTTCCCTTGTGGTTTTGAGGACATGTTTATGGATGTGTATTACATGCTTCTTTGTAGTTTCAAGGTTCTTGGAGGTCCGCAGCTCATTTTTCAAATGACAGCATGTTGCAATGTGTTCTGGATGACAAATTATTCTCAGAGTTAATGATTGAAGGTGTGTGGCATAATTCTTTGATGTGTGGTGGAAAAGGAGTGTTTGGGGATGTTGTATGAGTCATATGGACTCATCTGGAAAAGTTTCATAGAGATCTTTCTTGTTTCTAGTACCGCACAAGGTTTTCAAGTTGATGTGGTTGTTATACTTCAAGTCTTCATGTGTTTTGCTTAAAGCTATCCTATTTCCAAATGAGCGGAGTGTGAAGGTGCAATTCCTTGGTGTTTTAAGCTATGAAGGTTGTTTTGGACCTGGTTAAGCAAGTGTTGGGGTCCGCAAGTCTTGGATCTTCTATTGGTGTAATGTGTGATTTCACTTAGGACCTATCTTCTACACGTTTCATATTGTGTGTTGTTTGGCCGACTTGTGAATATATTTTTCCTGTTGTATCTGGCCGACAAGCAATATAATAAATGTAATATCATGTATAAATTATGAATCAAATTGAGTGAGGTGAAGTGTGATTGCAAGTTTATTGAAAAGGTCACAAGTAGATAAAAGCAGAATAAATGCATTATTGATGTGTGATTGAAGGAGAAAGAACAGAAGTTGTTGATGCTATTCGGATTCATCTTGAAGACATATTTGTGACAATGATCAGGTATAGAGTGTGCTTAACTGATTAGATCATAAGAAGAAAGTGTGAAGAGGTAGAAGTACAATCATCAAAAGTGTGAGTTTCAATGTCAGTTTTTAGACAGTAGAAAGACTGTCATACTGTAATCTTTTGTAAGTGTGTTGTAATTTTAGGGAGTAGTAGCTTCCTTGGGAGTGACCCTAAAACAAAGTCTTCAGGGAGTAGAAGCTTCCTTGGGAGTGACCCTAAATCAAAGTATTGAGGGAGTAGAAGCTTCCTTGGGTTGTAGCCCTAAAACAAAGTTGTTATTTGAGATTCATATATTGTGAGTTAATCATCACCGTGGTTTTTCCCTTCTAGGGTTTTCCACATATATCTGGTGTTATGTGTTGACGTGCATTGTGTTAATCTTTCATGTTCATGTTAATGCTATGATGCTTAAGTTTTAAATTTGCTTCGGATAAGTTGAAGTTGTTAAAATTGAAGATTGTTTAGATATTGATTCACCCCCCTAGTGTGTCCAACAATCACCTAGCCATATGGTAGGATTTTTCATCTCCAAAAGGTTTTCATTCTAACAATAAAATATCATTGTTCCATAGGCCAATGTGTGCATGCTATGATTGGTAGGTCCCTCCACTCTTCATATCCATATAATGAAGATGCACAACAAGAACACTTCAAAACCATTTGATCTTTCCCAAGATCAATGGTACATGCATCATATTGAAGTTGTCAATCTGACAACTTGATTGGGATGTACTATTGACCCAAGCATATGCATCAATAATTTTGGTGTCCCCCTCCATTCTCCCGATACACATCTAACTAAAAGGAAAAGGCCAACACATGAGTAGAACACATGGTGCCCTTGTGCTTCCCCAAAAGGTTGTCAATCTAACAACTCCATATTAGTGCATCATTGGTTGAGGTAATCTAAGTTGGAATTTTTGGTGGGGCCCTTATTTTCTCTCTACAACTCTATGATCCAATGAAAAGGAAGATGAATAATGTACTCACAAGACACTTGACAGGTATGTGTATCTCTTAATTTTTGTAGGATTTACAATTAAATTCTAGTGTACCATTGGTAGAAGTACAGAGGTTGGACCTACTAGCTAGCCATTCACACCGTCTAATCTTCCATGAAGTATTTTGACCTAATGAACACTGTATTCCAAAAATGAGATCAATCCTGTGAGAAGAAAGGGATGCACTATTAGTCTAGAACACCTTTTTATTTTAGTAGGTGTCACATTTGAATGACTAAAATTAAAATGAATAGCTATGATAAGGAATATCATGCCAAATTCCTAATATCATGGTCATAAATTTCCAAACAACGATTAAAGGGTTTATTCTTTTTAAATCTAGTTAAGGTATAGTTATGTGGTAGTTATGCATGCAAAATTGATGAACACTCCTCTTTCTCTGTATAGTGGTCTTGCTCATTTTTATCTTTTTTGGGAACTTGTTTTGTATAAATAAGAGCTCTATACTTAGTTGTAATAGGAGAAGGTACTAGGGATGCTCATGAAATGTGATCTCCACACACTTAATATTTTCTCAAATATTTTTTAATTACATTAGTCTTCTTGTGTTTGGACTTATTCTAGTGATCTACAAATCTGTAACTGTGCATCTCCATTTGATTAATATATGAATTCATGATCATACTTTTACCTCTTCTATTTGTTCATTTGGTATCCTTTTACTTGTTCTATGGATGCTTAAGTTATAATTCAGTTATTGTTTTTGTGCAAAGTTTGTAGCTAATGAACGCTAAATTTCATCTAGCGAGTGGCTTTTTATTATACACTTAAATTAGCTTTAATTTATGGATTTTGTTTAGTTTATTTCTCCATTTTCCCTACAAATTGGTCTAAAAGAGCTTACTAAAAATTGAAAGAAAAGATATCTTCTAAAATTGCAGAGGTCATCTTGCAAACCACATCCCATGTTTGTAGGCTTCCCAGGCTTGGTGTTCACATGAGTATAGGTTTACATGAGAGTGCAAATTTGAACATCAATAGTTTTGGCACGCCTTCTACTTGGGACCCAAAGAACTATAGTATCTTGATCTCTATCTTATTATATAAGCAAGATATTTGTAGTTAGATCTCTTACAACTGCTAACCCTCAAATTCTTTCAACCACTGGTTATCACTCTTAGAAGAATGATTGTTCATCCACCTCAACTTGTACCACAATCTCCTCCAATAGTATTCCAACAATAAGTCCCTAGAAACTTCATAAATTGGAATAGTGGTAGTCCATTTATCCCTCGAGTTGTTCCTACTACTTGGGATCCCATTTCTATCAATGCTCTCAATTCCCTCCCAAAATTCATTGGAGAAGACTTTAAACACTAGCCAAGCATCTACAAGATGTAGCAAAAATATGCACTATGCATTTTGTTATACAACAAAACATATCTTTGAGAATACTTGCAGCCTCATTTAAAGGTAAGGCCCTAGATTAGTATTGATCACTCAACCCCAAATCCATTCCAATATGGGATCACTTGGGTGATGCTTTCTTTGAGCGATTAAAATAAAAGGGAGACAAGTCCTCATTGTTATAATAACTTATTACTGTAAAAAGAGCACCTTGAGAAGTTGTGACTAAATTGAGCACTAGGTTTAATAAGAATTGGGAAAGGATACCTACTTCTATATGACTGTAGCTAAAATGGCCCATTTGTCTTCTATCTCAAAGTTTTCAACTCCAACATTTCGGCAATGATCTAGTCACTAGGAGGACAATATCTACCCATAGCATATGAGTTAGTTCTCCAAGTAGAGAATAATTTGATAGACATAAGAAGGCTATTGCTAAGACTACCCTTACCTATTTTTCCTAGAGTCTCACTCCTAGTATAGATTGATTCCTCAAGAATACGATTTCCTTTCCCAAACTCTCCTCAAGATGCTCAATCTATATATGTTTACTCATATAATCTTGCATCTACGTCCCAAGCTTCCCCTGAGATAGATGACATGAAGAGCGTACTTAGGAGATTTTCTACCTTAGAACTTATGTTATATATTAGGAAGATCAAACCGTCCCTAAATTGAATCCCCTTGAGATATCAACTCCATAAAAGGAGAAAAATGACTCAGAATTATGGAAGTTATACTTTGATTGTGCCAAATGTAGCAACAACTTAAGAGCTAGTGTTAGTTTGATCTCACCCGGAGGAAAGAAAAATCTCTAAGCATTTTGTTTCCAATTTAGTTGTAGAAATAATGAGGCCAAGTATGATTTGCTAGTACATGGTCTCACCCTTGCTAAAAGGATGGGTATAAGGCAACTCCAGGTGTTTAGAGACTCCAAGCTTGTTAGAAATTAGGTCAAAGGATTTGTAGGTGCTAAGAATGTTCAGATGAGGTCTTATCAACATAAAATATGGGATCTCCTAGAGAGATTTTAAGCTCTTAATTTTCAAATAATCCTAAGAGTCCAAAATATGAAAGTAGATTGTATGGCTACTATTGGCTCTAACAAAATATCTTTTGTATAACAAAGATCATGTAAGATTGATCATTTAGCCTGTAAATCTTGATAATAGGGATCATTGGAAAGTGTTCAAAAGTGATGCACAAATAGCATTGTTTCTCTAGTAATTAGGTGAATTTGTAGACCAACTAGAACCAAAAATAATAGGCTCATACAAATATTAGATCTTTTAATTAAAATCTAATAAGCTCTCAAAAGGCTTGATCACTCTCAAAAACCTTTTTAGTCTAGATGACACAAAGAGAGACAAAACAAAATTTATGGTTGATAAAGAGGATTACATAAAAAGTGGAGGTAGTTCCAGATACACGAGTGAAAGTCAACAAGGTTTATATGCAAAAACAAGTAGATATTGGTCCATATCTATGCTAATTATGATCAAGTTATAACCTAGAGTTTAAGAGGAACTAAAATTATATAACAAGAAGGTGGTTCAACGCACCATAGAACTTTCCCCAAATGCTAAACTAGTAAGATAAAAGTAGAGGCTTGTCAACCCTAAGATAGAACATCTAGTGAAGTAAGAGTTAACAAAGTTGGTTGAATCCAAAATCACTTTCCCAATTAAGCACTCTTCATAGGTGTCTAATTTGGTTCCAGTAAGGATAAATAATGGAGATTTAAGGCCTTGCATTATTTTTAAAGACTTGAATAGAGTTTCTCTCAAAGATCATTATTTTCTACCTTCCATGGAGTAAATATTTTAGATAGTTGCTATTTTTGAGTGCTTTTCTCTATTCGACCACTTCTTGGGACATAACTAGGTATGGGTGAAAGAAGAGGATCAACACTAAAAAAACATTCACCACTAAGTGGGGGACATTTTCATATAGAAAAATTCCATTTGGATTATCAAATCAAGGAGTCACCTTTCAATGTGCTATAGATATTTCTTTCAATGAGATTATAAATAAGATTATCTTGTTATATCAAGATGACTTCATGGTCTTTCTAAGAAGAAGGAATATCATTTCATGCACTTAGAACATATTTCCCACAGATGCCAAAAGTTTGGGATATCCCTTAACCCAAAGAAGTGTATTTTTGGTGTCCCTTAAGGAAATCTCCTTGGACATGTGGTATCTAAGGAAGGGATCACTATTGATCCAAATAGAGTACAAGCTATTCTAGAGCTTTCCTTTCCAATAAACAAGAAGGCCTTGCAATCTTTTCTTGGTAAGATCAACTTTGTTGGTAGATTCATTTCTAACTTTGTAGGGCAAATGAGACCCCTTACCGTCATGTTAAATAAGAATTAGGAATTCAAATGGACCTTGGAGAGAATAAAAGCATTCAAATCAATTAAAAAATCCATAGCAACCACCCCGATGTTGAGAAATCTAGTTTTTCTAATGATTTCATTATTTATGTTATCAAAGGTGATCAAAACATAGTCATGGTCCTCACTCAAAAGGATGGAGGAAATAACAAGCATCTAATCACATTCACTTCTAGGACTCTCAAGGAGTATGAGGACAAATACAACTTTGTTGAGAAGAAAACTTATGCATTAGTCAAAGGGCTCAAAAAAATTAGACACTTGATATTAAGCAACATGATAACAATATTTGTTGTCCATTTGAGAATCAGGGAGTACATCATGGATGGTGAAATAAGTGAGAAAAGAGTAAATTATATTACTAAGATCCTCAAATATGACATGGATGTCAGACCAACCAAATTGGTTAGAGAAAGAGGGCTATGCAAACATATTATTAAAGATACCAAGGTTCTAATACCCAAAACTCGAATACAAAAAACATCTAGTGAAGGAAGAATGAGAGCAAAGTCATGGATTGATGAAAGAGTTCAATTCATAGAATCTAGGCAATACACAAGTGATCTATCTTCTACCCAAAGAAGAGCCTACCACCTTCAAAGAATTCCCTATTCCTTAGTCAACAAGGTCCTCTTTCGAAGAAATTTTGATGGGATCCTACTCAGCTATGTTGATAAAGACCAAGTTAGTATGTTACTCCAAGGGTTCCATCAAGGGATGTTAGGGGGATATTTTTGAGCCCCCACCATAGCTACAATGATCATGTGATCTAGTTATTATTGGCCTACAATCTTTGTCAATTACCATAAGTAGGTGAGGAGATGTCAGCAATTGCAATTCTATACATGAAAGAGAAGAAATGTTCCCTACCTCTCAGACCTATATTTATAAACCAACCATTAAATGAATGGTGTCTCAACTTTATTGGCATGATTAATCCAATTTCCAGTGCAGGACACAAGTGGATTCTTATCAAAACTGATTAATTCAAAAGGTTGACAAAGGTAATACAACTGAACGAAGCCACTAAAGTAGTGGTGATTGATTTCCTAGAAAGTATTATCACAATGTTTATGGTTACCCATAAAACTATCTCAAACAATGCAAAAGAATTCATTGGCAAGAAATTATCTAAATTTACTCTAAGGTATGTGATTTATATGAAAATATCATCAAATTATTACCCCTAGAGTAATGGACTTGCAAAATTTGCAAACAAGAACTTAATCAAGATCATTAAAGGGATTGGCTCTAACAAGTATTATGGGTGGATTGAATCACCCCAAAAAGAGCACTTGGCATGTCCCCCTATGTTTTGGTATATTTTAAAGAGGCTTTTCTACTTATTTCTCTAGAACTCATAGCACTACAATTGATCAAATAGATGGAACTTAAGGAGAATGGAAACATGGAAGTTAGACTTGCCAAGCTATTAGAATTGGAAGAAAAGAGGGAATCCATAAAGGATTCAATAAAAAATCATCATCAGATGGTCAAATACTTGTTTGACAAACATACATCATAGCTAGGTTTCAAGGTTGGAGACAAGGTCCTAAAATGGGAAGAAAGAGTAACAAAGTGAGTGAAACATTCCAAGTTCAATTCCCTTTGGAGTAGTCCGTATATGATTTTTTTCTTGTAAGGAAATCGATTTGTTTGAACTTACAAACATGAATGGTTATGTTTACCCTATCTTATCAACAAGATATATTTCAAATTCCATACATAATTTCTCATAAGATTCAATCTATAAATATGTATTATATGGTGTGCTTTTAGGTTTTCTAGTGCGTGTCTTCTTTCTAATGACTTATTTTGTTGTGTTTTATGTTCCTTTTGGCCTTTGGGCCCTTGTTCTAGAGTTGTGGATTCTCAAATTTAGTTGGATTATTTCACATGGTGTTATAGTTCTTGGCACCATTTTCAAAAATTTGAAATTGTTTCCAACACTAGAAAGGTAGGAAGGATAACTATGTTTTTTCCTTAGGAGTGGTAAAAGGAGCATTGAATCATAGAAATGTCTAGTCAACCTTGGTGGATGAGGCTTAAAAGTCCCATGCTATCTGAACCATTGATATCCTTGATGATTAGGAATATTGACCTACCCAAAAGATACCAATCACATTGGTTTTAAATCCATAGTCATCAAATCAAAAGAGGTGATTTTTGAAAGTGGTGTTTCTTCCAAAATAGGCATTTAAGAAAGGGTAATCATTTTGAAAAAGAACAATCATTTAAAAAATCCACTAGGAATGGATAGTTAGTCACATTGTAGATATTATATAGTTATCACATGTCTTATCATCAAGGATATTGAAAATATTATGATGTAGGATCATCCTTGGGAGGAAGAGAGCAATCCTGCATCGCTAGCATTCACTTATTTATAATTTTAATTCATCAGTTAGTTGTAGAAGAAGTCACCATATTTTGCATTTAATTCTTGTAGTTTTGGTATAACATTCTTTGAGGAGTATTTGGAGGTCATATCCATGCTTGAGAAGAATTAGATTCATGTAACAATTTATTTGGGTTTATGAACCTGTATCAAACTGGCAAACTATCATAGTTGTAGAGTTACTATTGACACTAGAGAATTTGAAGTTTATGGCAATCAAGGGAGGCATGTGAAGGCTTATTGGGCCCATGGTAGTAAACATTGGGCACCTCACAAATTTTTGTGTTGTTGTTTTAGTTTGTTTTGAGAAATTAACTTACACTGGCTGACTACATGTTTCGGGGAGTATTGAACTTTGTGTGACCTTGTGGCCAACGCAAATCATTAAAGAGGCTCAAAATTTATATATTGGTTGTCCACGATCTTTTGGAATCATCAGGGGAAGTATAAAACATTTTATCAAGAGTTGTAGGTCCGAGCATAGGGATGAGCATGAGGGTTCAATGGATTTTGGGAATAAGGATATTAGATGTTTTAGTTGTCATTTGGCTATGGCTTAGAATATATGCCCTTGCAGAAAAATGTAACTTGTGTGTCACCTACTATTAGGGAGGCCATGGAAGTTTGACTAGTAGGCTATACATGATGAGAGAGCAAACACTTACACTATAACTAGGAATGGTTGAAGACATAGGTTAATGCCACTAAAGGATAGGGAAGATTAAGTCTATAGCAATGCTAGAATATGCTTGGTAGATGGAAGGAAGTTTTTTGAGGGACTAAAGCATGAGAATATTTTATTTGCATTGATTCCAATGGCATGCAATTCCACAAATGAAAGGAGCACCACCTCAAGTGATGAGGAAGCACCATAGGGAATTTTAGAATTGCTATAAGAATACTAGGATATCATGTCCAACAATAGAATGGTTACCACTAGTAAGGAGTATTGGTCATCACATAGATCTGATTCTAGCAGCTAGTTTGGTGGATAAAGCACTACATAGAATGGCATAGGCAAAGAATGAAGAGCTAAATAGGTAGGAAAAATAATTGTTAAGGATTGATCCAGAGAGTTTGAGCCCATGTGTAGTACCCTATAGTACTAGCACCCAAGAAGGATGGTGAGTGGATAATGTGTACTAATTCTAGAGAAATCAATAAGATCACTATGAGATATCATTCCCATTGCTAAGGATGGATGATATCATGGATTTTCTAAGTGGAGCCAAGTACTTCACCAAGATTGATTTGAAGAGTGGTTATCACTAGATCAAGATAAGAGAAGGGGATGAATGGAAAATAGCTTTCAAGACTAATGATGGGTTGTATGAGTGGCTTGTTATGCCTTTTGGGATAACTAATGCACCAAGAACATTTATAAAATTGATGAATGAGGTATTAAGGAAACTCTTGGGTAGGTTTGTAATATTTTATTTGGATGATATTCTAATTTTTAGTAAGATCAAAGAAGAATACCTAGAGTATATTAGATTAGTACTACAAAGGTTGAGGGAGGAAAAGTTTCTTATCAATTTGAAAAAGTGTAGTTTCATGAAGGAATAATTAGTATATATTTGGATTTGTGAGCTCAGATGAAGGATTGAAGAAGGATCTAGAGAAAGTCAATGCCATTATGGAGTGGCCCACACCAGGAAATGTTAGGGAGGTGAGATCTTTTCATGGGTTGGATAAATTTTATAGGAAGTTCATTAAAAAATTTAGCAGTATTTGTGTATTGCTAACTGAGATAATGAGAGGGGACAAGAGGGAAATCAAGTAGACTACAAGGACTAATAGGAGATTTGAGTTGTTGAAGAAGAAATTAATAGAACCATTAGTATTGGCCTTGCCAGATTTTAATAAGATATTCCAAGTGGATTGTGATGCATGTGGGAATGTAATTGGAGCAATATTAATCCAAGAAGGAAGACTAGTAGCTTATTTCAGTGAGACATTGAAGGACACCAAGAAATGGTATTCAATCTATGACCAAGAGTTTTATGCCCTTATACAAGCACTGGAGAAGTGGAGACATTACTTGTTACTCAAAGAGTTTATGTTGTACACTGATCATCAGGCACTGTAATACTTGAATTATCAAAGCAAATTAAACAAGAGATGCATGCGGTGGGTAGGATTCATGCAAAGTTATACTTTTGTATTGAAACATAGGAGTGGTAACTCAAAAAAGGTTGCCAATGCATTAAGTAGAAGACAAAATCTCCTAACAAAAATGAGGGTGGAGGTAGTTGGTTTTGAGGAGTTAAAACATTTGTATGAGGTTGATCTTGATTTTGTGGAGGCATGGAAGGAATGTAAAGAGCCAATAAGCATGGATAGAAGTGGTTGGATTACTTGATTCAAAATGAGATGTTATCCAAAGGAAACCAGTTATGTATACCTAGGAGCTCTATGAGAGAAAATCTAATTAGAGAGAAGCATTCTAGAGGTTTGGCTAGGAATTTTAGGATAGACAAGATAGTTTCCTAGATTAATGAGAATTATTTTTGGTTGCAAATTTACAAGGATGTGAGGAAATTCATTCAAGGTTGTAGGACTTGCTAAATTTCCAAGGGAAGTAGTTATAATGTTGGGCTATACCAACCACTATCAGTGCTACTGAAGCCATCAGAGGACATAAGTATAGATTTTATATTAGAACTACCAAGGAAACAAAGGGGAGATGATTTAATCATGGTAGTAGTAGACATGTTTTCTAAGATGGTACAATTCATTCGAATTAAGATAAGCAATGATGTGATACACATAGTTGATTTAGTTTTTAGAGAGGTAGTAAGATTGAATGGTTTGCCAAAGAGCATAGTTTTAGATTGAGACACTAAGTTTGTGGGATACTTTTGGAGGACCTTATGGAAGAAAATGAAAATAGGATTGAAATTTAGCTTAGCATACCATCTGTAGACTGATGGCAAAATAGTAGTAAACAAGAGCTTGGGTAACTTACTGAGATGCTTGGTTGGAGAAAAGGAAGGAAATTGGGACATGTATCATAGGCAAAATTTGTATACAATAATTTAGTGAGAAAAAGTGTCAAAAAGACACCATTTTAGATTATGAATGGTAGAAATCCAAAGAATGTACTAGAACTAAGAGACATCCGTAAGGAAGACAAGAGGAGTGTGGAGGTAGAAGAGTTCGTTAAACACATGAAGAAGGTGCATGAGGGGTTAAGAAACCACTTGGAGAAGATGAATGACAAGTAAAAACAAGAGGCTAACAAAACCAAAAGACACAAGGATTTTATGGTAGGAGATGAAGTGATGGTATATCTCAAAAAGGAGAGATTTCTAGTTGGGACATAGAACAAGCTAAAAATTAAAAAGTCTAATCCTTGTAGAATTATAAGAAAATTTAACTCGAGAAATGCATATGAGGTAGTTACTGGAAGACCTTGGTATATCTCTAGTGTTTAATATTGCAGACCTACACCAGTATCATGAGGAGGATTCAGAGGGAAGCATCATGGAGGATCAAGGACAAAACCCCATACCACCACAACCAAAAGAAGAAATTGAGAAAATATTAGATAGTAGAATTTGGAAGAGCACTAGGAACATGCAATGTGAGGAGTATTTGGTGAAATGGAGAGGAAGACTAGAAAAATATTCAAGTTGGATTTATAGGGCTAAGGTAAACTGGCTAGGTTTCCCTCTTTTCATTGGAAAGTGAGGGACTCACTTTTTAATTTACCAGGGATGTTTGATGTAGGTGCATCCTTGTGGGGACTAGAGAAATCTTGCATCACCAACGCTCACTTATTTGTAGTTTTAATTCATCAATTAATTGTAGAAGCCACCGCATTTTGCCTCATTTTGCATTTGAGTCTTGTGGTTTTGGTATAACATTCTTGAGGAGTATTTGAAGGTCATCTTCACACTTGAGGAGAAATGGATTCATGTAACAACTTATTTGGGTTTATAAACTTGTATCAAACTGGTAGACTATCACATTTGTAGAGTTATTATTGGCACAAAAGAATTTAAAGTTTGTAGCAATCAAGGGAGACATGTAAAGGCTTATCGGGCCTATGGGAGAAAACATTGGGCACCACATA
Organism: Cunninghamia lanceolata; assembly: GCA_027924645.1. Classification (NCBI taxonomy): domain Eukaryota; kingdom Viridiplantae; phylum Streptophyta; class Pinopsida; order Cupressales; family Cupressaceae; genus Cunninghamia; species Cunninghamia lanceolata. The sequence continues at coordinate 1,183,898 of BSBN01000792.1, read as the reverse complement.
AATTTCTTTTACATTGTTTTGGTTTTGTTTGAGAAATTAACTTACACTAGTTGACTACACATTTTGAGGAGTATTGAACTTTGTGCCACCTTGCAACTAACATAGATCATTAAAGAGGCTAGAGATTGATATATATTGGTTGTCCACAATCATTTGAAATCATCACAAGAAGTAGAGAACAATTTAGTAGGTGTTGGAGGTTTGAACATAGGCATGAGCATGAAGGTTCATGATGGAGTTTGGGAATAAGGATATATTAGATTTTTTAGTTGTCATTTGGTTGCGGCCTAGAATATATGCCCTTGTTGTAGATTGTAACTTGATTGAGAATTTTAATAATATAATGAGGAATCTTTTGGACGTTGGTTTTTTCCCTCTTTGAGGCTTTTTCCTAGGGTATATCTTGTGTCATTTCATTGAGAATTATATTTTGATGTATGCATTTATTGGTGTTGGTTGTGCAGTTAGATAGTCCTTCATTGGACCCTCCTATCATGATTGCATCATCTTACAAGAAAGAAAATAAAATCTTTGTGCAAATAGAAAATACATTCAGTAATTAGAAATTAAAGCCTCAAGTGTGAGTTCGCCAACTCATATTAAGATTGCAACGTGATGGCCATTAAATGAGATATCCATAGCCCATGCCATGCAAACACTATTAATAAAAGATCTATTAGATTTGAAACAATATTATTTATTTGTAAGACAATCTACAAACTTTACAAGTGCTCTTTGTCATCTGTGTTCTTCCAATTTCCTTATCGTTTTTTATAGAAGATATAAACTAGTTTTAGTTACTACATATAGACATGCCAAATTGCAAGAGAGCAAAGCAACCCATTAGCTGTGTTGAATTACCTCTTGAACGTATGGATCTAGTAATTCTTATGCTTTAATTGCAGCTCTAGAGAATATTCTCAGGGATCAGGGAAGCATAAGGACTATAAAGAAAGATAAGTGTGTGGACTCTTACCTAGTCTTTGATTATGCAAACAACATTTTTGACCTTGTACTAGCCAAAAAATAAAGAATATGGGGGAGGGTGCTCACACTGTCATTCTAGAGAAGATCCAACAAGGAGAGAGCTCAAGTTTTGACATTCACATTTAGACCTCCACACTAGCCCAGTCTATGGTGCCTCAAGTACACCCTATCCTAAATTAGTCCAGGCCTATGCAGATTACTATGATGTGAGTGTGACAATCATACAAGGAAATAATATCAAGCTTGTGGTTAGCATTAATAACATAAGGGGAATGCTTTAGCTACCCATATCATAGAGGATTTTCATTATAGTTATAAGAACTTGAAGAAGACTTGACATACCTAGGAACACAAGCTCAAATCCTTGAACAAAAAGCTTGGACTAGATAAAAGCAATACTGTCTTCCTAGCTATTCCCACTGGTAGAAACTAGTTCAAAAGTGACATTTGTGATTCATGCAAGTGATGTTGTCTTTCATTTTCAGCTTAAACAATAATAAGATTTTTCATGACTTCTAGCTAGGGACTCTTCACAAGTTGAAGATGATCACCCAAGAGTATCTTTTCTATTTCGACTTCGCATAAGTCATTGCTAATATGTTGCACTGTTAGCTTAACAAATTCAATGCATAGAGGATTTTTTAGGTACTCTTCTTTTTTGTGCACCTGCTCTTGTATTAGATTGCCCAATTCTTCTAGGCTTTCCTTCCCATGGTGATAATTGATGCAGGAGCATCCAGTGGTGTAAGGGCAATCTTGCATCACCCAAAAAAATGATGATTTTGTTTTCATTTCTTTTCAAAATTTGTATTTTTGGTTCCATAATCGTCTGAATAATGATGTAGAACATTTATTTTTTCCAAACTGCTATTTTTGGAAAGTTTTCATTTGGGGATGTATGGAAGCAAAAATTTATAGGAGGCTTCGAAGTTGAAAAATAAGACCTTTGGTGAAGGAATCAGTCAAAGATCATTTGTGGGCTGAAAGATATTAAAGTTTTTGTTTCCCGAAAAACCCCTAAAAATGTTTCAAAGTTAAATTTGAGGCACTTAGAGGCCTCGTATGGCCCCGAAAATGGGCAGAATCAATAGAGGGGATTTTTAGTATGTATAGCACTTCGCGAGCTTTCGAACTCTTCAAACAGTTCGTCAATCGGACACCCGGAACAAAAGTTATGGCTCTCAGAAGTTGACCCATTTTTGGAGGGAGTTGCAAAATTCAAATTTTTGGCTGGAGGCTATCAAAAAGGGCTATTTATGACCATTTTTGGGAACCCTTGGCAATAGTAGAGATAAGGGGGAAAGTGTAGAGTCAAGAAGAGGTGGGAAAACAGAAACCCTAGCTGATTTGGGGCTACAGAAGGTAGAAGGTTCCAAAATCTAGAGATAAGAAGCTGTAATGTGTTGCAACCTGTGGAGGATTCATTCTCTGATTGGATTTTAGCTTCTGTAATGTAATATGTTGTCCAAATCAATAAAAGAACATTCCTATTTTCTGTGTGCAATTTGTGTTATTGTGTGTTTTGTGATTTAACCCCTTCATCAATAATAGACAAATCCTTCACTCTCACAAGGATCATTCCTATGTTCACATGGACCCCTACACTCTTTTGAACCTTAGATTACTAGGACTTCATAGAGATGTTCCTAGCCCCCATTGTTACTAAATTTAAAAAGTGAGGATATCACTTATTTGAGCACCACGCAGGAAAGTTTACTATCTAATAGTAAGATGCCTACTAATTGGTACTTTAGAATGCATTACACGATGATTCAACTCCATGGATTCAAAGAGGAAGCATTTGGGCTTCTCAAATTTGTCTTCGATTAGGTCTTGGATATTGAATTTTCTCAACAAGCTAAAATTGTTGATTTAGAATCCAAAGCTTAGTAGGAAGAAAAGGGCAATGTCTAGCATCCCTTTTTCTTATGGGGGGGTCATGTTGTGACCTCCACAACACACCCCTAAATTTCACCAAATTTAGGCACCCTTCGTTTGTCAAGTTTTCATTGAGTTGTATTTTTGGCACCCGTCTTGTCCCTTGTCATATGCAACTAAGTGCCTTGGTGTTCATGCTTTGGTTTGTGAAATAGTATTTTTGAGTTCACCTTGTCGCATTTTGTTGCCTTGTCACATTTTGTCACTTGTCACATTTGTGATTGTGTCACAATTTTTCTTTTGCTTGCAAATGCATTTCCATATGGTATCGCATGTTGGTCTTTGTGTGCAATGACGGGTTTTATTCCACCCTGTTGCATTTTATAGTCTTGAGCATAATTTAAATTCATGTGAATTCAAAATGATTCAAATTTTGGCACTTCAAATTTAAATGTTAAAATATTTTTAATCCTCTTTTGCGTTTAAATTTTAAAATTTAATGTTTTAAAATTTAAATTGTTTTAAACGTTTCGATTTTGACTCAAAATATTCATGACTAAATATTAAAAGTAAATTTAAAATTTTAATCAAAATTAAATTTTAATTTTAAGTTTGATATTTAGAATTTATTGAATGCTTTGTTTTTTCAGGAATTTTAGTTCTTTACAATTTCTAAATCTTCAAAATCATCACCCTAAACTGATTTGTAAAATGTTAGACAAAATCCTTCATTGAAATCCATAGTTACAAAACATCTTTCAAACCCCAGAATGTATGTGGAATCCCGATTTCCCCGTTGCAAAAACTTTCTGAACTCCCAAGTTACAAAAACTACTCTTAAGTTGCAAATTATGAAGACTCTGAACTCTCGAGTTACAAATTGTGAATAGACTTTGAACTCCAAAAATACACGTTAGAATGCAAATTACAAGATGGGACTTCATCCCTGGATTGCATAAGGGCTCATGTAAAGTGATGGTTCAACCCCAAAGTTTGAAGCCAGGGCATCAAAATGCCAAAACACAAGGAGTCAAAACATCGTTGGAAATATGTGAATGTATATGCACCAAAATGGATTTTGGCCATGACCTCTACCTTGTAGTTTTAGAACATAATATGGACATCTATCAAAGCATGATTGGAAATACTTTCCCAGATTTGTATACATTGGAAATGCCCAAAAGACTGATTTAAACTGAAATCCCTACCTTTCATGGCATCTTCTGTGCCCAGGTCACGAAATCTTCACAGAATGGGCCAAGGAAAAGGTTTAAATGTGGTGGTAGTTTCAAATGGCAGTTGTAGAGATAAAATCTGAGACTAGTTGAAGAAATGTGTACGACAAAATGTTAGTCAAATTGTCTCACCATGAAGGTCACTGAAAGCAAGTTTGGAGTAGGTATGAGGGAGTACGTAAGCATTTAGGAAAGGTATCTCAAGGGACAAGTATACAAACATCAAAGGGCCCACAAGTGTTTGGAAAAAATGACTCCAAAAAAGTGAAAGGTTGCGACCAGATTGCACATGATTTGTTTGACGTAATGCCTCAAGACCATGACGCCGTGCAGCTTACTTCACAATAATGGTCGAGGGGGCCTCTCCTGATGGGGGTGTTCATTTCTAATTCCTTTGTGGCTCATCTTCTTTCTCCATTCTGGTTATTAAGGAGCACCCACTATATGAAGTCATTCTTAGGGAGTTTGTTCTTCATTAGTACGAGCCCTACCCTTTCTCCAATAAAGCTAAAACTTTTCTAGATTCCATGATTTGTCATACAAGATAGTTAAGTTTGTTAATGCCCTTGGGCCACATATTGTTCTTAGCACTTGAATGATGAATTTAGCCAACGATAGAATAAGCCACGTAGATATTTTGGGATGACTTTGGACTATGAGCAATGTGTCCAAAGATAGAGGTTCTTCATTAGTATTTGGCCACAAAAGGATGTGACGAGCCTATAGACTTTATCTTAACTTAAAAAATGAGGGATATGCGATCAAAGAATGAAAGCCTTGAAAAGCTAGATGAAAGATATGCATTGTGTGGTTGCTCTCATTATAGACGAAGGTGTTTTATTAAGGCCCCATGTTACAATGAGATCTTTGATAGTAGACATTGCTACCATGTGGATGTAAGAGAGTCATGACATTCCTTGACATGAGATGCAATAGGTTATCTATTTACTATGTGTCACTAAACAAGATGTTAAGGAAATATATGCCAATCGTGGGGTGTGTATGGGCAAATACTTTTGTGAGATCTACACCTTTTATGATGATGATCTCTCAACATAGTAATGCCACTATGATGGATGTGGTATTTGTAGAATTGGGGGATAATATAACTTCTTCCACTGTTAACAGATGTGGTTGTTGTTATTCAATTGTATTGAAGTGCTATTCAATTGTATTGAAGGACTACCATCCTTGTGTGGAAAGAGAAATGCATCACAATTGCCCAGTTTGTGTTGATTTTTTGTTTGAATTTACAAGGGATATTAGTGTTTTGATCAAATTTTAAGGATCATATCATGGTTTGATTTATAAATTTGGCTCCATATTCTCATAGTTTACTTTGTTGATATAGATAAAGGAATTGGTACACAGTGCAGTCTGCACTTTGAAGCTTCTTGTTCTACAAAGTAGTGTTTTGTCAAGTGGGGTTGGGAAAAATAGATGTTCATGCTAGAAAGGATTTGCCTGTGTCTAGTATCAAGCCACTTATCATCTACTTTTTGTGTATACTTATGGTTGATTGATCTTTTGTCAGATACCATAGAAATTGTATTAATTCATATGGACACCTCTGCCTTACAAGGAAAGTGATTAGAATAAGTTGAGGTCAAGCATTTGAACCATCACATGCCAACAAAAATCTTGATTCAAGAATTAGTGTAAAGTTCAAGAGGTTTAAATTGAATTGCAGATATATGGACAAAGGATATGAAAAGAGACAAATTTACAATAGCCATAGATTACAAAAGCAATAAAAAACCGTGCAACTTGTAACTTAATATATGGAGTGAAGCCTCATGGAAAAACTTTAGTATGGCGAAGATGAGGGATCCTAGAATATCTGAACTTGTTTGTACTTTCTTCTTTACAAAGGACTTTGGCAATAGAGTCATCTTTGGGATGGATAGGTTTAGCACAATGGTGGGAGTTGATGGATTGATTTTGCTATTGAACAAAGATATACTTGTTGAAGATTTATAGGAATATATGTGCTTAAGAATAGTCTATGTATTTGAATAGAAATGGAAACATAATCAGGGAGAAAGCTTTGCGCAAAGGTGGAAGAGTAACTCAGAAATACAGATTGTTTTAAAGATGGAAATGTGATATATGTTTCAAACAAAAAAAGATGATAAAAGGGAGGAGAATACATAAATAAGGGAGTAGAAAATGAAAGGAAATCCCAATGGCTCTTCACATTCTATTGTTTTCCGTAATTTTGTGATTTTGCAGGGAATGATTGTTTGTCTTCCCATCCAAATATGCCTATTTATACTTGTGTGAGGTTCATTTGTAATCATTGGAAAACCCATTAAGGTTTGGGAAGTTCATTTTGAATACAACATATCAGTATGCTCCATTTTTTCTACTTTTTTCCCTTTCAATGGTGTTTTTCAAGCTCTAAACTTATTTTTTTTCCACTTCACCTTATGAACTTAATTCACAAAACGTTGATGAATCTTGACATGTATTTAAACCATTGATGCCCCACTAATGGTAGGGTGTTTGTGTGGTCGAATGAACACATTTGTGCACACGAAGATTCACCAACACTCACACATGAGATTTTTTCCTCAAAGATTGCACTGTCTTGCATTGGGATTGTGGAAACAAGTCTGACGAAGATTGGTTCCAAGTCAAGTTTGTCCATTTGCCAAATGTGTAGGAGGATTGAAGGCATATTTGGATTTATTTTTTTTGTTTTTGTTTTACTCTTTTCTTCTTCCCTCTCCTTTACTTTTTTTATACAGATGTTAGATTAGTTTGATTCTTTGTTTTAATGATCTAAATTTCAATGATATAAGGTAGGAATTTGTGATGATTTTTTTTAGTTCTAGGGGTGAAATTCTACAAATTTCCAACATATTTTCATTGTTATAAAATTTTAGAATTAAATCATTTCAAAAAGGAACACATTTTAATGCATAACTCTTCAAATTCAATATTATTAAATTTTTATTTTAGTGGGCATGCTTTTATTTTAATGTTTTAATCACTTTTAAAGTAATTTTGATGTCAAAAATCAATTCTAGGAAGTCAAACAAATGAAAATCATTAATTTACTTTAAAGTGAAATGGAGTGTTTGCACTGGCTAATAGTGACAAATTACACTAAGTGAACCTCTCTTTTAAATCAATGACTCTTAATGTTCATTTCAACCCCTTGAATGGACTAGCCAAAGTACTCTCCAATTGGGGATTCTAGTAAACCTTGTGAAAGACTCTTTAGGCTAGCCACCTTTCATGTAGCGGAACATTTGTCATTCCAACTTCTAGTGCTTCACAAATTGCAAGAACTTTGGTGTGTCAAAAGGCACATTAATAGTTCACTATAAATAAGAGGAATATTAAGCAGTTACTCATGTTAAAGCTAGTGCACCTCGTATTCGAGTTGACTAAGGATTGCTAGATCTATTACTTAGATGACTTCATATCCAATTAGATCAAGAACGTAAAGTATAGGGAAAAAATTATTTATTAGAGCCACCCTACCTTTGAAGCAAAGAGATTTCCATGGGAGATGTGTCGAGCATGTATGTAGAGATCTATGAGATCCTAGTGAAGCCTCTCCCACCTTGGGAGAGATGCTACATGGATACTCACTTCTATGATCCAAACAGAGTGATGAAATATGGGCTCCAAAAATCTCGAAAATCCTAGGATTAGACAAAGGAGAAGATAAATGCCTATTGGAACTATAGGCAAGATATTACTAAGTTGAAACACACTTTTGGAGAAGTCATAACAAACAAAAAATGGGAGAATCTCTAGGACAAAGAACATGACTCTCCATCCTCTAACTATGACATCAACAACATACAATCCATGGCACCTCCAAAGCTCAAGAGTAAGAAGAAGAAGAAGAAAGTGCCATGACTACTGAAGCCAATAATAGCTTAGTTTAAGAGGTTCCCTTAGCTCAAGAAAATTCCAATAGAGCTACATGGCCCCCTTCTCTACATACATTGCAAGCCTAGTCATCACAAGTCCTTGCCCACTTATCTCATCATACTTTGGCATCTGAGAGCCTTGGGACACAACTTCAAAAATGCACCAAGTGATGCAATAGACTCTACAAAGGGAAACTAAGAGGTTATAGAAATAGGTTAAACAATCCCATTTGATTAAGTCATAGCCAACAAGGGAAGGTGTTCCCTCTCCCTTTTTGATACCCAAAACAATGGAAGAACTCACCCTAGCAGTGTAGACACTTCCAAGCCAAGTCTCAAAATAATTGAGTTCCATGGAAGAAAGATGAAGGAAGATTTTGGTCATAGTTCATGACTTTAGTTTTGAAGAATCAAATGCTAAGACAATGCCACCATCATAATAGGGCATCTTGGAGTAGCCACTTCCATTTGCCATGATTGTGTAGGTAAGTGTCTCTATCCTTCCTCCCTCTTCTACTTCCTTTACCTCTACAACAACTATTGCAACACTTCCCATTCTAGAAATTGTAGTAGTTCAAGTCTCACACATATCACTTGAAATATTGATGATAGAACTTTAGTGGAAAATACTTCGCTCCCCATCACCCCATCTATTTCCTAGCTAGCTCATGCAGGAAGCTTTTAGTCCTGCCACTCATTACCAATTTCTCTAATCATTTCTCCATCTCTTGCCTCTCCTCTAACTTCTTTGGTCTCCTATGACACTTTGTTGCCTCCCTCATCTCCAGTAGTGCTTAGCCTAGGGGTTGCAACTATCCCATTGTTTATGTAATTATTATTCTAGTAGTCAACCATGGTTGATACCCAATCATCTAGGATGACTCCATTTTATCCTACAACCAAATTATTTCTTTTGGAGGCTTGAGCTTGAGCTTATCTCTATCTATTTGTAGGCTCAAACATTTCTCCATTTTATCCCAATAGTCATTCCATATGAGCTTGAGATTATCTATGTCTATTTGTAGGCTCAAACATTTCTCCCTCTTATCCATGCCATCCCTTTGCCTATGGCTATCCATTTTGACCTCATCTACTTGCCTAGACATTAGCATTTGTTGATGTAACTTAGATGGTGAACTGATGAAACCACCTATGAATGGGGAGCCAGGAGGCACCACATACATGAAGGTTACCTTTTGTTGAGCTAGGACCAAAACTACTCAAGTGGGTAGGGGAGAGGATAATCATGGTAGATGGTACAAAAGGTGGAAGACTAGGTGTGAGAACTAGAGCTTTCTATAAAATTGGTAGAGGAAACTATGGGGAATTAGGAGTGAGAAATAATTTGGTTGTAGGATAAAATGGAGTCATCCTAGATGATTGGGCATCAACCATGGTTGACTACTAGAATAGTAATTACATAAACAATGGGATAGTTGCAACCCCTAGGCTAAGCACTACTCGAGATGAGGGAGGCAACAAAGTGTCATAGGAGACCAAAGAAGTTAGAGGAGAGGCAAGAGATGTTTGAGCCTACAAATAGACATAGATAAGCTCAAGCTCACCTGGAATGACTATTGAGAGAGGATTGAGAAATCAAAAGTGACTAAACAAAGGAGAGTGGCTAAAGAAATTAGGATGCATATGAGGGTGAGCAAATTATTGGATTGTGAGAAACCATTGAAGGTGACAAGTGCTTCCCAAGAGAAAGCAATTCAATAGCTATAAGAAGATGTATAGAGTGCAAGATAGTAGGTGAGCTATACTCCCTTGATCCAAGAGTTGTACATCTCCTATCAAAAAAGGATCTGCTAGATGGTTGTAGAACTTAGCTCCACATTTAAATTTATAAAATGCACACAAACTTTCAATGTGGAGGTTAAATCCAAAGTCAAGAAGGTCCTTGAATCACTCTCTCCCAAGGTTACCTAGGCCTAAGGTTTTGTGCACAAGATTTATAACCTACCTAATGACAAGCTTGTAGTTGTTTGGATTGATAACAAAAGAACTATAGCTATGAAGGTGAATGAAATCCTTAGCAAAGATAAAGATACTAAAAAATTTAGGGCACACCTATATATCCTAGAGCAGGCCATGCAAAAAATGAGCCCGGTCCTATTGTCTCTGTATTGTAGTAGGGGCTTCCATCCCCATTTTATGAGAATGGTAGAGTATTATAAGAATAATAATTTGGATCATTGGTCATACATAAGAAAGTAGGCTAGACATCATTTTAGAGTTGGTCCTAGATGTCAAGCATTACTAAAGTTGAGGTGATTTTATGTCTGTTAGCACAACTTGAAGTATAAGTTAATGTCATAGTCAAAGAATTTTGTAATATATCCTTTGAGGACACCATCAAATTGGACAAGGCCTTCAAGGCATTCAAAAAAAATGAGATCCCAACCGAGCTAGAGATGAGTCCATCCTAGGATTCTTTGCAAAGGTTCTGAGTTGTGTTGGTGTCTCACACCAATTTTTTAAATTTTGGTTTTTTGTTCTTCAACTCCATGCCCAGGATTTTGGCATCTATGTTTATCCTTGAAAGCAAGGACCCCATAATAGGTTTCTATAATTATATATCATTTTCTCTCCATTCTTGGATTATACCAATTGGCTTCTCATTTGTGAGTATGGATTTGTCATGTATTTCACATATAGCACTAGCATCTCTTTTGATAGAGTTCATGTTTTGATGTTCTTGCTTAGGTTTGAAAGTCTTGTTTTTGCGTGATCTTATTGATCATTGGTCTAGTGCTTCCCCTTCAAGATTTTTGGTTTTAGCACAAAGATTTTAAGCTTTCTAGGGGAGTGACTATTTGAAGTAGAAGGCACATGATAACATAGTTTGGAACTTTTCAATCTTTCCCAAGATTAATGGTACATGCATAATATTGAACTTATCAGTCTAAAAACTCAATATTGATGTGCCATTGTTCAATATCAATACATTAGTAAGATGATCCCTTTAGTTTACCCAAAATAAAGGCCAAGGAATGGTGACATCACCTAGCTACATGGCAGGATTTTATGTCTCTAGAAGGTTGCTAGTCTAACAATAAAACATCATTGCACTATTGGCTTATGTGTGCACATTGTCACTGGAAGACCCCTCCACTCTCTAGCTCCATATAATATGGTGGGTCCTATTGTAACCCCTCACAACACTCCCCTATTTTTTCCAAATTAGGGACCCTTTCATTTTTTATCCTTGTCGAGTCACTTTGTTGATACCCCTACTGAATGTGACTAGTTGCTTTGATGTTCTACTTTGATTTTTTTGTCACAATTGCCTTGTCACATTTGGTGGTTTTGGAATTTTGTGCACTTTGTTGCCATTGTTGGCAATATGTGTTGTCATTGATGTCAACATAGTATATGGAAAGGTATAGAGAGACTAATATAGAGGAAGAGTCTGCATGTTCGAGGCAAACCAGTCGGGGAGAAGAGAAAACAATCTAAGTATGGTAAGGTGACCAGTTTTATTTCTGGACATAATGTGGAGGTAAAAACTTATGTCCTTGCATGTTTCCATTATCCCCACATGTATATCTCATCAGTTAGGAATACTGCACTTAATGATAAGAATAAATACCGCACTTAATGATAAGAAGTAGAAATCTGGCTAAGGTAATCACAGTGCATATCCTAAGGCAAAGTCACCTTGGTTTGGTTTGCATTTCTCTACATAGAAAGATCTGATCATGCGGCTCTGAGGAAAGGCTAATAGATGTATAAGGCATGCTCTGATAAAGTATCAAGTGGTTTGGTGGTCCGCAAAGTCAACACTCAAGTGACAAAGGTAATACAGTTTGTTCTGGAGCCTAATTACACAAATTTGAGTTTTACAGAGGATGACATATATACAGCTCAATCATACAAGCTTGTGCGGAGGTCTTACATGTTCCAATATATCTCAAGTTTGATCCACATGTAGACAAATTCCATTTTCTGGTACTGCATCAAGTAATTAAGTCTGTAAGGGAAGATTGAAGTATAACTACTCTCCAGACTTCTGGTTACCTTTGTCAAGCCCTTGTATTCCTCCAGAATTATTATATAAAGATGTGTAGATCTAGTAAGGAACATATAATGATGTTTAAGATCATCCCTAAAAGGTTTCAGGGATTGTAATGTACTGCAATGATATATCTTGAGTTATGGAGTATCACATGATGTAATGTCCCTTCCTTAGTCCGTCCAGACTTCAGCAAAGGTTGACCTACTATTGGGTTCCCATAGGTCAATAGGTTGGTTAGGGAACTCGACTGAGGGTGTTGGAGCTTTGCAGGGAACCTTCTGAGACCTTCAGTTTGATGTTAGATGATGATTTCAAGAGTTGAATTGAAAACACTAAAGGTTTGCCTTGATGTGAATAGTGAAAGTGAACAGTAACAGAGAATTAGAAGGAGAATAGTGAAAAGGTCCCCATCCTAGTAGCCATAATGTTGTTTTGAAAGATGGTGTTTCTTTTTCATGAGGAAGTAACCCTCAAGGTGGGCGTACCCTTTTAGTGGGATTATTTTATTGTTATTAGTGGAAAATGGAGATGGAATCTATAAAGCAATGAATGGGGCTATCTTTTGGTCATTCAATCATCATTTTCTTAAAACACAAGTGCAGGTTTGGAGCTTTGGATAGAGTTTTTAGTAGGTTGCAGCTCTTCTGAGAATGAAAACCCTTAGAGGACAGTGGATTGGACGACAGCCCAGTTCACATTACAGGGAAATCTACACTGGGTTTCCGTTTGGGCGTCATTGGACTTTATTACAGGTTGTAATTGCAGCAGTGGATCATCAGGGTATAATTGCAGATTGGGTCTACTTATCAGCATATATCCTCATTTCAGTACCTTTACCAGCTGGCCGTACAAAATAGGAGTTATATTCAATCAAATCCTAGCTAGAATTGGGGTTTCAGCAACTACATGTTCCATAATTTATGCATTGGTTCTCGGGTATGTGATTGTCATTTGGATAGTTTAATATTGCATCTCATAGAGGTCTTTTGGTTGCTGTTATAGTCTAATTTAGTGGAAATCAGACCTCTGAATTTGTAATCAGACTTGATATAATCAGTTTAAAGGGGTCCCTTTGATGTGCAAGTGTTATCTTTTATTTATTCAATAGTTCTCTTCCATGTTTCTATGGTTTCCTTATGATTTAGTCCTAAAACAAACAATCAATTAAACACAAACATCAAACAAATCAGCACTCAAGCAAAGACACCAACTTACACTTCACTAGTCAAAGACAAAAATTGAAACAAACAAATCAGCAGATTCCAAAAAATCAAAAAAATTGAGATAGACTTGGTTAGGGATCTTTCAATGGTATCAGAGCCATGATCTTGCCAGCCTAAGGGTGTTTTGTTTAGCTCTATGCATCCTAGAGAGGTGGGTCCACACAGGTATTATACTCGTAGAAGAACACATATACAATTTGGGGTTGACACTGGTATTTAGGGTACAGCTATGGGGGACAGCCATGAGGGCAATAGAAGTCCTCGTCAAAGGGAAAGACAGAATCCGCAGGAGGATATTGACTGTGATCGTGAGGTATTCAGAACTCTTGTTAATACACAACCAAGGATTGTACAGGCATAGACAGACTTCAGAATACCCTTGACATAATGGATATGGGTCGGCGTAGAGATAGACATGGCAGACACGATAGACGTGATAGGGTTGACAGGTCTATTTCAGTTGCAGATAGTCATGGGAGTAGTAGGGCTCCCTCATCGATGGATAGTGTTCTTGGTTCTCCTAGGCATGATAGGACTCATTCACGCACAGCTGATAGGCTCATGCAGCTACATTTTCCTCCTAGAGATGAGCCACCCCCAGTTGATCCGCTTGAGGGTGTGGAGTTCCAGGATACTGTTATGGCAGCAAATGATGAGTGGACACGTCTTCCAGCGCATGTTAGAGAGGCCTTCCCTTTACATCAGTATTGTTCCCAGCGAAGAGATAGCATGAGAAACCATGGTGGTAGGGGGCAACAGCAAAATAGTGACCTCCATTGAGCTACTAGCAAGCTCACTATATCTTCCTTCGATGGTAGTGAGAAGATCACTGCCTGAGCTTGGGTGCACAAGCTTGACATCTACCTTTCACTTAAGTCGATGCCTGAGGACGAGGCCATTCAGTTTACAGTACTACATTTGGAGGGTATAGCTTATGAGTGGTGGCATCATGGTTTGGTTACCCAAAACCATAGACTTATTCATTCTTATAGGGAGTTCACTGAGCGGCTGATTGCCAGATTTGACCGTAAGGATGTTGAGTTGTACTACAGGGATTTAGCATTATTGCGACAAACTGGACATGCTGAAACTTACATTAATGAGTTTCAACGCATTGCTCTTATGGTTCCTGAGATGCCAGAAAGATATGTAGTGATGCTCTTCATAGAAGGATTACATGACAGATTACGGGGTTTGGTCAAGGCTCTTAAGCCTAAGACTTTACATGAGGCTATTCAAATTGCACTAGACCTTGATACTTCACCACCTCCTACTTCTTATCAATAGAATAAGAAGTTCTCCAAAGGTTTCAAGCCTTTTCAGAGATCTTCGACACAGCATAAGAGTGCACCACCTCCCCTCAGGATGGACAAGGAGACACGTAATGAGTTAAGGAGGAAGAAGCTATGCTTCACATGTAAGGAACCTTGGGAGCCTGGACACCGATGCCTTGGGAAAGGCAAAGTGCATCTCATTGAGATTGTGTCTAATGTGGAGGATGAGCATATACAGGATACTGATTTAGAGGGCAGCGATGGTGAGGACGAACAGGAGACCCCACAGGTGGAGCTTGGAGTGGGTGACACATCAGATACACCCAATCCTATCATTGCCACCCTTTCAGGAGTCCCCAGATACCATCCCTTTCTCTTAAAGGGAGTGATTAAGGGTCAACGTGTGACTTGCCTTGTTGACAGTGGTGCCATGCACAACTTTATTGATGAGGGACTGGTTGCTAAGCGAGAATTGCAGGCAAAGAATTTTCCTGGTTTCAGTGTGACAGTAGCAGATGGATTTTCTATGCAGTGCACCAGGGTAGTTCCACAGCTTAGTATACAGTTGGGAGATTACACCTTGACCGATGATTTTTATGTTGTGGGTTTGGGTGACATTGATGCAGTGCTAGGTGTCCAATGGTTGCAATCACTTGGCAGATATATACAGGATTTCCAGAGAAGGGAGCTAGAGTTTATAGTTGGGGGTAAGAAGATTGTGTTAAAGGCTCTTTCTGATGGTGGACCCATGATGGTTACAGCACGTAGGATGGAATCCATTTTCAGGCATGGAGATGTGGTGTGGGCAGCACAATATTTTATTTCATCCAAGACACCTTCTTCACAGGATGACCAGCCATTCCACATTGATGTCCAGATAGTATTGGACAAACATGGAGTAGTATTTGGTGATATTCCTTCTGGTAGACCTCCTGACTGTGGATTTGAGCACGTGATAGAGTTAGAGGAGGGCGCCAAGCCTGTGATTACCACTCCTTATCGTCATCCTAAGAGATTTAAGGATGAAATAGAGAAGACCATCCATGAGCTACTGGATATGGGGCACATCAGACCTAGTTCTAGCCCCTTTGCTTCTTCTGTGGTGTTAGTGAAAAAGAAGGATGGCACTATGCGTATGTGCATTGATTACCGTGCATTAAACAAGAAAACAATCAAGAACAGATATCCTATTCCACGCATAGATGAGTTATTGGATGAGCTTCATGGTGCAGTGTATTTCTCAAAGATTGACCTTCAATCAGGGTACCATCAAATTTGAGTGCATGAGGAGGACATACATAAGACAGCATTCAGATGTCATTATGGGCACTATGAGTTCTTGGTGATGCCTTTTGGCCTTACTAACGCACCTGCTACTTTCCAATCATGCATGAACCATATATTTAATAAGCAGCTACGTAAGTATGTACTTTTGTTCTTCGATGATATATTAATTTACAGCAGGAATTGGGAGGAGCACATGAGGCATCTGGATGAGGTTCTTGGCATTATGGAAGCCCAGTCTCTATTTGCCAAGATGTCCAAATGTGAATTTGGACTTACAGAGATCTTGTACTTGGGGCATGTGATTGGTAGTGATGGGGTCAAGGTACATCAGGAAAAGATTTAGTCCATCCTTGATTGGCCACCACCTAGGAACATTTCAGAGTTGAGGAGTTTCTTAGGCCTATGTGGTTATTATAGGAGATTTGTCAAGGGGTATTCACAACTTGCGGTCCCTTTGACAGATCTCACACGAAAGGGTGCATTCATATGGACAGAGGTGGTACAGGTTGTATTTAATAAGCTCAAGCAGGTCATGAGTACTTGTCCAGTTTTGGCACTTCCAGATTTCTCTCAGCCTTTTGTGTTAGAGTGTGATGCATCTGGAGAGGGTATTGGAGCAGTCCTTATGCAGAATCGTCATCCCATTGCCTACGAGAGTAGGAAGTTGAGGGATAATGAGAGATTGTATTCCACCTATGACAAGGAAATGCTCGCCATTATGCATGCTTTGGCGAAGTTTCGACAATATTTGGTGGGTGGGAAGTTTGTGGTGAGGACTGACCACAACAGTTTGAAATATTTCTTGGAGCAAAAAGAGCTTAATGAGCACCAACAGAAATGGGTCAGCAAGATACAGGCATATGATTTTGACATTGAGTATGTCAAGGGGAAAAAGAATATTGTTGCTGATGCACTTTCTAGGAAACCTACAGTGGCTACACTTTGCTCTTTGAGTGAGATTTTAGCAGATTGGAAGTCTCAACTAATTGTTGAGTATTCCAAGAATCAGTTTGCATGTGAGATTATGGATGGTAGGATTCAGGATGATAGATACATGGTGATTGATGATGTTATCTATTAGAAGAACAGGATTTATTTGGTACCTGGATCAAAACTGAAGAACAGGATTTTACGAGCCACCCATGACACACCTATGGTAGGACATCCTGGATATTTGAAGACATACTGGCAGGTGAGAGAAAGATTCTCATGGAAGGGCCTCAAAGATGATGTCTTGCACTATGTACGTGAGTGTGTGACTTGTCAGCAGAACAAGTTAGAGCATACTTTTTCGGCAAGTCTTTTGCAACCATTGCCTATTCCAGAGCAGAAGTGGGAAAGTATATCGATAGACTTCATTACTGGTCTTCCGAGAGTTCAAGGAAAGGATTGCATTTATGTGGTTGTGGATAGGTTGACGAAGTTTGCACACTTCTTTCCTATTGCAACTGACTTTACAGCATCTTAGGTGGCAAAATTATTCTTCTGTGAGGTGTTTAGACTCCATGGACTCCCTAGGACCATTGTCAGTGATCGGGATAGCAGGTTTATGAGCATCTTTTGGCAGGAGCTATTCTGATTAGCAGGTACCGAGTTGACACCCAGTACTAGTTACCACCCTCAGACAAATGGACAAATGGAGATAGTTAATAAGTGGGTTGAGGGTTACTTACGTAACTACATTTTAGGACAGCAGAAGGCTTGGGTGCGATGGTTGTATTTGGGCGAGCATTGTTATAATACCACATATCACATGTCGATCGGTATGACCCCCTTCTGAGTGTTATATGGTTATGATACCTTCTCATTTGTGGACTTGGCATTAGGTGATAGCAGAGCGCCTAGAGCTCAGGATTGGTTACAGGACAATCAGGATATCCTTAAGATAATTAAGGATAATATTCAGCATGCACAGAATCAACACAAGATGTATGCTGATCGACATCGAGTTGCGAGCACTTTTGAGGTTGGAGATATGGTTTACTTGCGCCTACAGCCCTACAGACAGAGTACCCTCAAGAGGAGTGGGGTAGAAAAGCTCAAGCCTCAGTTTTATGGTCCATACAAAGTATTGAGGAGGATTGGTGAGGTCGCATATGAGCTTGAGCTACCTTCCGAGAGTAAAATACATAATGTATTTCATGTATCTTGCTTGAAGAAGGCTTTGGGACAACACGTTATCTCTTCACTTGTTTTGCCCCCATTAGATGAAGAGGGCCGATTAGTTTTACTCCCTGCAGAGATTCTTGACATGAGGGAGAAGAGGTTGCGTAGCCGAGTGATCAGAGAGTATTTGGTGCGATGGAGGGATTTGCCGTTGGAGGATGCCACATGGGAAGGAGAGATGATACTTCAGCATCCAGCTTTACAGTTGCTTGAGGGCAAGCAATCCTGAGAAGGGAGGGCTGTAATGTCCCTTCCTTAGTCCGTCCAGACTTCAGCAGAGGTTGACCTACTATTGGGTTCCCGTAGGTCAATAGGTTGGTTAGGGAACCCAACCGAGGGTGTTGGAGCTTTGCAGGGAACCTTCCGAGACCTTCAGTTTGATGTTAGATGATGATTTCAAGAGTTGAATTGAAAACACTAAAGGTTTGTCTTGATGTGAATAGTGAAAGTGAATAGTAACAGAGAATTAGAAGGAGAATAGTGAAAAGGTCCCCATCCTAGTAGCCATAATGTTGTTTTGAAAGATGGTGTTTCTTTTTCATGAGGAAGTAACCCTCAAGGTGGGCGTACCCTTTTAGTGGGATTATTTTATTGTTATTAGTGGAAAATGGAGATGGAATCTATAAAGTAATGAATGGGGCTATCTTTTGGTCATTCAATCATCATTTTCTTAAAACACAAGTGCAGGTTTGGAGCTTTGGATAGAGTTTTCAGCAGGTTGCAACTCTTCTGAGGACGAAAACCCTTAGAGGACAGTGGATTGGACGACAACCCAGTTCACATTACAAGGAAATCTACACTGGGTTTCCATTTGGGCGTCATTAGACTTTATTACAGGTTGTAATTGTAGCTGGAGTGATTGCAGCAGTGGATTATCAGGGTATAATTGCAGATTGGGTCTACTTATCAGCATATATCCTCATTTCAGTACCTTCACCAACTGGCCGTACAAAACAGGAGTTATATTCAATCAAATCCTAGCTGGAATTGGGGTTTCAGCAACTACATGTTCCATAATTTATGCATTGGTTCATGGGTATGTGATTGTCATTTGGATAGTTTAATATTGCATCTCATAGAGGTCTTTTGGTTGCTGTTATAGTCTGATTTAGTGGAAATCAGACCTCTAAATTTGTAATCAGACTTGATATAATCAGTTTAAAGGGGTCCCTTTGATGTGCAAGTGTTATCTTTTATTTATTCAATAGTTCTCTTCCATGTTTCTATGGTTTCCTTATGATTTAGTCCTAAAACAAACAATCAATTAAACACAAACATCAAACAAATCAGCACTCAAGCAAAGACACCAACTTACACTTCGCTGGTCAAAGACAAAAATTGAAACAAACAAATCAGCAGATTCCAAAAAATCAGAAAATGTGAGATAGACTTGGTTAGGGATCTTTCACATGAGGTCCATAATGCTTTGTTTCCTACAGTCAGTCATGTTTCTTGTATTGTGGATGCATAGATTGATATGATATTTCAAAAGTAAAGTGTATGAATGATGTTGAGATCATGTATGATTGAATTCCTGGTCTGCATGAAGATTTTGGCTTCTCCCCAGTAGTATGAAAATGAACAGTTAGCAGTCCTGAACAGTTTGAGCCGAATGGTTAAGTACTTGATATATGCGGAGGATCCTAATTAGTTTCCTTAACTCTGGAAGGTATGGAAAGATGTTCCTTGATCCCTTTCATGAAGTCCTGAGGTCCGTAACAAGTTTTTCATCATATTGTATGTGTTGAGGCCGACTAGTGATAAGTTACACGTTTCATCCAATAATGCCTTTGATGCCAACCTAATTAGTGTTTTGAAGTGTTGCAGAGGATATTTATAGAAGATCAATTCATTTGTAAGGTGTGTGTACGAAGATAAGCAGAGAAGAATGCAATATATGAAGTGTGTAGAATCATTTTGAAGGCATGTATTGAGTAGAAATAGAAGATTGCATTACAAAAATAAATCAAATGTTCTTTTTACAATAGTCCATGTAGTTACTATCTTTGTAAATCTTATTGCAGTGAGCAGAGTACTAAGGGAGTAGCGGCTTCCTTGGGTTGTAGCCCTGAATCAAAGTTGTAATTGTTGTAAGCACAAATACAGGGAGTAGTAGCTTCCTTGGGTTGTAGCCCTAAAACAAAGTTGTAATACTTTTTGCATTGAGCATAATATATTGTGAGCTAATCCTCGCCGTGGTTTTTCCCTGTTTTAGGGTTTTCCATGTAAAAATACCAGTGTTATGTGTGTTGCATGATTTCATTTCTATTCTCTAAGTTATTCAATTTTATATGTAATCATCTTGTTAAGTTTTAGTGTGTGTTGATTCACCCCCCCTCTCAGCACCTCATTGTGTTCAACAATTGGTATCAGAGCTAAGTGCCTTTGAGAAGCCTAATAGCTGAGGTAGATCCTACACTTGAACACATGGAATCTGAAGTCATGGACAATGATGTATTTGTATCAGAACCAGATCTAGAAGCTATGGAGCCTGAAGGTTGGGATCTTGATGGATGTGAAGTAGACCTTGAGGGAGAACTCAAGTCAGCTTTTGATGAATTGGATGAAGCAAGAGGATTGAATGTAGAATATCATGAAGACATGCTTGAGATGGCAAAAGAGACAATTGACAAATTGAAGACAAAGGCCAAAGAATCAAAAGAAGAAATTGGCAAATCAAAAACTCTAATAGAAGGCGATAAAGGAGGTGACATGAAGCTCAAGGAGGCAGAAGAAAAGAGGATTGAGGATTGCTTAAATAGCAAGCTCTATTAAAAACTAGCTAAATGTTCAAAACTTGAGGAAGAAGTTGTCACTATAAGGAAAGAACTGGAAAAGGCAAAAGAACGGATTGACAAGGGACTGAAACTGAAAGGAGGATCTGAAATCCTTGAGGAGATAATTAATTCTCAAAAGCCAGTAAAAAAAAAATTAGGGCTTGGTTTTGAAAAGGGAAAGAGTCTAGGAAAATCTCACAAGTGGTCACCTCTGTGAAAGTTTACTTGACATTCTAGACATCCAGGCTTTAGACCAAAATGTGAAAAAGTGGAAGAAGTCCATGGGAAACTTGCAATTATGTAGGGAAGGAAAAAAGGGAAGGAAGTGGGAGAAACAAGTTTTTGGGATCAGGAGGGAAGTCTAGACATCTGGATGGGGTCCACAATTATACAAAATGGAGAAAGGAAGTGGGAATATAGAAAATGGGGAAAGGAAGTCGGAATATAGAAAATGGGGAAGGGAAGGACTTTTGCCAAAGGTGCAAAAGTCTACAAATTTCAAAGATTACAAAAGTGGGGAAGTGAAAGGAAAGGAGGAAAAATGGCAGATGGCTGAAGTCCGTAGAAGTTATGCAAAGCCGCAAAATGATAGAAAATGGACAAAAACTCCATAGAATTTGAAATTTCTTAGATTTTTGCAATTTTTAGCACATGGAAAATATGGGGGAGAGTAAAAAATGACATTAAGCTAGAAATTTACCAAGGAGGCCCATTGAAGGAATTCTCAAATAAATTGTAGATAATGGGAAAAATAAGGCTAAGGCAACAAAGGGAGCACCATAATTACATACATTTTTTCTTTTTAGACTGGGTCCCAACATAATGAAGATGCACAACAAGAACACTTTAGAACCATTTTATCTTTCCAAAGATCAATAGTTCATGCATCATATTGAAGGACACTTTTTAGTGGAATGACTTAGTCAATACAACATTTGAGAGATTGAAGGAGGCTATGTCTACCACTCTAGTTCCAACAACTTTAGACTTCACCAAGGATTTTACTGTGGAGTGTGATGCTTAAAGAAATGATATAGGTGTAGTTCTCATGTAATAAGGTAGGTCGATTGGTTTTGAAAGCCGTCAGCTGAAGGGTAAGAATCAACTTAAACCCATTTATGAGAAGGAAATGATAGCTATTCTTCATGTAGTGAAATAGTGGAGGCCATATCTAATGGGTATATACTTTAAAGTTAAGACAAATCATGACAAGCTAAAATATTTTTTAGAGCAATTACTATCCTTAGAAGAACAAGAAAAATGGGTTACTACGATGTTGGATTATGACTTTGAGATAGCCTATAATAAAGGGAAGGAGAATATAGTGTTTGATGCACTATCTAGAAAGGATGAGAAGGATGAGGCATTATTATGTGCCATTTCAATACTACAAGCATATTGGGTTGAAGAAGCCAAAACTAAGTGGTAGGATGATGTTACTACAAGGAATCTCATTCAATAGTTGCAAAATGATCCTAATAGTTCAAATAAGTTTTGTTGGAAGGGAGACTCTTTGTGGTATAAAGAGTGATTGTACCTATGAAATAATTTGACCCTCAAACACAAGATTTTTAAGGAGCTACATGGTTCTCCAATTGGAGGAAATTCAAAATTTTTGAAGACATATCATCAAATCAAGTAGAATTTCTTTTGGCAAGGGCTTAAATGTGATGTTCAAAAATTTGTGGCAAAATGTTTGGTATGTCAAAGAAATAATGGGGGGACAGTTAAGATACCTAGTCTTTTGTAACCCTTGGTTACTCCTAGCTAGTGGTGGGAAAAGGTCTCCATGGATTTCATCACAAGTCTTTTAAGATCTAAAGTTGTAAAGTATAGAAAATCCACATTCAAACACAACTAAAGTAAAGCTAAATTAACAAGTAAAGTAAAGTAAAGTAACTACAACTACATCATCAAGTTAAAGAGATATAATTAACATCTAATAATAATGCAAGATTCCATTCATAAAGTTGTTATTTAATCATGATACAAGTCATCTTTTTGAAGTATAATTACAGAGCTTTCCGAGATTACAATACATATATACAAGTTTCAATAATGACTTTATGCTTTACATAACATTTTGGGTTCAATGAAGATATACATCTGTCAACAAGATCAAGGAAAATCCATCACAATCAGTCCTCGACCGCCATTGACCATTTGGCCATCTGTTGCGTCGAAGGATAAGAACATGGTTCAGGCACTTTTCCACCCAACCATGAAGCTTGTGCTTCCCTAGTATTCCTCAAACTGAGAAATGCCCAACCTTAATCGAAGGGCCTACCAACCTGTAAACAAGTGGCGGGGTGGAATCTGGTGCTTGCCTATTATCCTACATACATCCTAACTAGAATGCAGCATCACATTAATAGGATATGGCAGGGAAAATAAATGCATAACTAGGCAATCAAACCATCTGTTTCAATGGTACATATGTTTGTTTCAACGTCAAATAATGTTGGCCAAAGTATTAACCATTTTAACGGCGTGTAAGTTTTGAAAAGAAAACCTACTTCCATGTTTCCCCCATATTTGACACCCGTCCTGGAAGGCAACTTTCCACAAAAAGAACATAAATAAAGATAAACAAAATAACCATCCCTCATTCAAATAACATTTTATGGCAAAATATCACTCAATTCACACATGCATTAATACAAGAGTAGGTTTTTCGATTCAGTTGATTTTGACAATTGATTGTTTCCATTTGAAGCTAGTTTTTGTAGTATCTTCATTGTTTGCAAAGTATACACAGTGTGGTAACGCGCATAAATAAGTGTTGAAGTAAATTTCAGCAAGTTTACTAGTCTCATAAGGGCATTTAATTTTTATAAATTTATAAATATAAATTCTTTTCTTTAAATAAGGCAAGTCTAACTTTTAGTTAACAAAAAGTATATATAGGCTCATATCTATATAAAATAAAAGCTATCTAAATTTTAAGTTAGAAAGCAAAGTTAACAATATATGCGAATATAATTTCATTGAAAACATTTCTTAACTCGGTAAAAGTGCTCATTCACCTAACTTATACAATTAATAGTATAAAAGGAGTAAGGGCATGTTGGTTGTATAGTTGGTCGAAGGAAAAGGCCAATCACAAACCTAAGAGGGCGACAAATGAACACCAAACAGGTCGTTTATAAAAACGAGGCCGTAATATACTAAGAGAGTGGGCATTAATACAGAAATAGATGTTTTAATCAAAATACTTTTCTTTCATTAGCCACGACAATTTGTTTCACAGAGAACATATATAAAACTGAGGAGACATTTTAGAAAGATAACAAAGTCGTTGTAGATGTTAGAGAGGCCCCACCATACAGAGAATAGTTCTATGCATTAATGTAATGAAATCAATCACAAGGTCTGAGACGAGAATAGTTCTATATGTATTGTAATCTCAGAAAGCTCTGTAATTGTACTTCAGAAAGATGACTTGTATCATGATTGAATAACAAATTTATGAATGGAATCTTGCATTATTATTAGATGTTAATTATATCTCTTTAACTTGATGATGTAGTTGTAGTTACTTTACTTTACTTGATGTTAATTTAGGTTTACTTCGGTTATGTTTGAATGTGGATTTTTTGTACTTTGCAAAAGTAAGAGTGTCATCATGGTAGCAGTCGATAACCTCATCAAATATGTTCATTTTACTACATTATCCCATTCTTTTATAACAAGTATAGTGGGAAAAGCATTTATGAAAAATATACAAAAGTTACATGGTAGCCCAAGGGTTATTGTTAGTGATCGTGGTCCTATCTTTACTAGTAACTTTTGGTTAGACTTACTCTCTTGTTTGTGTAGTCAATTGACTCACAACTTTTCATACCATCCTCAATCAGATGGGAAAATTGAGGTTGTCAATAAGTGCTTGGAAGGGTATCTACATTGTTTCACTTCAAACAAATAATCTCAATGGGTAGCTTGACTACCACTAGTAGAATGGTGGTATAACACTTCCTTCTGTATTTCTTCAAAAATGTCCCCACAATGGCATTATATGGATACCATCCCCATCCATCAAATCAGCATTGAAGGTGACACCAAGAGTTTAGGTTATGGAAGAACACATGAATCATCAACAACATGTACTTTTAGGACACTAAGAGAATTTGGCTATGGCACAAAGTTGAATGAAACAACACGCTAACCAACATCATAGCAAAAGGAGTTTTTTTGTAGTTGATTGGGTTTTCTTAAGATTGCAACCTTATAAGAAAATATCGTTGAATCAACAAACAAAGAATAACAAGTTGTCACCAAAATATTATGGTCCATATCAAATTGTGCAAAAAATTGGGAGTGTAGCTTACAAGCTTGAGTTACCTCCACCAACAAAGTTACATCTAGTTTTTCATGTTTCATGTTTAAAGAAGGTGATTGGTTGACGAATTCCTGCACAGGAATTGTTAACAAAGCTATATGAAGAAGGAAGAATCATAATGGATCCAGAGTTAATTCTCTAAACACACACAAAGAAGTTGAGGACTAGGACAATCGTAGAGTATCTCATTTACTGGAAGAATTCACTAGTTGAAAATTTCACGTGGCAAGATGAAGATTTTGTTTAGAAGTATCCACAGGTTATCAACATTGAGGACAATGCTTCTTTGAAGAGGGGGGCATGCTACACCCTTAATCCTATAGCATGCATAGGGTTATGAGTAGTTGGCTTGTGGCTACCTTAACTCTTAATTAAGTTATATGATCATTATTATAATCTTATTTAGATCATTTAAAAGTTGTCCTAGGCATTATATTTAGGCATCTAGGTCTGCTTGGGTGATATATCTAGGGTATAAGTAGGGTATAAGTAGGAGGTAGTGAGTGTGATTTATTCATCATATTGTGAATTGTGCTCTTATTGAAGATATTTGGAGGTTTGCCCCTTGAAGTGGCTTATTATTCTCAAGTATTATCGAGTATTCACAACATATTTCCTATTATATTCTTCTCTTGTACAAGTTATTTAATTACAGTGCTCCACCTCCAACTTTTTTTTTACTTGCACTTAAATCTATTACATATTCAAGTAAATTAATGTTGTGGTATCCATAAAAGAGAAATATTCATATATTCGTAGCTCAAGATAACATCATTTCTATCTATCCATAAGTGAAAAAATATCTCAATGTGAATAATACCAAATATGCTTGAACTATGCAAGACACATTGCAAAATCTCCTAGCAAAACCTATTTCCAAGTGAATGGTTTAGGATTGAAGGGAATGAAAATAGTGGGGATCCAATTTGAAGCATTTTGGGCACACTAGATAAACCAAAATTGATGTTTAATTGACACTAGTTTGTGACAAGTTACTCAACAAGGGTAAAAAACCTCATATGAACTAGTCTATCTTCCACATAAAGTCCTTGTTAGAATAAGGACTAGCAAAATGAGCCTTTTTGGTAACCATAACAAATCCATAAACAACCTAAAAGGGACAATTCCTAACCAGATTTACAAATTAAGTAGTACAATGTTAATTGAGATTTTCACAAGGGCAACAAGCTTAGGAGGAATGAGTTGATAACCAAGATGATGTTGTATTAGCACAAAAAGGTGTGTTAACTACTTTCTATCTTTCTACCAAGATGAAGGAGATTAAACATTTTTTTTGGAGATAAGAATTTGACATTATCAACCAAATCTCACTAATTGACTCAAAATCATCTCCATTGATGTGAAATCTTAGTGTTAAATCCTACTAAGAGCGCCAAGTTTTAGAAATGTAGTAAAATATGTTTGAAATAGTGTAAATCCCTCTTCTTGAAAGCGATAAAGTATTGGTCCGTAACACCTACAAAAAGAGGACCCTATAACAATCGGCAATGAGAGACTACTAGAGAAAATGTATATTAATGGTAAGCCTAGAGTGAAGCCATGGTTTGAGAATCTCATAGACCTTCCAAATTCATTTAACAATAAAAGTCTATAAATTTTTGATAGCCACAAGGGCAATAATAAGAGTATGCAAGTAAAGGTTTTTGTCATATCTTTTGTCATAGGCCTTCCTTCAAAAATATAAATTTTAAGTAGATTTTTCAAGCATCATCGACTCCAGGGCTTGGATGATCGACTTAACATAAAGAACTCAACCCTAGTTTTTAATGTCTTTCAACATCAATATTTTAGCATCTCTAGGTCCACAAGAGATGTTATGGAACCCTTAGTAAAGCTTTTGGAGCTAGCTTATAGAGAATCCTTCAGAAGTCTCTCTAATATGTTTAGATAGCTTGAAAAGATGTACTATGAGAATTTTTTAAGTCATAGAATCATTTGAAGTCACTTGTTTTTTAGGCAAATCTGACTTGAAGGGAAAGACATTTTTTTAGAATCATATAAGAAGGGAATTTTTTAATCATACAAGAGACAAGAAAAAGCCAAACAAGCAAACATATCAATCTACAACTAATCAACCATTTACTTGTAGGAGAGCCACTTCCATTTTTTTTTATGGAGGTCATTCACAAATTTATTTTTTCTACTTGATTCGGGAGCACGAGCTGAACCTCTTCGGCTGAGAGACAAGGACTTAGGGGTATTCATTTTGCCAAATTTGTCTGGGGCACAATCCCAAGGTCATCCCTTATGGTGTCAGGGGCCTTGCACTTAGCAAGACTTGATCTGAAACGTCAATCTAAAAAAGCTACACACAGTCTAATCCAGAAGCACACATTCTAACTTATCATGGACTGTGGAAATATCATGTCTATAAAGACTTGATCCGTGAGGGTCATTTAGAACTTTTCAACTTCACTGGTAGACCAAAGACCTTTTGACAATCATGTTTAATTGCATATACATAATCAACTGCTTACCATTGTGTGGAAAAAACAACGATGAAAGAATCCAATAGTACCTGCTTGTGCTGGCTGTTCTGCCGGTGAGTAATAAAGTATATACACAGCATATCAATTCATCTGGAAATTCTCAATCCTCTGAAACTTCATACTCAGCAAATTGTGCCTCCCAATCCCTTTTCTGTCAGGTTACATATTTTAAAAAGATGACATTTTCCATACGGTGTAGACGTACCGTACCTTATCCACAACAGCAACAGTAAATTTTCCCTTGGTAAAAACAACCATTTATTTAAGGAGAGTATTTAACCGTTTACCCTTGACCGCTGTTCAAGATAAGCGCAACTCTAGAGGTAAAAAGATACAAGGGAGTCCTGACAGTCTGACACCTTTCTTGACAAATATTTAATAAGAGAAAATATAATATTTAGTAGCCGCAATCTTAGAGGCAGCGATAAGTCAATATAAGACCTTCATGTTGCCACGTGTCGACTTAAGATTCGCTGATGTACAAACACGCACAGAGGTCGAGAACATGCGCTAGTAAGATTTATTTCTGTTCCGTTTTACGTGATATGACGTCTCGATGGACGTCTACAAACGTGCCTACTGACAATAGCAGGTGCTCATCCAGCTGGATGGCGGTTGCCGGTGGGCGAGCCGGGCCCACCAAGGAATAGTAACGCAAAACCAGTTCCCGGCAATCAGCTGGGCCCTACATTTTGTGTCAGATGACGGAAAATATTCGTCGTCCGTAAAATGACTGGGCAGCGTTGTGGTTAGAAAACGATGGTAATGATGTAGGTGAGTTTTGGTTTTTATTGGTAAAAGGGGAATATTGACAGGTGCTTAAGGGAAGGAGCATTTTCACGTTCCTATATATAATCCATGTTTTGGAACTTTTTTTTGTTTTTTTTTTAATATTGAAACTTAACGTGTTTGGGAACTTAAATGATATATCCGTTGTCGGAGAAAGGTTCTGTACATACGGACAACATACGCCAGCTACATGCCTTGTACTTATGTGCCCGCTAGAATCTGGCTTTAGATGTTAAAATTGACGACCTCGTAAAAGAATTTGCCTTTTTTATTGGTAGAATTCGTATTTTTGTTATAGTGATTTTTTGTCGATCCAAAATAAGCTACACACCGTTTTTCCAAAAGTTCGATCAAACCTGCGAGCTTAGCGGCCCAACAGGGAACAAAGTCCGCGAGTTCAATGGCCTGGCAAGTGTTTGGAACATGAAGTCAACAGCTACCTTAGCAGCCCAACAGAGGCACAAAGCCCGCGAGTTCAATGGCCCAACGAGGGTTTGGAACATGAAGTCAATAGCTTCGCCTACGAGTTCAATGGCCTAACAAGGGTTTGGAACATTAAGTCAACAGCTACCTCAGCAGCCCAACGGGGGCACAAAGCCCGCGAATTCAATGGCCCAACGAGGGTTTGGAACATGAAGTCAATAGCTTCGCCTACGAGTTCAATGGCCTAGCAAGGGTTTGGAACATAAAGTTCAATGGCCCAACGAGGGTTTGGAACATGAAGTCAACGGCTTGGCTCGCGAGTTCAATGGCCTAGCAAGGGTTTGGAACATAAAGTCAACAGTTTGAATGATAACTGCTTCAAATTCAAACCCATGATCACAACAGTCCAGCGAGGGCACAAGGCTCACGAGCATGATAGACTAGTAGGAGGGGTTTGACCCTTGGTGGCAACAACCACATTGCGACGTTCTAACCAACACACTATGCCATGAACGATTTTTCTTCATGTATTTAATTGTATACTTTTTGAGTTAATTTGTATTGATGTGTACTTTATAAGTAGTGGTTTGCACGAATTTATTTCTCATAAATATGAATGGTTTATATAACATTCATTGTGATAATTTGTTATGTACTATATTCTACCTAATGCAATTATAGTGTTATTGTGTATAGGGACGTTGTGTAGGGACAAGTTGTAGTTTCGACATTGCTATGCCTTGAATTTTAACTATAACCATGTGGTTTTAAGTAGGTGGTGTTTTTGCTAGAAAATACGGATGAGAAACCCAAAATCAAATAGTAGTTTCAATATTTATGATAGTGTGTTTGAGTTTCTTGGAGGGCAAGGATGAGATACCTCATTTGTAACTTCATCATCAAGTAAATGTCATGTTTAAATTATTTTGAAGTTACGTTCAAGTTTCTTTGGACATATACCTTATTTGTATGAATGTTGCTAATAACTAGCACTTGCACCCATAAGAGGTTCAAGGAATACGCCATAGGAACAACCAATGAGTTTAGAAAATTTTCCGGCGTGAATATTCTATTGGCTAACTCACATATAAAAGCCTATCCGCTAAAGATCTGTAAACATTTTTGAGTCAACATTACAAATCACACTCTGTGATCCATCATTTAAAAAAAAACAAAAAAAAACTATTACTAAATCACCAAAAGTCTCCAAAACACTGACTAAAAAAGTACTTACAAACAACTTTCTACCGAAAAAATCTCACTTCATTTACGTACACTGCAGAAATATCATGTCTATGACTGAAATATTGTCCATGTCCTTTAAATTCAGGCCCACTACTTCCCGACGATCGTCACTAGCATTTGTGAAGAGCCGCTACATTTATTTCCGACGAGTACGATATTCTTTTATACCATTTGAAGAGTCACTGTCAAAATAGTACGATTTGAAGCGTATTTCTACGGAACTAGCCGTAGGAAAGTATTCCTTGGTATCATGTCGCATCTGTATACGGTACAGACAGGTTTCAGGGGAATGTGCAAGTTCAATACAGTTTCTGTCTTTTCACAGGAACTTTGTTTTAGAGTATACAGTTTTTTTTTTTTTTGTTTTTTTATTAATTTTAAAACTGTATGATCCCTGTTGCAAGCTGAAGGGGAAGTTCAATTGTAATTATTTTTATTAAATTATGTTTGCCGACATTTGTGAGTCACGTGTTTTGAAGAGTGAAAATGTATAAATATGAGCATTGCCACTGTTGAAAGATGCCTAGAATTTCAACGTCAACCTCGCTGTGAAAATGGAAATTTTATGGGGTGAATTCTGTTGCTGTCAAATGGAATATGATTGTTGCAGCAAGAACAACGTGGTAATCCGAGTTGCAATGCTTTAGTAGTACTTACTAAAATCTGCGTGGATATATTTTAATTATAATTTGAACGTTTATAACAGATCTTTTTTAAAAAAAATTATAACAGATTTTTTTTAAAAATGTACTGTAAATGGAGCAAAACTTGAAAGGAACTATACAACACATGTAAACAATTATAAAATAGTTAAATGAAAACAATTCAATGAAATAAAATTATAAAACAGTTATATGGAAACAATTCAAACATAGTAGGCATGAGTTTTCCACAGTCCATGAAATAAGTGAGAGTGCTTCTGAATTTAACTGTGTATGTTTTTGCTTTGACGTGGACCATACTCAATGATCCATCATTAGGAAGAGGAGAGTTTTTAGTTCTAAAAGCTCAAATCTCCTATCTAAACTAAAATTTCTCCTCTTCTTGATGATGGATCATTGAGTATGATCCGAAACGTTGAAGCAAAAACATACATAGTTAAATCCAAAAGCACTCTCACTTAATTCAAACATAGTAATGTCAATATATTTTATTTTAATTAATAATTATTATTATTTTGCTATTTTTCTATTTGATTTTTTTTTTAATTTTTTAATAAGGCATCACTAATGTTATGTTTATTATTAAATGGCATCATTAATATTATCTTTATTATTGAATATTAATTATTTGATGTGTAAATGGATGTCGAATTTAAGTTAAGGGGTTTTTATGTACACCGTCATGACATGAGAGTCCTTGTTGCCACTATAGAATGTCTCTTGGTGTAATTAGATTATCTTAGTTTAAGGATTTGAGTTAGTAAAACAATACAAAAATATAATTTTTAAAATTGATAAAGAAAAATTAGGGTACTTAGTTTCATTTGTGATGTGGAGATGTTCTATTGTAATCTGCACTCAATGATTGAATTCGAGTTCTTGCTATTAGACCTAAGATGGTAAATGTTTTGATAGATTGAAAGATGTTTTGTGCTTAGTCCAAGTTCAAATCTACGCCTATAGTTTTGACCTTGTAAGTGCCCAAAAATGGACAAGAATAGATGACAAATCTGATGATGATCTAATAACCTATTGCATGACCCATGTGGCATGAATCTCTCTCTCTCTCTCTCTCTCTCTCTCTCTCTCTCTCTCTCTCTACCTTATGTGACATGCACATTTAGTGATGTAATTTTTAGGATGAATCCACTTTGAAAAATCACACACAAAAAAAATTCAATAAAAAATATACAACTTGTAGTACTCACTCTTGGCTATATTTCCACCAATTGGTTTTTTAAAATACCTAATGTAGCAAAAAAAATAGGGAGACGCACACCAGACATTATGTTATATTTTAGTGATAAAAACATGAACACTTTTGTGTACACTTAGCATTTTAGCCCCTTAACCTTAACCATTTTTAAAAATCTTTAGTATTTTAGAAACTAGATTCAGAGTACTACAATTTTTGTTCTTATTATATCTTCAAATTTTGAGTGTACACATTTTGAATTACTTGTTCAAGTTCAACTTTAACTAATTTTAGAAAACAAAAGTGGTCAGTTTTGACCCCTTTTTGTCCCCGCATTTCCATGCACTTACCCTATTGGACAATATTGACAAACAAACTAATTCTACCTCATAGTGAACAATAAAATAAGAAAATGAGCAAACCAACAAAAAATCACTACATTACCAACATTGTATTCAAAGAAATCGACAAGTATTTGCTAGTAATTTAATTGGCAAAATGTTTGTTTTAGCTAAAGATAATAGAAAGAAGTTTTAATTAACTAGTCACTAACTCTTCATCTTCTCATAATAAATTGCAAAAAAGGAAAATAATTTTTTAATTAGTTGATTTGGATATTTAAATTCATGGGAAAACTTTATTTCATGTATATAATCGCATAACATGCAAAAATATAGTTTACTTTCATAAGTCATTTCAGCAACTATAAACATTTAGATTTATTTCATTTGAACATAAAAAATATACAAAAACACACACAAAAAAAGTATCTTAGTTTTATTATTTACTTTAGTATTGTTTATTTCAACATTTAGCGTAGTTCAAAAAAATTGGACTCAATTTTTCCAAGCATTCAAACTCATTAAAAAAAACATAAAAATTAATTCATTTGCATTATTAATTTACCATTTAGATTAATTCCAAACCTTTGTTGCAAACATCAAAATAGACCAAAAACAACAATGTAAACTCATAGGACCTTTGAATTTGACTAAAGGGAGCTCCAAAGTTTGTTTTAAATTCTCACAAATTCAACAATCAAACATCAATGAATACACACACAACTCAAAATTCATAGACAAATCAAAGTTAACAAGAAAGACACAACCCAAGGCTTCAAAGGAACTTTTATCCATATTTTTCTCTTTCTTGGTCACACTTGGCATATCACACCTATGTGTCCAAGAATGAGAAATGACTGGGTAGAAATTACTTTGATGGAATTGAGGGTGAATTTACCAACTCTCATAGTCATTAAAGAAGAACAAGCTTGAACATTATAACAAATCTAACAAGAAAACAAGTTATTATGAACAATTGAAATAGACCATTTAAATGAAATCTTCAATTGAGAGACTACTTTCTTGGATGCTCTCATTGAATTTGTTAGACAAAATCTCAACGAACTTTGCTAGGAAGTCAACCCCTCATGTAAAACAAGAAATATTTGCACTACCATCACTAAACCCTAACCAATGATTATAATCATCCATAGGGTACTCCTTTCTGAAAAAGGTATTCCACCTAATCCTCTACCATTACACCTATTATTGTCTCACAAACAAATGTAGTCTATCACTTATTTGATCAACACACGAACTATGCATGTGCCTACCATTAATATTCAAGCATGGTAGTGATGAGTTAAATTTGATTTCACATTTTTGTGAACCCAATGTGCAGAACAAATCCTTTTGGGGTAAGTTTTCTCGCCTTTATTTTCATTCCATCTTGGATCTCCTTTATTCTTTCCCCTCTTTGTCCATTTATTCTATAGTACCTATGGTACCCTCAAATATGTCAAGGCAAGTCCCTTCCAATGAACCACTTACCCCTACCTTTGGCTGTTATGTTTCCCCTTATCCTCTCGCTCCCATAACAAATATGTATGATTACAAGGACACTAACTCTGATGGTACTCATAAAGAGCAACAGAAAAATGCCAAATCTCATCAGGATTACACCACCTTTGACAACCCACATGGAGCCAATATTAAAGAATGGTTATTTAGATGAACCTAAATCATTCAAGAGCCAAATGCATACTAGTTTGGTCTAAGATCCATAAATAAGACCTTAGTTTTTGCAGCTTACAAAGATGCAATGACCCACATTAATAACAAGATGGATTATCTTAAAAAGGACTTAATAGACATGGGGTTGGCCTAAGAGGCCCTTGAGGTTACCCATTAAAACAACCAAGCCTCCTCACAACACATGCAAATAGAAGCTCAACCAAAAGTGACAAATGACAGGATGCTCCAATCTCCACTACAAGAACCACATCACAATAATCAACAAAACCCACCCGAAAGCAGTGAAGCTCAAGACACCAATCAATCAAATGAAGTGACCGTGGAAGATCTCATTGCCACATTAGTGCAATAAATTATGGTGTTTGAGGTAGGAATGCAAA
This sequence comes from Cunninghamia lanceolata, assembly GCA_027924645.1. Lineage (NCBI taxonomy): Eukaryota > Viridiplantae > Streptophyta > Pinopsida > Cupressales > Cupressaceae > Cunninghamia > Cunninghamia lanceolata. Next base: position 1,149,581 of record BSBN01000792.1, on the reverse strand, counting down.
GCAACAACTTCAAAACTCAATGCAAGCAAACATGAGACAACAAACTCCAAGATGATGAACTCATGTCAACCCTTTGTCACAACATAGAATGACCTAAATTAGGGGGAATCTCAATTGCCAATATATTTTAATTTTATTCTTGAAATTTGAGCAACACAGATTTTATGCCTCCTCTTCCTCCATCCTACAGTGCAACTAACATGTACCAACCTGGTGGGATACCCCTAGTCAAACTTATAATTACATGACCTCACCTAGGTTCCAACCAACCAACCCCATACGCCAAAGCTATATGACCTCCTTCAAATTTCAACAATCACACTTAGGCTTCCAAGTGCAACCAAACTATCTGATAGGGAGACCTATGGGTTTAGCAAACCTATCTTGACACAACACTTCAAGACCTATATCAATCCCAAGTCTCCCTACCAATTCAAGTGCTCAAAGACATTTTCTGCCCCAAAATGCCTATATCAACCTAACCAGTCTATTACAGAGGTGAAAGACCTGTTTGCCTGTTGTTCCCAATACAGACATTGCTTACTTGGTGTGAGGTATTCTTCTTTACCCTCACTGTTTCCAAGATTCCTAATCTCCAAGGCTCATAGCCTTCTTGAGCCCATTATCAGCCCTCCTCTCCGGGTCCAGGGTTCTGATCGCTTGGTACTCAATTCTTCCACTCTGTTTTCACCTCTGTCTCTTAGACTGCAACTTGCATACTAGCTGGGCTATGGCACAGCTCGCCTAGTACAAGTTCACATGGCCTCTCTCTGTCAACCCATTCACAACAACAGAAAGAAAAACTAAAAAAAGAGACTGTTTGATTTCCCCTCATGACTGTACAAAGAATATGCGAGGACATCAAACTAGAGTCATTATGTACAAACAGAAACAAAACTAACAGGAATTAAACTGTCTACTCTACTGCAAACCAGATTATGCAAGTACTCTACAGACAAAATTCAAATGGATTCAACTGTCAATGTTTTTATTATCAGAAGTTCCTCTATTACATTCACGGCATCTCAGGCTTCAAAACGTTCCAACCCCTTTTACAAAGCAAAAAAACTAGCTTTTAAATTGTTCGGCTTCCTTTTAGTTATCGAACAGTTAGGTTTTCTGTCTATTCGGCTCCCATCGGTAAAATAGATTCTTTGTCTCACCGATCATATTCTTCCCCTGTCGATATGCATCCTATCGATACATTATTATTGGCCAGACATCGTGACTTTCACACCGAAATGCTCCTTCCCCTTTCCATCGGCCTGATCCACCTTATCGGCCACCACTTAACTTCTCCCGCCGAGAGACCATTTCTCTCTGACGGCTAAAGTATTCATCGCTCAGACGTTACACTGTCGACGTAGCTTTTCCTTGGTTTGCCGATGTTTATTGTTACTCTGATGGACCTAACAACCCCCTCATCGGTCAGACCACATTCTATCGGCAAACCTCAAATTTGTCCCACCGATATCAGCGGTTATGCCGATGCTCCTTCTATCGGTGTAACTTCGCCGTTCGCTACAACTTCGAAAGGCATCGCCGATAGGTTCTCTCACACCGAAATGCATTCTCCATCGGCTAGACTTGTGGTTGTCAGTGAAACTATTTCCTTTCGCTCTGATATCGATAGTCTTGCCGACCATTCTAACCCATCGGCTTGACATACATCATCGGCCAATTCGTAACTCCCTTCGTCGATATGTCACCTCTCCCCGATGGTTAGCACCATCGGCCAGATCGATACTATCAATATAACTTTCCACTCTTCTTCCACTGCCCATTGTCATGTCGATGTGCTTTCGTTGGTGTGACTCTGCTGATATGTATAGTCGTTGTCTTGCTCTTCGGTGAGATTCTCTCCATCGCTCGGACGTTGGGCATGTCTTCCAATCCGCCATCTCACGCCGATGGCACTTTCGAACACAACTGTCGGTGTAACTCTTTCCTCTCTCACCCCGATGAATTTCAAAAGTGAATAAGTATAAACTTCTTCCCGCTCTGCCCTATTTTGAAAATTCAAAACATCACAACAAAATGCAAACATATATACACATGGGCTCCAAGCCCTTGGTGCTCCTGCACCATCTATCCATTCCATAACCAAATCAGGTTCCATCTTTCCACTAAAAAGAGGAACTCCTTCCAATGACTTACCACTCATGGCTTTCAAGGCCTTCAAGAAAGGTTCTTCTTCCATCTTAGGATCAGGTGTGGGCTCTTCATCTTCTATAGACACGCCTTTTTCCTTGTTTACTTTCTGCCTGACTTCTTCAGTCTTTTCCATCATTACACCTAGTCTAGTTTCCATTTCTGCCAATCTTTCCCGTAGGAGTCTATTCTCCTCTTCTTGATCATCAACCTTCTTTGCTAACTCTGCATTAGTCACCATCTCTCTGGCTGAACCTACAGACTCACTTGAACTCGGTGATGACATACAACTTCTTCTATTCCAACATAGGAATAGCCCAAATCTTTAATTTGGCTCTGATACCAATTTGATAGGGAGACCTATGGGTTTAGCAAACCTATCTTGACACAACACTTCAAGACCTATATCAATCCCAAGTCTCCCTACCAATTCAAGTGCTCAAAGACATTTTCTACCCCAAAATGCCTATATCAACCTAACCAGTCTATTACAGAGGTGAAAGACCTGTTTGCCTGTTGTTCCCAATACAGACATTGCTTACTTGGTGTGAGGTATTCTTCTTTACCCTCACTGTTTCCAAGATTCCTAATCTCCAAGGCTCATAGCCTTCTTGAGCCCATTATCAGCCCTCCTCTCCGGGTCCAGGGTTCTGATTGCTTGGTACTCAATTCTTCCACTCTGTTTTCACCTCTGTCTCTTAGACTGCAACTTGCATACTAGCCGGGCTATGGCACAGCTCGCCTAGTACAAGTTCACATGGCCTCTCTCTGTCAACCCATTCACAACAACAGAAAGAAAAACTAAAAAAAGAGACTCTGTTTGATTTCCCCCCATGATTGTACAAAGAATATGCGAGGACATCAAACTAGAGTCATTATGTACAAACAGAAACAAAACTAACAGGAATTAAACTGTCTACTCTACTGCAAACCAGATTATGCAAGTACTCTACAGACAAAATTCAAATGGATTCAACTGTCAATGTTTTTATTATCAGAAGTTCCTCTATTACATTCACGGCATCTCAGGCTTCAAAACATTCCAACCCCTTTTACAAAGCAAAAAAACTAGCTTTTAAATTGTTCAGCTTCCTTTTAGTTATCGAACAGTTAGGTTTTCTGTCTATTCGGCTCCCATCGGTAAAATAGATTCTTTGTCTCACCGATCATATTCTTCCCCTGTCGATATGCATCCTATCGATACATTATTATTGGCCAGACATCGTGACTTTCGCACCGAAATGCTCCTTCCCCTTTCCATCGGCCTGATCCACCTTATCGGCCACCACTTAACTTCTCCCACCGAGAGACCATTTCTCTCTGACGGCTAAAGTATTCATCGCTCAGACGTTACACTGTCGGCGTAGCTTTTCCTTGGTTTGCCGATGTTTATTGTTACTCCGATGGACCTAACAACCCCCTCATCGGTCAGACCACATTCTATCGGCAAACCTCAAATTTGTCCCGCTGATATCAGCGGTTATGCCGATGCTCCTTCTATCGGCGTAACTTCGCCATTCGCTACAACTTCGAAAGGCATCGCCGATAGGTTCTCTCACACCGAAATGCATTCTCCATCGGCCAGACTTGTGGTTGTCAGTGAAACTATTTCCTTTCGCTCCGATATCGATAGTCTTGCTGACCATTCTAACCCATCGGCTTGACATACAGCATCGGCCAATTCGTAACTCCCTTCGTCGATATGTCACCTCTCCTCGATGGTTAGCACCATCGGCCAGATCGATACTATCAATATAACTTTCCACTCTTCTTCCACTGCCCATTGTCATGCCGATGTGCTTTCGTCGGTGTGACTCCGCTGATATGTATAGTCGTTGTCTTGCTCTTCGGTGAGATTCTCTCCATCGCTCGGATGTTGGGCATGTCTTCCAATCCGCCATCTCACACCAATGGCACTTTCGAACACAACTGTCAGTGTAACTCTTTCCTCTCTCACCCCGATGAATTTCAAAAGTGAATAAGTATAAACTTCTTCCCGCTCTGCCCTATTTTGAAAATTCAAAACATCACAACAAAATGCAAACATATATACACATGGGCTCCAAGCCCTTGGTGCTCCTGCACCAATAGAAGGTTTAGAAAATCACTTTGAATGTGATGGAGTGAGTGAAGCTCAAAAGGTGAAGGTGGCTAAATCGAGACTCAGAGGAGCTGCCTTGACATGGTGGAAATTTGTTCAAACTGAAAGAGAGAAAGAAGACAAGAAACCTATAGCTACTTGGAAGGGTATGGTGGCTAAAATCAAAGAGGTATACATGCCTAGATATTATGAAGTCCAGTTGTATAAGAAACAACAAAATTTGAGACAAAGAGAATTAGATGTCAGTGCATACACTGAGGAGTTTCAAAAACTATGCCTGAGGTCTAAGGTGATGGAAGAGGAAAATGTGAAAGTAGCAAGATATCTCAATGGTTTGAGATGGAGTATTCAAGAGGAAATCAGCTTGTTCAGCCCTACAACAGTGCATCAAAGCTATCAGCTAGCACTCAAGGTAGAGGTGAAGAGCAAGAAGAAACAAGAATCAAACAGCAGATCAAGAGGAAGAGGTAGAGACAGCAGAGGAAGAGGAAATTATGGCGGTAGAAATACTGATCAAAGACCCCAAGGAGAATCCAAACTCACAGAGCAGAGTGGAGAGACTAGTAGTAGAGGAAACTACAGAGGAAGGGGATCTAACAGAGGAAGATCAGGAGGATTAGGCAGAGGATCCTACTTTGCCACTATGAAATGCTACAATTGTGGTCAATTGGGCCATCCAGCATATAGGTGTCCTGATAAGGGGACATCTTCTTCTCAAGGAGTTGACAAAAGAAATCATTATGTGCAAGATGATGCTTCAAGCAGCAAAACACCTGAAGTTAGTCTAACCTCAGAAGTGGGAGAGAACATCATGGTAAGGAGAACATTGATCAAAGAACCAGTGAAATCTGAACCAAGCCAAAGGAGAGCATTATTTAGAATCAAATGCAAGATTATGAATAAGGTATGTCAAGTAATCATAGACTCAGGGTCTACTGATAATATAGTGTCTGATGAAGCAGTTAGAAAACTAAATTTGCAAAGAATACCTCATTCAAATCCATATAGAGTTACATGGTTAAATAAAGGTCAACATGTGATAGTCAATGAGCAAACTTGGGTAGAGTTTGGTATAGGTGGATACAAAGATAAGATACTTTGTGATATCCTACCTATGGATGCATGTCATCTCTTATTGGGCAGACCATGGCAGTTTGACCGGAAGGCCATACATGATGGTGAGAAGAATGCATATTCTTTTCAAAAAGATGGTGTCACCTATAAAATACAATCTTTGGAAGATGAAGAAGCAAATAAGACTAAGAGTCCTAGTATCTTAGTTGTGAGTGGTAAAGAGTTTTTGAACACTCTTAAGGAGGATGGTATTGGTTATGCTATCATAGTGAAGCCTAAGGAGGAGAAGAGAGACAAAAAGGTAGTGATCCCAAAAGAGATGCAAACTATACTGGAACAGTATAAGGACATCATTAGTGATGGAACACCAGCAATACTACCTCCACAGAGGACTATAAGCCATCAGATAGATCTGATTCCAGGAGCATCTTTGCCTAACAAGGCTCCTTACAAAATGACTCCAGAACAACATAAGGAGATAACCAGACAGGTACAAGAATTGCTTGACCAGGGGTTAGTTTGAAAAAGCATAAGTCCTTGTGCAGTGCCTACAGTGTTGGCACCAAAGAAAGGAGGAACATGGAGATTGTGCATGGACTCCAGAGCTATCAATAAGATCACCATAAGGTACAGATTTCCAATTCCCAGAATTGAAGATCTTATGGACTGTTTAGGAGGAGCTAAGTATTTCATTAAGATAGACCTGAAAAGTGGTTATCACCAGATTAGAATCAAGGAAGGTGATGAGTGGAAAACAGCCTTCAAAACTACAGAAGGACTGTATGAGTGGCTTGTTATGCCATTTGGTTTATCAAATGCTCCCAGCACATTCATGAGGCTCATGAATGAAGTCCTTAAGGACTATACGGGTAAATTTGTAGTTGTTTATCTAGATGACATCTTGATTTTTAGTCAAACTAAAGAAGAGCATCTTGAACATGTAAATACTGTTTTGAAAAAGTTACATGATGAACAACTAACCATAAATTTGGAGAAGTGTGAATTCATGAAGCAGGAATTGGTATACCTTGGTTTTGTGTTGTCCAAAGGAGAATTGAAAATGGACAAGTCAAAGGTAGAAGCCATATTGAGTTGGCCTACTCCCAGAGCAGCAACTGAGGTGAGAAGTTTTCATGGTTTAGCTCAGTTTTATAGGAAATTCATAAAGAATTTCAGTGCTATTTGTGCACCCATGCTTGATACGATCAAAGGTGGAATGAAAACAAAGTTTCAATGGACACAAGCAGCTAATCACAGTTTTGAATTGTTGAAGAAAGAAGTAGCCACACAGCCAGTGTTAGTGCTGCCTAGTTTTGATAAGTTGTTTACTTTAGAATGTGATGCTAGCAATATTGCAGTAGGGGCAGTACTCAGCCAAGAGAATAGACCAGTAGCCTTTTTCAGTGAGAGGCTAAATGAAGCAAAGAGTAGATATTCTTCATATGACTTGGAGCTCTATGCTCTAGTTCAAGCACTTAGAAAATGGAGACATTACCTCCTACCTAAGGAATTTGTTGTGTATACAGACAATCAAGCTTTGAGTTTTCTGAACTCACAAGATAAGTTGAGCCATAGGCATATCAAGTGGATGGAGTATTTGCAGTCTTATACATTTACAATTAAGCACAAGAAGGGACAGCTCAACAAAGTAGCAGATGCTTTAAGCAGAAGGTTGCTCACAGTACAAGAAGTGCAACTAAGAAGCATAGGAATGGAAGAGTTTAGAGCTCTCTACAAGGAGGATGAAGATTTTGCTGAGGCATACAAAGTCTGTCAAGACTTTGAGAATCACTTTCATAGTGAATTTGCAGATTACACATTGCAGCAGGGTTTGCTATTCAAAGGTGGACAGTTGTGTGTCCCAAACGGATCCATGAGAGAAAATCTCATACAGGAGAAGCATAATGGCAGTTTGAGTGGACATTTTGGTCTGAACAAAACATTGGAATTAGTCCAGAGGTTCTACTATTGGCCGAAGATGCACAAAGACGTTAGGAAGTATGTGGAGCAGTGTATCATCTGTCAAAAGGCCAAGGGAACTTCTTCAAATGCTGGACTGTATCAACCATTACCCATTCCTTCCAGACCATGGGATTGTGTAAGTATGGATTTTGTAGTTGGTCTACCAAAGACTAAGACTGGTTTTGATAGTATTTTTGTAGTTGTTGATAGATTCAGCAAGATGAGTCATTTCATTCCTTGTAAGGTGACTCATGATGCTAGTCATATAGCTCATTTGTTTTTCAAAGAGGTCATAAGAATTCATGGACTCCCAACAAGCATCGTGTCTGATAGAGATGCTAAGTTCATGGGACATTTCTCGAAAACTCTATGGCAGAGGTTAGGGACAAATCTGTCTTTTGGATCAGCATATCATCCACAAACATATGGCCAAACAGAAGTGGTGAACAGGACATTGGGCAACCTGTTAAGGTGTTTGACAAAAGAATATGGACAGAGTTGGGATCAAGTAATTTATCAGGTAGAATTTGCCTATAATGACAGTGTGAACAGGACTACTGGCAAGAGTCCTTTTGAAATTGTCTATGGAATGCACCCTAGAGGTGTATGTGAACTCAGAATTCTTGGAGACATGGAGTTTAGAAGTGGTCATGCACAGGATTTTGCACAGTCTATGAAGGAGATTCATGACCAAGTGAAGCAGCAATTGATGGAAAACACCCTGAAAATCAAAGATAGGGTAGATGCACACAGAAAGGATATTCAATTTGCAGTTGGTGATTTGGTCATGGTTCATTTGAACAAACCCAGATTACAGAAAGGGATACCAACCAAATTGCAGATGAGACGGATTGGTCCTTGCAGAATTCTGAACAAGTATGGCAACAATGCCTATAGGATTGATTTTCCAGCAGACTTGGTAATTTCCCCAGTGTTCAATGTTCAGGACTTGGTGCCATATAAAGGTCCTCATTCAGCAGCAGGGGAATCTCGTGCAGAAGCTACACAGACAGTGAATGATGTCACCTTGCCTCCAAAAATCACACCACAGGCTGAGAGAATTTTGGATTCTCGCGTGCAGAAGCAGACCAGACATGGTGTGTACATGGAGCACCTAATCAAGTGGAAACAGTTGCCTGAAGCAGAGGCTACCTGGATTGCAGAGTCAGAGTTCAAGAAACGGGGCATTGATTTTGCCTTGTTGTCACCGGAGGTGACTTGACTTCTTCCACACAGGGGGAGTATGGTGCAGGAGCACCAAGGGCTTGGAGCCCATGTGTATATATGTTTGCATTTTGCTGTGATGTTTTGAATTTTCAAAATAGGGCAGAGCGGGAAGAAGTTTATACTTATTCACTTTTGAAATTCATCGGGGTGAGAGAGGAAAGAGTTACACCGACAGTTGTGTTCGAAAGTGCCATCGGCATGAGATGGCGGATTGGAAGACATGCCCAACGTCCGAGCGATGGAGAGAATCTCACCGAAGAGCAAGACAACGACTATACATATCGGCGGAGTCACACCGACGAAAGCACATCGGCATGACAATGGGCAGTGGAAGAAGAGTGGAAAGTTATACTGATAGTATCGATCTGGCCGATGGTGCTAACCATCGGGGAGAGGTGACATATCGGCGAAGGGAGTTACGAATTGGCCGATGCTGTATGTCAAGCCGATGGGTTAGAATGGTCGGCAAGACTATCGATATCGGAGCGAAAGGAAATAGTTTCACTGACAACCACAAGTCTGGCCGATGGAGAATGCATTTCGGTGTGAGAAAACCTATCGGCGATGCCTTTTGAAGTTGTAGCGAACGGCGAAGTTACGCCGATAGAAGGAGCATCGGCATAACCGCTGATATCGGCGGGACAAATTTGAGGTTTGCCGATAGAATGTGGTCTAACCGATGAGGGGGTTGTTAGGTCCATCGGAGTAACAATAAACATCGGCAAACCAAGGAAAAGCTACGCCGACAGTGTAACGTCTAAGTGATGAATACTTTAGCCGTCAGAGAGAAATGGTCTCTCGGCGAGAGAAGTTAAGTGGTGGCCGATAAGGTGGATCAGGCCGATGGAAAGGGGAAGGAGCATTTCGGTGCGAAAGTCACGATGTCTAGCCAATAATAATGTATCGATAGGATGCATATCGATAGGGGAAGAATATGATCGGTGAGACAAAGAATCTATTTTACCGATGGGAGCCGAATAGACAGAAAACCTAACTGTTCGATAACTAAAAGGAAGCCGAACAATTTAAAAGCTAGTTTTTTTGCTTTGTAAAAGGGGTTGGAACGTTTTGAAGCTTGAGATGCCGTGAATGTAATAGAGGAACTTCTGATAATAAAAACATTGACAGTTGAATCCATTTGAATTTTGTCTGTAGAGTACTTGCATAATCTGGTTTGCAGTAGAGTAGACAGTTTAATTCCTGTTAGTTTTGTTTCTGTTTGTACATAATGACTCTAGTTTGATGTCCTCGCATATTCTTTGTACAGTCATAGGGGGAAATCAAACAGAGTCTCTTTTTTTAGTTTTTCTTTCTGTTGTTGTGAATGGGTTGACAAAGAGAGGCCATGTGAACTTGTACTAGGCGAGCTGTGCCATAGCCCGGCTAGTATGCAAGTTGCAGTCTAAGAGACAGAGGTGAAAACAGAGTGGAAGAATTGAGTACCAAGCAATCAGAACCCTGGACCTGGAGAGGAGGGCTGATAATGGGCTCAAGAAGGCTATGAGCCTTGGAGATTAGGAATCTTGGAAACAGTGAGGGTAAAGAAGAATACCTCACACCAAGTAAGCAATGTCTGTATTGGGAACAACAGGCAAACAGGTCTTTCACCTCTGTAATAGACTGGTTAGGTTGATATAGGCATTTTGGGGCAGAAAATGTCTTTGAGCACTTGAATTGGTAGGGAGACTTGGGATTGATATAGGTCTTGAAGTGTTGTGTCAAGATAGGTTTGCTAAACCCATAGGTCTCCCTATCACTATCAAACTCCACGAATAGGGTCTATTTTTGTAGAATTACCTCCCTTAATGCACGATCCCTTCTCAAGGACTTATCTTGAATACCTCAAAGAAACCTTAGATCATGCCACTCAAAATTTTATATTGCCTTGACCCATCCTTGATATTCCCAAGTTCAAGGGAGAACGAGATCCCAATGTTCACATTAAGGATTTCTCTATTATTGTTCAAGAGCTTTTGTTATGGGATGTAGTGTCACACATATCTTTCTAAAGAATTTAAAGGGGATTGCACTAGATTGCTATTATTGGTTGTTTAAGGGTTTAATACATTCCTTTTGACAACCCATTAGCGAGTTTGTCATAGCCTCCGATATGAACATTCTTATCAAGAACAAGATCCAAGAGTTTCTAAAAGTTAAATAAGACCATAACAAGTTAGTAGCTCATTTTCTAACTCGATGGAGGCAAGTTCTGTATTCTTTGAAAAACATGCCACATTTGGACCATCATGTGCTATGTCACCCTTTTTTGCATGCCCTAAATAGGGACACATGAGAGGATGTCCAAAAACTTCCCTACAAGTCTTATTAAGAGGCCCTAGAGAGTGCCTATGAATTGATGAAGTTACAATAAATAATGAAAGGAAAATGTATGGAACCAATTGAATGTTGGTTATGTTTGGATAACGTGATATTTAATTACAATCCTAATATACTAATGTTGGATCTCCAAATATATTGGAATGGATACTTGGACACCCATGTAGGTGGTTAACAGATATTAATATTTATTAATATCCTTGTAACTTATGAATATTAGTAATGGAATTCATGAAAGAGGTGAAGCATGAGAGTGACGGTTACAAATTGATTAAAGATCATTAACACCACTTTCTTTTTTCTACATGCTAGAGGAGAGAGTGGAGAACATTTCTTGTTTATCTTTCTTGCATCAATTCTTATAGTATATGGCAACACTATCATCATGACTTTTTATATCATGGTGCATCTTGCCCTATACTAAAATAAACACTAGCTTGCTCCAAAATAATTGGAATTCAGTGCATGAGTCATAGCATGTACCACAAATAAATAAATTACTATAATTTCCAAACCATTCATCATATTCATTCATCATAAACATTCATATTTATCATCTAATTAACATACATATTTATATCCATTTCTAATCCACATTTCCATCATTCATCTTTCCCCTCATCATCCTCATATCTATTCACCTTTTAACTAACTAATATTATCAAGAAAATTGGATGAAATAAATAAGCTTATCAAACCCAATAACACAATGAAATATGCAAATAACAAGATTGAACAAATAAAGCACAAAACCTCACAAACCTTTGTTATCCTATGACTTCCATTGTTCGCCTAGTCTCGATCGATCTTTTGTGATGAAAGTTGCCCTCGGGAAGTGCACTTCCTTGCTTCATTCTTCAAGATGGCGATGGAGAAACGACTATGATACTTTATTGCTATGAAGATGAGATTCAAAGCAATGGGGGTGATCTTCAAGCAAATGGTTAGTAATGGGGTGCCAAAGGCGCGCTAGTAATTTGACAAAGTAATTGTACTGAAAGCTTGGATTATAAAAATGGAGGAATAAGGTTCCATTTATAGACTCAGAAGAGAAGAGATCAATGGTTGAGAAGAAATAAGAAGATCAATGGTTGAGAATGGTTGAGGAATGTGCACGAATAGAAAGAGGACAAGTGTCCAAGCTCCATCATGCAATAGGGGAGTTAACTGAATAGATTGAAGAGTTAACAGAATAGACCAATCAGTTAAGTGAATTGATTAGGGAGTTGACTGAATAGATTGAGGAGTTAACTCAATGGACTAATCAGTTAACTGGGTTGATTGGGGAGTTGACTGAATTGACTAATTAGTTAAGTGAATTGATTGATTAGTGGACTCAAATGACTAATTAGTTAATATATTAGCTAATTAAATATTTAAAATATTTAATTACATGTGCAACATGGTGAGGTGGAAAAGGTGAGGTGGAAAGATGAGGTGGATTGGTGAGGTGGATTTATGGAATTAGGACTTAGGATAGAGGAATTTAGGATTAATTAAATAATGTAGGATTATTTAATTATGTGAGACATTAGAAGAATTTAGGGAACTTAATTAAATAAATTGATTTTATTTAATTATGGGATAATGAACTGCCGTTAAGGGCATGGTTCGGTGGTTAAGTCGCTCGTTTGTAGTTGCGGCCACTAGAGTTCAAACCCCCATTGGGCCAACGATCTCGCAGGCGTTATGCCTTCGTTGGGCCAACAAGCTCGCGGGTTTGAAGTGTTCCTTCTTGGGGATGAGGTCCCCCGTGTTGTGGCCTCATCGGTTCATCGCTCTGGGCAAAAGCATTAGTGTGGAGCTGGAGGGCGTGTCGCGCTAGCGTCACCGGTCACGTTAAAAAGTTTACCAGGCACATTATTTTAGAACAAAAATTATGGGATAATGAACTAATCAAATAAACTTAGAATATTTATTTAATTGATAGAAGAAATAAGAATTAAGATAAATATTAAAATATTTACTCAATTTGATATGAGCCAATTTTAGGTGTATACATTTTGCCCCTCTTTGATGCAATGTGTTTTATCACGTTGTTTCAAAGAAAAAGAATGTCTGACAATGATACATGCCCCACTTTGCCCCTGGTACAAGTTTGACGACAGGATGCCCCCCTCGGGAGATTGGATGGAGAAGCCAAGGTGGAAGGCATGAGATGGACAATCTCACGATGAAGAAGGTGAAAAATAGGTTAGAGTGAACAAATTGGTTGAAGAAAGAGCCGAATGATATATGATGCAAGATGGAATGATAACACACACAAGCAAGCAAGCAAGTATGCACAAATGATACAAGAACAAACAAGGTATTGCCCCTGTCTAGCGGTAAACCAACTGATTAATTGATAACGATATACGACAATGTTGTCATGGCAGGGAACGATATATCCCTAGAGCAACACAAAGGATAATGTCTAGTTTCAGGAAATGAAGCATGTTATGTAAAACACATGTGTTGGTCTGATTTCAGCAATGCAACATTCTATATAGGACAATTAATTGATTATAATTGATTGAGTTGGTTTACAACTAGACAAGGATCAAGACTACTAATTGTGATTGGATCATTTGACAAGATTGATTAACTTGATTGGTATGGACTAAGGATGGACCTGCATTTGGATCATTGCTTGGACTGACAACTAGAACTGTTGATGAGAGACACAATGATAGATAGAAATTTAATTTGATAGAAGAAAACACAAATGAAGGAATTACAAGCTTTGAATTGTAAACAATGATATTCTGCATAGAATCTTTATTGCATGGGATACAGATATGTATATGAAATACAATTGGATACGGTATGGGTAGGGATATGGAATGCAAATGGATTTTGCCATCTTGATATTGCAAGTATTTTGAAGTGCTTATTTCATCATTGGGCAATTTTTTTTGGGTACTTTTTCCAAATGTTGTAAGTTAATACAAACATCTAGGTATAATTGAACCGAGATGACTTGAGTATTGCTTACATGGATTTTGATTTAGCATGTTAATACAAGCATCGAGGTATAATTGAACCGAGATGACTTGAGTATTTCTTGTGTATCAACAAATAAGGATTATACCTATTTCATGTTAGACCCCTGATGTCCTCGGTGATCATTGTGTTGATCATGTCTTTAGACAAAGCTTCACATTACTAAAGATAAATCCACAAGCAACAAACAAAGAAAATGATTATGCCCCCATCATAGCATCTCTAGTTTTTGGCATCCTCAAGTAGCATAGGAAGACATAATAACAAAAATCAAGACTCTGTAAGTTAACCTGATCAAACACAAAACCTTCTTGCATTTAGATGTGTTGTTCTTGCCATGATTTAGATAGAATCAGTTTGAGTGCGTTAGGTACTTGTTTGCTTTGCATTGGATAGGTTGATATCTTGCATCAAGACTTCTACTTGGAAATGGGCTTTGCTTGCACGCGCTTGCGTTTGGTGAAAGGTTCCACAATCCTTATTGGTGGGACGAACCCTAAAGGACTGACCTAGTGCCTCAGGGGCTCATTTCTAAATGGCCTTGCCTACGTGACGACGTAGAGGTAGTGTAGTTCGGGGTGAACTTATGATAATAACGACAGACACTATGCTAGGCTGACACTATGGATAGGATATTGGAAAAGATCTTAGTTGATAAGGTGACATTATGGATAGCCTTAATGCTAGATACTGATGACAAGGAAACACCACGGATAGGAAGATGGATGAGTGATGGTAGATATGGATGGTTAGGTAGAAGGAATCAAGGATGTGATCTCCAAGGACTATGCCGCATAAGAATAACATGCCCCATTGTAGGTAGAATACTTAGGATTTTTCCATGATAATGCTTAGGACGATAGGAAGATGAGAGTATAATTGAGGATTTGAGGGATGCTCTAGGGAGAAGGTATGTTAAGAGACATCTAAAACATTTGTCAACATTGTGCCCCCAATCTTTATCAAGATAAAAAAATAGAGGAATGGAGGATTATGATGGAAGGACTCGATAGTATAGGTATCTAATGGATAGAGGGATAGGATAGGAAATGGTACAGAAGTAAACTGATAGGAGAAGAGTGATGGGTCGATGAGACAAGGTGCCCCCAAGTGTAGGTGACATAGAAGATCAACTTACACATGATGCCTGTTTGCCAGGTTTTCATCATGGTACTTATCCAAGGCGTCTGTTTGCTAGGTTTTCACCATTGGACGAAGGGATTTTTCTTTACTTTTTTTTTTAAACACATGGATAGGAGAATGCGGATATGGAAGGGAGAGACTCAGGTATCTAGTTCCGTGAAAGGTAACAGTCCTGCTAGATGAATGTTGTCGCATGGACAATGTCAAGTGTTCCCATAGATGTTGGTAGGGATCGCATGAAAGGAAGATGGAGTAGGTAGATAGCGGATTATGGAGGGTGCGATAGTGGATGATGATGCAGAATAAAAATGAAAGGCTTTATGCAAAAGCATGGACCATGGGAGTGGGATGAGGAAGATATGTAGGATAATAGTGGAAGGAAGGGGAGATGGAGGTATATGAAAATGTTGTGGAATGGAAGGGAATCATGACCAACGGTTGCACATACCATGATAAACATTGAAGCTTTTGATGGGAAAGTAGTGTAGGAAGCAACGGAGACTTTTGCTTGTGGATGATTGACTTAGGCATGTAGGGATCTGCATAGACTGAGTATTGTCCTGATTTTTATTCGTCATGTGGGATGGAAGAATTTAAGACTTATGGATGGAATGGGAGAAAGTGGATGGTTGAGATTCTTGAGAGGTGGATGCCTCATTTGACTTGATGGGTTTTTGCTTAGGCACCCAAACCGTTTTGCTTTGAGATAGTACCCCTGAAGGTATGGGCTGGGGTGTATGCAACTTTGGTGCAACTTCAGAGGTAATCATTTGTTGGATGCAGACCCACACCTTTTTTAGTTTGGCATATAGGTGTGTAGGTGTATGTAGCTCTTGAGAAGGATATTTATTTGATTCTTGGCTTTTGTATCCTAGGTCATGATGACTCTTAGGATTTTTGATTTTACAGGTAGAGGCATCCTCATTTTTATTGTTGAATTCTCTTGAGATGGTGGAAGTGGGATTGGAGGAAGCCCTTTGTTTAGACAATATGTGCATTTGTTGGCCATGATTGGATTTGTTAAAAGATTCATGGATGGATGAATAAGGTGTTGGAAGAAGTGGTGGTAAAATGTATGGAGGGATATTAGGAGTTGGAAGGAGCGGAGGTAGATTGGATGGTGGAAGGTGTATGGTCACATGCTTTTGGGATGTGTATGATAAGGGAGGTGGGATGGCGACATATGTTTTGGGGATACGATGGTTTTTGCGATAGAAAGTGGGGGATTTAGGAGGAGTGGAGGAAGTACCAACATCTTGAGATTGTTCACCTTGGGGTGTGTATCCAAGGCCATATGAAGGAAGAGGAACATTGACATGGACGAGCTCCAAAATACCTTGTTCATGAAGGCCTGAGCCTTTACCTTGATAGTTCATATGTTGGAGCATGCGGTGAACAATGGGATTATGTATAGGTGGAACACTAGACACAAGTTCCTTATTAGATGGAGAAGGTGAGATGGAGGATAATGGTTGCTGGTGTTCTAAGGAGGAACACTCATGAATGAAGGCAGTAAGACCAAGGATATATGGTGGGGGATTTGTAGCATGGTCGATAATGGATGGCGGAGGATTATGATTTGTTTGATCTTCTATGCTTGCTTGGGAGGCAAGTGTCTCATCAAGGGAGGTGGAAGTTGTTGGATCTTGGATAGGACTAGATAGGGTTATAAACTCAGGACCATGGAACGCATAAAGTGGACTAAGAGGATCATCATGGTCTGTTTGTTCATAGATAGGCTCTTCATCATAGATGGGGTTGTGATCATAGATAGGGTTTAATGTGATGGTATTAATGTGTTCGTGTATAGGTTCTTCATCAACGATAATTTCTTGATCATAGAAAAGATATAGGTTATGGAGAGGCCGGAATTGGATCCCTAGCTCTTGTATAGGATCAAGTTGCTCATGGATAGCTTCTTCATCAAAGTTAGTATCTTGATCATAGAAAAGATATGGGTTATGAATGGTTTGAAGTTGGATTTCTAGCTCATGTATCGATAGAGGATCATCGAAAAGATAGAGGTTAAGTATGGGTCGGATGGGAGGGCTTTGATCTTGATTTAGACAAAGGGTTGATGTTTCCACATGCTCGAAAGTGTGCTCTTGGCATAACGCTTGGTGTACTTGAATTGAAGTGGAGGTAGAGGTCTCTTGGATAGGATCTTGGTCAGCAACATGAAGGTGCGATGGACCTTGACTTCGGTTCATGGTAGGAGGCTCTTTGATAAGCTCAAGGGGTTGCAGATTACATGAAGAATTTTTGGTAAGGTCAAGGACCAGAATTTTGGGACATGGTTGACTCTTTGCTAGTAGCCCTTGGATCACATCATTAGTAGGTGTATGGGTAGGTGAATGAGGTAATCGATAAGTGGATTTGGAGTTCTCCATAGCTTTTCTTTTGCTGTATAAATTTGGAAAAACTCTTTTCCATAAATCATCCAAGGATTCTTTGGTTGTCGGTTTAGAGCTTGGGGAACTCGATGGCGGTGTTGGTGTAGGACTGGTATGTTTTGGAATATGTGTCTTAGAAGATGGTGAAGGAGGACTAGTAGACAGAGTGGTATACGATTTCCAACTTGAGGTGGTGCTTGCCTTGTCATGAGCATCATTATGATGGGAAAAGGATGTATGAGTTTGAGGCGAGGTGTAGCTAGTACTAGTCTGTTCAGCTTGTAAGATTGCCATTTCTTGTTGTAAGACTTGGAGCTCGTGAGCAATTGTTATACAATCTTGGGACGAGGGACCTAAGGTTATTTGCAATTATAGGTATTGGAGTTTCTGAGCAAGTGCTTCTAATTGGTTTGTCATCTTTTACAGAAACTGACAGAAGGTTGAAAAAGCTCATTGTTTTGGATGCGCAACTTCAGATGCACAGTTTCAGAAGGTAAATGCACGGTAAGTCGTGGTAAATGTGTGATTCTGGCAGAGGATAAATGTGCAGCTCTGGTTTCTTCCAATGATTTTGCAAAGTTTTTGACACGTTTTTCAGTGCTTTTTGGTAAATCTTGGTTGCAAGTCGATCTTTTGATCTAATTTTTCTCAATTATGGCAAGAAGATACAACAAACACAAAAAATGTTTTCATGGTTTTTGATTTTTTTGACTCTTTTTGACTAAAAGAAAGCAAGCACAAATCCTAGGCTGGATGGGATAATATAAATCAAATTCTCAGTATTTCTAGTTGAGGCATCTTCGGGAGGTGATAATCACCCTTCCCTGCATCGGCTTATAGGGGTTTTTGGCTACTAAAATAGTGGATGATTAATAAGTGCAACTGTTTGAGTGGTTATACATGCGGCGACACTACTCTCCATTATGGAGTCTCCCAGCCTGCAAGGGTTGCACCTTGGAGGGTTTTGGGGGAGGTTGGCTATTGGTATAACATAACGCCACTCGTTATTTGAAGCTTTCATTCCAAACACAATTTATTTATAGTGGCTCGGCAGGGCTTGGCTTTAGCCTGTTACCACTTAGGGTCGTTCCCAGTTGGACAGGCGGGCATCCAAGGGCAGGCCCCTCTAAAGGTTATACATGCAAAATAACAAGTGTGACATTCTGGTCACCCAATAAAGGGGAGAGCATAAGCCTATTGTCATTCTGAAGACACAGTAAACAGTGGTTTATCCAATTCTATTTAAAATGAGAAAAACTATATGCATTATTCTACTTGGGCACACACAGAGTTGTTAACTTTGAAGTGATTAGGAGATAGCAATGATTCTTTCCTTTGCAAGATAGAAATATTCTTAACTTAAAGAGATAGCAATAGAGCAATGATCAATGATACCAAGATAGCAATGATTCAGTTACCACCCTCCTAGTTAGAACTATGTGAGATTTGCATGCATATTTTTACTTTTCTAATTAGAGCTAAATTAAAAGTGTATGCAAGTTGCATGAACAATGGTTTACTCCTTCCTAATTAGAACTAGATGAAAATTGTATGCAAGTTGCATGAACAATGGTTTACTCCTTCCTAATTAGAACTAGATGAAAATTGTATGCAAGTTTGTATGATAATGCCCAAATCAATCCTATTCAACACTTAGTGAAATAATGATTGTCTTCAGTGGACGTTTTGTACCAAAATTGGATTAGTGTTCTCCTGATGTCCACCTGTGGGCCATGAAAACAAAAATTGAATCAAGAAGTTTGTAAATCAAATGGTTAGGTGAAAAGCACATAATCTGGAAAATTTCATGAAAATATGATTTTTTATAGTAAAATAGATATGAAAATCAGAATCTACTCGAAATTCTATGTTTTTTTTTTAAATCATGAGAATTCGATAAAAAAATGCTGAAGTTATGGCCGTTTGAAGTTTTTAAACAAATGGGAGGTTTGACTGATTAAACCTGATGAAATTGATCAAATAGGATAAAAATACCTTTACCATTGCGAATTTTATCGAATTACCTTTCCAACGACTATAATTTTGTGAAAATCTGATGTACTTGCAAAAAGTTATGCCAAAAAGAAATAAATCGCCTATTTGGACAAGTAGGAGCAAATCTGACAGTCAACAAGCAGCTAGTGGTTAATTGTCAAGCTGGTCACATGAACTATTTGAAGGCTACAATCAAGTTTGATGTTAGGGGTTTTAAGCAAATACCTGGTCCTCCATGTGACCAGGGTCTTGATCTCCTTAAAAAAAAATTGAAAAGTATTAACATAAAATTTTAAAAAATTGAAAAATTCTAACCTAAAAAGCAAATTAGGGTTTAATTTATTTTGTTTTTTCTTTTATGTTAAATTGGTTGTTTGTAAAGTGTATTGAATTATTATTATTTTTTTTATTGAGGCCCTGTGTGTTGTGTGGTTTTGTAGGGGCGGAGGAGGAGCGGTGGCTGAGAGGAGGGAAGGCAACGGTGGTGGCCGTGGGGTGGGGATCAAGGACTGCGTGCAGGGGAAGGGGTAGAGGAGGGGGTGGCGTGAGGTGGGGAGTTGGGTGGTGGGAAGGGGAGGTAGGGTAGGGATCAGGGGGAGAGGGTTGCAGGAGGAAGGGAGAGGGCGGGTGGCGCAAGGAAGGCGTGGAGTGGAGGGAGCGGCGGGGCGCGTGAGCAGAGGGGTGCACAGGGCGGTTAGGGCGGTAGGGAGACGGGACGGGGGACGGGTGGGGGTTTTGGGCGGGTGACTTAGGGGAGGAGTATTACGGGGGGGGGATTAGAGGGACTGGGGAGGGACAATAGGGGTGGGGAGAGGAGGGTAGGCGGGGGATTGGGGTGGCGAGAATGGGGGACAGTGGGGGATGAGGGAGTGCAGGGGTTGTGGCCCCTGCAAAACTTCAAAAAAATTCTTTTTTTTGGTTTTGTTTTTAATTTTTAAAAAAAAAAAAATTAACACAAAAGCTTAAAAAAAAAGTATTTTGATTTTTTTTTTAAATTATTATATTTTTTTAAATGATATCTAAAAAAAAATGCTTGCTGTTGTAAACAAAAAATTTCTATGTTTTTGGTTTTTTTTTGGTGTTTTTTTTTAATTTTACTGTTTACTAATTTTTTTTTGTTGCAAAAATACGCTGAAAAGTAAAAAAAATTCAAAAAATTTCAAGTAACAAAAACTAGACAAATTATATGTTATTTCTTACCTCCAAGGCCTTTCGGACTCAACGGTGAGCTCAGTTTGTGTGTAGGAGGTCATTTGTGAAAGTTGCTTACCAAATGTATAACAAAACACACCTGAAGCTGTGACAAAATAAACTCGACAAATGCTCACAAACACAAAATGAGTCAGATCATGGTGGGCGCCAGAATGTTATCAAGAAAATTAGATGAAATAAATAAGCATATCAAACCCAATAACACAATGAAATATGCAAATAACAAGATTGAACAAATAAAGCACAAAACCTCACAAACCTTTGTTATCCTGCGACTTCCATTGTTCGCCTAGTCTCGATCGATCTTTTGTGATGAAAGTTGCCCTTAGGAAGTGCACTTCCTTGCTTCGTTCTTCAAGATAGCGATGGAGAAACATCTATGATACTTTATTGCTATGAAGATGAGCTTCAAAGCAATGGGGGTGATCTCAAGCAAATGGTTAGTAATGGGGTGCCAAAGGCGTGCTAGTAATTCAACAGAGTAATTGTACTGAAAGCTTGGATTATAGAAATGGAGGAATAAGGTTCCATTTATAGACTCAGATGAGAAGAGATCAACGATTGAGAAGAAATAAGATCAATGGTTGAGAATGGTGAGGAATGTGCGTGAATAGAAAGATGACAAGTGTCCAAGCTCCATCATGCAACAAGGGGAGTTAACTAAATAGATTGAAGAGTTAACAGAATAGACCAATCAGTTAAGTGAATTGATTGGGGAGTTGACTGAATAGATTGAGTTAACTCAATGGACTAATCAGTTAACTGGGTTGATTGGGGAGTTGACTGAATTGACTAATTAGTTAAGTGAATCGATTGATTAGTGGACTCAAATGACTAATTAGTTAACAGATTTGATTGATGAGTTAACTAATTTTGACTAGAGGATAAATAGGACATGTGGGTGAGGGAATATTGGCTAATTAAATATTTAAAATATTTAATTACATGTGCAACATGGTGAGGTGGAAAAGGTGAGGTGGAGAGATGAGGTGGATTGGTGAGGTGGATTTATGGAATTAGGACTTAGGATAGAGGAATTTAGGATTAATTAAATAATGTAGGATTATGTAATTATGTGAGACATTAAAAGAATTTAGGGAATTTAATTAAATAAATTGATTTTATTTAATTATGGGATAATGAACCAATCAAATAAACTTAGAATATTTATTTAATTGATAGAAGAAATAAGAATTAAGATAAATATTAAAATATTTACTCAATTCGACATGAGCCAATTTTAGGTGTATACAACTAATTCTATTTCGCCTTTCAAGAGCTCATGCATGTTCTTCATACCTACCTGCTCTCTCTTAGGAGTATCCCTAATCCAATCCTATCACTTGGGAAATCTTCTTTTACTTTCTTTGAAATGCCATTGCTTCTATGTCACAACACCATTTCAAATAGTGACAAAATGTAGACAACTAAAATCTACCACACTAATTCGTTCATCATTTTTTTCACTATGTCGACACCACCACTATGCAAATTAATTAATTCCATAATAAAAAATCCATTTTCACCCCACTAATAATACCACATCACTAATAATTCAATATTTTCATTATTTGGTTAATCAATCCATTTTCTCCATTTATTCAAAGTAAATTAAAAAAAAATCAATTATCCACATGGTCATCCACAATCATTAAATAGAAATTCACAATTATTAAATAAAAATTAAATCACTTGCATCTCAACCGTCCATCCAAAATATAATTCTCAACCATTCATTAAAAGTAACCCTAAAGGTCACCCATTATTAAATAAAGGCATCAAAAATCATCTCAACCATTCTTTCAATGTAATGAATCTCAATTGTTCACATCACCATTTGAAAATATATAAATCTACCCTCCATCCTTCATCAATATGATCATCATCCCAAGCTTGATAAGTGCATGCTGCCAAAATCTTGCACGAAGCTTGAGCAACCACAATCCATGAGAAAATCCACTTAACAAAAGAGATTCTTTTGGTAAGTGAAGGTAAAATTAGCTGATATGGTCTTCTTAATACACTCAATCTAAGGTTATGTTGGTTTAGAATAAGGAGCTTGATATTGTTTTGATTTCCTCTTTCATTTATTCTAAATTTCAACATATACAATTACAATACATAAACATGCTTAAACCTTCACATGAGAACAACCAACACAAATTTGGAGAAATTTTGGTAACATAACTAATAGGCTAAACCCGACGTCTAATTATGGGATAGATTTAATACGCAATAAATAAAATTTAGTTCAACCCTTGTGTCAATCTGGGGCATAAACTTATGAAAGGCATAGTGGCTATTTGTGCAAGGGTTGTAGGTAGTGACTGTAAACTCAAAAACATGATTCAGTGGCCTGGGGCGGTCGAGTCAGCTTTGGCGCACGCATGGACCCTCTCTCCTTGCCACGGGGTGAACCTCCACATCACTCTCACTCTCGTGGAAGTAGCCAATCGAGAGGAGGTGAGACACGAGGGTGGTCTGGCTCATTGGAGAGATGGACTTCGCGGAAAGTGGTCAGCTAGCCCTGGGGCCTATGTTGTGCTTTTGTTTGAATGTGGTGTTATGTGACCATTATTGCAAAGATAAATATATGACTCAAAGGGTCACTAGTCATTGTTCTCCTATTTGGGTTTCTAATGTTCTAGCGTTGTATGGGTTGAATGTTGTTCTCGTTGATGTTTCATTCAAGTCGACGTTATTGTTCATGTTGTTAGATGATTGCTTTTATTTGAAGTTCTCTGAATCTTTCTTGTTGTTGAATTACCAGTTGGTCTTGTTGTTGTCTAGGGTGGATCTCGTCTATCTTGTCAAGGATTGCCTTCACCCACTCACCTCTAAGTCCAGGGCACATTTGTGAGCCTAAACAAGAAAGATGGTTTAAGATAACCTTGACTTGACCTAGGGTTTCAACCTAGGGTTTCAACTTAGGGTTTGTGTGACCTAAGGTTTGGCTTTGTTGACTTTGTGGGTTTTGACTAATGTTGACTAAACTTGACCTTGTGTTGTGACCAAGGGTTTGTAAACCTTCTACGCTACTAATGTTTTTGTTCTTTTCAATTTTTGTATGCATGCAAGCCTATATGAGTGCAAAACAATCCTTTTTGTGCTTTTTTCTATTTATGGAAATGAAAGTACTTTTTTCTATTCTAGGAATTAGAAAATGTATGCAAACTAGTATGAGATTACCTAATGCAACTGAATCTATGTTTTTGGTTTTATTTTTTGAATAAGTGGATCGATTTAATCTAGGAAAGGGAAATTGCTTTTAATCTATGAACTTTTGAAAGGGAAACTACTTTAACAATACAAATCTACTTAGCCTATCAAGGAAAAAGTAACATGTATTTACTATTCCCAAGAGCAAAGTTTGATTATCTAATTACTATGAAATGAAAAAAAAAAGCATGAAGGAACCTGGAATAAAAGAAGACACGTGAGCCTCCACTACACTCAGAAATCCTTGTATGGCAACCTCTAATCCTCTTGCAGTAGCAAGGTGATCCTCTTGGCAACAATAAGAAAAGAGAAGCAAAAGGAAGCTTTTGAAGCTTTGAAGTGAGCTCAATGAGAGCTTGATGAGCACTGTGGCTTGTGATGTGAGCAGCGTATGGATGCAAAATGAGCTTTTAGGAAAGCTAGATGAGATAACAAATAAAAACAAAAGGATCTAATGTCCTGTGTGAGCATATGGATGTTTGATTTGGAGAGCAATAACCTACAAGAACTATGTGCACAAATGAAATTGCCTCCCTAAAGGGGGATTTTTGAAGCTATGCAACAATGAAAGCTTTGAAGATTTAGAAAACTAAAGAAAGAAATGAAGAAAGAGGCTCAAGGGCCTGTGAAAAAGCTTGTGAAGAAGGGAAAAACATTCTCCAACTTGAGAAATAATGAAGAGGTGAGGGATATTTATAGGTTTGAAGAAGGGATGAGAGGTGAAGAAGAAGAAGAGTTAACTCAATTTGATTGAAGAGTTAACTTAGAAGACATAAGAGTGATCTAGGCTAAAACTGGAATGATCTACCTAGTTATAATTTATCACTCAAGAAGAAATGAAGAAAAAGAATGCATGGATTGATAACTAAAGATAAAACAAGCTAAATATGCATGCTTGGATGCATAAAATTCCATGCAAATAGGAAGAAAAACAGACAAAAATGAAGCTATTTTGAGCCAAAAACTCAAGTGAACTCGTGGCTGGAAAACGCAACAGGATCGCCCATGGGTCGCCCCTTTCACCAGTCAGGGTTGCCCAAGGGCGACGCTAGGTCGCCTAGGGGCCACCCTCAAAGGACACCTGGGTAAAAGTGCAGGATGGGAGATGGAAGAGGAGGAGAAAAGAAGGGGATTTGCCTTTGGAAATAGGTCAAACAGGGGTCAAAAACCAAATCTCCACTTGCAACAGTAGGATCTCTCAAGGGAGATCTGGAAATAATAGGGGAGATTTGGATTGGTTAACCCAAACTGAAAACTGAAAGTTGGAGATGGCTTGGGAGGACCTCTAGAAGGTCTCTAGGGGCGGGAATGGATGAAAAACACTGGGGAAAGGGGAAAACACAACAAATGGACAAATACAAGGCATAGGGATGAAGTCGCAAGCATAGGAAACACAAATCGACAAGTGTCAAAAAGTGTCGAAAGAAAAGAAAGGGATAACACGACAAAGGGAAAACAACAAAAGGAAGAATAAACCACATGCTACCAAGAGAATTGCTGCTGAGAGGACATTATTCCATGCTTACATGTACATGACAAGGATTGTGAGTCATCATTGGGGTCCTCGTGGAGGTTGTGTGTGATTTTGGTGCTTACATATTTGCCCCCTCAGGGACAGTAGTCTACATGAAAGGTAGGTACCATTCCCGAATTAGGCCTTACCTGTTGTCAATTTTTTTGCAATAGTACCTGCAATAACTAGTATTAGTTTGACATTTGAATATATCAAAACAAGTAATGAAAACTAAAATGACAAACATACCATAGATCGTATGAATTCACCTAGTTGTTTGCCTTTGTCAAAGAGACCTGTAGGGATGAAAGCACACAAAACGAGAGCACGAAAGATGCATAAAAGAAATAGAAAACATGGTAAGCTAGAGAGGAGAATAGATTCTCCTTTTATTGCAGATTTTGAAGAACATATTTGATTTTTTATGATTTTTAGACAGTATTTCTTGAGGTGAACGGCATTGATTGTTTCACCAAATTTCTCTCCCTCCATTGTGCACAAGAGATAGGCATCATTTCTGATATCTTTTTTAACCATATAGGGACCTTTCCAGTCCTCTGTGAATGTTCTCTTTCTTCTTCTCTTTTTATTTTTCATGCTACCTATCTTGTAGGGTTTCATGTTATCATTTGACTCTATCCTTTCTAACTTAGTGGTTTTTCTTGGTAACGTGAGGTGGAGTAAATCCTGGAAAGCTTGTTAATGGGAGGGAGTCCAATACAAGACTCCATTGCACCTTAGTAATTCTATTAGCATATCGAATTGATCTTGCATGTAAATTTTTACATCTTTCCTACCTTGAATGTTTTGTAAAAATTGGAATAATTCAAAGGAAGTTTGAGGTTTCCTTTGCTCGTCGAAAGGAACAAAGATTATATTTGTTCTTCCCTTGGGCTCAGGTCTCAAATCCATAGAATATCCAATGTATCTTCCTGGTAACTCAAAGATGATGGGATCACCAGTTCTAACTAACACTCGAATTTTCCATTCTTTATGAAATGTCCTTTCGCTTTCTTCATCTTCGTCTGGGAGTCTCTCACCCATTTCAATTTGTAATAAGGGTGCTTCCAACTCATCAAGCTCATTTGACTGCACTGAAGCATAAGTAGTAAGTTACACCTGAGGTTGGGAGACTATGAACATTTTTGGGAGAATTCCTACCATGTTGGTCGATTCATTGTCCACAGAATTTACATCTTCCATTAGTGTCATTGGTCTATAGGATTCTTTTGATGGCGTGAGTGGCTCATATGACTCACTTTCTTCTAGTGTCTCAGGACATGTGACTCACTTAACGGTGACAAAGGAGTGTAACTTTTTGTCACGTCTTCTTCAGGATCTGAGAAAGCGCGAGGGTCTACATTTCTCAAATCTAGCATAGTTGTTTCAAACATTGGTCCTTTAGTTCTATGAGGCTTTTCTCCTATGCAAGGAAAGATTTTATAGGTTGGCTGCACATTGATCATAAGTATTTATAAAGGAAATTGGAGAGGTCCTTCCTTCTCTATCCATTCCATGATTTTTACTGTCTTATCCTTGGGGATAATCTCTTTATATTTTGGCGGTGTCTCATTTTCCAAGGCTTTCATCTCTGCATTATTTATCGTCTTTTCTAGAATTTCTATCCTTTTGATACATATTGATTGCGGAGTAGGGCTAGGAACATAAATCTTATTTGTAGGAAGTTCATAGTCTATGGGGATGCCTATCTTTTTATTTGTTGTATTGGATTTTATCATGCTAAAAGTCTTTGGATCCCCTTTTTCCACATACACCTTCCCAAGATGTAAGAATCCAGCCTCCTAGAATAAGGTAGATGGCACAACTTTCATTATGTGTATCCAGGGTCTTCCAAGAAACAAATTATATCCAATGTCCTTATCGATGACATAAAACGTGGTTGGGATAGCCTTTGGTCCTAAAGTCATAGGAAGCATGATCTTCCCTATTGTAATTACCTTTAAATTATTGTATCCACTTAACATGTCTCTAGAAGAAGTGATGTTGGTGTGCCCATAACCCATTCTTTCTAAGAAAGAAAATGGAACTATGTTCACTACTGCCCCATCATCAATTATTGTTCTCTTGATGCAAGTGTCATAAATCCACACTTGCAAGTATAATGCAGGATCTCCTTTCTTCATTAACTCTGCCTCAGAGGGCATTTGCTTTAAATCGAAGAAAAATCTTGGGTCTTTAAGCTTAGAGTTTGGTGGGTTTACGTCAAAATCCACATGATTGATTTGTTCACTAGGCAGAGGTGTGATTTGATTGAGGTATTTCAACCCTATCGCTTTCAATAGTGCTAAGCGATGTGAGGGAGAGTTCCTAAGGAGGTCGGTGAATGAAATATGTGCATAAGTTTTCTTTAAATCTTCAATGAGTTCATAAGGTCCAATCGGTGCTGGTATTGGATCAACCATCGAGACTGTACTTTCATGTATTTCTTCTTGCTCCTTTTCTAGTTCTCCTTCCTCTTCTTCATCATGTAATATTTTGACCAACCCCAACATCCTAGCTTCTCCTTTTTGTTCTAACTGCGGTGGGTTGTTTGTGTTGTTACCTTGGGCTGTGTTGCTTTGATTAGCCATTTCTATGTCTTTGTGTACAGAAAATGGGTCCTGATAGATTCTCATGTTGGCATTCTACGGAGCCATTGGCACTTGAGTTTGCCTTGCCCCCTTTTTATCTAGTGTGACCTCTTGTGGATTTAAGAACATTTCTATGAATAACCATTGTTGGTCTTCTGAAAATCTTGCTATAAATATGTTATACTCTCTACAAGATTTCGTGTTGTGCCCCTTAGTCCTATGAAAAGAACAAAATTGAGTATATCCATAGGGGGATCTTTCGTACCTTCCATTTCCATTTTGATTCCAAGATTGATAATTGTCCCGTGGGTAATACGTGTTGTTTCTAGGATGATCAATTGCATTAACATTGGGAGGGTAGTAATCTCTTCCGTTATAGTCATCCCTCACTTTGGGGGTTGATCTGCCACCCCGTTTGTCATTGCATTTCTATTGTTTTTGAGAATCTTGATGACAGGTGCCTTGTTTCCTATATCCTCACTCATTAGTTTTCCATTTGACCTGTCTACCACGGAGATGGGATCCTCAATGAAGGGCTAATTGTCATAATTAGCTCCCAATCCCAAGTCCAAGGGACCTCAAGATTGGATCTAATTACTAATGCACTAACTATGTAAATTGCACCCTATCTAAGAATATTAGTAATGATATGTCCTAAAGATGATGATTCTAAACTACTCTAAACTAGATTTAGCCTAAGCTCTATTGGATGTGAGTACTCAAACTAGCAGAATTTATTTGCATATGATGGCTTGTAAAAAATGGAGGTGAGTGCCTCATTTTATAGATTTTTTAGGATGGAAATGAAGGGTTGGGATTGAATTGAAAGATCAAGGGTGGAGATTGCTTGAGGATCCTCAAACAAGGAGAAATGGACAAATGGCATGATGAGGTTGGATGAGAGAATTGCTCCAAGATTTAAGGGATGATCAATGGATGAGATTGAAGGTTTGAATGGATGAATGGACAAGATAGTTTATGTGTATGACATGTAAGGCCTCATTTATGAAAATGCATGGTTTGGATTTTGTGAGGAAATAAAAATTGCATGGAGAGGACAAGTGGAATTAAAAATTGGATGAATAGTGCATGAATAGTGCCACATGGAATTTTAAATTTGCATGAATAGTGACACTTGGAGTGGAATGGAAGAAATAGGACAAGTGTACACTTTTTAGAAGATTTGGCCATGCTTCCAGAGTCCCACTTGTCATCTACATGCATGTACATGAAATGACAAGTGGACTTCTAGAAACATGGGGGTTTGTAATTGAGAATTAATTAAATTTAACTCTTGTGCACATGTTTTAGAGGAAAGTAATGATGATTACTAAAAGTAATCAAAAGTGGACAGAATAGGGAATTAAATAAATATGGATATTTATTTAATTTTTGATGAATGAAATGTGAACTATAGTTGCAAAATATTTAATTTTTTGGACTATAGTAGAAGAATTTTGATTTTTGGTGAAGGGGGAAGATGAGGAATAAATTAATTAAATAATTAAAAATTATTTAATTAATGTTTGGATCAAATAGAATGATGTGAGTGAATAAATTTGGATTACAGAAATAGATGAAAGTGGTTGTGACCATTTTTAGGCATCTACATTTTGCCCCTCTTTGATATGGCGTCAACGTTGTCGAGGTTGATGAGATATCAAAGAATATTTGATAAATATGCCCCAGTTAGTAGACAAGGGAATGGGTGACCAGGTGATGCCCCCTCGAGAGATCAGCAGAAAATAAATTTTCTGGCGATGTCTCGAAAGAGAAAAAAGTGGAGGAAAAGAAAAGAAGAGGGTGAATAGGGAACTTGAGACTGGAGAAGGAGGAAATACGGAGCTAAAGGGCAAAAAATAGGGTCCAGGAAAGAAAATTAGGGTTTGGGGAGGAAATTAGGGTTGATGGGGGCTATATATAAGGTGGAAGGGGCCCATACGCTTCATTTGTCTTCTTATGCTTAACAAATTTGGATTAGAAGAGTGAAGGACTTAGAGAGGAATGATGGAACACATTCCACGAGAGGAGCACCGTGTGGAGAGAGTTTGAGAGTACTTGTGACTGGTGGTAGTTGGCGATCCGATAGGTTGTGAAACGTCTCATATGTTTTTGGGATTAGGTAGTTTAGGCACAAAAAATGCAGGGCGGGAAATGGTAGAATGTAGGCACTAGGGGGGCGTTTTAGCGCCTAGGTCATGGATTAGCATCGCGACAAAGAATTGTGGCACCCTGACTAGCAATTACCACCCAGTTTGGAGATCAGCGCCTAGTCAGGAAGATCAGTGCCCAGAAAGGTAGGAATTTTAGCACCTAAACTGAGCATTTTAGCGCTTGGTAGAAGGTGTGGCACCCAAGATAAAAATTGTAGTACCTAGATTTCAGCGCCTAGGGCTTTGGCATAGCGCCTAAAGATAAGGTGGGTTTAGCACTAAAAATGAGCATTTCAGCGCCTGCTTTGGATAGTAGCACCTGGTTTGGCAATTAGCACCCAGGCCTAAGGAGTAGCACCTAAATTGAGTAAAGTGGCACCCAAGTTTTTAGCGCCAAAAGGGCCAAAAGTAGCACCCAGTTTGTAAATTGAGGCTAACAAGGTGTTTTTTGGCTATGTAGGATGATGAGGATGTTCTCTAATCTCAGGAGCGTCGGTCACCAACATTCACGTTGTGGGAGCAGCTTGATGCGACTGACGGGTTCTTCTTGTAGATGGTAGGACTACATTTTATTGTGGAGATGCCGCAGATCAGGGCTGACAGAGCTATGATGACAGCGTTGGTGGAGCGGTGGAAAATAGAGTGATGCACCTTCCTGTTGCCCATAGGGGAGGCAATGATCACTTTGGAGGATGTGTGGAGGATCCTGAGGATCTTGATTCATGGGGCTAGAGTAGTGTATGACCATGGTTGAGGAGTGACATACATGGATTAGGTATTTGCTCCACGTCAAGTTCCTTATGGTGATCATCAATCACAGATGTGGTATAAGCCAGCCATGGAGAGAGGGTTATATTAGTTGCTGTTGTTTTTGGTTGGGTTGATAGCAAGGACCTTGGTTCTTGACAGGAGCCTAGAGGATTTCTAGTTGGCTGGGGGCTGGTGTTACTACACATGATCAAGGATGGTGTTGTCTTTGCATGGGGACCGTGTGTGCTGGCGTACTTATACCACGATATGGATGTCGTGGTATATAGAAGGTCAACGAGTTTGGGCTGCAGAGTCACATTGCTCCATATCTGGGCCTGGGAGCACATAGCAGTCACTAGACTAGTGACAACATGGGATAGGCTAAGCCATCAGCCTTTTGTTTATGCATATAGGGGTCAGTTGGTACATCACCGCACAGGGGACCTAAGATACTGGAGACGAGTGATGGATGGCATCCATGTTTTTGTGTGGAGGCCATGGAGGGAGGTGGAGACATGGTCTGAGGACCATGTCCAGCTGAGTTATGTACTGCAACCCTGATATTTGATGGGGAGGACACAGATGATCATCGATCGGTATATGCCAGATCGAGTGCAGAGGTAGTTCAGACTAATATAGGATGTGCCTCAGGAGGAGGCAGTGTTCGCGAGGATTCATGTAGACATTCCTGTATGGGGACCACCGCCAGATCCATAGGCGGTGATTGCAAAGTTTGATGGTTTACAAGGGTAGACCTAGCATGCCTGATGATAGGTGGTGGATGTTGGTACTACAACAACATATGATTAGTGGTGGGCTAGACAGAGACCAGTCAGGTTGACTATCCTAGTAGGGTACATAGCACTAGGAGAGGTAGCAGTAGAGGAGGAGGATGATGGTGACTACGATGATGATGATAAGGAGATAAAGTATATTAAGGATATGGAGATAGATGAGGAGGATGGAGACAGAAATGGGACAGCGAAGAAGGCGGCATCGAAGGTGGTGATAATGATGGACCAGAGTTGGTGAGATTATAGGATTTGGTGCAGCAACAACAGGCCCAACTAGCCTAGTTACAGGGGTAGTGCAAAGATGGGCATGTGGCCACCCTACAGGTGCAGATAGTGGCCTTACAGGCATAGGTGGCCCAGTTGCAGGGACAACTAGGGCATGCACAGGGACTAGCACAATGGTATCAGCATGAGCGGGATTAGGCCTAACAAGTGCTGGGGCCAGGGATGGGGGATGTGGTGTGGACAATGCAGCACCAAGTGGCAGAGAGTGCTAGGGAGGCCCAACACTATAGGATACTATATGAGAGACTAGTCCCAACAGACAAGAGAGAGAGCTACTAGAGCCAATCATCAACATCTAGATTGAGGCGGTCAGGGTGATCGAAGAGGTCGGTTTAGTAGCCACCTCTAGGATAGGAAGGACAGATGCCACCCCCATAGGTACAGGGACATGCATGACAGTAGGGTATGGGGCTACCTCCTCAAAGGGGCTCAAGACCAACCCATTCGAGGGCTTCAGCCAAAGACAACTCTGCCTAGGGGTCGCAGACATTTTGATTGTACATGTATTTTGACAGGTCCTGGGGACCTAGCTTGTATCATGATCATTTTTGTGTGTGTATATATAAGATGGACATTTGGATCGATGGATTGTGTACTGTGTTTTATTGGTTTATGTATGGATGGAATGTATGATGGTTTTATGCATATGTTTA
Organism: Cunninghamia lanceolata; assembly: GCA_027924645.1. Lineage (NCBI taxonomy): Eukaryota > Viridiplantae > Streptophyta > Pinopsida > Cupressales > Cupressaceae > Cunninghamia > Cunninghamia lanceolata. The sequence continues at coordinate 1,117,043 of BSBN01000792.1, read as the reverse complement.
TGTTGTGATGATGTGGACATGTGTATATGATGATATACTTATGGTGGATTCATTCATGTGTGATGCAGGATGTGATGTGGAGATATGTTATGGATGGGTGTTTATTTTATTGTTTATGGGTGTTGATGGATTATTGGCTAATGATATGGTTTTGGGACTAACACACTACATGGCACAAGATGGCATTCCGTACAGAAGTTATTTAGATCAACCCTTTGCATTGTAGGATGTTGTATGATATTTGAGGGCATGCTGGATTATGATGGATTGTTATGATATGTTGATGTGGATATGTATGTGATGAATATGTTTATGATGCTATGCAATATGATAGGCTAACTTATGTGATACAGGATGGTACATGTGATTTATGTTTAAGGATGTTATTATATACAGATCATATGATATGGAAATGATCATGTTATGCAGTATGGTTTTGTGATGTTATGATGAATATATTTGTGATAGACATACCTCCTTATTTCTTTGTTCATATGTTTGATGTTGAAGATCTCTATAGTTGCTCTTCTTTTAACAGGTTTCGAGCCAAATGATAGCATGCTTTAGGTTACTTTTGATGCCGTTAATAATGGAAAACAATCATTGAACTGTGCGATGCCTAGTAGGTATCTATTGAGAGCAATTAATTCCAAGGTCGTGTCAAGGAAAATAGTGAAGTTAAGGTATGTTATTTGATATGAAATGTATGTGAAATGATGATAAATGTAATGATGTGTAAATGGTAAATGGATGAGTGAAAAGATGCTTAGATTAATAAATATGTATGATGATGTAAATATATACTTAAATTAATAAACATATATTGGAAACAGAATAATGCAAATGAGGTGAATAATGAAAATAATATATGCTCCTATTAATATATATTACAAATGGGTACATGATAATTTAATGAGTGGCCTAATGAAAATGCACAGTGATGATATGAATAATATATGCTCAGATTAATAAACATATATTAATGAATGAACCAGTGAGGGTGAAATGGGTAATGCAAGCGTATTGTTAGGGGGATGTTGTGATTGATTTGGTTGCTCATGATACCAAGCTCCTGAAAATGGTCACGAGAAGAGTTTTAAGTGGGTGGAAGAAATTAGATGGGAAGGGAGTGGGGTCTGAGGAATCTTAGAGCAATAGATATGGGATATATACGTGTATGTGTAGGATAAAGGGGTGATGATATGCATTACAAAGTTCTACCAATAAATATTGAGTACTACTATTGATATAGCATAAGATGTTATGTACCAGGGTATGTGGAACCAAGGTGACAAGGCATCCATGTGTAGGAATTGACACTGCAAACAATAGGATGAACCCATGCATACCCTTAATAGTACAACCTTGTCTAGACAAACAAGGAGGATCCAAAGCATAAGACCTTAGTACACAAAAGGTATGAGGAACCTTAGATGCAAAAGGGAGATGATATGCTAGAGCCAACCCTACTATTCACAAGATATGAATACTATGGTGGAGTAATGAGAACCTCCCACAAGCACAACATACGAAAGCAAAGACTATGCCCCAGTCCAGATTGTTCACCACATGCCATGATATAATGAGATCAAGGAAGCTTTGAAGTAATCCAAGAATGAGCCACAAGATAAAAATCAAGAACCAAAAGACTGACTAACCCAAAACATACAACCATTATATATCTTGCCAAAAATGGGCAGAGGATTGGTGATTTTGCCTATTATAGGAAGGATGCATCCTAGGACCAGAATCGATGGATGATTAAGATAAACTAAAGGATAGGCGAGGGGATACAGGTCGTTAGTTGTGGAAAAGTCAATCTGGTAGTTGATTTTTTTGTGAAAGTGTTATGCTTTGATAAGATGCTTAGCAAGTGTATTGTCTATAGATCAAGCATAAACAATAAGCTTAGGAGAGGGGGACCATCCAAGCAAGGTTGGATGGGTGCATCGTATGTCCCTGCATACTGGATACTTCCTTCGTATTCCAAACTACCTACATACTCTGTATCCACGAGATCAAGGCACATTACGATGCGGGTGGTGACGATATGTAGTTCTAGGTGACTTGATGAAATAGGATAGGGATAGGGTTACGTGATTGATGAGATGGGGTTTAGAGGGTGTGGATGTCAGTTTTCCAACTATACCATGGTATAAAACCCATTATAGGGAAGAGTGATAGTGGTCAAATGGGTGGAATTGTCACTTTTTAGACTGTACCATGTATTAAAACCACATGGCAGGGATGGAGGGGATGATAGGATGATATGCTAGTGATAATGGTGATAGGAGATGTATGGTCATGGGAGTGGGCAAGGGTTACTCATTCTTGGGCTAGACATAATGTGGGGGAAGAGGGTGCTTATATCATATTCAAACTGTAAGAACTGCGATCCAAGGAATGAGTGGTGATTAGGGGTATTGGGTGATTAAGTGGGGCATGGAAATTGGCAGAGTGAAGTGGCAGTGCATAGACATGATGGTTATGAAAAAACCACTAAAGGGACCAAGGTCTTAGGTGGATGAGGTAACCATCTGGGTAACATGGTGGTGGAAAGATGTAATGTCTATGCAAAAACCACAGGAATGGACCAGGGCCAATAAGCAAGGGTAGGTGAGGGGAAGTGGCATTGCATAGATGTGATGCTTATGCAAAAACCACAAAAGAGACTAGGGGAGTTTAGGTGTTAGTGTAGGTGGGATTTCCACCTTTCTATTATTCACTCTATAAAAATAGAGAGTGACAAGGGAAATGATAGTAGGGTAAATGGTAAGGGCAAAAAGACTCAATTAGGGGAATGGGTGATAGTGGAGGAAAGTGGTAGGCTAGTGGTTTGGAATGATATTTTTCTATTATTCACTTTCAAAACCACATATGGAAGGATGGGGGATATTTTAGGAATGATGGATAATGGAAACTCAAATGGTGGGATTGTTCCGAAGCTTAGATGCTGGGTGTGATGGAGGATGTGGATTATGATGAGAAGGTGGTTTGATTAATGGATCCAGGTTGAACCTACACATGATGCCTACAAGCAATTTTTCATCATGATACTTATCCAAGGTGCCATAGGAAGTGGTTTTCACCATAGGACGAATTATTTCTCTTTACTTTTTTTATTTTTTATTTTTTTGGATTTTTGACATTTGTTTATGTTTTTGTATTTTTGACTTGGGGTATTTAGTGGGCTAACTATGGAACCACTTTAGGTGGATGATGTTCATAGGCTTGTCAAGCTCTTCTCCGTCTAGGGTGGAGAGGCGATATGCTCCAGAACCATACTTAGTAGTGACGATATAGGGGCCTAGCCAATTAGGCTCAAATTTCCCTTTCTTTTCCCGTTCTGAAAAATTCCTTTGATTTTCTTTCAGGACCAAGCCTCCTATTGCAAACTCTTTAGCACGAATTTTCTTGTTGTAGGATCTGTGAAGTTGATTCTAGTACGGTTAGAGGTGATTGAGGGTAATGAGGTGTTGTTCATCCAATAGCTCTAACTCTTGGAGGCGTTCAACATGGTACTCTTCATCAGTGATAACATTATGCAAAGATACGCTTAATGAGGGCAACTCGATCTCTATTGGCAGGATAACTTTGGCTTCAAAGACTAGGGAATATGGAGTGGCTCATGTAGGAGTGTGGATGCTAGTGTGATAGGCCCAGAGGGCAGGATGGATGTGGAGATGCCAATCACGACTAGTTTTATTGATAACTTTCTTGAGGATTTTAAGCAAGGTTTTGTTGGTTACCTCAGCCTAGCCATTACCTTGGGGGTAGTATGGGGTGGAATGATGTATGTGGAATTGTTCATAAAGGTCACAAACATCATGGTTTTTGAAAGTTTTGCTATTGTCTATAACAATGGTAGATGGTATACCATAATGACAGATGATGTGGTAAAGGATGAACTTTGCGATTTGGTTTCCAGTGGTGAAAGTGGGAGGAATAGCTTCAACCCACTTAGTGAAGTATTATGTGGTGGTGATAATGCATTTATGTTCATCAAAGGAGGGTGGATGGATTTTGCCAATGAGATATAATCCCCACTGAGAGAAAGGCCACAATGTGGTGATGGGTTGCAACACTTGAGAGGGAGCGTGAATGAGATCTCCATGTTACTAACAGGGCTTACATTTCTTCATGTATTCACATGCATCATGTTCCATGGTAGGCCAATAATATCCTATATGCAAGAGCTTCTTGGCTAGGACAATACCACTTGTGTGCGCTCTATAGATACCTGCGTGGCCTTCGTGTAGGGCGAGGGAAGCTTCTTTCGTGTTTAAACACGAAGAAGAGTGCCATCACAACTTCAGTGATAGAGGCTATCAACAAGGATAGTGTAGTGAGCGGCTCAGCGGGTGAGGGATTGTTTTTGTTTATGAGTGGATTCAGGTGGGAAAGTGTGATGTTGGAGGTAGGTGTAGATGTTATGATACCAAGGATTTTCAAGACCAACAATCTCACATACAAATTTTGACTTAGTGATGCGATATACTGACATAAGAAGCTATTCCATAAGAAATTCACACTGATGGTTGTCATGAGGCATATCCAGGAGGGAACCAATAGTGGCCATGACATCAACTGCTTTGTTATGAAGGTGGGGTACTTGTTCAAACTAGATGTAGGTGAAGAATAGTTTGTATTCACCAACCATTTGCTTGTAGGGTACTAGTTTGTCATCCTTAGTGGGATATTCACCATTGACTTGTTTGATAATCAATTGAGAGTCACCATAGACTTGTAGCTGTTGGATGTTCCACTGAACTACTATTTTGAGACCAATGATCAAAGCTTCATATTTGGCCACATTATTTGTGCACGGGAAGGAAAACCTGTATGCTTTAGGGATGTAGTCGCCTTGCGGGGTTACCAACAGTATTCCTGACCCTGAACTATGATTGGTGAAGGATCCATCAAAATATAATTTCTAGTTTGTTGATTCTGTCATGGTTAGGATGGACTCATCTGGAAAATAAATGGAGAGCGGTTGATGATCTATTAGGGGTGCTTCAGCCAATTGATCTGCAACAACTTGTCCTTTGATTGCTCTTTGGTCAACATATTCAATGTCAAATTTGCTCAGTAACATTGCCCATTTTTCCATTCTTCTCGTGAGTGAGGTCTTGGAAAGCAGGTATTTGAGGGGGTCAACTTTAGAGATGAGCTTGATAGAATGACTTAGCATGTAGTGTTGTAACTTTTGAGAATAGAAAATGGTAGCTAGACATGCACGTTCCATGGATGTATAGTTAAGCTCATAGCCGATGAGGGTCCTACTAATATAGTATATAGCCCTTTCACGGCCGGTGTCATCATGTTGTGCTAGAAGTGCCCCCAGGGATAGGTGCCATTAGGACTAGTGGTGAAGCTAGATATTCCTTGATGCGGTCAAATCTGTTGGCAATTTTGGTCCCATTTGATGTGGACATCTTTGCGGAGCAAATGGGCGAATGGTTGACACTTGTCTACTATTGCAAGTATGTGCCTAATCGGTGTTGCCATTGATGTCAACATATCTATGTTGTCGGTGGTGGTAATTGTGCTCTTACTTTGTTGAGGATATTAAGAAAATTAGCCCCTCCAGTGATAACAATGTGTTGCAATAGAAACAGTGCATTACATGCAGAAGAACAGTCTAGAAGAATGCTCTGCATTTCCTATAGAATAAATATCTTTGTCTATATATTGGAAGTTATTTAGAAGCCTGTCTAAAGATGTTATATTGCAAGTTTGAGCCTCTGGTATTAAGAATTGAGTGAGTTATGTTCACCAGAGTGAAAACAACTTTTTTTGGTGGTGACAGGGAGAAAGTGTTTTGCTCTGCATTCCTCTGCATTGAAGTATTTTGGTCTATGGTTCTGGAATTAAATCAATGGTGATGTTGAGTGCCTTCAAATGCAATGGTTCGTGATTTGGTGGTCCACAAGATATCTTTTACTTATGACAGTGGTTGACAATGTTGTTCTTGTGCTCCAGTTTGAAGAATCTTATTGATAGAGTGGTTAGAGTTCGTGCAGTTGTTCCTAGTAATTACAATGTGCTTGTGGATATCTCTTGATCATGCTCCTACATTCAGATTGGTCTGCAAGGTGTAATTTAGATCGTGCATGAAGCGTGTTCTTGAGAATACTTGTGTTACTATCAGTCTTGGCCAACCTGGTTGAATTCATCATCTGCAGAGATGCATCGAAGATTGTGATAGCGTGTTATAGTGTGGAAGATTGTGTTTGATTCCCTGCTAAGGTGTGACGTGATCCACATTCATTTCTTTTCTTTATAAATATATTTAGGTCCAGACCTATATGATGTAACGTATGTTTGCCAACCTTGGAGTTTGTTCCAACGGTTGATGATTGTGATGCCGACCTTGATGATCATTCCAAGGTTGATGAGGTGTATAAATACTTGTAATTAAGTCATGAAAATGCATCCAAGAGCGAAGATACGAAGATAAAAAGTGAAGTAAAGTAGCAGAGCAGAGTAGAGGTGTTTGTGCTTTAATGGAACTGAACCTTGGTATGGAGTAGATGTTGTTATCTCAGTTCAACCTTTTGGCAGTGAGCCACCCATAAGCAGTGAGCCTTTCTTTGCAGTGAGCAATTTGGACAGTGAGCCCTGTAGGCAGTGAGCCTCTATTTTTTGGTATTGATATAACTTATATATTTCTGTGGGCTAACACCCACTGTGGTTTTTCCCTTTTAGGATTTTCCATGTAAAAATCTGGTGTCTCCTGTGTTGTTTATGCTTTTGTGTTGAGCTTCTCAATTAATACTTTCATGGTTATATCTAAATATAAGTAATCGATAAGTTGGTGATCATATTTGGTTAAAAGTTTTAGGACAACTGATTCACCCCCCCTCTTAGTTGTCCAGTGCAGTTCAACATCTACAAATTGAGCAATGAATCTACGGATGGACTGGAGCTTACATTGGAGACTACGAAGTTGTTTGAGCATCTTAGGAGGAGGCATTTTTGTTATAGCAGTGACTTTACCGGGATCCACCTCAATGCCTCTATTGGAATCAATGAACCCTGAGAGCTTTCCTGATGTGACACCAAAGACACATTTCTTGGGATTGAGGCGAAGTTTGTACTCCCTGAGACGTGCAAATATCTGTCAGGTAAAAGCACAAACCTATGTCACACTTTTAGCCGACTTATCAACACAAGTGAATTTAAGTATTTCTAACTAAAAATCAATTTTGGTCAAACATATGATCTTGTAAGATTCAATCTAGCTAAGTTAGATATGTCCACAACTTTTCCAACTAAAATTGTTGGCTAAATGCATATGTAGCACCACTATGAGGCCAATTTACCAAGAAAATAAAATTATTTGAAAAACTTGATATTTCAATTTCTAGTCATATAAATAACATTTTTTTAAAAATATAAAAATACCCTTTTGTAGATCTATAAGTTTAGTTTTCAAAAATATATATATATTTTAATAGTTTAATTATTATTTATATTTTCCTTGATATTTCAACAACTTCTAGTCGTATAAATAACATTTTAAAAAAAATATAAAAATACCCTTTTGTAGATCTATAAGTTTAGTTTTTAAAAATATATATATTTTAATAGTTTAATTATTATTTATATTTTCCTTTCTATTTTTACTAAAAGTAGGTTATCAGCACAAAACATTAGGTCGATTACCATGTCCAGGAAAAATAGTAAAACTTATTAAAAAAATTGAAAAAAATATGACACTAGATAAAAGAATCTATATCAAGATGGTATAATTTTTTTCTATTTTAGATAAATAGTTAATATGAAAGTTGACGTTGAATGGATACAATTATGTTTTAATACACACACATTTTATTATTTATTTAAAAATATATATTTATCAAAATCTGAAAAAAATATATCCATGCACTAAAGTTTCAAGTTATAAATACACAAAAAAATTGAAGAAAAAAAAAATTTACTATATAAAGATTGATGTCTCATGTAACTTCATTTTTCAACATTTTATCAACAACTAAATTATAGTGTCAATTTATTAAAAACTATATTCAAATGATTTTTAAAATTTTTTCAAAAAATATAAACATAAAATATACTAAAAAATAAATATTTTATTAGTTTACATCATTTCGAAATTCAAAACATATGTCACTTTTTAGTGATTCAAGTTTAAAAGTTGGATCAACGTTGGCCGTTTCCTTTATAAAAGTGTGACACATCTTTGTGCTTTACCATGTCGTAGGACCTCAGGGTGTTCCTCTCTTGTTTTTGACTTCCCTAGGAGATCATCCACATAGTCTTCCATGATTTTGTGCAGCATGTTGTGAAAAATAGTAGTCATTGCACATTGATAGGTTGCCCCAACGTTCTTGAGACCAAAGGGCATGACTTGCCAACAATATGTACCCCATGGATAGGTGAAAGCAGTTTTATGTTGATCTTCAGGGGTGATTCTAATCTAGTTGTACCCGGAGAAACCATCCATGAGGGAGCGCATCTCATGTCCTGCCGTAAGATCTATAATAATGTTAATGTTGGGGAGCAGAAAATTATCCTTTACACATGATTTGTTGAGGTCTCATAAATCTGTATATACTCAGATGCCCCCAGGTTTCTTAGCAACTGAAACAATGTTGGAGACTCATTCTAGATAGTCAATAGGGTGAATAAAGCTGACCTCTAGTAACTTCTACAATTCTTCTTTGACAAGCAAGGTGACTTGATGATGCATCTTGCAGAGTTTTTGTTTGACAGGTCTCGCTTCTGGATGTACCACAAGATGATGGATGACTAAGGATGGATCTAATCCTGGCATGTCTACATAAGACCAAGCAAAGACATTGGGGGCTTCATGAAGCACAATTGACAAGTTGGATTCTTCTCCGCTAGCAAGGTTTTCGGCAATGTGGGTGAGCTTAGGCAGTTCTTGTGTGCCGAGATTGATTTCCTTGGTGCCTTCAATCAGGATATTGGAATGTTCCTGCCAGTAGGATGGTATTGGGGGAAGATGAAGATCCTCATCTCTTAGCACCTCTGAGAGGTTTTCACAAGAAGATACGTCTTTATTTTTCTCTTTTGTGTCCGAAAGTGCCTCAAAGAGGTTTTCACCAGGGGACGATTTTCTATTTTATGATTTTTGCTTTTTTAGACTAAGGATCTCCTCTTCCCCAAAGTAAGCATGAGCATGCAAGCATATATCATATTGTGAGGTATTGCAGAGTTCTAGGAATGCTGAGAGAGCCTCATCATGTGGAAACATGTCAAGAGGTGGGGGTCCTTGATAATCCCAGGTAATGAGCTCGGGATGAACAAGAGGAAGGTCAATGATGAAGATGGTGTTATCAAGGAAGATGCATGAAAGATCAAGATCTTTTCATGAAACTAAGATGACACTCGGAGTAGTGTTTTCAACATTAGAAGAGGATTTGATCACCTCTACCAAAGTTTTAGCAGGTCCACAGATTGTCACAGTTGGTAGGGCATATCCTAAACCGAAGCGTTGGGCGTATTTCTTAGGAGATGTGGGATCAACCAAGATAGGTTCTGTAACACCTTGTTCATTGGTGCCAAGTCTTGTTGCATGGTAAGGCATTTTGGTACAAATTTGGAATGGTACAGGATATTTTTCTTTGAAGTATTCCATGTCTACCATTTCTGGAGCGGTTTCATCATGGTACAACCAATCACTCAAGGTTGTTTCTTCAACTTCCTCTTCTCGAGAGATCTGTGTTGGGACGAACAAAATTTTATCATTGATTCTGTGTTGTTGTTGTTGTTCTTTCTTCTAGAGATGACGACTATGAGAGCAAGGGGACAAGGTAATTGTCCCACATGGAAGGCATTGTGAAGTGCGTATTCACCACACCCTTTGTCTATGATCTTGACCTAGGACATGTGAGATGTAGGAGTGGAAGATGAGGTGGAAGCTTGTGATGGATAGATGGTGACTTGTCGAGTGGATGATGACATGGATGGGATAGATGAGGGGTCTTTGACATGTTCCCCATAAGTTCTTGGACAATGAAATTGTCTATCATAAACAATCTCTAAGGATTTGCAATATTCGAATGGTTGTTGATCAACGGGAATAGTGACTTCCACACCGTTATGAGGGAATGTGAGACATTGGTGATAGGTGGAGGGAATGGCTTGCATGGCATGTAACCATGGTCAGCCTAGAATGAGATTGTATGGAAGGTCAAGATCAATCATAGGATACAAGGTGGGTAGCGTGAGTGGGCCCACCTTGATAGGGATGCATATGGTGCCTTTGGGTTCTCTTTATGTGTTGTCATATGCCTTGATGGAGATGACCAAAGACTATAAGTTAGTTTCTGAATACCCCAAGAGTTTTATGAATTTTAATGTACAAATATTCAAACCATATCCATTATCCAAGAGGACTCTCTTGATTTTGTGATTGGCGATTTGGACTTTGATATGGAGTGCTTTATTATGGGTGGGATCGACAGGTGACATATTAGATTGGATGAAAGTGAGATAGTAGGATGAGGACAATTGAGCCACTAAAATTTGGAATTGAGTGGGAGGTATATGGGTGGGGACATGGGATGCTTGGAGAGCCTTATCAAGGATTTTGTGGTGGATGGTGGATGTCTTAAGGAGTTCCAAGATGGAGATTTGTGCGCGAGGTCTTCCCAAGATGGTCAAGGAGATTATATTTGGAAGTGGTAGTAGTGGAGGATGGAGATGGTTCCTTTATGGTTACACATCCATGTCAGGTAGTAATAACACATTCAGGGGTGGTGTTTTTGAGTTTGATGGTGGCGACACGAGTAGAGTCAAAATCAATCCATCCTACTACATTGTCGTAAGGAGGTGGAACATTATTATAGTTGATGTTGTTAGGATTGGTGTTGGAGGATGATGGTTTGGATGTGGATGGGTTGTTGTTGAGGTGAGAAAGAGGGGCTTGGTAGACTTCTAGACCATCATTTGGTGAGGTGTTGTTGTTTCCTTCTATTTGGATGTCACTACGATCGACAAGGTATTGGATATAGTTTTTCAATTTCATACATTTACCTGTGACATGACCCTTGATGTGATGACAGTCACAATATTTATTTTCCTTATACCATGCGGGTTTGGGTTGGTTTTTGTCAAATTATTTCATCGTGGGGAACTCAACCATGTTTTCTTGGACTAGCTTTTGGAACACAACCTTGAGTGGTTCACCCAAGGGAGTATATTTGCATTTTGGATTGTTAGGAGGATTCCTCTTTGGAGGAGTGGATGGGACCGAGACATTGTTTGAAACATTTTAGACTACATTTATCTCTTTAGGTTTAGGAGTGGAAATTTGGATATATTTGGAATCGGTAACACCATCTCCTATGGTGTTCTTGTTCTTAGCCTAAAACTTAGGTTTGTCATTGGATGGTTTATCATTGTTGTTCTTAGTGTAGATTTTGACCAACCCTTTCGCAATAAGGGCTTTCTCAATGGTGACCCCCTTTTCTAAGATTTCATCGAAGGTAGATGCAAAATGCACTTGTAAGTGGAAAGCCATTTCTTGGTTTAAATATTGAATGAACATATGGACAAGTTGTTTTTAGGGGGTTGTCTAAAGTAGCCTACTAGCAAGGGCACTCCATCTTTGTAGATATGCGGAAAAACTTTCTCCACTTCATTGTTTAGTGTTGAAAAGGTCGAGCATAGTAATCTCATGTTCTACATTATATGATAAGTGGGTGACAAATTTTTCTAAAAGATCGATGAAGGTTGAGATGGAGCCATAAGGCAAGTGCATAAACCATTCTAGGGCTTGTCTTCCTAGGCTTCGTGGAAAAAGATGGAGGAATTGATCATCACAGGCTACTTGTTGGCATGCTATGAAGAATTCCTTGATGTGGTCATGGGGATATGCTTTTCCTTTGTACTTGTTGAATTTAGGCATTTCAAAATGTTGAGGAAAAGGTATGGTTGTCATGTTTCTATCGAATGGACAGGGACATAAGTCTTTGAACTTATAGTGTTTCTTTGGTGTAGTCATGGTAGGGGGGTTCAAAGAATGAACAATCCAGACCATACAGCAAGAGTAAACACAACACAAACAATTCTAGAAATGGAACAAAATGCAGATTAGTCATTCAATATATCAAAGAATTCAAATACAATCTGGCTAGCAACATGCGGGCTTACAATTAGGGCTCAAAGGCCTGATTACATACATGCGCAAGATAAGGCTTTGAAGCTCTTTCGCACAAAATCTAAACTATTAGATCTTTCTTATGTGTATATCTTTTGACTACTTTCCTAAGGATCTATTACATCAATATATATCTAATCCGGATCAATAGATTCCTCTGCGTTGGCCAAGGAAGTTCACAAACTCCAATGAAGAGCTGTAACATGTTCACAGACAAGTCGGACCTAAATGCATAGAACACTTCCTCAAATGAATGGAATAACATGCGGACCCTTGGGGAAGATCAGCCATGAACCACAGGACATTGAATGATGTATCATTGAGATCTGCAAGTCAAGGAATGATCCGTAAGCTTTCTCCTTCAGCTGATTATTAGGAACTATTAGAATGCTCTGCTCTAAGAAAATAGTTGACCTTCTAATAGTGATATCTTTCAAGTAACTAATCCAAATGCTTTGAATTCTTGATATGTTGTAGATGAATGAATGTAGATGCTAAGTCCAGATCTGCAAGATGTGAAATGCCAAAATTGGACCACAAGTTGAAAACTGCTACTGACTGAACTAGAAAATGAAAGAACTGAAATGCCAACAAACTGAAATGCAAATGTTTTTTGGTTGATGCAAGATTGCTCTTGAACCAGGGATGCTCCCGCATCAGACATCTAGGGTTATTGAAAAAGTTAGTCCCTCACTTTGCTAGGGCTAGGGGAGAACCAAGACGGTCCACCTTAGCCTAAGAAATCCATGATAAATCTTCTTTCGGTCTGCCTTTCCACTTCACAAGATATTCTTTGTATTGTCTTCCTCTAGTGTTGCATCCAACTTTGTTGTCCAAGATGTCTTCTATCTATTCCAGTGCTTGTTGTGGTAACTGTTTCTTCAAGTCTTCTTCCATGCTATCACTGAACTCTGCTTCATGATACTGATATAGATCTGCAATGTTGAAAATTAGTGATATACTCAATGTCTCCGGTAACTCTACTTCATATGCATTTCCTAAATCAAATTTCCTGAGTATCGTACAAGGTCCAAACTTCTTCATCTTCAACTTGTTATAAGTCCCAACTGGAAATCTTTCTTTTCTCAAGTACACCATCACTTCATCTCCAACTTCAAATTATTTAGGTCTTCTCTTCTCATCTGTCTTTTCCTTATACTTACTGTTCATGTCCTACAAATTCTTCTTCACTTGATTATGCACTGTCTTCATATGATCTGCAAATTCTTCTGCTTCTGCACTCCTCTTTTTTTCTGTACTAATGTCTCACAATTTTACAACTCCTCTAGGATTCACTCTGGTAACAATCTCAAAAGGTGTTCTTCCAGTACTCCTCTTTACTAAATTATTGTATGCAAACTCTACTTGTGAAAGAATCAAATGCCAACTTTTGGATTTCTCTCCAACCAAACATCTCAACACATTTCCCAAACTCCTATTTACTACCTCTGTTTCTCCATCTGTCTGTGGATGAAAAGTTGAGCTGAACTTTAAATCTGTCTTCATCTTCTTCCAAAGTGTCTTCCAAAAGTTTCCAACAAACTTTGTGTCTCTATCTGAAACTATACTCTTAGGTAATCCATGCAATCTCACAATCTCTTTGAAAAATAGGTTAGCTACATGCATTACATCAGTTGTCTTCTTACAAGGTATGAAATGAGTCATCTTTGAAAATATGTCAACCACTACAAATATTGAATCATCTCCTCTCTGTGTCTTAGGCAATCCCATTATAAAATCCATGCTTATGTCTTCCCAAGGTCTCTCCAGTATTGCCAAAAGTTTATACAATCCAATGTTCTGACTACTCCCTTTTGCAACTTGACAAACTCTACAACTCTGCACAAATCTCCAAACATCCTTATGTATCTGAGGCCAAAAGAAACTTTCACTTACTAAAGCCACTATCTTACCAATTCCAAAATGTCCTTCCAATCCACTACTATGCTTCTCCTTGATCAAATTATCTCTCATTGAACTTCTAGGTATGCACAACTGACTTCCTTTGAATAACATATCCTCTTGAATGAAATATTTCAACCACTTACCTCTATCTATTACAACAGGTTCCTTACAGGCTTTCCAAGGTTCTGCAAAATCAGTGTCTCCCTCATACATGTTCTTCAATTCATCAAAACCCAACACTTCAACTCTCATCTCTGTCAACAAGTTTCTTCTTCTACTCAAGGTATCAACAACTTTCTTTGATTTACCACTCCTATGCTTCAACACAAAAGTATAACTCTGCATGAAATCTACCAATCTCATATGTCTCTGATTCAAGTTACCTTGATTGTTCAAATACTGTAAAGCTTGATGATCTATATACAACACAAACTCCTTAGGCAACAAGTAATGTCTCCACTTCTTCAAGGCATGAATTATGGCATAGAACTCTTGATCATAAACTAAATATCTTTTCCTTGCATCATTCAACTTTTCACTGAAATATGCTACAGGTCTATCTTTTGACTTAACACTACTCCTATTGCATTTCCACTTGCATCACAATCAACTTGAAATACCTTATTGAAATATGGTAATGCCAAAACAGGTTGTTCTGTCACTTTATGCTTCAACAACTCAAAACTTTTATCTACTCCTGATGTCCACTTAAAATCCTTTCTGTCACCTCTCATTGTCTCTGTCATAGGGTTACAAACTGAACTGAAATTTCTGATGAACTTCCGCTAAAAACTAGCCAATCCATGAAATGATCTAACCTCTCCAACACTCTTCGGTGTAGGCCATTTAATAATTGCTCTCACTTTCTCAGGGTCCATCTTCAATCCTTCCGCAGAAATCCCAAATCCCAAATATACCAACTCTTCCTTCATGAAACTACACTTCTTGATGTTTATTAGCAATTTCTCTTCTCTCAACCTTTGCAAAACTTGTCTAATATGCCACAAATGTTCTTCCTTTGTCTTACTGAAAATCAGAATATCATCCAAGTATACAATTACAAACTTACCCAAGAATTTCTTCAAGACCTCATTCATCAATCTCATGAAAGTACTCGGTGCATTTGTCAATCCAAAAGGCATCACTAACCACTCATACAATCCTTCATTTATCTTAAAAGAAGTCGTCTATTCATCTCCTTCTTTGATTCTGATATGATGGTATCCACTCTTCAAATCTATCTTTGTGAAATAACTTGCTCCACTTAAACAATCCATTATATCATCCATCCTAGGTAGAGGAAATCTATACTTGACTGTGATCTTCTTTATTGTTCTAGAATCAGTACACGTTCTCCATTTTCCATCCTTCTTCGGTATAAGCACTGCAAGTACTACACAAGGACTAAAACTTTCTCTGATCAAACCTTTCCTCAACAACTCTTGTATCTGTCTATTCAATTCTTCATTCTCTATCAGTGTCATCCGGTGTGCTGCTTTGTTAGGCAAACTTGCTCCCGGTATAAGATCCATGTGATGACTGATACTCCTTATAGGTGGTAATCCTTCAGGTACATTATCTGATATGATTTCTTCATACTCTATCAGCAACTCTTTTATCTCCTCTGGTTCTTCTTCTTCAGTTTCTTTCTTTAGTGCTTTAGGCTTCTTAGGAATCAAGGCATAACACATATTCTCATGTCTCAAACCATCCAGAAATTTCCTTCCATCTACCAAACAGATTCTAGCATTCCCACATACTACATCTTTAGGATCATCTTCCAAAGGAATCAATGTAATTCTTTTCCCATTTGCTGTTATAGTGTAAGTGTTCTTTCTCTCATCATGTATAGCTTTTCTATCATAATGCCAAGGTATACCCAATAAGATATGACAAACATCCATATGCATAATATCACACAAGACTTCACCATGATAAGATCCAATATGAAATTTCACCAAACATTGTTCACTTACCAATACCTTATGATCATCCTAAATCCATGCTATCTGATAAGGCTTAGGGTGTTTCAATGTTTCCAATTTCAGCTTAGTCACCATCTCCTCTAATACTAAGTTATCTGAACTACCACTATCAATTACAACTTTACAACACTTACCTCCGGATTTGCATCTAGTTCTGAACAGACTTTTCCTCTGTGATGGTTCCTCATTTGTCTCTACTTGAAATAGTGCTCTCCTCATCACCAATGATTCTCCTTTCTTAGGTTTACCAATAGAACTGGGTGATTCAACAGGTTCTTCTTCAACATAGGTTGCTCTCCCACTATTCTCTGTCTTCTTGCTTGTACTACTCTGATTACATTCAAATGCTCTATGCCCTTCACCTCCACACTTGAAACAAGTACCTTTGAATGTCCTCTTATCAAATCCTCTTCCTTCTCTTTTGTATCCTTCATTTTGGTATGCACTAGGGTTTCCTCTCCGATAAAAAAAATTGTCATCTTTCTGGTAAGCATTGTTATCTCTGTCATCCTTCTTAGATGGGTTGTCCAACTTGTTCTGCTCCACAAATGATCTATCATATCCGTAAAATGTTTTACCTCTCTAAAATTTACCTCCTCTGCCTCTCTGTCTTTGATCATACTTCTTATTCAGCTTCTCTTCAACTTTCAGGGCAAATTGATATGCTTCTTCCAAAGATGTCATCCTTACCAAGCTTAGTTCTTCTTGAATGTTCAATCTCAGTCCTTTGATGTATCTAGCCACTTTCTCCTTGATTGATTCACTATGTCCTGTTCTTATGATCATCTTATGAAATTCTTCAGTGTACTCCTTCACAGATTTCTCCTTTTGTCTCAGGTTTTGCAATCTTTTCAACAATTCCAACTCATAGTCAGCAGGTATGAACTGATTCTTAACTTTGTCACCATCCGGTCCCACTTTGTAATCTTTTCTTTTCCTCTTCTATTTCTTTCCAACTGAACTTCTTTCCACCATATAGCAGCATGTCCTTTCAAGTTTGTCTTTGTAAATTTCACCTTCTCTGGAGCTTTAATTTCCTCATATTCAAAGTATTCTTCCATGTCATTTATCCATTCAATCAATTCTTAAGGATTCAAATTACTAGTGTAGTTCGGTACATCAACTCTAGGTCTTTTCCCAATCTTTGAAATAGATCACAACATCTTTATATGATCTGATTCTTCTTCTTCATTACCTTCTAGGGTTTCACCAATTTGTTCAACAGATTGAAATTCTTCCTCATCATCACTTTCAACATTAGGTCTAGGTGTCAATCCTCTTCGCCTATCTTCCTCAACAACATCCAAATGAATTTGCATTGTTCTCATCAATTCCATCATCTCATCCATTCTATTAGCCATTGTACCAACAGGAGGAACTCTTCGCGGTGGTTTCTTCCTAGGATCAAGTGCAAACTGCCTCAGGTTCGACGATCAGGCTACAAGCGACAACTGCCTCTCAATTGGTGATTAGTTGTGCATAGGTAACCTGCCTCGGATCGGCGATTTTCTTACAACAAGATCTTATGGAGTCTCCTTCACCAATTTTGCTCCAAAGAATCAAACTTTCGCTCTGATACCACTTGGTGTAGTTATGGTTGGAGGGTTCACAGAATGAACAATCCAAACAGTGCAACAAGAGTAAACACAACGGAAATAATTCTAGAAATGGAACAAAATGCAGATTTAGTCTTTGAATATATCAAAGAATTCAAATACAATCTGTCCGGCAACATGTGGGCTTACAATTAGGGCTCAAAGGCCTGATTACATACATGCGCAAGATAAGGCTTTGAAGCTCCTTTGCACAAAATCTAAGCTATCAGATCTTTCTTATGTGTATATCTTTTAACTACTTTCCTAATGATCTATTACATCAATATATATCTAATCCAGATCAATAGATTCCTCTGCGTCGGCCAAGGAAAATCACAAACTCCAATGAAGAGCTGTAACGTGTTCATAGATAGGTCAGACCTAAATGCACATAACACTTCCTCAAATGAATGGAATAACGTGCGGACCCTTGGGGAAGGTAGGCCATGAACCATAAGACATTGAATGATGTGTCATTGAGATCCGCAAGTCAAGGAATGATCTGCAAGCTTTCTCCTTCAGCTGATTATTAGGAACTGTTAGAATGCTCTACTCTGAGAAATAGTTGACCTTCTGATAGTGATATCTTTTCGATAACTGATCCAAATGATTTGAATTCTTGATATGATGTATATGAATGAATGTAGCTGCTAAGTCCAGATCCACAAGATGTGAAACACCAAAACCGGACCACAAGCTGAAAATTGCTACTGACTAAACTAGAAAATGAAAGAACTGAAATGCCAACAAACTGAAATGCAAATGTTTTTTGCTTGATTCAAGATTGCTCTTGAACTAAGGATGCTCCTGCATCATTCTTTTGGGTCCCTAGTTTGATCATGTTTTTAAGCATGTTCTTCATCTCTTACCTTTCTTGATCAAAAGGATTAGCAAGA
Organism: Cunninghamia lanceolata; assembly: GCA_027924645.1. Lineage (NCBI taxonomy): Eukaryota > Viridiplantae > Streptophyta > Pinopsida > Cupressales > Cupressaceae > Cunninghamia > Cunninghamia lanceolata. The sequence continues at coordinate 1,098,511 of BSBN01000792.1, read as the reverse complement.
GGTGGTTGAGACATGATTTGGAGTGGAGGTTGTTGTGCTAATGATTATTGTTGTTGAGGGATGAGGTGTTGTTATTAGATGTATGGAGGGAGGCCTATAGTTTGCAAGTAAACATGAGACCCATATGTTTTTTGTTGTGGTATGGTTTGTGTGGATGCATGTTGTGTTTGGAAGGGTGGTCGTTGATATTGTATGGTTTGTTGATGTTGCATGAAAGTACCGTGAGGAGGTTGTTGGTGAGTGGATGATCGGTATGTTTGTGTGGGATTTGTATAGCTCATTAGAGGATTTTCTGGTTGATGTTGTGATTGGGATGCAAATGGATTTTGGGATTGGAGATAGACATGTGAAGGTACGGTAGAGGCAATGTTGTTTGGGATGATTGTCCTTTGAGGAATGTTCAAAGGGGGAAGGTCTTGTGGAATAGAAACAACATTGGATGTGTTTTGGGGGATGTTGGAGACATTGGGGATGTTTTGAGGAACATTGGAAGTATTTTATGGAATGATGGATGTGGTTTGAGGTATGACAATTTGGGGATTAGTGGGCATGTTAGAACTAGGCATTAAGTGTGATGGCATGCCATGAGGTTGTTCTGACATTTGAGGTTGTGATGGTATGCTACCCCCTACATGTTGGTCATGGGTATGGATGGTGGTGGAATTCAATGTGTAATTGGCCCATGGATTATCATAGGTGGGATTGTTGGGATTAGGGACACGACCCCATGGTTGATCAAGTATGGGTGATGATGGTTTATCATGGAAAATGATTTTACGATTATATTGGTCATATGAATGGGGGAGGCATGCTCCATGTTCAATGAGGCATTCAATGAATTTATCCTTATGATTATCAAGGAATTGGTTAAAATTTTCATGTAATCCCCTCTCATTAAGGAAATCGATGAAGGTGGGAGAATATATGTGATGATGTGTGGATGCTTCACCCATTTTGTGTTGGTTGACATATCCCTCCATATTACTCGTGGTAGAGTGGTGTGGAGAGAGAGGTTGGTAACAAGCATCCATATTCCTCTTAGCTTGTGAATGCATGATAAGAGGTATAAAAGGTGAACTTTGATTGGATTTGGATGATGAAGTCCCAATGGTTAGGGATGGGGATTATTCTAATGTTCAAAGTCTAGATTGAGATAATTAATGATCAAAGATTATCCCTATGTACGTAGGATGGACAAAGAGCCTAAGCAAAAAGGACAATAGGATTATCTTAATTTGGGTAGACAAGACACACCAAGCAAGACGATATTTCTTGGAGTCCACTAACTTAGAAGTTGTCTAAGTTCCCAAGCCAAATTATCTAAGATGGTGGATGATTTCAAATTCACACTAAACATAAGATAGACAAATTCTTAAGCCTAATGTAAATAAGAGGATGATTGATCTAGACACTAACCTTACAACTTGGATATGATTTGGTTGATTTTGCGATAAAAGTAGGTTTGGATTTGGATAATAAGGATTTGGTTGGTTGTGGAAGATAAGGATTTTATTGATTATGAATGATAAGGATAATGATTGATTGTGATTCAAGGATGATGATCAATTGGATTTGGTTGAGGTTGGATCAAAAGCTAAAGGGGGACAAAAGGATGTGAAGGAAGTTGGTATAGTTGCGATATTATGGGATGGTGTGGAAAAAGTGATCTTGACAATCAAAAGGATGAAAATTTGCTCTTTGCAGGCCTCTAAAATTGAGCACTACAATAGTATACCTAGGTGTTGATATACAAAATATGGGCTCTACTTTATGGAAATTGGGCATTGATATAGATTGGTTTGATTTGTAAGGTGTTTGGTTGAAAATTTTGGCAAGATTTTGCAAACGTGAAACACAATGGTTGTTGGACTGACTTGGAATTAGGTGCGAGAGGTGGTTAGCCTTCGTGGTTTACAAATGGATTGCATGGGTATAACACAATTGAAGACATGCCAAACATTTGTATAAACCTAGAATCTATTCAAGTGGGAGTGACATATCTTATGGATCTTACGAAGTGGCTGTGGGTCAATCTCAACTCAAAGTGAACTGAGATTCCCACCCCCGCTAATACATTTGATGCTATAGCTTGGATAGATAGGGAAAACAAAGTCCTGGACCACCTGTATATCAAAAAATTTGGATTTATAAATGGAAATGATGAAACAATTGAAATGCATAACTTAAACCCAAATAATTCAATACCTCGAAGATGCAAGATGAGCTTGATTGATCAATTTGTTGTGTTGGTTGCTCGATTCTGCAGCATAACATTAAGATGAAGATGCTAGAATGAATGATAGATGAAGGATGCAAAGGCTCTAATGATATTTCAACAGAATAATGGTACTTGAAGCTCAATGCCTGCTAGAAGATTTGGCAGGATAAGGGTACTTGAGGCTCAATGCATGCTAATGGCTTGTGAGGGGTTTGATTTATAGGAAAGGCTTGGTTTCAATGGATGGTTGAGATTAAAAAGCTAATTGATTGATGTGGACGGCTAGGATTGATTCGGTTATCCCACTCTTCAAGGGAGTTGTAGTCATTTGACAAGTGTCAAGGAGAATAGGGCTCATGTGAAAGATAATAAATAAAAGGCTGTAGTACCACTTACCTTTTTAAATGAAAGAGGCACACATATCGGCTAAATGATAAGATAAATTAATTAAATAAATAAAATTTATTTAATTAATTGGAAAGTCGGCTTATAATGAGAACTTAATTCAAATAAAATATTTGAATTAGTTGGGATATGAATTGGATATTAATTAAATAAATAAATTTATTTAATTAATTGGCTAAGTAGGATAAGGATGGGATTGAATGGGATTTTAATTAAATAAATAAAATTTATTTAATTAATTGGCTAATGGAATAAGTGGGGTTAAGAGTGGGATTTAGGACAAAATGCTACATGATGTTTAAGTGATGTTTTTGACAAGGTGTTGCTAGACATGAACAAAGTTTGGAACAATTTTGGGTGTCTACATTTTGCCCCTCTTTGAGATGATGTTCGAGATGATGAGCTTTGTATCGAGTAACATCATTTCAAAGAAGTTAAGGTATGGATAAAGGAAAATGATGATGATGATGTAAGGATATAATGATGATGGAAAGATAGGATGATGATGCCCCCTCGAGAGGATATGCGGGTTGGACAAACACGGGTAGGCTCTCGAAAAGAAATAGTTTGGCTAAGAAAGATAGCTAAGGGAATGGATAGAAGAAATGAATGATGCGTTATGCTACAATGAAAGTGAGCAACCATAATGTTTGATATAGCATTAGACGTTATGCACCAAGGTAGAAGGACCAGGGTGACGAGGTGTCTTTTGCCCTAGCGTAATACAACCTTGTCTAACGTATGAGGAAGAAAACTTAGAGCATTGAAGTCCTAATGCACAAAAGGTATGATATGACCTTAGATGCAAAGGATAGTGCAAAAAGCTATTCCAACATACACAAGATATGAATATTAGCTAGAAATGATACTGATATGATGCAAATGCAAGATAAAATGATAGCACACACAAGCAAGCAAGCAAGCATGCACAAATGATACAAAAACAAACAAGGTATTGCCCCTGTCAAGCTGTAAACCAATGATTAATTGTTTGATGATGATAGTTGAGAGTGTTGTCATGGTGGGGAACGCTATATCCCTAGATCAACACAAGGTTGTTTGTTGAGTTGGTTGGCTGATTGGCTAATTGATTGATTTGGCTTACAACAAGGCTAGGATCAAGACCATTGATTGCGTTTGGATAACTTGGCTTGATTGATTAACTTGATTGATATGGATTAAGGATGACTTGAATTGTAGATCATTGCTTAGATTGATTGGATTGATATGATTGGATGAAGTGATTGATTGAAATGGATGAATGAATGTTATTGATAGGAAGAATTGATGATGATGATTTTGATTTTCTTTTGATTTTTTGAATATTTGATTTTTTTAGATTTTTGAGATATTTTGTTTTTTTTTATGTTTTTAGAATATTTGGGGATGTCAATGGATTTACAATTGGGCAGCCTTTGTGCTTGATACCAATGACAAGGGAAGACCAAGTCTAGGTGAAAGGATGGATGAATGGGATTGGATGGATAAAAGGATGGGTAATAAGGGATGGAAGGCTCATGATATATGGATGGATAAAAAGATAGGCCATAAAAGGGATGGATGCATGCCTCATGATAAACAAATAGGTAGGCTATAGTGGAAAGCTCATGATAAATGGATGGGGATAAGCTATAAGATGGAAAGCTCATGATAAGGATATGCCATAATGGATGGATCATAAGGGATCTACAATGTGATCTTCAAAGGCTATGTTGCATAGGAAGAACTTGCCCCATTCTAGGTGGTAATGCTTAGGATTTTACATGGCGCTTATGATGATAGGATGACATGATGGATTGCTTTAAGTGGGATGGATAAATGGTCAATGGATAAGACTTGGCTTGGAAAGAAGGCATGTCAAGAAATATCAAGTCATGTTTCAACATTTTATCCCTATGTCTTCATCAAGATCAAAAGGCGGAAAGAAGGATAGACTCAACATGATAGGTATGTGGATGTAATGGCTAATGATGGTAGGATAGGATATGGCAAGATAGGACATGATAAGATGGAAAATGATAGGTTGGATGAGACAATGTGCCCCCAAGTGTAAGTGACATAGAAGATCAACCTACACATGATGCCTGTTTGCCAGGTTTTCATCATGGTACTTATCCAAAGCGCCGGTTTGCCAGGTTTTCACCGTTGGACGAAAGGATTTCTCTTTACTATTTTGATTTTTTTTTTTTTTTAATTTTTTTTTTTTTTGCTTTTAGATAGGTTGACAATTACACATGGCACCCGTTTGCTAGGTTTTCACCATGGCAGTGGATAGGAGGGACTCAAGTGGCTAGTGCTATGAAGGTTGATAGTGTCCCTTTAGAGATTGATGATGTCTTCGCATGGACCATGTCATTATGCTCATAGATGTTGATAAGGGATTGCATGGATGGGAGATGGATTAGGTAGATAATGGATTATGATGTAGAATTATGGTAGGGTAGGCTAGTAGCTTATGGTGTGGATTTATATAGGCTTATGGAATGAATATGGATGAAAAGTTTATGCCAAAGCATGGACCATAGGGTTAGCATGGGGGAGATATGTAGGATAATGGATAGAAGATGGGGAGATGTAGGCATGTGTGAATGTTTTGGAATGGAAGGGAATCATGACCAACAGCTGCACACACCGTGATAAATATTGAAGCTTTTGATGGGATGGTGGTGTAGGAAGCAATGGAGATGTTTGCTTAAGAAATGGTTGATGAAGTGATTTAGGAACCCACATAGATTTAGTATGTTTAGTGCTTTTGTTTTGCTTGTGGGATTTTTGAAGGGAATGGAAGTTTTGGATGGAAATAGGCTCTTGGATGGAGATAGGTGGTTGGGATTCTTGAGATGTGGATGAGGATGCCTCATTTGACTTTCTAGCTATTTGTTTAGGAACCCAAACCATTTTGCTTTTAGGCTTTGCTTGTGGATGTATGGGCTTGGATAGCTTTGTGAATGTACTTTGCTTAGAATATGGATGATTTAGAGGCTTTTCACATTGATTCCCTAAGGCATGAGGGTCCTTAGGAGTTTTAGTTGGATTTTTGGCTTTATAGATAAAGGTATCCAAATGTTTATTTTGGAATCCCATGGGATGGATGGAGTGGATGGAATGATTGGAAGCTTTATGCTTAAACGATGTGTGCTTTTGTTGGCCATGATTAGGGATGCAAGGATACTTATGAACAATAGGTATGTTAGGTGTTGGAAGCAGCGGTGGCAAGGTGGATGGAGGGATATTTGGAGTTGGTAAAAGTGGAGGCAAAGTGGATGGTGGAAGGTGTATGGTCACATGCTTTTGACATTTATAGGATGATGGAGATGGAATGGCTACATATGTCTTGGGTATATGATAAGGTTTGCGATGGAAAGTGGTAGGTTTAGGATGCATGAAGGGATTACCAATATCTTGGCCTTGTTTACCTTGGGGTGTGTATCCAAAGTCATATGAGCATGGAGGAACTTTGACATGGTTTGGCTCTAAAATAACTTGTTTGGGAAGGCCTAGACCTTTGCCTTGGTAGTCATGTTTTGGAGTATGCGATTGACTATAGGACTTGGTGTGCTTTGAACATTAGACTTGAACTCTTTATTGGATGGAGAAGATGAAGTAGATAAAGGTCTTTGTTGTCCTAAGGAAGAACATTCATGGAGGAAGCTGGTAAGACCAAGTGGACATGATGGTGGATTTGAAGTGGAATCGATGGTGGATGTGGAAGGATGATCATTAGGATCTTGATTATGTTTGCTAAGATCCAAGCTAGTTGTTTGATCTTCTATGCTTATGTGTTCTTGAGAGGCACATGTCTCATTATGACAAGTGGATGTTTGCTCATTATGAATAGGGCTAGATGGTAGATGACTAGGAGCAATTTGGATATCTTGCTCATGAATGGTTATGGGATTATGGATAGGACCAAGGTACTTTTTAATAGGTTCTTCATCACAGATATCATCTTGATCATGAGATAGATAAAGTTTTTCCAAATGGATCATCATGGTTTTCATGATCTTAGCTAGAACCTTGATCATAACTATGAGCAAAAATAGGATTAAGTGGGCTATAAAAGGGATAAATTTGCTCATGAATGAGATCATAATGATGGCTAATAGCTTGAGGGCAACCCATAAGTAGGTCATGGATAGGTGGAACTTAGAGGTGCTTTGATCTTGATTAAGACTAGGGTTCGATATTTCCACATGTTTAAGATTATGCTCTTGACATACCTCTTGACTTTGGATGGAAGTGGAAGGTTCTTGAGTGGACTTGATAGGCTCTTGACTTAGGCTTGTGGTTGGAGACTCTTGAATAGACTTGTTGGCTTGTAGATCACATGATGGGCTTAAAGGGCTAGGCATGTTAATGGAAGGCTCTTGAAGAGGCTCAAGGATATGTGAACCACATGATGAGATTATAGGAGTGGACATGACCTTTGGAAGTTCATTGGTAGGCTCATGAATTGGTGTTTGACATAGGGGTAGTCTATTCCTATCTAGTAGCCAATGGATCACATCCTTCGCAAGTGTATGGGTGGATGGGAAATATAAGGGATGGATGATAATGGTAGATGGCGTTGGATTAGGATTAGAATGAGGATTAGGTTGAGAGCTAATTGGATTGGATGGATTAGGATTTGGACTAGATGGGGATGATGTGGCACAATTTCCCATTATAGGTGGGTACACCTTGTAAACAATTGAGAGAAATATTGGGCATTGATTTGTATTATGGCCTTTGGTCCTATGGTATGCACAATAATCATGTTCATCATATGGACTTTCTTCACATGGTTTGACTTTAGGAAGTTCAATGAGTTTTGCTTCAAGCATCCTTTGTAAAACTCTCTTAGCCGCATCCTTTGGTGAACGATTAGAATGACATGGCGAGGAAGGTAATGAAGGGCTTGGTGATTTGGAGGGTTGATGGACCAATGGACTAGGAATAGGATCACATGGTGGTGTTAGGATAGGATTAGTTGGCTCATGTGTTGGTGTGTGATTAGATGATGAAGGCCACTCTAGATTCATATCTCCCTTGTCAAAGGTTATTGGATCTTGCATAGGATAACTTGGACTCATTTGATTTATGTACAAGGGACCATTGGGATTTGGATATTGTTCTTGTTGGAAAGGTGGACTTAGGTCTATCAATGGTGCTTGATGGTCTTGTTGAAAATGTGTACTTGGACTTGCTTGATTTATGTATAAAGGACCATTGGGACTTGCATGTTGTTCTTGTGATATCACTTGATTACTTTTTGGATGGGCTTGGTAGTGCATCGGAATGTCAGCATGAGGGATTGGATAAGCTTGAGGTCGATGTTCATATGTTGATGTGATATTGACTTGGTGGATAGGTGGATTAAGTTGATAGGAGGTGGATGGATATGACATGTGGCTATGAGGTGGATTAGGTTGGTATGGAATGGCTAAGGATTGCTGTACTTGTTGAGCTTGACTAGTGGCTAAAAGGTGTTGAACTTGGGTTACGAGGTTTTGCAGATGAGGTGATTGGCTTACGTGGGGTTGAGCTTTTTGGATGAAGAATTGTAATATTTCAATGGCGTCTTGGTTTAGGGGTTGTGATCCTTGATAAAGATTTTGGAGGAATCTTTGGAATTTGATTGTTGGGTCCTCTAGTGTAGACATGTTGTGACCAAGTGTTTGTCTTAAGTCCTTTTAGCAAGTGCTTGTTTAGGGATTTGGATGATGATGTGGCTTGTTTGGATGACTTGGCTATGTTTGGGATGAAAGCGATTGGGTTTGAATGTTATTCGAAGAATGTGTAGGATGACTTGTCTTTATGTGTTTGGGTGTTTAGAGCTTGATGTGGCAATATTCAAACAAATGATTATGCATATACACACATGAATCACTCACGCAAGACACATAAGCAAGTTATTAGTTTGGAATAATGTGATGTTGGTTAAGCAAGCATGTGAAGACAATTCAACAAGTCCTAGTCAAGGCAAGGCCACTATCACAAGGAGGTTCTAGTGAAAATCCGGGGGACCGGCACCCCACGAGCATCCAGCAAGCCACTTAAGACTTTAACTAACCCTACTAGGAGTTTTAATATACACAAAGATACACCTCCTTTCGAGTTAGCACTGTATGGTGAGCGCTAATACCGGTTAGACTTGGCTTTCGCCTTATCCTCTAATTTTTATAGCGGACCGGATGAAAGTACTGCTTGAGGTCGTTCCCTTGGGGTGGATACCAAGGCAGGCCTCTCTAAGGCTAAACAAAAGCAACACAAGTAAATATTTTTGATCTCCAAGTTCATGTTAGGACGCGAGGAGAGAGCATACACATTTACTTGGTCACACTCGCATGGGGTTCATTAACCTTAGAAGTTCAATGTGTGGAAGACAATGCAAGCACTTATTTGTTTTAAAACCCAAATCCAAATGTGATGAAAGACAATGGTTTATTTTAGCCCAATGTTTTGATGTGAATTTGCAAACAATTGTTTATTTTAAGCCTAAAATCAAAATGTGTGATTCAAACAATGATTAAGATGAAAGATTAGAATGAGTGCACCTGATTATTTTGCTATCTAAATTGCTGTAGATGTTGATGTCAATGCTGCTCCAGCTCCTTAGATGCACCTACAAGTCACCAATTCCAAAAAGAAACAAGTAAACTTGCATAGAAGAAAGTTATTATCATAAACTAGGGTTTGAAAAGAATTATTTTTTTGACAAAAAATCCATTTGTACTATAGATCTGAAAAATAATGATATAGAAAAATAGATTTAAATATTTCTAACCACCTGCAAAAAACAGAATGTGATTTGGTTAGCTAGATTGAAAGATACGATTTTTTTTTCTAAAAGTCGCGCATCAGAAATTTCTGAAAAATTAGAATCGCAGGGTCAACTTCAAATCGTCATAACTCTTTGAATACTGAGCCAAATCTTTAATGTAACCATTTTTCGGAAAGCTCTTGAAGTCCTCTTTCCAACGAATCTAAGATCTCCTTTTTCCAGGACCTGTGTAAAACAAAAACCCTCTGCAACAGATCTGGTCCTAAATAAAAAAAAATCAGCAATATAACATATCTTCAACCTACAAATCAAAGTGCATAAACCTGCAAAAAAGATCACGCGAAGTGAGTCCCACCGGGCATGCCAAATGTATGTTAGGGTAAAATTGCAAATCAGGGTAAATGAATAAACAGCAATGATAAAAACCCTAGCAATGCACAATGAAGCACAAGACAACATGAAAATCAAAATAACAAATGTAAATGCAAACCGATCTCCACGCTATGCTTGATTTATCTCCATTGCTCTTCTCCACCTCGCATGAGCATGCAAGATTTTGAAGGATTATTGTTGGAGGAATGTTGGGTGCTCACTTCTGCAGCATAACATTAAGATGAAGATGCTAGAATGAAGGATGCAAAGGCTCTAATGATATTTCAATAGCATGTGGATACTTGAGGCTCAATGCATGCTAATGATAATTTGGCAGGATAAGGGTACTTGAGGCTCAATGCATGCTAATGGCTTGTGAGGGGTTTGATTTATAGGAAAGGCTTGGTTTCAATGGATGGTTGAGATTAAAAAGCTAATTGATTGATGTGGACGGCTAGGATTGATTCGGTTATCCCACTCTTCAAGGGAGTTGTAGTCATTTGACAAGTGTCAAGGAGAATAGGGCTCATGTGAAAGATAATAAATAAAAGGCTGTAGTACCACTTACCTTTTTAAATGAAAGAGGCACACATATCGGCTAAATGATAAGATAAATTAATTAAATAAATAAAATTTATTTAATTAATTGGAAAGTCGGCTTATAATGAGAACTTAATTCAAATAAAATATTTGAATTAGTTGGGATATGAATTGGATATTAATTAAATAAATAAATTTATTTAATTAATTGGCTAAGTAGGATAAGGATGGGATTGAATGGGATTTTAATTAAATAAATAAAATTTATTTAATTAATTGGCTAATGGAATAAGTGGGGTTAAGAGTGGGATTTAGGACAAAATGCTACATGATGTTTAAGTGATATTTTTGACAAGGTGTTGCTAGACATGAACAAAGTTTGGGACAATTTTGGGTGTCTACACCACCTTACCCCCTCACCTTGGAGACTTTCATCTTGCCCAAAACATATCCTATCTCAAGTATAATGGTACGGTGAGCATCTTCCCCTCCTCTGTAGCGGTGCACCATAAGATATGACAGCTGAAGGTCTTATCTAGACTTCACAAGGCTTCTAAGGGAGTCATCTAGCATACTCAAGGTACTTGAGGCCCAAGTTCATCAACGAGGGTGTCCCAATCAATTGACACTCAACCACACGAGCCTTGGCAGACCAAGTATCCTAGAGGTTTTTTGCTTGGAGTTGAGAGGGTCCTTTCTTTAAAGCGAGCCTTTAGATTCTTGAAATATTTCTATCCTGCACCAGAACACGTGGTTGAGGTTATCCCTAGGGGGATGAAATCCCCTAGCAGGCCCCCTAAGAAGAAACTATCCCTTGATTTTGGTCACCCAAGATCGCACTAGGCACGAGGGGAGAGCATACACAAAAAGATAACCCCTTCAAGATGGAAAGCAAATAAAAGCATTTGTGAGTGGACTTTTGATCCCCAAGATCACCCAAAGGTGCGAGGGGAGAGCATACGTCCACTAACAAACAAAGATATGGCAAACAAGTTAATTCCTCCTACTTTAACCTTAATGTGCAACTACTTTAGTGTAAAAAAGTGGATTCTTTGACTGTGGGACTGTACAAAACAAGTTAGTAGCTGGATAATATGTCTCTGATGGATGTAGGAGGCTCCAAAAACAAGGTTAATCCAAGCAAAATGATGAAAAGATAAAGTTTTTGCAACTATAGAAACTGGGCGCTGATACAGACAACCCAAGCGCTAACAGAAACAAGCGCTACTTTGACCAGGATGAGTGCTAAAACAAGAAGAGGTGCTACTTTAACCAGGCTGAGCGCTAAAATGGGAAGAGATGATACCTTAACTAGAATGAGCGCTAAAATAGGAAATTGCTTTACTTGAGACCTAGGCGCTGAAATATTCTGACACAGTGCTAAAACGACTTGGGCAATGTTTTGGCTTGCAAAATAATGAAAGTCTGAAAAATTGAGAGTTAAACCTATAGAAAACACCAATTAGACCATAAATCACAGCATGCTAGACATTAAATGGTTAACAAAATTGGAAAAACCCAAGATATTAGTGTTTTGTAACAATAAAAAAGCAGGCACTAATTTGTGGCATTTGGGCGCTACTATAGAAGAACCAAGCATTGATGCAAGCTGAGCAACACCTCCCCTTGTTCCTGCATTTTTTTTTGCAAACCCGAGAGCTAAGAAGGCTAAAAAGTTAGTAGGAAGCACATTAAAAGCCTACGCATGAAAGGGCCTTGCAAAATGATGAAAATAACATGAATAAACACAAGTTTTACCTTCTCTATTTTCGAGCGCTGATGTAGAATTGGGTGCTGATTCTCTGAAACCGGACGTTGAAATACAATTTGAAGACTCCCAAAAGCAAGTGCTAAAACAGTTGTTTAGGTGTTGACAGAGCCAAAATGGGCGTTATTCTCCAGGAACTCAGTGCTGATCTGACCTGTCAACACAGAAGTTATGTAAAATGCAATGAAAAATGATAGATAAAGGGGGTGGGGGTCCCACCAGGCGTGCCAAAAATGTCTACCAAGAAGATGGGATCCTAAATGAAGGTCTAATTATCATAATTAGCTCCCAATCCCAAGTCCAAGGGACCTCAAGATTGGACCTAATTACTAATGCACTAACTATGTAAATTGCACCCTATCTAAACATATTAATAATGATATGTCCTAAAGATGATGCTTCTAAACTACTCTAAACTAGAATTAGCCTAAGCGCTTTTGGATGTGAGTACTCAAACTAGCAGAATTTCTTTGCATATGATGGCTTTTAAAAAATGGAGGTTGTTAGGTCTCCAAAATGCAAGTTGCTAATCCTAAGAGAATGCCAGGCTCTATGCTTAGACTAACAACATTTTTGAACTAACGCGACAGAATCAACCTTTAGGGTTTGATGACTCCCTGCACTTTAGGTCCTGCTACACCTAGGCAGGTGAACCTTGGGAATTAAAGCAGACTAAATATAAATGTATTGACTAATTAAATGGATCTACCTATAGTGGCAAATGGTGTAGGATAGATGAAAGCTTGCTAATGAATTCTATATCTAATGAATGGTTGGTAGAAATTGTATAAGCAATATCAAGGTAAATTCTATGACTGTGCTTAACTAATAAAAGGGTTTTCAATGATGAATTGAAATGAGACCAGTGCCTTGTTGGGTAAACAGAGTCAAATGGAAGACTAAGATTAGTGGCTTATAGTTTGCAGTAACTCTAACTGTTTGGCACAATACTTTAGTTTATAACTTGTATAAATGTGTAAGGAAATGACTGACAAACTCTTCTTAATAATCCAACCAATATAATCACATATCTTGTAATTCACCAGAAGGTAATTTAATCCTTTCTTGAAGGAACCAATTGAATGAAATATGCAAGAATAACAAATAGTCTTAACTTGGAGACAGAATGGCAATCCTAATTATATGGTTCTTCTTAGTAATCCAAACTAACACTTCCAGGTTACTATGATTGATCAGAAGGATTTTAATTCCTCTAATGGAAACCAATTTATTCAATCACACAGATACAGCAAATATGCATTGACAAATTAACTATATAGTTGATATATTAATTTGAATAACAAGGAAATACTAAAATGGAGACAACCACACAATTGAATAATCTTAACAAACAATTGATGCCAAAATAGAATCACTGAATCAGAGAACTTCAATTTACTTCTTCAATAAGATACTTGCAACATGGTCTTTGAGAAACATTATAAACTTTTTTTTTATATTCTACTGCTGATGATTCTGTGGATGATCCTTTTATTTTCTGCCTTGGTTCCCTTATATATGTGTGAAGGAGACAAACTTCAGGCCTTAAATAGTGTGTCCATTCATAATTACACCCTTTCAGGTAACTAATGCATAATAATTAAGAAACAAGCGATAGACAAAGGCAAATGCAATGCTCATGTTCTGGGCTCTGTTAATCTTCGTAGAGGGGCCCATGACTGCTGGCCTGGCAAGATATTTCCTCCAATATTGTAGTAACTAATAAAATGTGCTTTGCCTATTCTCATTGCTGAAAGCAATACATCGATCTATATATTGCAAAATATCAAGAAAATTTCATTCTTGCTTTCCTCAACCCTCTTCATATTGCTCTGGCAAAGAATAAATTCATCTCAGAGATACGATAAATATATATGTATTAGAAATTCCTTCGTATCAACTTTCGTATATACATTCAGGACATACATACAAATGCGGACTCCATCGGGTCTATAAAACAAATTGAAATTAATTACATATCCGGTCATGTATACTCTTGCCTTGTATATCGAATTCATGCCTCTTAATATATAGCCCTAGATCTCACATAAAGTTCTCAGAATTTAAACTTTCTAATTAGGTCCAGACTTGTATGTATTCGTTTGTATCACCTTTTGTATATTGTATCCATACACTTTCTTAAACAAGCGCGGATTTTATTGGGTTTATGAAACAAATTGAAATTATCTTCAGATCCACCTTTGTATGCATTTATGTTTGTTTTACTTTCTTGCATATCGTATACATATATCTCCAACATACATATGTGGTCCCCACCCAATGTATATAATGTTCAAATCTCCAATTATGTCAGGTTTTGTATATTATTCTCTTGTATATTTTCTTTGTATATTGTCGTTTGTATGCTATCTTGTATAAGCACACATACAAAGCATCTTATGCAAACCCTCTCTTTACCTTTTATCCCCAACGATGCTTTTTATTCCTTTGTATATCGGGTATGTATATTATAAACATACAAGCACCCCGAACATACAAAGACTTTTCAGTATTTAACTTTCTTTTCGCATCCGGTTTGTATCTCTTATTTGCATCCTTTTAACTTGTATATCGGCTTGTATATCGAAGATATACATTGTTATCTATACAAGCCTGATATGCAAACAATGGAGCCCACATCACTTTTCTGATTGTATCTTCCAAAATACAACAATACTTGTATCCAATTTTTAGATACAAAGCTGAATACATACAAACTCTTTTGTATCACCTCTTCGGACTTATCGTTTTTATAAACCACAGTTTACTTACTTTTCGGCTTCACAATGTATATAAAGTGCAATGCATCTTCCAATATACTTTAAGTCATGATGCATCATTTAAACCAAATTTCAACCTTTCTTGAGTTCCGCATTGTATGTATATTGAAATGTATAACTTGAAACATACATACAATGCACGAAACATACAACAATAAAACCTCATTTCATAATCTTTTCAGTTCCGCGACATGCATATAGCTTTGTATATCATCTTGTATGTTTCCCTTTGCCAAACATACAAACTCAAAATACATCTACTGGATTTGACCAATTATTTATTTAAACTCTTAACTCTGTTAGGTCCGTCTTGTATGTAAAAATAAAGCGTTAGCCAAATGCATACAAGTATAATGATTTAATAAACCCGACTGCTCCCTTATACAACTCATACAATGACACAACATACAAACGACTTTGTATATGTATCATACAAACCCTCCTATAGTACATTTTACCAAAAACATACATATCTTACAAAATACTGGGAAATTCAAAATGGTTCAAAAAGCAACCCGCACTCATTTTTGACAATGAATTCACCCATATTCAGCTCTGGTACTTAATGCTATTTTTTCTTTATTTTCAACAAGGTTTGTACTTTTCACTCCCTTTTCCCTTTACCACCAAGCAGAGCCACACATACACAAACAAAAGTAAAGCCACAGCAGGGGTCCTCATTTTGCTAAGGAGTAAAATGGGGCGTGTTGTGAGCATCACAACAGGTACCTAAAATTTTGCCATAATTTTTAGGTTCCAACAGTGGCTCTTATTGGGGATGTATGCCCCTTGTGAGCATAACAAGATCCCAGATCTCTGGGGAGTAGACCATATGTTTCATTTATTCAAGATTGCAATTTCACATAATTGTATGAGAATGGGGGATGGGGATGATAATGATGGGGAATGGGAATGATCCTATACTACTGTATATGGAAAAGATTTTTTTTTTTTTTTACATATAGAGATTGATAGGACTGTCCATGTACTAGCAGATCCTAATCTCTTTTGGTTTCCCTAAACTACTGTGCATGGAATGAAATTGTTTTGAGATTTTTAAGGGTTGTCCATGCACTGGCAACACTTAATTCTCTTTGTGCATGATATTCTATGAAAAGAAAGGTTTCAAATATTGCCCATGCACAGGCAATTCCTGCTCTTCTCCGGACATGTTTTGCAAATAGTAAGAATCATCACCTCATTTTCCAGTTATAACAAAAGGACCTAACCATAAAGCTTTAAATTTTCCATGCTTTCCTTTGTCTTGGCACCTAGCATTCCACATCAGTACTAAATCATTTATTTCAAACTTCTTATCTTTGGCCTTTTTGTCAAAGAGGTATTTCACTTGTGATTGTAACTTAATATTCTACCTTTGGGCTAGTCTCCTTGTTTCATCAAGCTCTGCAAGATGTTCTAATCTTTCCTCCATTGGTTCGGGAATGTTTAAATCTTCTCGAAGAATAAATTGGTAAACTGGTAGGAGATTTTCTAATGGTATTCTCGCTTGGGATCCATAGACCAGTTCAAAAGGAGATCTCCTAATTGCTCTTTTTACAGTAATCCTATCAGCCCATACAACCATTCTTAATTTTGAATCCCATGCTTTCTTGTTTCCTTCCAACATTCTTTTTATGATTTTTAGAAGGCTTTTGTTGCTGGATTCTACCTGTCTGTTTTCTTGTGGATGATATGGGACAACATAGGACACAGTGATGCCATGTGTATTATAGAAATTTTTGAATTCATCAAACCTGAAACACATTCCATTGTCTATGATTAACCTTACTGGGGTGCCAAATCTGAATATAATATTTTCCATCAGAAAATTAATCACCACCCTGCTTTTTGCTTGCTTGGTTGGGATTGCTTCCACCCATTTTGTGAAGTAATTTGTCGCCACTAAAATCCATTTGTGTCCACCACTTGACTTCTCTGCAATTTCTCCTATGAAGTCAATACCCCATTGATAGAATGGAGCCTCCACTTGCATGGGTTTCAAGGGCAATGCTCCCTAATATTTCAACTTTCCTGAGAACTTTTGACATGCCTCACATTTCCTAGTGTAATAATATGAATCATTAAAAACTCTAGGCCAATAATATCTAGGCCTTAGGATCTTGTAGGCTATAGTCTTTGCTAAAAAATGACCTCCACACATACCCTCATGTAACTCTTTCATGATATGTTTTGATTGATGCTCATCTAGGCATAATAATAGGATACCATCCCTATTCTTCCAATAAAGATCTCCATCAATAAATACATATTTTGAGGCCTGCAATTTAAGTGTCCTTTTATTATCATCATACCCCTCAAGACATTTCATGTGCTTTAGATAATATATGATATCTGTATACCACAGAGTATGCTCAATGCTAGAACTTGTATTATCAACATCATTAGTACTACATATCTAGGACGCTTCATGATTACTTTCAGCCATCAACCTAGCAAGACCATGTCCTCTCACTAATTTAGTGATTTGGATTTCAATATTGAACTCTTGAATTCTATTGATCCATCTGCATCTTCTACCTATGACTTTAGTTTGGACCAATACATCTTTTACTACAGCATTAGGCACATATGCTATGATTTCAGCTCCCACCAAGTATGGCCTAAAAGCTAAATAACTGCCTTCACTAATGCATATGCATGTTTTTCAACAATGTCATAATTTAATTCTACATTTTGAAGGGATTTGCTAAAAAATGAAATGGGTTGTTCATGTCCATTATTTTTCTGCAATAATACTGCTGCAATTGTATGATGAGGCAAATGAAAATAGTTGGAATGGTTTACTGAAATCGGGGGATATTAGGACAGGGGCTTCTTTGATTGCCCTCTTGATAGTGTCAAATGCATCTATTGTTTCTGTTGTCTATTTTACTTCTAAGTTCTTTTTCAACATCCTTGATATGGGAGTAACAATTTTAGCAAAATTTGATATAAACCTCCTGACAAAGTTAATTTGGCCAAAAAATGACTGTATAGCTTTCACATTTTTAGGGATAGGGACCTGGTCAATTGCTTTTACTCTCTCAGGATCTATTCTCACTCCATCTTTTGAGACTATGTGACCAAGCAACTTCCCCTTTGTTACTGCGAAATGGCACTTCTTAGGATTCAATGAAATCCCATATTCTAAGGCTTTAATAAATATTTGCTCTAAATGTGCACAATGATCCTCAGCCTTTTTGGAATATGTTGTCAAGTCATCTTGATATACTATCATGATTTTATTAATCAATTCAGCAAAGGCCACATCCATTGCTCTTTGGAATGTTGCTCCAGCATTAGTGAGTCCAAATGGCATCCTTAAGTATACATATGTTCCCCATGGAGTGGTGAATGCAGTCTTAAATTGCTCTGATTCTTTGACTTTCACCTGATTGTAACCTGAGAAGCCATCCATCATTGACAACAGTTCACATCCAGTAACTTTTTATAATATTGCATCCATATTAGGGAGGGGATAGTTATCCTTAAGAGAAGACTTGTTTAAATTCCTGAAGTCCACACATAATCTAATATCACTGTTCTTTTTCCTGACAGGTACCAAATTAGAAACCCAAGAGGAATGTCTAATGGGTTTAATGATAGCTCCATCCCTTAATTTTTTAAGTTCCTCTAGCATCTTAGGAGCTAATGTAGGATTGATAGGCCTCTATTTTTACCTGAATGGTTTAGCATCTGGTTTTAGTGGCATTTCATGCTGAAACGGATCCTCTCTATATGCTTTTAAATCATCATATGACCAGGCAAATACATGCCTATACTTCCTAAGTAAGTCGATGATTCTGTTCCTGATTTTGGGGTTAAGACTCTTTCCATTATATACATTCTTTGGGGCTGCCCGTGTCCCCAAATTAATCTCTTCAAGGTCATTTTGCACCACTGGTGTGTCTTTCATTTTAAATCTATCATGTCCATCAAATTTCTTTTCCAATGCTATGAGTCCCTTAGGTATTTTATTTGTTTTCAACTGAACTATCTCTTGACCAAAAAGGGTTTCCTTCCCATCATGTTCTTCTACAAATGCATTGAAATCAATCTCTTGATTTTCATAATAGTCAGCACAATGCAAGAAGTTGATTATATCAGCATCATTGTCAAATACTTGCCAATTATGTACATTATCTGGGATAGTGGGTCTGGTTTTGAACTCAACTTCTGTAATACCTCCCAATGTGACATCATCTCTTTTCAATGCAATATTCGCTAGAAAATCTGCCATAATGTTTTTTGACCTATCAATCCAATTGATTGAAAAGGCATCAAATAACTCAATATCATCCCATACTACATTTCTGTACTATCTTAACCTCTTGTTTTTTGACATGTATTTCTCTCTTACTTGGGAAGTAACTAATTCAGAATCACCATATACAGCTAATTTTTTTATCTTATGCTTGGTGGCTATGTTCAAACCAATGAGCAAAGCTTCGTACTCTGCTACATTGTTTGTGCATTCAAATGTTAATAAAAAAGAGTATTTGAAAGTTTTACCTCCTGGTGAAATAATTACTACTCCGGCCCCATTTCCCATTTTGTTGCATGCACCATCAAAATACATCTTCCATACATCATTTTCTTCTTTCTTGGATTCAATATGTATTGGATCGGTATTCTGTAATTCTGGCTGACTTTTCTCAACCTTGAAGGCTCCCAAATCTGAATCACAAAAGAAATTTATTTGATGTTGATCCAAGCATTCTATAATATTTTCATACCTTGGCTCCTTGCACAGCTTGATTTCTTTACCTCCCACTGGTATTGTGGCATATGATAAGTCCAATTGGACATTCCCTCCTGCCATTGCAGCCCATTGTCTTGATAGAAGCATTCCATAATATGGTGGGATGTCAACCACAGTAATATCAATGTTATAAGTTGCTTCAGGGTATGAGGCAAGTTTTATCTCCACATCCCTCATAATACCAACGACTGAGATGGATCTATTATCCATTGCATAACACCTACCAAATGTAGTATCAACCCACATTCCCAGTTCTTTCATAACTGTTATTGGCATGATGTTCATGGCAGCACCTGAATCAATCATGCAATTCCTCACTATCCTGTTTTTGATCAATAATGTAGTGTAGAAAGGGTCCACCTATGAGGGATTCTTTGTCAATGTATCACCTAGGTATACCTTAGGCATTTGGAATGTTTCTTGATGAACATTGTTTGTTCTGTTTTCAGATCCTTTATGTTTTTGACTTGGTATATCTGAAATCAGTTTAAGTACTGTATTCCTGTATTTGTCTATCTTCATCATTTCTAAAAGTGGAATTGATATTTTTACCTGAGATATTGCATGAGCAATGTCAAAAGAATGGGCCATAGTCTAATCATTCTTTTTTGTCTTTATATTTTCTTTTTCTTAATTTTGTGATTTTTCTTTTGTTTTACTCTTACCACCCTTTTCTAGTTCTTTGAATGATGACTTTGCATTATTCTTTTTGTAATTCTGATCTTTTATGAATACACTCCTAGGTGTTCCTTGTTCAACATCCACTGTCCTATTCCTTAAGTTATAAGCATTTTTAGCTTGAGCTATTGCAGCTATTGTAAGAGCTTCTCTTTCATTTTCAGTGGGCTTTCTCCATTGATTATATGGCTGATTATTATAATAAGTAGGTTCCTCATGACCATCCTCCTGATCTGAGAACACTTCTTGTTCTCCCATATTGATATGATGTCTTTGGTTTCCCACATCATATTCATTTCCCTCTTCCTCTGTAGAAGAATAGTCTTCAGTCAGCAAATATGGTGTATCTTGCATCATGTTTATAGTGTGATTGTCTCTATTATAATTATATAACATTTCTTCTTGTTGTACTATTTTAGCCACCTCACAATACTCAGGTGAATGTGGTAAATTGCATACCAGACACCAAGGTTTATCTTCTACCATATGTGCCATATTTATTTTTAGAGGGGCAAGGGTATCCTTGCCATAATGTTGTTTTCTGCTGTTATCAATGGGTATCCCATCTTTCCAATTTGTATTATAAGGCATATCATGCAACCTGGGCCTTTCATGCCTATGCTGACCTTCTTGTTTAGTCTGTTGAATGTTTGGGTTCTGAGGATTTCTAGGGTTATCCCTCTTGCTAACCATACCTGCAGCTTTCCTATTGTTCTCAATAGTTAATGCCACTTTCTGTGCTTCAGTCATGGTCATAGGGCACCAATTTCTAAGTTCGTACCCTGTCTTGGGATCAAATGCTTTCATATAAATGCTCAATGTTGTTGGATTGGACAGTTTGGATCCATGTGGTACTTTATTGTGTAATTTGGAAAATTTCAGATTGAAGTCATACACTGATTCATTTTGGTATTTCTGGATACTTATCAATTCATGTAATGCAAATTCAGGGGCATACTGATTACCATACTACTCCTTAAATTGATTATGGAAATCAGTTATTGAACTAATTGAGGCATCAGGTAAGCTATTGAACCAGTCTCTTGCATCTTCAGTCAGGGACATCACGAATAAACTCATTCTAATATCCTAGTCCATACCAATATCTTGTACGAAAGCATTGAAGCTTCTGATGTGATCTTCAGCTGATATTGTATTGTTCCTAGTAAACTTAGGAACTATATTTCTCCAATTACTATCCATAGGATATGGATACAACCGATACCCAGTCAAATCAAATTGGCTACATATGTTTGCGAGGTTTTGAGGTGGAAAATTCATGGGTGGTGGATTAGGATAGTAATTATATCTTCCTGGAGGCTAATGATAGGCATATTGCTGTTGTGGGTTTATGTGGGGATTTATGTAAGGATTTGGTGGTCTATAATATTGTTGGCCAGGGGGTGGGTAAGGATTAACCATATGTTGAGAGGTATTGTGCATGGGAGGTGGTCTAGGAACTTTAGGATAGTATTCTGATGATTTCTGGATGCTTGTGAATTTGAAGCACCACCTGTATTTTGATGTAGATTTTGCTATGGATTCCTTGAAGTGTTTCCCCTATGTGGAGGTACATATTTTGGGGGGGCTATTTTAGCTCTACTCTTTATCTGTTGAATCTCTTGTTGCAACAACCTCTTAGTTTCCTCTATCTTGATCATTTGAAGTTCTTCCTGTAGCCTAAGCAGATCTTGTTGTGCTTGATTCATACCTCCTGAAGTCTTTGGGCTGTCGTTTACTTCTTGAGTTGAGAATCCATGTTTTACCCCTTCTCCCTGATGTAATGACATTTTGAAATCATATTCAACTTGTCTTTGATCGATTTCCCTCATGGCCCGTGCTTCACACTCAAGCTGTTCTTGAGGATCAGGTCTGTATTTTGCCAATATATCATCAGTTACTCCGTTGAGATTTTCATTTGAATCATGCGGAGGTGTAAACTTATTGTGAATTGCAATAGTTTGCTTTGCATTATCCTCTTGAGCCTCCTAGTTATCATTCTGGTGAGAATAATTTGATGTTCCATTTATTTTGGAGATGTTTCTAATTGGTGGAGATGATTGCAATTTCTTGCCTTCCATCTTGGATCTCCTACCATCCATTTGGTATCGATTTTCTATTATAATAGTCACTAGAGTCGCCACCTATTTTGTAAATAGGAGAAGTTTATAATTTATCTTTTTGGATTCTTCCTGCCAGCAGAGTTACCAAATTAAAGTTTCTGAAATGACTCTATTAAAAGGAATGGTTTATTACTAAGGTCTTTTATTTATCTCCCCAGCAGAGTCACCAATTTGTTAGGTCTCAAAAATGCAAGTTGCTAATCCTAAGAGAATGCCAGGCTCTATGCTTAGATTCACAACGTTTTTGAACTAACGCGATGGAATCAACCTTTAGGGTTTGATGACTCCTTGTACTTTAGGTCCTACTACACCTAGGTGGGTGAACCTTGGGAATTAAAGCAGACTAAATATAAATGTATTGACTAATTAAATGGATCTACCTATAGTGGCAAATGGTGTAGGATAGATGAAATCTT
Organism: Cunninghamia lanceolata; assembly: GCA_027924645.1. Classification (NCBI taxonomy): domain Eukaryota; kingdom Viridiplantae; phylum Streptophyta; class Pinopsida; order Cupressales; family Cupressaceae; genus Cunninghamia; species Cunninghamia lanceolata. Next base: position 1,075,686 of record BSBN01000792.1, on the reverse strand, counting down.
GCTAATGAATTCTAAATCTAATGAATGGTTGGTAGGAATTGTATAAGCAATATCAAGGTAAATTCTATGACTGTGCTTAACTAATAAAAGGGTTTTAAATGATGAATTGAAATGAGACCAGTGCCTTGTTGGGTAAATAGAGTCAAATGGAAGACTAAGATTAGTGGCTTATAGTTGGCAGTAACTCTAACTGTTTGGCACAATACTTTAGTTTATAACTTGTATAAATGTGCAAGGAAATGACTAACAAACTCTTCTTAATAATCCAACCAATATAATCAGATATCTTGTAATTCACCAGAAGGTAATTTAATCCTTTCTTGAAGGAACTAATTGAATGAAATATGCAAGAATAATAGATAGTATTAACTTGGAGACAGAATGGAAATCCTAATTATATGGTTCTTCTTAGTAATCCAAACTAACACTTCCAGGTTACTGTGATTGATCAGAAGGATTTTAATTCCTCTAATGGAAACCAATTTATTCAATCACACAGCTACAACAAATGTGCATGGACAAATTAACTATATACTTGATATATTAATTTGAATAACAAGGAAATACTGAAATGGAGACAACCACACAATTGAATAATCTTAACAAACAATTGATGCCAGAATAGAACCACTGAATCAGAGAACTTCAATTTACTTCTTCAATAAGATACTTGCAACATGGTCTTTGAGAAACATTATAAACTCTTTTTTTTTATATTCTACTGCTAATGATTCTGTGGATGATCCTTTTCTTTTCTGCCTTGGTTCCCTTATATATGTGTGAAGGAGACAAACTTTAGGCCTTAAATAGTGTGTCCATTCATAATTACACCCTTTCAGGTAACTAATGCATAATAATTATGAAACAAGCGATAGACAAAGGCAAATGCAATGCTCATGTTCTGGGCTCTGTTAATCTTCGTAGAGGGGCCCGTGACTGTTGGCCTAGCAAGATATTTCCTCCAATATTGCAGTAACTAATAAAATGTGCTTTGCCTATTCTCATTGCTGAAAGCAATACATCGATCTATATATTGCAAAATATCAAGAAAATTTCATTCTTGCTTTCCTTGACCCTCTTCATATTGCTCTGGTAAAGAACAAATTCATCTCAGAGATACGATAAATATATATGTATTAGAAATTCCTTCGTATCAACTTTTGTATATACATTCAGGACATACATACAAATGCGGACTCCATCGGGTCTATAAAACAAACTGGAATTAATTACATATCTGGTCATGTATACTCTTGCCTTGTATATCAAATTCATGCCTCTTAATATATAGCCCCAGATCTCACATAAAGTTCTCAGAATTTAAACTTTCTAATTAGATCCGGACTTGTATGTATTCATTTGTATCACCTTTTGTATATTCTATCCATACACTTTCTTAAACAAGCACGAATTTTATTGGGTTTATGAAACAAATTGAAATTATCTTCGGATCCACCTTTGTATGCATTTATGTTTGTTTTACTTTCTTGCATATCGTATACATATATCTCCAACATACATATGTGGTCCCCACCCAATGTATATAATGTTCAAATCTCCAATTATGTTGGGTTTTGTATATTATTCTCTTGTATATTTTCTTTGTATATTGCCATTTGTATGTTATCTTGTATAAGCGCACATACAAAGAATCTTATACAAACCCTCTCTTTACCTTTTATCCCCAACGATGCTTTTTATTCCTTTGTATATCGGGTATGTATATTATAAACATACAAGCACCCCGAACATACAAAGACTTTTCAGTATTTAACTTTCTTTTCGCATCCAGTTTGTATCTCTTATTTGCATCCTTTTAACTTGTATATTGGCTTGTATATCGAAGATATACATTGTTATTTATACAAGCCCGATATGCAAACGGTGGAGCCCACATCACTTTTCTGATTGTATCTTCCAAAATACAACAATACTTGTATCCAATTTTTAGATACAAAGTCGAATACATACAAACTCCTTTGTATCACCTCTTCGGACTTATCATTTTTATAAACCACAGTTTACTTACTTTTCGGCTCTGTGATGTATATAAAGTGCAATGCATCTTCCGATATACTTTAAGTCATGATGCATCATTTTAACCAAATTTCAACCTTTCTTGAGTTCCGCATTGTATGTATATTGAAATGTATAACCTGAAACATACATACAATGCACGAAATATACAACAATAAAACCTCATTTCATAATCTTTTTGGTTCCGTGACATGCATATAGCTTTGTATATCGTCTTGTATGTTTCCCTTTGCCAAACATACAAACTCAAAATACATACGACGGACTTGACCAATTATTTATTTAAACTGTTAACTTTGTCGGGTCTGTCTTGTATGTAAAAATAAAGCATTAGCCAAATGCATACAAGTATAATGATTTAATAAACCCCACTGCTCCCTTATGCAACTCATACAATGACACAACATACAAACGACTTTGTATATGTATCATACAAACCCTCCTATAGTACATTTTACCAAAAACATACATATCTTGCAAAATACTAGGAAATTCAAAATGGTTCAAAAAGCAACCCTCACTCATTTTTGACAATGAATTCACCCATATTCAACTCTGGTACTTAATGCTATTTTTTCTTTATTTTCAACAAGGTTTGTACTTTACACTCCCTTTTCCCTTTACCACCAAGCAGACCCACACATACACAAACAAAAGCAAAGCCACAGTAGGGGTCCTCATTTTGCTAAGGAGTAAAATGGGGCGTGTTGTGAGCATCACAACAGGTACCTAAAATTTTACCATAATTTTTAGGTTCCAACAGAGGTGAGGGCCTCAATTTATAGATTTTTGAGGATGGAAAAGGAGGGTTGGGATTGAATTGAAAGATCAAGGGTGGAGATTGCTTGAGGATCCTCAAGCAAGGAGAATTGGACAAATGGCATGATGAGGTTGGATGAGAGAATTGCTCCAAGATTCAAGGGACGATCAATGAATGAGATTGAAGGTTTGAATGGATGAATCACCAAGATTGGCTAGGTGTATGACATGTAAGGCCTCATTTATGAAAATACATGGTTTGGATTTTGTGAGGAATAAAAAAATTGCATGGAGAGGACAAGTGGAATTAAAAATTTGATGAATAGTGCCACATGGAATTTTAAATTTGCATGAATAGTGACACTTGGAGTGGGATGGAAGAAATAGGACAAGTGTACATTTTTTTGAAGATTTGGCCATGCTTCCAAAGTACCACTTGTCATGTACATGGAATGACAAGTGGACTTCTAGAAACATGGGGGTTTGTAATTGAGAATTAATTAAAATTAACTCTTGTGCACATGTTTTAGAGGAAAGTAATGATGATTACTAAAAGTAATCAAAAGTGGACAAAATAGGGAATTAAATAAATATGGATATTTATCTAATTTTTGATGAATGAAATGTGAACTATAGTTGCAAAATATTTAATTTTTTGGACTATAGTAGAATTTTGATTTTTGGTGAAGGGGGAAGACGAGGAATAAATTAATTAAATAATTAAAAATTATTTAATTAATGTTTGGATCAAATAGAATGATGTGAGTGAATAAGTTTGGATTACAGAAATGGACAAAAGTGGTTGTGACCATTTTTAAGCATCTACATGACCCATAAGTCCTACCACTATCAATGGCTGCTTGGTCAATCGTTAAAGCACTTTCCAAGGCTTCTTCGTAGGACTTGTAAGATAACTTTTGAACTTATTCTCTCATATCCCTATTTAAGGTGTGCAAGAAAAGATCACACAATTTGTGATGATCCACATTTGGAGCGCTTGTCTAAGAAAAGAGAACTTGTCTCCATTGAGTGACGAAGTGGGTAATGATTCGTTTGGTTCTTGTTTCATAGTTAAAAATTCTTGGATCCCTATCTTCACAAGTTTGTTCATGTCAAAATCCATGACAAACTCTCTGATCGATTGCCTGAATGAATGTATTGAAGCCTCTAGCAGGTGATAATACCAATCCAGGGCTATTCCTTCTAACATCTTTGGGAATATTTTGGTGACAACCCCATCCCAAGGGAGGAGTTCTCTTATTGCAGTTGTGTAAGCTTTAATATGTGAGTTGGGATCTCCTTCTCCTTTAAACTTTGAGAGATTAGGTAAATGTCAAGCTAACAGAACACTTCTTATGATCATGTCAAGTGGCTCTTTTAAATACTCCAAGTATGTGCCTAGAAAGGCACTCTATGATTGTAGAGTTGACAACATTAGCCCCGTAGGTGAGTTTTGATAACCCAATGCTATTGTTTGATTCTCTTGGCTTCCTAGAATTGCATGATTGTTTTGAACAGGAGGGTTCCCATTTGGGAATGTGTCATTAATCCCATTTCTTGAGTAGTAGTTGAGGTAAGGGGGATTTTAAGATGCCCCCTAGTTCTGTTCAATTCTGATGTTTTTGTATGATTTTTATCTTCTTTGTGGGACAAGTTGTTCTGCCTCCAGAGTTTTGATCCTTTGCACTAGCATTGCAATTAGATCTGCAGGAGTGGGACCTCTAGGCACTTCCTCATTTCTAGGGTTTTCCTTGCGAATGTTGTCATGATTTTGTGTTTCTTCTCGTATAGCATTTTCTCGTTGCTCTTCTCGTAGAGCAACTTTCAGGGCTTCTTGAGCATTTTTTGCTTCTTGTAAATTCTATTCTAACCTTCTTACTTCATCATCAAGATGAGTACTTGAGGTGCTTGTGGATGGTTGGTCCATGCGATGGACTTCTGATCTCATCTATATTCTTTTTGCTTTGTGAGGTGTGTTTGGTATGGACAAGTTATGCTCCCATGCAGGATTGTTGAAAGACAGAGAATGCTTGGGTTCCCTTTGGTCTTGTTCATAGTTAGAGTCTTCATAATCATAGCAGTTTGAGATTAGTGCATTTGGGTTAGGTGGCACATACCTGTCGAAAGAGGGAGTTTTTGGTTCCCTAGATGGAATAATCCCTAAGTTTAAGTTTGGTTCCATCATATTCGGGGGTGCCATAGACACCAAAGAATAAATGGAACGAGTGAAGGCAAAGGTGAAAAAGCAAAAGCGACAAAGACAATTATGAAGAAGAAAGTGACAATATTGAAACCTTTGAAGTGGAAATGTCGAAGAGTGATAATGATGATGTTTAATGGAATCTGAGTGATCTTTGAAATGCAAAACTACTCGTCCTAGCAGGATTTGTAATTTCATGTCAGGTTCACCAAAATATGTACACTCAAAAACATGACTAGGTGACCTGGGGCAGTCGAGTAAGCTTTGGTACGTACACGGACCCTCTCTCCTTGCCACAGGTTGAACCTCCACGTCATTCTCACTCTTGTGGAAGTAGCCAGTCGAGAGGAGGTGAGACAGAAGGGCGGTTTGGCTTGTTAGAGAGATGGACTTTGTAGAGAGTGGTTAGTAAGTCCTAGGGCCTATGTTATTGTGCATTTGTTTGAATGAGGTGCTTTGTGACCATTGTTGTAAAGATAACTATATGACCCAAAGGGTCAGTAGTCATCGTTCTCTTGTTTGGGTTTCTAATGTTCCAGCATTGTGTGGGTTGATTGTTGTTCTCATTGATGTTTCGTTCAAGTTGACATTGTTGTTTGTGTTGTTGGATGATTGCTTGTATTTGAAGTTCTCTGAATCTTTCTTGTTGTTGTTGTTGAATTACCAGTTGGTCTTATTGTTGTCTAGGGTAGATCACCTCTATCTCATTGAGGATTGCTTTCATCCACTCACCTCTAAGTCCAGGGCACATTCGTGAGCCTAAACAAGAGAGAGATGGTTTAATCTAAGCTTGACTTGACCTAGGGTTTTGACTTAGGGTTTGTGTGACCTAAGGTTTGAGTTTGATGACTTTGTGTTGACCTTGTGATGAAACCAAGGGTTTTGACTAACATTGACTAAACTTGATCGTGTGTTGTGACCAAGGGTTTGTAAACCTTCTACATTGCTAATGTTTTGTTCTTTTTAGTTTTTGTATGCGTGAAGCCTATATGAATGCAAAACAATTTTTTTGTGCTTTTTTCTATTTATGGAAATGAAAGTGCTTTTTTCTATTCTAGGAATTAGAAAATGTATGCAAACTAGTATGAGATTACCTAATGCAATTGAATCTATGTTTTTGGTTTGATTTTATGAATAAGTGGATCGATTTAATCTAGGAAAGGGAAATTGATTTTAATCTATGAACTTTTGAAAGGGAAACTACTTTAACAATGCAAATCTACTTAGCCTATCAAGGAAAAAGCAACATGTATTTACTTTTCTCGAGAGCAAAGTTTGATTATCTAATTACTATGAAATGAAAAAAAAGCATGAAGGAACCTAGAATAAAAGAAGACGCGTGAGCCTCCACTACCCTCAGAAATCCTTGTATGGCACCCTCTAAATCCTCTTGCAGCAATAGGGTGATCCTCTTGGCAACAATAAGAAAAGAGAAGAAAAAGGAAACTTTTGAAGCTTTGAGGTGAGCTCAATGAGATCTTGATGAGCACTGTATCTTGTGATGTGAGTAGCGTATGGACGCAAAATGAGCTTTTAGGAAAGCTAGATGAGATAACAAATAAAAGCAAAAGGCTCTAATGTCTTGTGTGAGCATATAGATGCTTGATTTGGAGAGAAATAACCTGCAAGAACTGTGTGCACAAATTAAATTGCCTCCCTAAAGGGGGAGCTTTGAAGCTATGCAACAATGTCCAAGCTTTGAATCTTTGGAAAACTAAAGCAAGAAATGAAGAAAGAGGCTTAAGGGCTTGTGAAAAAGCTTGTGAAGAAGGGAAAAGCATTCTCCAACTTGAGAAATAATGAAGAGGTGAGGGGTATTTATAGGTTTGAAGAAGGGATGAGAGGTGAAGAAGAAGAAGAAGAGTTAACTCAATTTGATTGAAGAGTTAACTTAGAAGACACAAGAGTCATCTGGGCTAAAATTGGAGTGATCTACCTAGTAATAACTTATCACTAAAGAATAAATGAAGAAAAAGAATGCATGGGTTGATAACTAAAGATAAAAATAAGATAAATATGTATTCTTGGGTGCATGAAATAGTTAACTCTATCTTTGGCACATAGTTTCATGCAAACAAGAAGAAAAATGGGCAAAAACAAAGCTATTTTGAGCCAAAAACTCAAGTAAATTCATGGCTAGAAAACACGATAGGGTCGCCTATGAGTCGCTCTGTTCACCAGTCAGGGTCACCCGAGGGTGACCCTAGGTCATCTGGGGGCGATCCATGGGTGACCCTCAGAGGACACCTAGGTAAAAGTGCAGGATGGGAGATGGAAGAGGAGGTGAAAAGAAGGGGATCTACCTCTGGAGATAGATCAAAGAGGGGTCAAAAACCAAATCTCCACTTGCAAAAGTAGGATCTCCCAAGGGAGATCTAGAAATAATAGGGGAGATTTGGATTGGTTAACCCAAACTAAAAACTGAAAGTTGGAGATGGCTTGGGAGGACCTCTAGAAGGCCTCTAGGGGTGGGAATGGATGAAAAACTATGGGGAAAGGGGAAAACACAACAAATGGATGAATACAAGGCTTAGGGATGAAATCACAAGCATAGGAAATGCAAATCAACAAGTGTCGAAAAGTGTTGAAAGCAAAGAAAGGGATAACATGACAAAGGGGAAACAACAAAAAGAAGAAGAAACCACATGCTACCAAAAGAATTGCTACTGAGAGGAAATTATTCCACGCTTACATGTACGTGATAAGGATTGTGAGTCATCATCGGGGTCCTTGTGGAGGCTATGTGTGATTTTGGAGCTTACAGTGATGTGAGTAAAATGAATGCAAATATTATAGAAAGTAAAAATGATAAGGATATTGCTAGCTACAAGAACAATTACTACATGATGCATAATTTTTTTTGCAAGTGACAAGAACTATAACTTTCACGCTGCAAGAACTATAGATAAAATACTAAAAAAGAAATTATCTAAATAAGAAATAAATTATAGCTCACGAATTAAATTGCGCAAACAAAGAAATCATAAGTTCATTGCTAAAGTACTAAATAATGGAAGCAATCTAACATTTCTACATTTCTTCAAAATTAACACATTTAATATAAATTATTTTGTTTATCCTTTCATGTATTAAGATTGAATCACATAACCATAGCTTAAGAATTATAATTATAACACACATACAAATTGAAAACACATAATAGAATGAATAGAAATATAAGAGATCACAACCAACACTTCTTGAGAGTGGGCCCTCCTCTTTGTCCACATGGGAATGATTTTCTATAAAGTTTCTTTCAAAAAAAGTGATTGATAAATATATTATAATGTCTCTTAGAAAATATTACACTATCTCCCGCATGCCATTTATTACACATTTACATAAGAAATGGGTGAATAACTATTTAACAACTTTACATAGCAATTTCTATATTATCTCCTAGGCTCATGCCTCTCTTCAAAATCGTCTTACAAATGAGAAGGTTATGGAAGCAGATATTTGCTTGATATGGTCAAGTTTGGTAACCACAACCTTAGCAAAAAGAGAGGACAAAATAAATTCTGAAAAATAGTTGCATCTTTCATGATAATAGTTACATCTCTAATGATATTTTATTTTTGTCATTTAACAATTGTAGATTATTGGCATGAGTAATAGCCACGTGAATATCAACAATTTTCCTTTATTTTTGTACACCCATGTTTGCAACTTTCTTGCTTGGCATTAATGTTGCTACATGAGCTATTATTAGTAATAGCTATAACTACATGATGGCAACAAATATTAATAACTACAACCAAATATTTATTTTCTCTTATCTTACCTAAAAACTTAATGCACCATCTAGAATTGTGTACCCTTGTAATTTCATGTTATGTTTTGGATCCGCTTTGGTGTCTACTATTGTAGCATGTTTCTAGGGCCACTCAAGCCTAACCTTGGCCTATTTTTCCTTCACTAATATTTTCCAAGATTCTATTTCAGATTCTTATTCCTTTTTTTGTTCTAGAAACATGTGTCAAATTATAGATAATTTCCCTAGGATGCGAGCATGACGCGCTAGCGTTCCAAAAGTTTTTGATATTCAAACTATTGCTTTCCCTCTTAGCTACCTTCTTCTATCGGTGGTAACACTTATCTATTAGAAAAATACCTCCTACAAGTGTACCTGACCTTTTATCTTCCCTTTATTCATTCATAAAAGATAATTTTGAAACCATGGGGCTCTTTTCTAGCTTCTTGGTTCTCTCATGCTCTTTAGCTACCCATTGCTGGTTTTGAAATGTTCTCTCTTGGCTAAAGCATCTCTCTTTTTTCAACTTCTATTGAGCACACTATTGAAGCTTTGCCTTCATTGAAGATCTCACAAAAGGATCATGTTGATTATAGACTGATCGAATCCTTCAAAGAGTTTGAAGCCCCTCTTCCACATTGTGAACTTGGTAATATTATTCTCACTTGAATAATATTACTGTATTTTCTATATTGCATCTCCCATTATCTATTGGCAAACCTTTGGTGTAGACCACCACCTTGTTTATCCTTTTTACACACACTAGGGTATTCTTTCCTGTAGAATTGGGTTGATACTCATAGATCTTTAATTATTTGTCACTGTTGTTATTTTCCTAGATGCACTTCGGAAATAAAAGTACACACTTGTTATTTACCACTTTTCTAATATTGGTTGTCTGTGGAGGTCAAAAGACCAACATAGGGGCTTGACCTAAAGGAAAACTCCCAAACAACCCTAGCCATTTTTCCTTTATTTTGCAGTTGTAGGTATTTTGGAGACACTTAGCCACACAAAGGTTTGTTGGTTTTTCCCCTTTTGTTGTTCTTCTCTATTTCTCATTTTAATCATTCGAATCTAGTTATTTAAATGCATTTTTCTATTATTTTTATCACCTAGAATGTTGTTGGGTTTTTCCCATCATTTGTTGTGTAGACTGAGTGAGTTGTCAAAGTGAAAAGATTCATTTATGAAAGTTCATTGGTATTCTAGGTGTACAAATGTCTACATGACACATCGGCATCGTAGATAGCATCTTCTAGTCTCTGGTGTTGGGTTCTATTTTTCATCCTCTTTCTTGTTCTGTATCTATTTCTATGAATCTGTATTTTAATTTCCATAAAAGAGCCACTTTATTATTTTCCTTATGCTTTATCTTAGTTAAAATTTATTCTCTTCTAAGTTTAAAGTGTTTCTAATATTTTCTGGAGTTGTTTTACTCTTCTTGTTCAAATAGAAATGAAGTACATTTCCCTTGAAACCAGAGTTAAATCCTAGTGTAATGTTGTTGAAATTGTTTTAGTTAGTAAACAAGGACATTCTTACCTAAATCCAATTTCACCATTACACTTAATTAAATATCTCTTATTTTGATTTAATCATATGTAGCAAAAGTGGTAAAAATGCATGATAATGATATGATATGAAAATGGAGCACAAAGGTAGTCATTATTGTATAGGAAAAAGGCTATAATATAAGATAAATCAGACATAGATGAACCTCGTCATTCCCCTATCTTAGAATATTGCATGTCCTCATGCAATCTTTATCATTGAAAGGTTTTGGTTTGAACTTGTAGGTTTGGGATTTATAATGTTTGCCTTCTTTGTCCTTGACTATTATAGCTCATTCTTAATTACATTCCTCCTTCAATTTTCTCTATCAACTCTTCATAACAAGTTTCATGGCTTGTCTTTATTTTCCAACTTACAATTTTTTCTTATTTCTAAATATTCATACCTCCTCCAACTTTATTTTTTATTTTTTCTTCTTTTTTTTCTTAGTTTTCTTTTTAAATTTTTTGTATTACTATGGGAGGTGCCACAAATGTCTATTTCAGTGGAGCAACACCTACATGTTCAATTGCATAATTTTGGAATAAGTCAACACAATTCTTAGAAGAAACCCAAGGTTTGAAATTTTTTACTAGTTGAATTGTATCTCCACACTCATGAGCTAAAAAAAATTGGTCCAGAAAGATAGGTAATAGGAATAATTATGGATGATGGACAATTTCAAATGATAATGATACTATGAGGGGATAATCACGGATAATGAGTAGGGTAATGACAACAAAGATAATAAGTACATTTTATGGTGTACCCCCCTCGCCAACTTAATGGCGACAGGAAAGGTGTCTCAACCTTGCAATTACAAAAAGTGTGATTTTTTGGTTATAAAAACATTAAAAATCCAATTGGAGGGGGATATTTATATGACATGGCTAGAGAACTATGTGGTGAAAGGTAAAAGTCATTTGGTTTCTAAATTGAAGAAATCTTTGTATGGCCTCAAACATAGTCCTAGGATGTGGTACCATAAATTATATATATATATGTTAAGTTTGGGTTTTGAGTGTTCTAAATTATATCACTATGTTTATGATAAATCTGATGGTGATTGTTTCCTGTTTGTTGCATTATATATTGATAATATGTTATTTATTGGTAAAGGGAAAGGAATGAGTTCAGAACTAAAGTCTCAACTTGCAACTAAATTTGAAATGCAAGAACTTAGTGTAGCTAAACACATTCTTGGGATGAAAATAAAAAAAGATAGAGTGAATAGAAAACTATGGCTTGGCCAAAGTAAGTATGTCAATTCAATAATACAGAGGTTTAATAGGTAGGATTGTAGACCATTGTGTATTCCTCTTACTGTTGGATTGAAGTTATCTGCTTCACAATGTCCAACATCCCCATTAGAGATGGAAGACATGAGTAGAATGCCTTACCAGAGTGCAGTTGGAAGCTTGATGCATGCTATGGTCTTGGTGTAGTCACGGTAGGAAAGTTCACAGAATGAACTGTCCAAACCATGCAACAAGAGTAAACACAACGGAAAAAACTCAAGGAAATGGAACAAATGCAAATTTAGTCATTCAGTATATCATAGAATTCGAATACAATTTGGCTGGTGACATGTGGGCTTAGAATTAGGGCTCACAGGCTTGATTACATACATGCACAAGATAAAGCTTTGAAGCTTCTTTGTACAAAGTCTAAACTATCAGATCTTTCTTATGTGAATAGATACTTTCCTAAGGATCTATTACATCAATATATATCATTTCCAAACCAATAGATTCCTCTGTGTTAGCTAGGGAAGGTCACAAACTCCAATGAAGAGCTGTAATGTGTTCACAGATAGGTCAGACCTAAATGCATAGAACACTTCCTCAAATGAATGAAACAATGCGTGGACCCTTGGGGAAGGTTGGCCATGAACCAAAGGACATTGAATGATGTGTCATTGAGATCTGTAAGTCAAGGAGTGATCCACAAGCCTTCTCCTTCAGCTGATTATCAAGAACTGTTAGAATGCTCTGCTCTGAGAAAACAGTCAACTTCAGATAGCGATATCTTTCTGGTAATTGATCCAAATTCTCTAAATTCTTGATATGATGTAGATGAATGAATGTAGGTGCTAAGTCCATATCAGCAAGGTGTGAATTGCCAAAATCAGACCACAAGATGAAACTACTTCTGACTGAACTGCCTGAACTGAACTGGAAAATGAAAGAACTGAAATGCAAATGCTTTTGGTTGATGCAAGATTACTCTTGAACTAGGGATGCTTCTACATCAGACATCCAGGGTTATTGAAAAGTGAGTCCCTCACTTTGTTGGTGCTAGGGGAGAACCAAGACGGTCCACCTCAGCCTGAGAAATCCATGATGAATCTTCTTCTGGTCTACCTTTCCATTTCACAAGATATTCTTTGTATTGTCTTTCTCTGGTACTGCGTCTGACTCTGCTATCCAAAATGTCTTCAATTTGCTCTGGTTCTTGTTGTGGTAACTACTTCTTCAAGTCTTCTACCATGCTGTCACTGAACTCTACTTCATGATACTTATATAGGTCTGCAATGTTGAAAATAGGTGAGATACCCAATGTCTCTGGTAACTCCACTTCATATGCATTTCTTGAATCAAATTTCCTGAGTATCCTATAAGGTCCAAACTTTTTCATCTTTAACTTGTTATAAGTCCCAACTAGAAACCTTTCTTTTCTTAAGTACGCCATTACTTCATCTCCCACTTCAAATTCCTTATGCCTTCTATTCTCATCAGCCTTCTCTTTGTACTTACTAATCATATCCTCTAAATGTTTCTTTACTTGATTATGCACTGTCTTCATATGGTCTACAAATTCTTCTGCTTCTGCACTACTCTTTTCTTCCATGCTGATATCTCTCAATTTTGCAACTCCTCTAGGGTTTACTCCGGTCACAATCTCAAAAGGTGTTCTTTCGGTACTCCTATTTACTGAATTATTGTAAGCAAACTCCGCTTGTGAAAGAATCAAATCCCAACTTTCGGCTTTCTCTCCAACCAAACATCTCAACAAGTTTCCCAAACTCCTATTCACTACCTCTGTCTGTCCATCTGTCTGTGGATGAAAAGTAGAACTAAACTTCAAATATGTCTTCATCTTCTTCCAAAGTATCCTCCAAAAATATCCAACAAACTTTGTGTCTCTGTCTGAAACTATGCTCTTAGGTAATCCATGCAATCGCACAATCTCCTTGAAAAATAGGTCAGCTACATGCACTGCATCAGTTGTCTTCTTACAAGGTATGAAATGAGCCATCTTTGAAAATCTGTGAACCACTACAAATATTGAATCATGTCCTCTTTGTGTCTTAGGTAACCCCATTACAAAATCCATGCTTATATCTTCCCAAGGTCTCTCCGGCACTGTTAAAGGTTTATACAATCCGGTGTTTTGACTACTCCTTTTGCAACTTGACAAACTCTACAACTCTGCACAAATCTCTGAACATCCTTATGTATCTGAAGCCAAAAGTAATTTTTACTTACCAAAGCCACTGTCTTATCAATGCCAAAATGTCCCGCCAATCCACCACTGTGCTTCTCCTTGATCAAATTATCTCTCATTGAACTTCTAGGTATGCACAACTGACTTCCTTTGAACAACATATCTTCTTAAATGAAATAGTCCAACCACTTACTCCTATCTATCACAACAGGTTCCTTACATGCTTTCCAAGGTTCTACAAAATTAGTGTCTCCCTCATACATGTTCTTCAATTCATCAAAACCCAACACCTCAACTCTCATCTCTATCAACAAGTTTCTTCTTCTACTTAAGGCATCAGCAACTTCGTTTGATTTTCCACTCCTATGTTTCAATAGAAAAGTATAACTCTGCATGAACTCTACCCATCTCATATGTCTCTGATTCAACTTACCTTGACTTTTCAAATATTGCAAAGCTTGATAATATGTATACAACACAAATTCCTTAGGTAACAAGTAATGTCTCCACTTCTTCAAGGCTTGAATTATGACATAGAACTCTTGATCATAAACTGAATATCTTCTCCTTGTATCATTCAACTTCTCACTGAAATATGCTACTGGTCTACCTTCTTGAATTAACACTGCTCCTATTGCATTTCCACTTGCATCACAATCAACTTGAAATACCTTATTGAAATTTGGTAATGCCAAAACAGGTTGCTCTGTCACTTTCTGCTTCAACAACTCAAAACTTTTATCTACTCCTGATGTCCACTTAAATCTTTTCTGTCACCTCTCATTGTCTCTATCATAGGGTTACAAACTGAACTAAAATTTCTAATGAACTTCCTGTAGAAACTAGCCAATCCATGAAATGATCTAACCTCTCCAATGATCTCCGGTGTAGGCCATTCAATAATTGCTCTTACTTTCTCAGGATCCATCTTCAATCCTTTCGTAGAAATCACAAATCCCAAATATACTAACTCTTCCTTCATGAAACTACACTTCTTGACGTTTATCAACAATTTCTCTTCTCTCACCCTCTGCAAAACTTGTCTAATATGCCACAAATGTTCTTCTTTTGTCTTACTAAAAATTATAATATCATCCAAGTATACAATCAAAAACTTACCCAAGAATTTCTTCAAGACTTCATTCATCAATCTCATGAAAGTACTTGGTGCATTTGTCAATCCAAAGGGCATCACTAACCATTCATACAATCCTTCATTCGTCTTAAGAGCAGTCTTCCATTTATCTCCTTCTCTGATTCTAATCTGATGGTATCCACTCTTCAAGTCTATCTTTGTGAAATATTTTTCTCCACTCAAACAATCCATGATATCATCCATCCTAGGTAAAGGAAATCTATACTTAACTGTGATCTTGTTTATTGCTCTAGAGTCAGTACACATTCTCCATTCTCCATCCTTCTTCGGTGCCAAAACTGCAGTACTGCACAAGGACTCAAGCTTTCTCTGATTAAACCTTTCCTCAACAACTATTGTATTTGTCTATTTAATTCTTCATTCTCTACTGGTGTCATCCGGTGTGCTACTTTGTTAGGAAAACTTGCTCCTGGTATAAGATCCATGTGATGACTGATACTTCTTATAGGTCGTAATCCTTTAGGTACATTATCTGATATGATGTCTTCATACTCTGTCAGCAACTCTCTTATCTCCTCCGGCTTAGTCTCTTTCTTCAATGCTTCAGGCTTCTTAGGAGTCAAGGCATAACACATACTTTCCTATTTCAAACCTTCCAAAAATTTCCTTCCATCTACCAAATAGATTCTATCCTTCCCATATACTTCACTCTTGGGGTCATCTTCCAAAGGAAACAAAGTAATTCTCTTTTCATTTAATGTTATAGTATATGTATTCTTTCTCCCATCACGTATAGCTTTTATATCATATTGCCAAGGTCTACCCAACAAGATATGACAAACATCCATAGGCATAATATCACACAAGACTTCATCATGATAAGATCCAATATGAAATTTCACCAAACATTGTTCACTCACCAGTACCTTATGATCATCCTAAATCAATGCGACCTGATAGGGCTTAGAGTGTTTCAATCTTTCCAACTTTAGCTTAGTCACCATCTCTTCTGAAACTAGGTTATCTAAACTACCACTATCAATTACAACTTTACAACACTTACCTCCGGATTTGCATCTAGTTCTGAACAGACTTTTCCTCTGCGATGGTTCTTCATCTATCTCTGCTTGAAATAGTGCTCTCCTCATCACCAATGATTCTCCTTTCTCAGGTTTACCAACGTAACTGGGTGATTCAATAGGTTCTTCTTCAACATAGGCTGCTCTTCCACTATTTTCTATCCTCTTGCTTATACTACCTTGATTACACTCAAATGCTCTATGTCCTTCACCTCCACACTTGAAACAAGTACCTATGAATGTCCTCTTATCAAATCCTTTTCCTTCTCTTCTATATCCTTCTTTCCGGTATGCACTAGGGTTTCCTTTCCGGTAAAAATTTGTGTCATCTCTTCGGTAAGCATTGTCATCTCTATCTTTCTTCTTAAATGGGTTGTCAAACTTGTTCTGCTCCACAAATGACCTATCATATCCAAAAAATGCTCTACCTTTCTGAAATTTACCTTCTCTGCCTCTCTGTCTCTGATCATGTCTCTTATTCAGCTTCTCTTCAACTTTTAGGGCAAACTGATATGCTTCTTCCAAATATGTCATCCTTACCAAACTTAGTTCCTCTTGAATGTTCAATCTCAATCCATTGATGTATCTAGCCACTTTTTCCTTGCTTGCTTCACTATGTCCTATCCTTATGATCATCTTATGAAATTCTTCAGTGAACTCCTTCACAAATTTCTCCTTTTGTCTCAGGTTTTGCAATCTTTTCAACAACTCCAACTCATAGTTGTTGAGATGTTCACAACACGCCCCATTTTACTCCTAGGCAAAATGAGGACCCCTGCTGTGGCTTGTTGCTTTTGCTTGTGTGTGCTATTCTGTTTGGTGGTAAAGGGGAAAATAGGGTGAAAATTGCAAACTTTGTTAAAACTAGAGAAAAAATTACATTTCAGTACCAGGGCATAATATGGTTGGATTCCTTGTGAAAAATGAGCTAGGGTTTCTTTTTGAACCATCTTAAAATTCGCCATATTTTGCAAGTTATGAGCATTTTTGTAAAATGTACAAGGGAAGGGTTTGCTATTTGTATATACAAGTCTGTTTGTATATCGGGTTGCATATACAAGGCCCTTTGTATACAAGTTCGCTTGTATACAAACCCCTTTGTATATCGCTTTCCATATACAGGGTCGTTTGTATGTGCAAGGTCATTTTTATACTTAGTCGCATTTGCAGTCAGGGTCATATGCAGGGTTGTTTGCATGTTGGGTCGTTCGCATGTTTCATATACAAGTCACTTTGTATATCGGGTCGATATACAAGGCCCTTTGTATACAAGTTCGCTTGTATGCAAAGACCTTTGTATGTCGCTTTCATACACAAAGTCAATTGTATATCCTTTTACTTGTATGCATTTGATAAAAAGTTCTATTTATATAAGGTGGACCCGAAATGATTTAGTGTTGAAATGGATAAATGTTTAAAATTTGTTGCATGTATCTCACGTTTGTATGTTTGGCAGGTCGATACATACAAAGCGAAATGTACATTGTGCTTATGCAAGTGCTGGACCCGAAAAGTTATTTAAGGTAGTTAAGTCATTGCATATTTTGTGCTTTATATATTGAAGATATACAAAGACAATATGCAAGCTGCGGACGCGAGAGAAAGTTAAAAAGAGTTAATTCGTTGTATGTATACCTGAATGTATATCCAAAGATACAAGCACAATATGCATCGAAGTATACATTGGGCGAAATTGAAAAGTTATAAAATGGAGTTAAGTGCTTGTACATTCTACGCCTTGTATGAATGTTGTGATGCATACATTGCTGATATACAGCGCGGAACTCAGAGGCAAATTAAAATCTGATTAAACGCTTGTATCCTACCCGAATGTATATCTAAAGATACAAGCTGAGATACATTGCATCACATATAGCTCGGAGCAGAAAGGTGAATAAACTCTGGTTTATAAAAGCTTGAAGTCTGAAAGGGGACATACAAAGGCGTTTGTATGTATCTTACATACAAGCCGATATACAAAACATTATATACATGTCCCGGAGCTGAAAGTAAGTAAAACATGGTTTATAAAGACCGATAGGTCTGCCGAATGCATATTGGCATTTGTATGTTGCGATATACAAGTCGATATGCAAAACAAAAAGTACAAGCCGGATTTCAATGGGAAGTTCAAAATAGAAAAATCCTTGAATTTTTAATGCTTGTATGTTTATAACATACATTCGCGCTATACAAGGATTTAAACTGGCGAAAGGGGCGGGAAAGCGAAGCGATAAGATTTTGAAGTTATTTTGGTGCCCGATAGCATGTTTTTGGGCAATGATGGTTGACCTGACCATTTTTAATGTTGTGTATGTGTTTAGATACGCGATTGATCACTGTTTCAGGACCCAATATCTGTGTTTACGCTTTTAGCCTGATTCGATGAAATGTTTAATTTTTTCCTACTAGTTTATTAACTGATGATGCTTAATTCTTGTCTGTTTGCAGGAGCGCAGGTGGATATAAAGGCGGAGCTTTAATGCCCATCTAACTTTCAGACGAGGTAATAAATTGACGAAGCAACTTGATATAGTTTTTAATCCATTTTTGTGTCTATTTGCAGGGTTACAGATATCTAGAAGGTGGAACTTAATGGCGATGACATCATAGAAGAGGAAATTAGATCTCAGAGGAAGCGAAAGGAGATAAGGAGGGAGCACAAGAAGTCAAGGCTTTCAATGATGAAGACAAAATGTAGATGGAAACATTATTACAACAGACAACAGAGGACATTTTGAGCTGTTAGGGTTTCCAAAGGGGCATATTACGCCCAGATTTAATGTATGTTGCTCAAAGATATTTTTTGGGTGGGATTTTTTTCCACCGTTGATGCTACAACTTGAGGTGTGAACTGTTGATTAACTAGGGTTTTGGAGCTGTATTGGGGATAGTCAAATCTATATATTGTGCCCCTTTACATTGTAATAAGGTTACACAGGGATTTTTAGAAAATAGCTAGCAGTTGTAATTTATCTCAGCATTTAGAATAGAGGGACCTTTTAGTTTAGAAGTAGAAGGAGGTCACCTATGTCTGCAATAAGGAATGTGTGAAACATCCTGCTTCCTTACTATATCTGTAAAGCTTGTAAGTTTTCTGTAATTTGATTAATGAAGCTAAGAGTCATTCATACATTGTAAATCATATATGACTGTGTGTTTTGAATTCAAATGAATCTGGAATTCTGCATCTATTTTCTGAGTGTTTTCTGGCTCTTGTTTGTGTTTAAAACAATATCTCTTAAGGTTTGCAATCTTGGATGTATGTTTGTGAAAATACTCAGAACTTACATTTAAGGTTTAATCTGTGGATTTGATCGATTTGCTGCATTACTTGCAAAGTGCATAATAGAACATTTAGATCTTGTAGTAAGAATGAAGTTTAGTTTAGATTTCTCTAACTTTTCCCAACCCATCTGAAATACTTAGCTTAAACGCAGGAATGTAAAGGAAATTGTCTCATACTTGAAAAGGGCATGAACAACTGAGTTGATAGTAGACAATTTTTCATAATATTTGAAAGGAAAAGCTTGCAATAATATAAATCATATAGAGATTTGTAATACAGTAACAAGTTTACGCAAAAGAATGAACAACATGCTAATGTTTATGATCTTTTACATAGTTTGAGTCTAGTAAATCATCAAGAAACCCTGAATCACGTAAGGCCCCTTGCATATTATAGCTTCACATCAACCTACTGAATTGTCTGAACCGGTCAAGACCTGACCATATTAAACTTGGGATTAAGAAAATCTTAATCGATTTCTTCATATCTTTCAAGTCAGTTAGGTTCATTTTATGTGAATTTTAACTATTGTTATGACTGTGTAAAAACTATCATCAACAATAGTCAGTAGGTATAAACTAATTCTTCAATTTTGCCACCATCCTGGCCCATTTTGTAATCTTTTCTTTTCCTCTTCTATTTCTTGCCAACTAAACTTCTTTCCACCATATAGCAGCATGTCCTTTCAACTTTGTCTTTGCAAATTTCACCTTCTCCGGATCTTCAACTTCCACATATTCAAAGTATTCTTCCATATCATTTATCCAGTCAATCAACTCTTTAGGATTCAAGTTACCAGTATAATTCAGTACATCAACTCGAGATCTCTTTCCAATCTTTGAAATAGCTCGCAACATCTTTACCTAATCTAATTCTTCTTCTTCATTACCTTCTAGGGTTTTGCCATTTTGTTCAGCAGATTAAAATTCTTCTTCATCATCACTTTCAACATTAGGTCTCGGTGTCAATCCTCTTCGCCTATCTTCTTCAACAACATCCAAATAAATTTGCATTGTTCTCATCAGTTCCATCATCTCATCCATTCTATTAGCCATTGTACCAATAGGAGGAACTCTTCATGGTGGCATCTTCCTAGGATCAAGTATAAACTACCTCAGGTTCGGCGATGGGGCTACAAGCGACAACTACCTCTCAATTGGCGATCATTTACGCACAAGTAACCTACATCAGATCAGTGATATGCTTACAACAAGATCTTATAGAATCCCCTTCGCTAATTCGCTCCAAAGAATCAAACTTTCGCTCTGATACCACTTGGTGCAGTCATGGTAGGAGGGTTCAAAGAATGAACTGTCTGAACTGTGCAGCAAGAGTAAACACAATGGAAACAACTCAAGGAAATGAAACAAATGCAGATTCAGTCATTTAGTATATCATAGAATTCAAATACAATCTGGTCGGCAACATGCGGGCTTAGAATTAGGGCTCACAGGCTTGATTACATACATGCACAAGATAAATCTTTGAAGCTTCTTCACAGAGTCTAAACTATCAGATCTTTCTTATGTGAATAGCTACTTTCCTAAGGATCTATTACATCAATATATATCATTTCCAAACCAATAGATTCCTCCATGTTGGCTAGGGAAGGTCACAAACTCCAATGAAGAGCTGTAATGTGTTCACATATAGGTCAGACCTAAATGCATAGAACACTTCCTCAAATGAATGAAACAATGCGCGGACCCTTGGGGAAGGTCAGCCATGAACCAAAGAACATTGAATGATGTGTCATTGAGATCCACAAGTCAAGGAGTGATCCGCAAGCCTTCTCCTTCAACTGATTATTAGGAATTGTTAGAATGCTTTGCTATGAGAAAACAATCAACTTCAGATAGTGATATCTTTCTGGTAACTGATCCAAATGCTCTAAATTCTTGATATGATGTAGATGAATGAATGTAGCTGCTAAGTCCAGATCCACAAGGTGTGAATTGCCAAAACCAGACCACAAGCTGAAACTACTTCTGACTGAACTGCCTGAACTGAACTGGAAAATGAAAGAACTGAAATGCAAACAAACTAAAATGCAAATGTTTTTGGTTGATGCAAGATTACTCTTGAACCAGGGATGCTCCTGCATCAGGTCTATACTAGACCAAACATTGCCCAAACAGTGAAAGTTATT
This sequence comes from Cunninghamia lanceolata, assembly GCA_027924645.1. NCBI lineage: Eukaryota > Viridiplantae > Streptophyta > Pinopsida > Cupressales > Cupressaceae > Cunninghamia > Cunninghamia lanceolata. The sequence continues at coordinate 1,054,322 of BSBN01000792.1, read as the reverse complement.
TCTAGATATATGTCTAATCCTACTTAAGTTCATTGGGATGCAGTTAAAAGAGTCTTTAGATATTTGTGGGGTACCTCAGATTATTCCTTGTGTTATCATAGTAATTTGATGGGAGATGAGAATTCCCTTGATATTTGTGGTTATGTGGATTTAGACTGGGCAAGTGATGTTGATTGTAGAAGATACACCAGTGCTTATGTGTTTACTTTATTTGGTGGTGCAATTAGTTGGATGAGTAAGAGACATGTTGTGGTTTCTTTGTCCACTACTGAAGTTGAGTATATGGGGGCTACTCACACTTGTAAAGAAGTCATTGGCTTAAGAGATTATGTTTAGATATTAGAATAAAATAAAGTACAGTGACAGTTAGAGTGTGATCTGCCTAGCTAAGAACTTGACATTTCATGTCAAGACCAAGTACATTAATGTACAATATCATTTTGTCAGAGATATGGTCAAGGATGATAGGGTGAAGCTAGTTAAGGTAGAGACTTTGATGAATGTTGTAGATTCATTAACTAAGCCTGTGAGCACAGATAAGTTCAGATGGTGATCGGATTCTATGGGCCTCTCGGCTCTTAGAAATTAAATCATGATGTTGATACTCCTTTTTTTTCTCTTGCAAGGTGTTTGACAAGTGGGAGAATGATAGGAAATGTGTCTCAACCTTGCAATTACAAAAAGTGTGATTTTTTGGTTATAAAAATATAAAAACTCAATTTCTAGTCTATAGGATTGGTTTTTGTCCAAAATAAAATTTTGGAGTCGTTTGCACTACCATTGGTGATGCCCAGTATGTAGATCTCTTTGATCTCTTCAATTTAAAGAAAATAGGCCCAATCGACCTTCTAGATGAAAAGTTATGGTCTATGGAAGTTGGGCCTCTCGTATTGGAAAATGTAAAAATGTGTTGGACACAGAAAAGAGTTGTAAGGGGGAGTTACATGTGTTGATGCATGTTTTGACACATCATAAGTGTTACATCCCCAAATTTTGATTAATCTTAATCTTACTTTTATGTGGTAAATAGGATAATTAATCTTAGATTAATGATTTGATGTTTTTGGAAAATATCAAGTAGAATCATTGATTATATGGATATCGATTGATGTTTAGATTAGACATGAGATTACATGTTGATAAGATTATTTTATCATAATTTTCTATGACTTAAAATATGATACACTGATCATGGTTATACGGTTGTGAGTGTATACAGGAAAAAAATCTTCCTCCAAAGATGGAAGGAGAGTATCACCCAGGAGAAGGAAATAGATGTTGGGAAAAGTCAGATTGCCCTCTGAGTATCGAAGTTGATTTTTCGTGAACCCATGCAAGATAAGGTGAGTATAAGTCATTTTCCTTGTTAAGTCGATTTCAATTTGACTATCATTGGCAAGTAGATTTAAGATCTCTCGACGTCATCTACGTCGATTCGACTAAATAATGTTCTCAGAACATTCATATAATTGATAGTAATCTTGGTTGGATGTCAGAGTTTTCCTTTGGTTCTTAATCTATTTCTATATTAGATTTTGTGAATATCATTTAATTATTTGTAACTATAATTCTAATATAGTGAAGAGGGGGAGTGAGACTTGACCCCATATTCACATATTAATGTTACCACCCTAACGATGGTAATATATTTTGGTGATACCCTAGATTATTCTAATAATCTTATAATGTCATTTAGATGTAAATGACATCATGTGAGATAACTATTTATCCTCTTGTAGTGGTCGAGCACTTTGATATATTAAACTTATATGTTTCTTGTTGCCAATCATAGCACTATCCACGAAGAGTGGAGTGAGTGGAAGTCATGGTTGAGCTTATCATAAGCCTACCACAATGTAGAATACACCTGAATGGGAGATATGGTCTTTGTGGAGTCTATATACCCAAAGGTGGTACGGGTATATGCCAACTATTTTACCCACTTTCATTTGGAAAAGGTGCCGGTTATGTGTGGTGTGCGGAAAAAAGCATGCAAGGTAAAATAATCATAGTCTTTTGTTTTGTTATGATTATTATCATTGCTTTGGGGATAGAGAGAAAGGGAAGGCTACAAGAGTAGCAGGCTATGGGATTGTGATCTTTTGGGATAGAGCTTTTATCAATCACAATAGACTTCATCTTCAGTAGGTCGTAACTCGACTACAACACCTTTCATTTATAGGTATGACTGTGAGACATCGTCGTGTGGTCTAAACTATGCAAATGTAAACATAGATATCAATGTTGTTAACTATATATCAAATTATCAATGTCTGTGCTATCTTATATGATAACTCTTATGTTGTTTGAATAACTATGTTGATGCATTTGAGGTCATATGCTTGAGAATATTGTGTTTGTCTCTTTTGAAAGCATTTATTATATTTAAACAAACCAGTCGAGGCCTTGAGGCCGAATGTAAAAGGGTGCTATTGTAGCATGCATGATTTCCTCAAAGATGATAAGGTTGAGGATGTTAAACAATTAGTATATCCATTTGATATCTTCTTTTATCCTTTATTCGAGACTATTAAGTCTCCAAATTGGAGTATTACTGAAATACAATGATTGTCTTGATGAGTAAAGAAAGATGTTGTTAGAGTAGGCCGATAGCCATGCATTGAAGAATGATAAGTCATTCTTAAAAATCATTTCCATCGACTGTGCCAAAGACACTAAGACTGTCGAGGCATGTGTAGTGTGAAGTATCATACTTGACTGTTCTTGATAGATGATATTTTACCTTTGGGTTTAACCTTTGTGTAAGAAAGAGTGATATGAGTCTTTAATATTGATGGAGAAAAAATAGTTTGTTATTTGATAACATTGTATAGGCTGCATTAAGTGCATGCCAAACCCTGAGTATCAAGGGAGTAAACCATTGGCTGTTATTTAATTTCCATGTAGGAAAGAAAATGAAAATGAGTATGATAACTCATTTGTTAAAATGTATTATGGATATATTTCTATTTTTTAAATGGCAATCATTCCTGGATGAAGCCTAGGGTATCAAGAACCCTTTTTGAACTCTTCTGACTAAAGGTCTATTTAATATTATCAACTTATTAGTACTATCAACTATAATGGTATGTGTTATAGTCGATGGGAATTTGATGAAAACCTTGAAACAAGGTAAACATAGAGACTTAGACTGGGGATGGTCTTAAAAACTAAAACCATGAACGTGTAAACTTGTAAAAAGAAAGAACGGGAATAGAGTGACATGGAGTCATAGATTCCCTATTTCTTAGGAAACAAGACAATTAATGAATGTACTCCCAGAATCGGAGTTAAAAGTCCAAGTTAGATGGACTAAGGGTGAACTGAACCTATCCTTACTGTGACCTAGAGGGGTCTAATTATGAACACTGTAGAATGAGACAACTTCTAAGTCAAGTCAAGGTGTGTGAACATTCAAATACATTCTTTGAGAAATGTTATGTGTATAAACCTTTGGCCAAAGTAATGCATCAGTCTCTGCATGCATTATTCAGTTCACTATGGTCCAAATGGCATAATGCTTCTAGTAGTGTCATACATAGTTAGAGTGGATCTATACTTGTATGACCACGAAGTATTATGAAGGACACAACACTAGATACTCATATGGAAAACCTAATGGTTTCTTATATCTATTCCCTTCGTGAAGGGTAGGGCCGCTTCCAGGAAAGAAGTTGTGCAGGGAACTGCCCATCTGTGGTTGGAGGAAAAGCACTTAGGTGATGCTCTCCTTCCCAAGAAAATGACAAGTCGATACTTGTGAAGACATATGTCAAATTTCCAGATACAGTACATTCTTTTATATGACTTGATGGTCAAATATTATGTGTAAACTTATCATTGATGCTATGAGCAAAACATTGTAAATGTATAGTGAAAGGAATTCACTAGAATGTTATCTTTGGAATTGTTGTAAATTTCAGTTTGAAATATCCAAAAAGATATGCATATTGATTTTTGTTTATGATATTGATTATCACTTTGCCTAACCATGATTCTGTTAATCATGACCACGTACTTAATGGTAAATAAGTTGGTTAATTTTGGGTAATGAGGAATGGCATGTTACAATAAGGCATCTTTGATTGGAGATAATGAAACCCTAATAATTTGGGTACCACTTTTGGGTGGTTTTAGCTCATGGTTTTGTAATTATCATTTGATGATTTCATGTATTGTATCTCCTATATATTAGGTGCTTGCAATGGAGGTTGTGTGTGAGTCTTATAGATGTTGAGTTGCCTCTAGATCTCTGGTTGGTGATACTTCTATGAAAGCTTACTCTACAAGTATTTTGTAATCTTCTTGATTTTTGAATAATATATTGGGCGGCTTTGGAGTGTGGGTTTTTTCTCCCAAAAGGGTTTTCCCCACGTAATTCACTGTGTTGTGGCACGATTTCTATTTATGTCTATTTATGTATAATTTTTGTAATTGTTGTAAAGAACTAAAAAGTTTGCATAACCCTCCTCTCAAGATTAATGTAAGAAGTTGTTCTTCTACCTTAGCTTCCTTACAAGTGGTATCAAAGCTTAATCACCATTGGTTTTAGTTGTGGGTTGTTGGCTTTTTTGAACTAATCCAATTTTGAGTGGGAGCTTGTGTAGAATATATTTTGTGATCTTGCTGCAAGAATTTTTAGATGGCAAGCACATCAGGGAGATTAGAGGTAGAAAATTTTTTGATAACAATTTTGAGATGTGGAAGTTGAAGATGGAATATCTATTACTTGATCAAGATCTATGGGATGCTATTGATGAGCATGTTTCAAGGCCTGCAAATGCTACTTTGGCTGCTCAATATGATGTTATGGATCGTAACACCAAGGGTCTAATCAAATTGTGTCTGGTAGACTATGTTTTAATCAATGTCCATGAAGAGTCCTCTACGAAGAAACTATGGAAGAAACTTGGTGAATCAAGCCAAATCTTTAGTGAACAAGATTTTCTTAAGGAATAAATTGTATTCCTTGAGAATGAAAGAAGGTGGATGAATTGTAGACCATATAGAAGAATTCAATATGTTGGTGGCTCAATTGGCATCAATTGGTTTAAAAATGGATGAGGAGGAGAGATGCTAGATCCTATTTTGTTCTTTGCCTGATTCATGGGATTCTCTTGTTATGGCTATTGGAGTACTTTTGTTGCCTTGAAAGTTGAGGATGTTGTGGGTTCTTTGCTTTCTGAAGAGATGAGGTGATACAAGAGCATCCCTAGTTTAAGAGCATTCTTGCATCAACCAAAAAAATTTACATTTCAGTTAGTTTGCATTTCAATTTGTTTCTTTTCATGTTCCATTTCAGTTTAGGCAGTTCAGTCAGTAGTAGTTTCTGTATTTTGGTCCACATTCTATCGCAGTTGCATTCCAGATCTTGCGGAGCTGGACTTAGCATATAGATTAATTCATGCACATCATATCCAAATTTCAGATCATTTGGTTAAGGTACCGGAAAGATATCACTATAAGAAGATCGAATGTTTTCTCATAACAGAGCATCTTGACAGTCTCACTTAATTAGCTAAAGGAGAAGACTTGCAGAGCATTTCATGACTTGTGGAGCTAAAAGACACATCATTCAATGATCTATCGTTTATGTCCAACCTTCCCCGAGATCCACACATCATTCCATTCATTTGTAGAGGAGTTCTATTCATTTAGGTCTGACCTATCCATGTACACACATTACAGCTCTTAATTGGAGTTTATGATCTTTCTTGTCTGATGTGGAGGAATCTTTGGCTCTGGAGATGATATAAAATGATGTAATAGATGCCTAGGAAAGCATTCTTGATAGTTCTGATTATTTAGAAGATAGATAGTTTGAATTTTCATGAAGAAGCTTCAAAGCTATATCTTGTGTATATTTTGATAGTCTATAATCTGGCCTATGAGCCCTAATTGTAAGCACGTATGTTGCCGGCCAATCTGTATTTGAATTCTATGATATACTAAATGAATGAATCTTCATTTACTTCATATATTTTAGTTGTTTCCATTGTGTTTACGCTAGCTGCACGGTCTGGATAGTTCTCTTTGAGGACCCTTCTAATCGTGACTGCACCAAGTGGTATCAGAGTGAAAGTTTGAATCTTTGGGAGTGAATTGAGTGAATTGGCAAAGGAATCTCATTAGATCTTGTTGTGGACAAATCACAGAATCTTAGGCAGGTTACTTGTGTCGCAACCGATCGCCGATTGTGAGATAGTTGTCACCTTGTAGTCCGATCGCCGAACTTGAGGCAGTTTACACTTCATCCGAGGAAGATGCTACTGAGGAGAATCCATGTTGTTGGAACAATGGCTAGTAGGATGGATGAGATGATGGAAATGATGAAAACCATAAGAATTTGATTGGATGCTATTGAGGAAGATAGGCGAAGAGGATTGACACCTAGACCTAATGTTGAATGTGACGACGAAGAGGAATTTCAATCTATTGAACAAATTGGTGAAACCCTAGGAGGTGATAAAGAAGAAGAATTAGATCAAGTTAAGATGTTGCAATCTATTTCAAAGATCAAGAAGAGACCTAGAGTTGATGTACCAAATTACATTGGCAATTTGAACCCTGAAGAGTTGATTGATTGGATAAACGACATGGAAGAATACTTTGAGTATGAAGAAGTTGAAGATCTAGAGAAGGTGAAATTAGCAAAGACAAAGTTGAAAGGACATGCTGCTATATGGTGGAAAGAAATTCAGTTGGATAGAAATAGAAGAGGAAAAGAAAATATTACAAAATGGCATAGGATGGTGACAAAATTGAAGAACCAGTTTGTACCTGCTGACTATGAGTTAGAATTGTTGAAGAGATTGCAAAACCTGAGGGGAAAGGAGAAATCTGTAAAGGAGTATACTGAAGAATTTCATAAGATGATCATAAGGACAGGACATAGTGAAGCAAGCAAAGAGAAAGTGGCTAGATACATCAATGGACTGAGATTGAATATTCAAGAAGAACTAAGTTTGGTGAGGATGACAACACTAGAAGAAGCATATCAGTTTGCCCTGAAAGTTGAAGAGAAGCTGAATAAGAGGCATGATCAGAGACAGAGAGGTAGAGGAGGTAAATTTTAGAAAGGTAGAACATTTTCTGGAGGAGAAAGATCTAATGTGGAGTAGAACAGACAAGAAAATACATTCAAGGAGGACAAAGATAACAATGCATACCAGAGAGATGAAAGAAATTTCTATTGCAAAGGAAGCCCTAGTCCGTACTAGAGTGAAGGATATAGAAGAGAAGGAAGAGGACCTAATAGGAGAATATTCAGAGAAAAATGTTTCAAGTGTGGAGGTGAAGGACATAGAGCATTTGAATGTAATCAGGGAGTACAAGCAAGAGGATAGAGAACAGTGGGAGAGTAGCCTGTGTGGAAGAAGAACCTGTTGGATCACCAAGTTCAATTGGTAAACCTGAGAAAGAAGAATCACTTGTGATGAGGAGATAATTATTTCAAGAAGAGACAAATGAGGAACCACCGCAGAGGAAAAGTTTGTTCAGAACCATATGCAAATCAGGAGGTAAATGTTGTAAAGTTGTAATTGATAGTGGTAGTTCTGATAACCTAGTTTCAAAAGAGATGGTAACTAAACTAAAGTTGGAAAGATTGAAACACCCTAAGCCCTATCAGATAGCATGGATTCAAGATGATCATAAGGTACTGGTGAGTGAGAAATGTTTGGTGAAATTTCATATTAGATATTATCATGATGAAGTATTGTGTGATATTATGCCTATAGATGTATGTCATATCTTGTTGGGTAGACCTTGGCAGTATGATAGAAATGCTATACATGATGGGAGAAATAATACATACACTATAACATCAAATGGAAAGATAATTACTTTGATTCCATGGAAGATGATCCTAAAAGTGAAGTATGTGGGAATTCTAGAATTTGTCTTAGTAGATGGAAGAAAATTTCTGGATGGATTGAGACATGAGAATGTGTTATGCTTTGATTCCTAAGAAGCCTGAAACCTTGAAGGAGACTGAAGAACCACAACCGTAAGAGATAACTGAGTTGTTGATAGAATATGAAGACATCATATTAGATAATGTACGTGAAGGATTGCCACTAATCAGGAGCATTAGTCATCACATGGATCTTATACCTGGAGCTAGTTTGCCTAACAAAGCAACACACAGAATGACACCAACAAAGAATGAGGAATTGAATAGGTAGATACAAGAATTGTTGAGGAAGGGTTTGATCAGAGAAAGTTTGAGTCCTTGTGCAGTACTTGCAGTATTATCACCAAAGAAAGATGGAGAATGGAGAATGTGTACAGGCCCTAGAGCAATAAACAAGATCACAGTTAAGTATAGATTTCCTTTACCTAGGATGGATGATATATTGGATTGTTTGAGTGGAGCAAAATATTTCACAAAGATAGATTTGAAGAGTGGATACCATCATATTAGAATCAGAGAAGGAGATGAATGGAAGACTGCTTTCAAGACGAATGAAGGATTGTATGAGTGGCTAGTGATGCCTTTTGGATTGACAAATGCACCTAGCACTTTCATGAGATTGATGAATGAATTTTTGAAGAAATTCTTGGGTAAGTTTGTTATTGTATATTTGGATGACATTCTGATTTTTAGTAAGACAAAAGAAGATTTGCAGCACCTTAGACAAGTATTGCAGAGACTGAGAGAAGATAAATTGCTGATAAACATCAAGAAGTGTAGTTTCATGAAGGAAGAATTGGTATATTTGGGATTTGTGATTTCTGCAGAAGGATTGAAGATGGACCCTGAGAAAGCAAGAGCAATTGTTGAATGGCCTACACTGGAGAGCATTGGAGAAGTCAGATCATTTCATGGATTAGCTAGTTTCTACTGGAAGTTTATCAAAAATTTTAGTTCAGTTTGTAACCCTATGACAGAGACAATGAGAGGTGATAGAAAAGATTTCAAGTGGACATCAGGAGTAGATAAAAGTTTTGAATTATTGAAGCAGAAAGTGATAGACAAACTTGTTTTGGCATTACAAGATTTCAATAAGGTATTTCAAGTAGATTGTGATGCAAGTGGGAATGCAATAGGAGCAGTGTTAAGTCAAGAAGGTAGACTTGTAGCATATTTCAGTGAAAAGTTGAATGATGCAAGGAGAAGATATTCAATTTATGATCAAGAATTCTATGCCATAATTCAAGCCTTGAAGAAGTAGATACATTACTTGTTCCCTAAGGAGTTTATGTTGTATACAGATCATCAAACTTTGCAATATTTGAATAGTCAAGGTAACTTGAATCAGAGACATATGAGATGGGTAGAGTTCATGCAGAGTTATACATTTGTATTGAAGCATAGGAGTGGAAAATCAAACAAAGTTGTGGATGCATTAAGTAGGAGAAGAAACTTGTTGACGAAGATGAGAGTTGAAGTGATAGGTTTTGATGAATTGAAACATATGTATGATGGAGACATGGATTTTGCATAACCTTGGAAAGCATGTAAGGAACCTGTTGTGATAGATAGGAGTAAGTGGTTGGACTATTTCATTCGGGAAGAGATGTTGTTTAGACGAAATCAGTTGTGCATACATAGGATTTCCATGAGAGACAATTTAATCAAGGAGAAACACAGTGGTGGATTGGCAAGACATTTTGGCATTGATAAGATAGTAGCTTTGGTAAGTGAATATTACTTTTGGCCTCAAATACATAAGGATGTTAGGGAATTTGTGCAGAGTTGCAGAGTTTGTCAAGTTGCAAAAGGAAGTAGTCAGAATACAGGATTGTATAAACCTTTGACAGTACCAGAGAGACCCTAGGAAGACATAAGTATGGATTTTGTAATTGGATTGCTGAAGACACAAAGAGGACATGATTAAATATTTGTAGTGGTGGACAGATTTTTAAAGATGGCACATTTCGTACCTTGTAAGAAGACAACTGATGCAGTGCATGTAGCTAACCTATTTTTTAAAGAGATTGTGAGGTTACATGGATTACCTAAGAGCATAATTTTAGACAGAGACACTAGATTTCTTGGCTATTTTTGGAAGACACTTTGGAAGAAGATGAAAACAGATTTGAAGTTTAGTTCAACATTTCATCCACAGATAGATGGACAGACAGAGGTAGTGAATAGGAGTTTGGGAAACTTGTTGAGATGTTTGGTTGGAGAGAAGGTAGAAAGTTGGGATTTGATTCTTTCACAAGCAGAGTTTGCATACAATAATTTAGTGAATAGGAGTACTGGAAGAACACCTTTTGAGATTGTTACCGAAGTAAACCCTAGAGGAGTTGTAGAGTTGAGAGATATCAGTATGGAAGAGAAGAGGAGTGTAGAAGCAGAAGAATTTGTAGAACATATGGAGATAGTGCATAATTAGGTGAAGAAGCATTTGGAAGAAATGAATAACAAGTATAAGGGACATGCAGATGAGAAGAGAAGACATAAAGAATTTGAAGTTGGAGATGAAGTGATGGTGTACCTTAGAAAAGAAAGATTTCCAGTTGGGACATATAACAAGTTGAAGATGAAGAAGTTTGGACCTTGTAGGATACTCAGAAAATTTGATTTAAGAAATGCATATGAAGTGGAACTACCAGAGACATTGGGTATTTCACCTTTTTTCAACATTGCAGACCTTTACCAGTATCATGAAGTAGAGTTCTATGACAACATTAAAGAAGACTTGAAGAAGCAATTACCACAACAAGCATCGGAGCAGAATGAAGACATTTTGGATAGCAGAGTTGGACACAGCACCAGAGGAAGACAATACAAAGAATACCTTGTGAAGTGGAAAGGTAGATCAAAAGAAGATTCATCATGGATTTCTCAGGCTCAGGTAGACTGTCTTGGTTTCCCTCTAGCCCCAGCAAGGTGAGGGACTCGCTTTTTCAATAACCCCAAATGTCTGATACAGGAGCATCCCTGGTTCAAGAGCAATCTTGCATCAACCAAAAACATTTGCATTTCAGTTTATTTCTTTTCATGTTCTAGTTCAGTTTAGGCAGTTCAGTTAGTAGTAGTTTCTGTATTTTGGTCCGCATTCTACCACAATTGCATTCCAGATCTTGCGGAGCTGGACTTAGCATATAGATTCATTCATGCACATCATATCCAAATTTTAGATCATTTGGTTAAGGTACCGAAAAGATATCTCTATAAGAAGATCAACTATTTTCTCATAACATAGCATCCTGATAGTCTCACTTAATTAGCTAAATGAGAAGACTTGCAGAGCATTTCACGACTTGTGGAGCTAAAAGACACATCATTCAATGATCTATGGTTCGTGGCCGACCTTCCCTGAGATCCGCACATCATTCCATTCATATGTGGAGGAGTTCTATTCATTTAGGTCTAACCTATCTGTGTACACATGTGATAGCTCTTCATTGGAGTTTGTGATCTTTCTTAGCTGACGCGGAGGAATCTTTGGTTTCAGAGATGATATAAAATGGTGTAATAGATGCCTAGGAAAGTAGTCTTGATAGTTCTAATGATTTAGAAGATGGATAGTTTGAATTTGCATGAAGGAGCTTCTAAGATATATCTTGTGTATATTCTGATAGTCTATAATCTGGCCTGTGAGCCCTAATTGTAAGCCCGCATGTTGCTGGCCAATCTATATTTGAATTCTATGATATACTGAATGATTGAATCTGCATTTGCTTCATATATTTTAGTTGTTTCCATTGTGTTTACTCTAGTTGCATGGTCTAGATAGTTCTCTTTGAGGAACCTCCTAACCATGAATGCACCATGAGGAGGAAGGTATCCATCAATGCCAAAGAGGCCCTAAATGTTCATGGAAGACCTAAAGAAAAAGGAAAGAAGAGCGAGAAGCGTGACAAATCCAAGTCCAAGGGGAGATCCAAATCTCCTAGAAATTCCAAAGTTATTTGTTGGAACTATGGTAAGTTTGGACACTTCCGTAAGGAGTGTAAAGAAGAAAAGAAGAAGAAATTTGATTCTGGTTCTAAGTCTGAGAAGGAAGATGGTGATGCATTCATTATAGCTTTGGCCACTCATGCAGGTAATGATGCATGGTTAATTGACCTAGGTGCATCTTTCCATATGACCCCTAAAAGAGATTGGTTTTTTGAATATGAAGAATTTGATGGAGGTAAGGTGTACTTGGGTGATGATTCTCATTTAAATATTGTTGGCTGTGCTAAAGTTAATATCAGATTTGTTGGTAGAGTAAAAATGATCAATAGTGTCTTGCATATCCCTAGATTAGCATGAAATTTATTATCTATGAGCAAACTAATAGATGCAGGTGTGCAGGTAGTCTTTCCTGATATTAGATTCAAGATGGTTAGAGGTGCTATGGTGATCACTAGAGGTGTCAAATTTGGCACATTGTATAAGCTTGATGCATGCACTATTGAGTGCAATAGTACATCTATGAAAAACAAGTCTATGACTACTTCATTGGAAAATGAGAGGGTTTCATCTTCAACGGATGGTCATGGCTTTTGGGTATCTAAGGGTGCTCTTTCTTCTAAATCAAAATTGCCTACAAAGAAGACTATGTGATGGCACCAAAGATTAGGCCACATTGGAGAAAAGGGTCTAAGGACCTTGAAAAATAAAAACCTTGTTGACAGGTTGATTGATTGTAATCTTGATTTCAATTTTTGTGAGCATTATATTTATGTTAAACAAAACCACACTTAGTTTTACTCGAGTTCTCATTAATCTTGTGGTGTATTGGATCTTATTCATTTTGATGTGTTTAGTCCTGTAGATGTTCCTTCTATTGGAAAATTCACATATTATGTTACATTTATTAATCATTATATCAGAAGGACATGGGTATGTATTCTAAAGAGTAAATTTGAAGTTTTAAGTTGATTTAAAATATTTAAAGCAATGGTTGAGTTGCAAACTAGAAAGAAAATAAAATGTTTGAGAACTGAAAATGGTGGTGAATTTTACTCTAATGATTTTGACAAATTCTGTAAAGATTGTGGCATTCAAAGACAAAAGACAACTATGTATTCTCCACAACAGAATAGAGTTGCAGAAAGAATGAACATGACACTAATTGAGAAGGATAGGACTATGCTTAGTGGTGCTCGTCTAGAACAAAGGTTTTGGGCTGAAGTTGTTGCCACTGCTTGCTACCTGATTAATAGGTCTCCTACATCAGACCTTGTTGATAAAATACCTATGGAGGTGTGGTCAGGTCACAAGCCTTCATTGAGACATCTTATAGTTTTTGGTTGTGAGGCATATGCAAATGTGCCAAAGGAGAAGTGAATAAAGTTGGAGAACAACGGTGTGAAATGTATCTTCATCGGGTGCAGTTATGGTGTGAAAGGATACAAGCTTTGGGATCCTATTGCACACAAGGTAATATATAGAAGTGTGATTTTTAGAGAAACTAGGCCTTCTTTTGTTACATTACAGCTAGAACAAAGTGAATAGAAAGATATGATTCAACTTTGTTCTATGCCTGAGAAAGTTGAATCGAGGCCCCTAGATAGACAAGAAGTTGAGGAGAGCTCATCTAGCTTTGAATCTTCAGAAGAGGAGGAAGAACCTCTAAATCAGCTTGTTTGAAGGTCTACAAGGCATAGACAACCACCTAAAAGGTATTCACCTGATGATTGAAGATGTATTTTGCTTTGAATACTAACATGGATGAATAGATATATGTAGAAGAGGCATTAGACATGAATGATCAAGAGTCCTAGAAGATTGTTATGGATGAAGAAATGATAGCTTTGAAAAAGAATGATACATGAGATCTAGTACCATTGCCTGAAGGACGGAAACATTTTGATTGCAAATGGGTGTTCAAGAAAAATATTAGTTCAAATAGAGATATTGAGAAGTACAAAGCACGATTGGTTGTAAAAGGTTACTCTCAGGTTAAGGGTGTTGATTACAGTGAGATATTTTATCTTGTTGAAAAATGACATCCATTAGATTCATTCTTTCTATTGTTGTAGCTTATGATCTAGAGGTTGAGCAAATGGATGTGAAAATGACTTTCCTTCATGGTGATTTGGAGGAGGATATTTTTATGATATAGCTAGACCACTATGTGGTGAATGGTTTGTACATTGAAATAATATTTATATGGCCTCAAATAGAGTCCTAGCATGTGGTACCAGAAATTTGATACATATGTGTTAAGTTTGGGATTTAAGCATTCTAAATCATATCACTGTGTTTATTATAAATCTGATGGTGATCGTTTCTTATTTATTGCATTATATGTTGATATGTTATTTATTTGTAAAGGGAAATGAATGAGTTCAAAAATAAAGTCTCAACTTGTAGCTAAATTTGAAATGAAAGATCTTGGTGCAGCTAAACACATTCTTGGGATGGAAATCAAAAGAGATAGAGTAAATAGAAAACTATGGCTTGGCCAGAGTAAGTATGTTAATTCAATTTTACAGAAGTTTAACATGCAGGATTGTAGACCATTGTGTGTTCTTCTTATAGTTGGAACGAAGTTATCTACTTCACAATGTCCAACATCCCCATCAAAGATGGAAGACATGAGTAGAGTGCCTTAGTAGAGTGTAGTTAGAAGTTTGATGTATGATATGATCTGTACTAGACTAAACATTGCCCAAGCAGTGGGAGTTCTTTCTAGATATATGTCTAATCTTGGTAGAGTTCATTGGGATGTAGTTAAAAGAGTCTTCAGATATTTGCAGGGTACCTCAGATTATTCCTTGTGTGATCATGGTAATTTGATAGGAGACATGAATTCCCTTGATATTCGTAGTTATGTGGATTCAGATTGGGCAAGTGATGTCGATAGTAGAAGATCCACTAGTGCTTATGTGTTTACTTTATTTGGTGGTTCAATTAGCTAGACGAGTAAGTGACGAGTTGTGGTTGCTTTGTCTACTACTGAAGCTGAGTATATGGTAGCTACTCATGCTTGTAAAGAAGTCATTTGGCTTAAGAGACTGTGTTCATATATTAGAATAAAATAAGGTGCGGTGATAATTTATTGTGACAGTCAGAGTATGATCTGCCTAGCTAAGAACCTAACATTTCATGCTAGGACCAAGCACATTGATGTACAGTATCATTTTGTCAGAGCTATGGTCGAGGATGACAGGGTGAAGCTAGTTAAGGTAGAGACTTTGATGAATATTGTAGATTCATTAACTAAGCCTGTAGACACCTTAAAATGTCCTAACCATTTTATTGTCACCCGACCTTAGCCATTTTATTAATTTATCCCCCAATTAATTAATTAAATTTTATTTAGTTAATTAAATCCCTTAGCCACCTACATTGAATTAATTTAATTAATTCAATATTTATCCTTTTCTAACGTTACCCATATTAATTAAATAAATACAAAATATTTATTTGGTTAGTATTCCTTTTTCAACTTAATCACATCCTTAATTAATTAAATAAACTCACTTTATTTAATTAATTATTCCCATTCACATGACTCCCATAGCCCAAATAAAAAATTAAATAAATCCCTCATCCCACCAAGTGTCACATTATTCACCCTTCACTTAACCCCTTCACATGACTTGCCAATTTAAATAGTTTTTATTTGAATTGGGAGCTAATTATTCTCCTCCCTCCACTTGTCACATGACTACGTTGTCACATGCACCTCTTAGCCTTTTTATTCTAATTTAAAATTCATCTCTCTTCTCCATCACACACTTGTTACAAAGCTAATCTTGTCATTTGCATGATTAATCTCAGCCGTCCACCTACCAAAAGTCAAAATCAAATCTCATCCCTTCACTTCAACCAAGCCTTTCTATAAATACAGCCCTCTTCTAAGCCATTTGACAATCCATCTTGAGCATATCATCATTCTACCAAAAATCCATTTGCATCTTTGAGCTAGGGTTTTTAGTGACTTGCATTGCATGAGGGCATTTCATATTTTAATCTTGAGGGTATAGCTAGAGTGTTTTGGGTGTGGCATTCTCAACCCTATCAATGGATTGTGAATTGATTTGAAGATATAGCTAGAGTGTTTTGGGTGCAGCATTCTCAACCCTATCAATGGATTGTGAATCGATTTGAAGGTATACTTGATTTGGTTTATTTGCATTTCTTGTGTTTTTCCTTCATTGCGATTTTCATGATGTCAGATGTACAGTGTCATTTTGTCAGATATATGGTCAAGGATGGCAGGGTGAAGCTAGTTAAGGTAGAGACTTTGATGAATATTATTGATTCATTAACTAAGCATGTGACCACAGAGAAGTTCAGATGGTATTCAGAGTCTATGGGCCTCTCGGCCCCTAGCAATTAAATCATGGTGTTGATACTCCCTTTGCTCTTGCAAAGTGTTTAACAAGTGAGAGAATGATAGGAAATGTGTCTCAACCTTACAATTACAAAAAGTGTGATTTTTTGGTTAGAAAAATAGAAAAAATCAATTTTTGGGCTATAGGGAACTGGTTTTTGTCCAGAATAAAATTTTCAGGCAGTCTGCACTACCATTGGTGGTGCTCGGTCTGTGGATCTTTTCAAGCTCTTCAATTTAAAAAAACACCCAATCGGCCTCATGAATCAAAAGTTATGGTGTCTTGAAGTTGGGCCTCCTGTATTGGAAAATATAAAAACGAGTTAGACACAAAAAAGAACTGTAAGGGGGAGTTACACGTGTTGGTGCGTGTTTTGACACATCATAAGGCATCTTTGATTGAAGATAATGAAACCATAAGAATTTCGGTCCCACTTTTGGGTGGTTTTAGCTCATGGTTTTGTAATTACCGTTTGACGGTTTCATGTATTATATCTCCTATATATTAGGTGCTTGAGATGGATGTTGTGTGTGAGAGTCTTGTAGATGTTGAGTTGCCTCCAGATATCTGGTTGGTGATACTCATGTATGAAAGATTGCTCTACAAATATATTGTAATCTTGTTGATTTATGAATAATATATTGGGCGGCTTTTGGAGTGTGGGGTTTTTCTCTCGAAAGGGTTTTCCCCACGTAAATCACTATATGGCATGATTGATATTTATGTCTATTTCTGTATAATTTCTATAACTATTGTAAAGATTTGAAAAGTTTTGCATAACCCCCCTCTCAAGATTAGTGTAGGAAGTTGTTCCTCTATTTTAGCTTCCTTACAAGTGGTATCAGAGATTGATCACCTTTGTTTTTAGTTGTGGGTTGTGGGGTTTTTTGAAAGAACAATTTTCACATTGTTAGCATCCTTCACCCATTATTTACTTTACCCATGTACTGATTATTAGATGTTATATCTATCATTCCAGATGATCTTATCAATTAAATATTTCATGTACTTCCATGCTCATATCTTTAGGACTACTCTACATGTTTCTATTTATATTGTTTACACCCTATGAGACATGTTTCATTGTGCTCACATGAGTTATCATTATTAGTCACTATATGTTTTTCAGTATCTTGGGACATGAGGAAAAGCAAATTGAGTTAATTGTAGATAAAATTCATGACCTGTATGTGTCCCTTAACATTCGATGTGGCACCCTTTTCCCTCTAGACCACATGGACAAATTTCATTAGAAAGAAACTACCAATTCATATCACTTTTTTTGTGATCAAACGAAGTAATCCTAACACAAAAATTTGCATAAAAGTATCCCTTGAAAGGAAGTTAATAGTGTAAACACTCCCTACACTAATCAATGAGGAGAGAAATGCATAGAAAATATGATCAAACAATTTCAAAAGAAATATACACAATAAAATCATTCACCACTTGACATATTGTTTACCCTAAGAAAACTCTTTGAAAAATAAACTAGCCTCTAAATCTTGAATCAATGTATTCACAATGCCAATCTGCTTACAATACATAAACATGCTCAAACCTTCACATGAGAACAACCAACACAAATTTGAAGAAATGTTGGCAGCATAATCCCTTGCAAATTAATATCATATTACATCTCCATCCTAAGCACCAATATACAGGGGAAGCAAACCAAAAAACCACAAATGGTATACCACTAACCATGATCCAATATGACCCCTAAACCAAGGGCTTATATTTTAATGACCCATGCCATGATGAATCAACATGATATTTTCAAATTGACAAGTGGTCCTTGGTTTATTGGTGAAGTGAAATGACTTAAAAAAAATCCACTAAGAATCAAATCTTGATAAAACTGTGACCTTTTAAAGAGGGGCCAAAAACTTAGCCTAATACATCTTTTTTTGCTGCCACTAATACAAGGAAATGGGTTTGCTTCTGAAAAGTAACAGAAGTTTTAGGAGTGCGATGACTCCATCTCTAAGAGTGAGGTGTGTTAATTCCCTTGTCTATTCAAAATGGGTGGGGAGATCCCCATTCTGTTTTTTGAAACTCTTCTTTTATCTTTAAGAATCTTGTTTCGATATGCCAACCGACTACAGCCAAATCTAAATATATAGGAATAAAAAAAACTGTAAGTGGCGACAGTCTCTTTACTTCTATCAGTATACGTACAACTGTGTCCAATATCAAAGGCAATCTTCAAAAACAGTCACTCAGAAAATTGCTGGACGGTTTTACTTGACCAAATAAAATTGTGAATCCAATCTACGATGGTTTCATCTCCCAATGCATGGAGCGTATTCTTCGATAAAAAAATTAAATTGGACAAGTCTTGGAGACAGTGATGAACCAGCAAGGTCATCTTATACCTGTGAATACATTAAATGCAAGGGCAATCAAAAGGATCTTTCAGATTTGGAGAATGAAGCATAAAAACTTGAACAAAATTTATTTACTTGGCTACTTTCTAAAGGCAAATTAACAGCAATAGATGAGTGTAATCCTTTCCTTCGTCTAGTTAATCACTGTTACCCTTCTCTTGAGGTATAATCATTGTTAAGCCTTTGCTTACGATTCTAAGGTTCAAATTTTCTTGGAGACTAATTGTTCCATTGGATTGCTTTAGTTGTTTCAATTATATCTCCATTCCTTCCATTCTAGATAAGATTTGTTCATCTCACCTGCCAAGAATAACTTTATGGCTTGTGGATCCTTTCCCAAGAAAGGGGTTATCATATGAATTGGGGACGGGCCCACATGACAGGCCTGTTTTTCCTGTCCATTCCAATTACACAGTGAATGGAATTTAAGACCCTTTGCCGTATGAAGTCATTTGGAGAATGATGAATGCATCAGATGAGTACATTATCAACTCATATGCCCTAAAATGAGTACTTAGATCGTGCTAAGTGACAAGAAAAGGATTACCTTGATCTTGTGAGGAGGATGTGCTTGTTTGGATGCTCTTCTACATATTCCAATTTCTTTTTAAAAGATTGGGTGCTCTCTTCCAAATTATGAGCATCTCCTTGCTGTCTTTGTCTTTAGAGGACTTTGTTATATCCCATAGCTCCTTTGTATGTAAAACTAATCATCTTTTCTTTTGATTCAAAGGGTAATCAACTTATTTTCTTATTAATGAAAAGGTGCAAAAATAATCAAATTTGAATTTGTCCTTGGATGTTAGAGCTTCCAAGCTAAGAAAACTAGTAGTTATAAATTTTTTTAATGAATAAGTGTTTATTTATATTGTGGTTTATGTTTGGGTTGAGTTTCTTGGTCTTTCTTTGCTTTGTTGGAATTTTTTAGACCACATTATGACCTCTTTAGGCTCTTTTATTTGTGTTGAGCTAGACAATTTTTTATCTATTTGCCCAAAAAAATGTATTTGCGTTGAGATTGATCTTTCCAAAGATCTAAAGGAGTCGATTGACATTCAAATTGACCAAATGTGACATACCCAAAGGGTGATATAACTTACTTTTCTCAACACTTGTTACATGTGTCAATCCTCTAAACATAAGATTGAGGATTGTCTCCTTGTTATATTTAAAGCCATACCTAGGTAGAAGCCATTAGGGGATACTTCCACTCACAAAAAATAATAGGGTTGGTCGACAGTTCAGAGTTGTAAAACTAATATAAATATTGGGCAAAACCCCCAATTTGCTAATACTATGATGCTTTCAAAACCTTTAGCTACTATAGTCTCAAAACCTTAGGAAAAAGGGAATGAAATTCTCCCTCCTTCTTAGGGAGAGTCTTCTAAGGAGACTAGCAAGCCTAAGTTCATTTGCACTCCATTTTCAGCTAGTATTTTATCCTTTCAGATTGAGAGGTCGGTTCATTCTCCTCCTCCTTCTCCTAGGATTTTTGCCCAATGTTCACACAATCCATCCAAAATCCTCGAGGATGGAGAATATGTGCTAGATAAATGAAGAAATTTCACACTAGTTATTCAATTGGGAATCTTAACCCATCCTCGAAGGGTGACTTTTTCTAAAATAGCTATGCAAATCTAAATGAGCTTGATAGTAATGACATGCCTTTTTAATGAATTTTCTCTCATGGAATCTTTGAAGTCCGAGAGACCTCACAAGAAAATATACAATGTGGAATGTTCGAAAAAGATTTGCAAACCTAGATTTTCTTTGTTTGCAAGAGGTTAAAATTTTAGACTCTTTGCTTTTTGTTGTTTGTTGTGTCATGTGGCCAGTCGGTCATTTTCTATGTAGCAACCATGAGGTAGATTGTGCCAGAGTTGTCACCTTTCTCTCTCTTAAAGGGCAACCACATTTAGTAGATCATGGATGTAACCCACTAATTGAGCATTATGGGATCTCTTGAATGTTGATAATCATTGTTTCTTGATAATTAATGTTTATGGTTCCAATGATGTTGTTGAACAATCCATTCTTTGACAATGGATTGCTAACTCTTTACCTTTAACTACATGGATTGTGTGTGGAGATTTCAACATAGTTGAGGATATGTCTAACAAGTGTGGTACCTTGCCTATGCGCTAGACAATAGATGAAAGAGAAACTTGGTTTCTCATGCATAATAAATTAGGCCTTTTCGATCCCAATATTGGTCATCATCATAACCAGGTTGTGTGGCATATGTGGTTTAACCTCTAGTTGAACTTTGAATGGAAGTTTAGATAGGGCCAGATGTTAGCTCAATCTTTTTTCTCTTTTACTAGCTGCTTTCCTTGCTAGTTGAGCCTTTTGGTGCCTGCATGAACATTCGAGTTTCAAGCAATTAATTTTGTAGGCACCTTCCCAAAAAATCCAAAATTTCTAAGTCTTTGGGCCTTCTCATCATATTTCCAAATATCGGCCTGATATTCTTGTGGGGGGTGATATCTACTTGTCCATCACCCTGATATTTCGCAGGGGGGTCATATTCTGAATATCAGGTGATCTTACGAATATCACCCTTGCCGCTGAATATCACCCCGATGCAACATGATGATGACGTCATCTAAGTCCGATGGGGTCATAGTTGAAATTTTCAGTCCAGCCTGATATTCCAGAGGAGGGGGTCATATTTCTAATATCGGTCATCTTATGAAGATCCCCCTGATATTGCAATATGATGATGACATCATCTGGATCGGTGGGATGCATTGTGTGGTCTTCTGCATGATAGTTATTATCAGCAAGTATTATGAGGATCCCGTCGATCGCTAATGAGGATATGAGTGTGATGATGACATGAATATGATCAGAAGGTTCATCGATGAAGTATTTGGTACACATATGATGAGGAGGATCTTCCTTCGATGCATCAGCAGGTTGCGCCGATGGGGGTGATTTTTCTTATCAGGGTGATGTTTCCCGCAAGGTGATATTTCGCATTAGGGTGATGTGAAATATTGGGGTGATATTTCATATCGGGATATCATGCGGGATGATCGTCATGCATGAGGCAATATCGGTGTGGATGAGGAGATATCATGATGAGGTCTAAACTGGCGTCGTCGGGAGCAGAATCGCCGACTATCATATATGCTCACGACCTAGTTTATAAAGTGTTGGAAAGGTCGCTGTGACATGAATGTGGGATAATTAGTTCCCACATGATTTGAGAAATCAAGGTCATATTTCTTGGCGGGAAAATTTCAAAGGCGCACAGTCCACTGCATTCCCAAGGCTGCGGGTTGGTATGCCATTAATGGCAGATGTTACAGGGTATGGGAGAAGGTGTAGACGGATCAACAACCAGATTGAAGATGTGAATCCCCGGGCGGTGGCACAGGGCTTGAGTTCAACCACTCCCCGTCTCCTCCTCTACCTGTTGCATTCAATGTGTTGAGCGCCATTTCTCATAATGCAATGTATCTAGTGAAATTTTGAGTCAACCGTGTATTTTTAATGCTGAGTGCACCTTCCTTGTTGTATATAGCAGGTTGTGTGACTCATTTTAAAAGGTGGTTGAAGACTTGCGTATTTTGGGAGAAAATAACGAAAAACAGAGCATTTTCTTGGCTGTTGTATCTCTTTGGAGTTTATGAGTTGCATCTGAATGTACATTGCAGATATTCTCAGTTTCATTGTTGTTTCATATGAAAAATGCATTGTGCATGTGTTTACCTGTCTGTCTCCTTTGTTGCATGCCTTCCTTCTAAATTTGGTTGCTAAGGGTTTCATAGATTTTAGGATACAGGTTTCTGTATTGCATGTTTAATCTGTGACCTCCATTCAAGGAGTGGATTAAATTGTCTTAGGTTAAGTATGGAGAAGGTTGTATGTCAACTGGGATGTTTGTAAGTAGAGGCAGTTAAATACCCATCCTTGGGAGATGTTTGTAAGGCAAGCATCAATCTAACCCCTTGAAACTTGAATCCAAAATGCAATCCATTCTTGTGTATACGTCTAGTTGACTCCTTACCCTGGGATAGGCACCGGTATGCTTCTGGTGTAGCAGTTATGTTCCAAAACCCCTGTCTTGCATCTAACCCATCAAATTCAAATCATTCCATATTTCCAACCTGTTAGTTGTAGGAGTAGGATTAGGAGCCCCTGCATACTCTCATCCATAACCAGACACATATGTCCAAGAGTGTTGCTAACCTTGTGATTTGTCACACAAATCTTGGTCCACACATGAGAGTATTCTACCTGTTATCACAAAGCTAAATCTTTCTATCATTGGGTGAGTCAAAGTGTCAAATCTTTAACTAATAGGGATACCCCCCTTGGTGCCACAGAACCAGAAGTAAAGTGGAGGCAGCTCACACAACCTCCTGTATTAGTTGGCCGAATCTGCCTATGCATTGAAACTGGCAAACCCACTGCCGATTCGAGGACCAACAGATGGCGACTCTGCTGGGGAAGAGAGTCAAATAGTGTGACATCATTGCTGGATATCTGGATCTTTCATGTGAATAATGGTGCTCTGCTGGTGGAATGAACTCAGAAAAATATATGATGAGCTTTCAGTTGTTTGAAAATTTATCCTCTTTGGAGAGGTGGCGACTCTGCAAATAAGATTTAAATGCCAATGAAAGGTTGATGTATGTTGTTGTGATAAGAGAATGTTTTGTTCAAGATCGCACCATCTAGATGAGAAAAGGTACCTAGCTCCTTCCCATTTATATTTGTTGTTTTATTGCATAAGCTAGATGCCCAGGGGGAAGCCTTAGGTCTTAGGCAGACATAGGATGTCTAAGAGTGAAATTTATATGAATCCAAATATGTATTCACCCATACTCAGTCAAGAGGGGGGTGAAATGTTGTGTAAAAGAATGGAAGAGATAAAAAATAGGTTGATATTCTTAGAGGCTAGGCAAGCTTAGTTAAATAATAACCCTGTTGTGTCTGCTAGCCAAAATGCTAAACCTCTTGATGGCTCTTTTGATCCTTTGTATGACCAATTAGATTTGTCATGGGTTGATTATCAAGTTG
The DNA here is from genome assembly GCA_027924645.1 of Cunninghamia lanceolata. Classification (NCBI taxonomy): domain Eukaryota; kingdom Viridiplantae; phylum Streptophyta; class Pinopsida; order Cupressales; family Cupressaceae; genus Cunninghamia; species Cunninghamia lanceolata. The sequence continues at coordinate 1,030,668 of BSBN01000792.1, read as the reverse complement.
AAAGTATGCCTGCTCAGATGTATAATCAGATGCCTAGATTTAGTGGACACAGTGTGTGTGATGGGGGTGCACATATCCAAAACTTTCACAGCTTTATGGAAAGACATTCATTTAGAGATGAGGATATGTGGATGAGGTTTCTTGTTAGATCCTTTGATGCAAAAGCTAGAGATTGGTATTTGAGCTTTCTGAAGAGATCCTTTGCCTGTTGGGATGAACTTGTTGACTATTTTAGAGAAGAATTTGCAAGAGAACCTGCTGATCTTGTTACAAGATTAATGGAAATTAGAAAACAAGATGAAGAGCCCTGTATTGATTTCAGTCATGGATTTGCAGTAGCCCTTTCACAAATCCCTGAAGACTTCAGACCTGATACTTCAGCCTACATTGGCGTATATTTTGAAGGTTTTGAGGAGGGCTCTAGTGCATTGTTGAGGGAATTCAAGATAACAAGTATGCAGATGGCATACGAGTTTTTAGAAAATATAGAAAAAATGAGAAATGAACACATGCAGAATTCCCTATCCACAGGTTTTGGTATGATTAACAGTTGTGTAGCTGCAAATGACCAAGTGATCATGGCATCACTTGAAGATAAATGTATAAATGAGAATATAGAAGTTGAGACTACTATATTTGAACATAATGCTAACAACAATGCTCAACTAGATTGTTCACTAATGAATGATGCCAATGAAAGGATCATTGATGACTCCCATTGCAAAGTTGTGGTGTCTGGTTCTGAAAATAATGATGAGGTTATGGACTACAGTGAATACTTGTCTGAATGGGTTTGTGGAGATGATTGTGAGTATTGTGCACAAGATAGAGAAGAAGTCAACAAACAAAGGAGCAATTCCATGTTTGAGCCATTGCCTTTTATTTAGACACATGGAGATGATGAAGAGCAATCAGAGATTGAAACAAGTAGTAGTGCTGAGCATAATTGTTCTTTATTTGATTATAGTTTTGCTTATGGTACACAAGTTGATACTCCTCCACAAGAGAAATTCATTGGTAATGAAAATGCATGTTCTGCTGCCCATGAACTAGTGGCATACCATAATGAAGCTGAAACACTTGGATCAGCCCTTTTTGACACATATGCTGAGGAGGATCTGTTTGAGTATGGTGGGAATCTAAACACTGTTGTTGATAAGGATTCTGCTTCTCATCTTGATGAAAGAGAAACCAACATACATCATGAAGGTTATTGTAGAGAGGTGCTAGAGCTTGATCTTTTCAAGTTTGGTGTAGCTGATGGTTGTGTGCATGATGTACACAAATATGAATTTGAAAGCTTTTTCTTTGATATACCAGCTTATGATACAATGAGCCCTGATGGTCCTAGCTACATGGTGGACTTTGAGTGCTTTCAGTTTTCAGTCCAGCTAGGAGATCATTTTACAATGCACATTGCTGATATAGATGATGATAAGTGCTATATGCCATATGGGATTGCATTGCTTGAAAAATATAACATTCACATGTTGCTTGATGTTGAAGGTTGTTTGCATAAGGTTGATAGTCACAAGCTAAATAAGATGGTTGAATATGCAAATGACAAGGGTTGTTTGTGGATGAATCATGGCAGCATCTTCAGGCTTGATCTAGTGATATTAGATGAGAACCGAGTATTTAACAAAGGGAGATGTAGGTTTTTCTTTTGTTGGTGGCCTTGGGCCACCAAGTGTGATTGGTGATGTAGGTTGGTGCAGTATTTGACTCTGTGCCCAATGGATAGGGGACTGGTCTGCATCCCAGAGATTTGAGGTTCTTGCCATGCTTGCTGGAGGCATGCATCCCTAGACAGAGCCACTATTGGTGCCTGCATGAACATTCAGGTTTCAAGCAATTAATTTTGCAGGCACCTTCCCAAAAAATCCAAAATTTCTAAGTCTTTGGGCCTTCTCATCATATTTCCAAATATCGGCTTGATATTCTTGTGGGGGGTGATATCTACTTGTCCATCACCCTAATATTTCGCGCGAGGGGGTCATATTCTGAATATCAGGTGATCTTACGAATATCACCCTTTCCGTCGAATATCACCCCGATGCAACATGACGATGATGTCGTCTAAGTCCGATGGGGTCATAGTTGAAATTTTTAGTCTAGCCTGATATTCCAGAGAAGGGGGTCATATTTCTAATATCGGTCATCTTACGAAGATCCCCCTGATATTGCAATATGATGATGACATCCTCTAGATCGGTGGGATGCATCATGTGGTCTTCTGCATGATAGTTATTATCAGCAAGTATTATGAGGATCCCACCGATCACTGATGAGGATATGAGTGTGATGATGACATGAATATGATCAGGAGGTTCATCGGTGAAGTATTTGGTATACATATGATGAGGAGGATCTTCCTCCAATGCATCAGCAGGTTGTGCCGATGGGGGTGATTTTTCTTATCAGGGTGATGTTTCCCGCAAGGTGATATTTCGCATCAGGGCGATGTGAAATACCAGGGTGATATTTCATATCGGGATATCATGTGGGAGGATCGTCATGCAGGAGGCAATATCGGTGCGGATGAGGAGATATCATGATGAGGTCTAAACTGGCGTCATCGGGAACAGAATCACCGACTATCATATATGCTCACGGCCTAGTTTATAAAGTGTTGGAAAGGTCGTTGCGGCGTGAATGTGGGATAATTAGTTCCCACATGATTTGAGAAATCAGGGTCATATTTCTTGGCGGGAAAATTTCAAAGGTGTACAGCCCACTGCATTCCCAAGGCCGCGGGTTGGTATGCCATTAATGGCGGATGTTACAGTGTATGGGCGAAGGCGTAGACGGATCAACCACCGGATTGAAGATGTGAATCCCTAGGCAGCGGCACAGGGCTCAAGTTCAACCACTCCCTGTCTCCTCCTCTACCTGTTGCATTCAATGTGTTGAGTGCCATTTCTCATAATGCAATGTATCTGGTGAAATTTTGAGTCAACCATGTATTTTTAATGCTGAGTGCACCTTCCTTGGTGTATATAGCAGGTTGTGTGACTCATTTTGAAAGGTGGTTGAAGACTTGGGCATTTTGGGGGAAAATAATGAAAAACAAAGCATTTTCCTGGCTGTTGTATCTCTTTGGAGTTTATGAGTTGCATCTGAATGTACATTGCTGATATTCTCAGTTTCATTGTTGTTTCATATGAAAAATGCATTGTACATGTGTTTACCTGTCTGTCTCCTTTGTTGCATACCTTCCTTCTTCTGAATCTGGTTGCTAAGGGTTTCATAGAATCTAGGATACAAGTTTCTGTATTGCATGTTTAATCTGTGACCTCCATTTAAGGAGTGGATTAAATTGTCTTAGGTTAAGTATGGAGAAGGTTGTATTTCAGTTGGGATGTTTGTAAGTAGAGGCAGTTAAATACCCATCCTTGGGAGATGTTTGTAAGGCAAGCATCAATCTAACCCCTTGAAACTTGAATCCAAAATGCAATATGTTCTTGTGTATACGTCTAGTTGACTCCTTGCCCTGGGATAGGTACCGATATGCTTCTGGTGTAGTAGTTATGTTCCAAAACCCCTGTCTTGCATCTAACCCATCAAATTCAAATCATTCCATATTTCCAACCTATTAGTTGTAGGAGTAGGATTAGGAGCCCCTAATACTCTCATCCATAACCAGACACATATGTCCAAGAATGTTGCTAACCTTGTGATTTGTCACACAAATCTTGGTCCACACATGAGAGTATTTTGCCTGTTATCACAAAGCTAAATCTTTCTATCATTGGGTGAGTCAAAGTGTCAAATCTTTAGCTAATAGGGATACCTCCTTGGTGCGGTAGAATCAGAAGTGAAGGGGAGGCAGCCCACGCAACCTCCTGTATTAGTTGGCCGAATCTGCCTGTGCATTGGAACTGGCAAACCCACTGCCGATTTGAGGACCAATAGAGCCTTTATTAGACATTCTTCTTTCAAATCATTTTCCCATTCAAGTCCGCGCTGAATGTTAGTATATTATGCCCAAACCATAAAAATGCATTTTTTCATGAATACCTCATTGTTGAGTCACCACCTACCATGACTCACATATAGCGTGTCTGGAATCTGGGCCCACATCCTTGTCTTCAAATAGGGTGGATTGATTGGTCAAATGGTGCAAGAAAATGTACCTCCATATTTTAATGCATCTATGGCCACTAGCTAGCTAGATTTTTGCCATCAAGCTTATGAATCTGCCACTATTAAGATCTGACAAGCCATTGGCAAACTTGAAGCTTGGCCTTTTTCTCCTTCTATACAATGTCATGTTTCTAAACCCTATCGACAAAAGCAACTTGTAGATAATCACTCAGCTAGAGGGGCTCAAGTTAAGGCTTGCATGCACTATCTCAAAATTGGAGATAGAGTATCTAAGGAATTTTTCCTATCTTTAAGAGCTCTCCATTCTTTTCAAGTTATCAAACATATCAAAGAGGGCTCTCAAATCCTTGAATATCTCCCTACCATCACTCAAACTTTTGTTTAGCACTATGACAAGTTTTCAAAGCTCAAGAGCCATCTATAGAGAAATCTAATTCTCTTTAGCAATGTATTCAGGTTGTCCCTTGTAGGGTTTCTCCTACTCATAGAGCTTTGTGTGAGCAACTTCTTACTTAGGAAGACCTTTGTGAGGCAACTTTCTCCATGTCCAATGATATAGCCCCTAGACATGGTGGGTTTCCTTGTGACTTTTATAAAGCTTTATGGGATATGTTTGGTAATGATTTATATAGGGTTTATTTGGAAGCTTATCATTCAAAATCCTTAGGAAATATTATCAACAAAGGAAATATTAAGATCATGCTTAAGGCTAGAGATCCACAGGATATCTGTAATTAGTGACCTATCACCTTGCTTAATGTATCCTACAAGATCATTGCCAAGGCTCTTATTCTTAAGCTACAACATCTTCTTCCTTTGATTGTTAAACTATATAGTAGATTGGGTTTATGAAATCTAGATATATTCTTGACAACATCATTACTGTTTGGGAGGGAATGGAATGGGCCAAGCATTCTCAACAACAAGACATTAATATAAAAATTATTTTTCCAAATGTTATGACTGTATAGAATGGCCCTTTATTCTTTCTATGCCTCATGCTTTAGGCTTTGGTCCCAAATTCTTGAGATCTATTGAAATGTCTTTGTTTACGCTTCTATTTGTATCACTATCAATGGCTATCAATCTTTTGGTTTTGGGATTTTCTGATCCATATGGAAAGTATGTCCTCTTGCTACTACATTATATGTTCTAGTTGTTGAAGGCTTCAGATATCTTCTAGCTCATGCTATTTCAAGAACCTGGGTAATGGTGTTTCTCTTCCCAATTCTCCTCAATAACATGTCAATGGTCATCTCATACATTATTTTTTTCTCTCCCCTCAAGGATGAATTTTTCTTTCAAAAAAGTGCTTCAATGCCTAGATACCTTTTATTTAGCCTTTGGTTCAAGTGTTTAGTGGTAGAAGACTCAATGCTATAGGGAATCTTTTTGCTTAAGTCGACATGGATTAATTACTTTGGTTGGAAGTGGATAGATCATGGAGAGGTCTTCATATTCCTAGGCATTTTCTTTGCTTTTCAGTCTTCTTCTACTACTCCATGGCAAGCTGTTATTAATCAAGTGGAAAATTTTGACCTATTGGATTACTAAACCCCTATCTCTTGCAGGTAAATTTTAGGTTTACTCTAAAGCTCTAGTAGCCACCCATGTGTATTATTCCTCATGTCGGATGCATTACAAAGCTTCTTACCAAAAGATAGAAAAACTCCTTAGAGACTTCTTATGGACCTTTTCACTTATTCTCATAATGCAGGAGCTTGTTCAAATCTAGAGCACTTTTGTTAGCAAACGTATTTGGAAATCTTGGGAAGTTATTAAGCCATGGATTTCTTAAAATGGAAATGGATTGAGTACTAGTTTACCCATCAATCATTTGGCGGTCTCATGTGATCACTTTCTAGGATAATCCTTTTGCTAAAATTCCTTGGGTCCACTCTTTTAAATTTTTAATAATGGTATTAAGACTCTCCCATATCTCTTTTCAAGAACCACCAAGAGTCTTTTTTCTTGTCCTAAAGCTAAAGTGAAGTATAGACTCACCAATAAGGATTTTGAATCCTTCTAGATTGTTGTCAATTCCATTCTTTTAGAAATGTTGCACAAAATTGGGGTTAAAAGTTTTAACCCTTGGAGGAAGGATTGGAAATGGTATCCTAATACACCACTTTGTAATTATGAACCTAATAAAGGTTATGCTTGGATCTCACCATATATGCGTATGGTGCAAAATAGTAATGACAAATGGGCTCTCTAGTCCTTATCTAGTACCTGGTAGTGTATATTTTATACTAGTTGGTAGGCTATTATTAAGCCAAAGCTTGCTCACTTTGCCTATGCATTCTTTATCAGGGCCTTCCTATTGGCTCCAAGTTGGTTCATTTTGGTGTATCCAATCTTTCCCATCCTTTCTATGGGCATCCATAAACTCTCAAACATATGTTATGGTTTTTTACTAGATCTCAACTAGCTTGGCATTAGATTCATGATTTTTCAAGCCCTTTAGAATGGAGCCTTTTTATTGGAAAATGATACTTATAGGAGATTGGCCTAGAATTCCTACTATATATACCCATATTTAGTAGATTTTAGATTGGAAATATTATTTAGTATTTGGAAAGATAGAAACTCTACTCTTTTTATTGGCTATACTATTAATACACATTTCTGATTGTATTCTAAATCTATGATATGTTCCAATGTGTTAATGCAAATACAAGTGCAAGCTAATACCAGTACACTTGAGGTGGCCCACTTATAAGTTCTTCCTAACCACTAGGGTAGTGCTCCTTGTATGGTTTCTAGATTGCACCAAACTCTCCTTCTCTTTCCAATAGGGGTGCATCCTTTGAGCCTTCATCCATTGATTTTCTCCTCATTTCTTCTATAAGAAAAGTAGCAACAAGGGCATCCAACTTTGGATCTATCATTGAACCACTCAGAGAAAGGATTATATTTTCTCATGATTCATGCAAAGAGAAAAGTAACAAAATACACTTATCCTCTTCTTCAAGATTTATATCAATGGATCCTGTTGGAGTTTTTTCCCAAAGTGGATGTTTCCCAATTATCCCTACAAGGTAGCCATCACTCATCAAGATGATTCTCAGGCCAGGAGCCAATAGTACAGGAGATAGACTCTATAAATATCTCCTCTCCTTCTTTAGGCTCTGCAAAACCTAGGGGGTGTTCCCTATTCAACATCTATGAAATATATCTGTAAACTCATTGAGATGCTGACACAAAGCAGATAAATCCTCTCTAATGAAGACTGAAACTGTAAGATAAGTGCAAAGGGGCTAGCTTTGGGCCTTATGTTCAGTTGTGACTTAGAGGATTTTGGGTCCTAAAACTACTTCTAAATCCTACAAATTTGTGAATAATATTCTGATTTAGTTTTTTGATTGGATGCAAGACTAGGACCTTGGATTGTAACCTCAATACCAGAATAGACCGGTGCCTATCTCAGGGCTTGAAGTCAATAGACATACATATGTGAATGCTTACCATAAACTTAAATCAACAATCAGATTCCAAGGAGATTTTTTTAGTATCTGCCTTGCAGATACTTCCCAAGACTGAGTATTCAATCATCCATACTTATAGATATCCTCACTGCAATATTTTTCCCAATGCTTAACCCAAAACATTTAATTTGTTCCTTGAACAAAAGTAAAAGATTAAACATTCAACATAGAAAACCCATGTTCCAGAACCTTGAATAAGCCTTAGCTATTTAGATTCAGAAGAAAAATACACACAACTTGGAGATAGATAACCAAATACATGCAACAAAGCATTACTCATTTAAAAACAACATAAAACTGATACATTTCTGCATAAGACATTCAACAGATGATTCATAAACTCACAAGACACAAGATAGAGCCACCCAGCAAGTCTGTATCTTATTATTCCTCCAAAATTTGCCAAGTCTTCAACAACCATATGGAATGAGCAATACAGTTCCTATATAGACCAGGAATGTACTCTCAGCATTAATCACATGTCATTTCAAAGTTGACTTGATACAAAGAACAACCAAAAGGGCACCAGGAAACATTAATTGCATGAGGGAGAAGAAGAGAGGAGTGGTTGAACTTGGGAGATGTGCAGCCACTTGAAGATCTACCTTGTTAATGCTGGGGAGGATGGTGGTTGGATTGTCAATCCTTCGATTCATATCTATCTTTCCATCTCCATATGTCTTTTCTGTTGGCCTAATGGTTTTGGTGCTTTGCAGAAGCCTGAGATCACTTTTTCTTGCTCGTTCTAATGATTTCTTCGCTCTAAATGCAATTGTACCCTTGAAAATGATAGAGAACACCTTAATTTAATCCATTTTACACTGAGTTCCTACACAACTCTCTGTATTAATGGAGGTTGCATAGGCCATTACTTAGTTCGTGTTGTGGACACTTGGAAATCCTCCTTTTGCAAGTATGAATCTAGGCCATCGATCTTTTCCTTACGTTTCGCAACCTACGGCTCTGATTTGTTGATTGGATTTGACAATCCTTGTCACCTTCTTTGAATAGTCATCGCCCAATGAAAATGGGCCAAATCATCTATACTCTCCCTATCGATCACATCACCATTTGTTTAGACCAGACACGTAGTGCCATTTCACGGTGTCGTAGCCAGAAATGGCCCACCACTTACCGACCACACGCAGGCGTGATTATCCTTCCATGCATCATTCCTTTATATGATTTCCACCCTTTTCTTAGGACATAGCCACATGTCGTAATTCCAGGGCCGAGCAGCAGTAGGTGAACCATTTCTCTTTTGATTCCTTGAAAATGAGCAAAAGCCCTCCACGTGTCCACCATTTGATTTTGCTTCTTCACTAGGATGTAGCTACGTGTCGCACCATCGCGACTGCACAGTGAATATTCTTTGCCAAGATCCTTTCTAGCTTTGACACTTGGCAGCGCACGGTTCATATGCAGGACCTCACCACTTGGATAGATGTCACTTTATCACGGCCACACAAGGGTAGGATGATGTGCTGTGACACTGCGATACACATTTATAAGGCTGCCAAACTTAGGACTTTCGATTTAATTTTTACGAGTGGCAGCGGGTGAAATTAGGACAAGGGGCTAGTCAACTCACGGGCTTCAAGACTTAAGGTCATGACTTAAAGGATCAACAACCGACTATAAACAGTTAGCTCAAGAATATAACAATAAAGTGCATGACCTAAAGAAATGGGACAAAGGGTTTTTGAGATCGAACACTTAGAGATTTTTTAAACATAAAACCCTAACCCTAAAGGGGTACCACCATTGGCTCTGACTGGGGACATGCAAGTGAGAGATTGTAGTGAGAACCAGACAACTCCAAGGCAGACCAGACAAAACTGACTATACAACAATGTACAATATTTACAAACTATATACATTTACTTTACACTGTGCACAGAGATAGACTTACTCATGAGAAGTAGGGTTTAAGGAATTGATCATGCACTGGTAATTCCTGCAATTCACCATTCAGGGCTTGAAGAAAGTATGAATCCTCTCCATGAGTATTGCTATGGACCCATCCATAAGGGCTCAAATTTGCCATGCTTGCCCTTATCTTGACTTCTTGCATTCCAGACAAGGACTAGATCATTAACATGAAACTTCCTTTTTGTGGTTCTTTTATCAAATAGATACTTCACCTTTTGTTGTTTCTTGAGATTTGTCTGGTGTGCTTCTCTTCTAGTCTCATCCAATGCGACCAACTGATTTATCCTTTGATTCATTGGGTCTTCTATTTCTTCATCATTTTCTTGTATAAATTTATACACTGGCAAGAGATTGTTTACTAGAAACTTAGCCTTTGTGCCATATACTAATTCAAAAGGTGACCTCCCAAATGCTTTCTTTACTATCACCCTATCAGCCCATAACGCTAATTTCAACTTTGAATCCCATGCTCTTTTGTTTTTATCAATTATCCTTTTGATGATCTTCATAAGACTTTTGTCACTTGACTCTGCTTGACCATTTCCCTGTGGATGATATGGTGATGCATGGGATAAGTTGATTCCATAATTATTGCAAAAGTCAACAAACTCACCAGATCTGAAACACATGGCATTGTCTGTGACCAATTTTGCAGGCACTCTAAATCTGATAATAATGTATTCTAAAATAAAATCAATCACCACCTTGCTTGTAGCTTTCTTAGTTGGAATGGCCTCAATCCATTTAGTGAAATAGTCAGTAACAACCAGAATCCAACTATGTCCTCCACTTGATTTTTCTAAGATTTCCCCTATAAAATCAATTCCCCATTGCTGAAATGGAGCCTCCACTATTACAGTTCTAAGGGGCAATGCACCTTTATACTTGATCTTTCTAGAAAACTTCTGACAAGGATCACATTTTCTTACCATCTTTTGTGCATCAGAGAAGAGTGTTGGCCACCAATATCTTGCCCTAATAATTTTGTGAGCAGTTGTCTTAGCATTAAAATGTCCACCGCACACTCCCTTATGCATGTCACTCAAGATATTCTTAGCTTGATTTTCATCCACACACTTAAGTAGCACACCATCAAGATTCTTCCAGTACAATTCCCCTTGGACAATAACATACTTAATAGCATGCATCTTCAAAGTTCTCTTTTGATTATCACTGAGATGAGAGGAGCAATTTAAATTTTGTAAATAGTACACAATGTCCCTATACCACTCAGACTCTGACATGTTTGTATCTTTATCCTGAATCATGTTTACTTGGCATGCTTCCAAATTTGACTGTGCCATCAGCTTAGCTAAGCCTTGTCCCCTTACCAATTTTGTAATTTGTATTTCAATGTTAAATTCTTGTAACTTGTTAATCCACCTACATCTTCTTCATGTTACCTCCTACTGAGTGAATATATCCTTAACTGCTGCATGGGGCACATATGCAGTTATCTGAGATCCTACCAAATAGGGCCTAAAGCTTTTAACTTCTCTACTAATGCATAAGCCTGCTTCTCCATGATATTCATACTTCAATTCTGCTGCCTGCAGTGACCTGCTAAAGAAAGCAATAGGCTGTTCAAAATCATCTTCATTTTTCTGTAATAGGCAAGCAACAATTGTGTGAGAGGAAGCAAATGAAAACAACTGAAATGGCTTAGAAAAATTAGGGGACTTTAACACAAGAGCCATTTTGATAGCCTCTTTAATATTCTGAAAGGACTGAGATGCTTCACTTCCCCACTTTATAGTTTCACCCTTTTTCAACATCTTTGAAATGTCCTTTGTAATTTCTGCAAAGTTGGGAATAAACCTTCTAACAAAATTAATTTGCCCAAAGAAAGATTGAATTCCTTTTACCATCTTGGGAATATGAATTCTGTCAATTGTAGCTACCCTCTCAGGATCTATCCTAACTCCATTCTTGGAAACTATGTACCCTAGCAGTTTTCCTTCAATCACTCCAAAAACACATTTCTTTGGATTCAGTGAAACGCCATATTCTAAAGCTCTAGTAAAAATCTGTTCCAAATGCATGCAATGCTCTTCTTCTTTCCTTGAATAGATAGTCAAATCATCTTGGTATACCACTAAAATTGAATCAATCAATCCTGTAAAAGCAACATCCATAGCTCTCTGAAATGTAGCACCTACATTTGTCAGCCCAAATGGCATTCTTACATAAACATAAGTCCCCCATGGAGTTGTGAAGGCAGTCTTATATTGCTCTGATTCTTTCACCTTCACCTGATTATACCCTGAAAATCCATCCATCATGGATAAGAGTTCACATCCTGTCACTTTCTATAACATAGCTTCCATCTTAGGGCAGTGGATAATTATCCTTTAAAGAAGATACATTCAGATTTCTGAAATCTACACAAAGTCTTATGTCTCCATTCTTTTTTCTAACCAGGACAAGATTGTGAAAGGAAGCTAGGTGCGCGGAAATCACTTCCTACACTAATCTAATGAGGAGAGGTGAGTGCAAATTCTTTTTAACCTTTACAATTACAGAATGTTTAACACAACAATGGAGATATTGTAGCAATACACAACAAAAGAATGTAAGATAGAAGAAGAGAGAGATAAGATATAATGTGGGGAAAACCCTTATCGGGTGAAAAACCCCACACTCCAAAACCTGCACAATGTATTAACAAAACTGTAATGGTTTACAATACACTTGCAATGCAAGCTCTTAGGAGTCTTCAACACTCATATCTATAGACAATCTAGCAGCATAACAGTACCTGTTAATCACACATTAAATCTCCTCTCAAAGCACTTGTTTATAAAGAAGTTACAAGGTAAAAAATGAGTCTATCTTGAGATGGGCGTCCAACATGGCCTTATGGCCGAAAAACCACGCTTGGGGACACTTGTCCAACACTGTAGAGTGTTCATGGCAATTGTCATATCACCCCATCCCAAAGAGGTCACCTATTCCCAAGTTGGGCAATGACAGATACTCTTACGACTGTCATAGAATCCGTCATAGCTATCATATCTTACAGCTGTAAGAGAATCTGTCATACACAGGCTAAAAATAGCATATTCTCTTACAACATATCATAACCCTCCTTGGGGAACCCAAAGATGCCTTCTTCTAAGATGCCTTGTGACACATGTCTTCACCTATCATAGAATCTTCCATTTACGACTCTTACGCGTCATAGATTTGTCATAGGAATCTGTCATAATCATTTCAGTTAATATTCCCTTACGCACTACCCAAGATGATGACACATGGCAAAATATTCCTACCACTAAGTGGGATGCCTACCTCCTCATGTGAGGACAAATTTACATGTGATCACCTTCCACGTAGGATGACACATCACCGTGCCAACTACCACAAGATGACAATAAGGATTTGCATCCTAATTACAATAATAGGCAATAAATAAATAAATACAATGAAACAATACAAGGAATTACCAAGGTTGAGACACCTTAATTCCCAACATTCTCCCACTTGTCAAACACCTTGTAAGAGCCAATGGAAATAACATGATTTAACTACTATAGGCCGAGAGGCCCATAGACTCAGAACACCATCTGAACTTCTTTGTGCCCACTAGTTTCCTCAATGCATCCGCAACATTCTTCAAAGTGTCTACCTTCTCCAAATTCACCTTCCCATCCTCTACCATGTCTCACATGAAGTGAAACTGTACATCAATATGCTTTGTTTTGGCATAGAAAGTTGGATTCTTTGCTAGGCAAATCACACTCTGACTGTCACAACAAATCGTAATCTATCCTGCATCAACACCAATATCTGAACACAATCTCTTAAGCCAAATGGCTTCCTTGCAAGCATGAGTTGCTGCCATATACTCAGCTTCTGTCATAGATAAAGCGACCACAGGTTGCCGCTTACTCATCCAACTAATTGCACCACCAAACATAGTAAATACATAAGCACTAGTGTATCTCCTGCTGTCAATGTCACCCGCCCAATCAGAATCCACGAATCCACGATTACAAACAGAATGCAGAAGTCCTGTAGGATTACCATGATAGCATATATGGAATACTCAGAAGTACCCGTCAAATATCTAAACACCCTCTTAACTGCATCCCAATGTACCCATCCAGGATTAGCCATAAATCGACTAAGGACTCCCACTGCTTGGGCAATGTCTGGTCTTGTACAGACCATAGCATACATCAAACTGCCAACATCACTAACATAAGGTACTCTGCTCATGTCCTCGACTTCACTAGGAGATTTTGGACAATCATTAACAGACAACTTTGTCACCAAAGAAACAAGAACACACAATGGTCTACAATCTACCATGCTGAACCTATCCAACACGGTCTTCACATACTTACTCTGGCTTAACCAAAGTTTTATGTTAGCTTTGTCTCTTCTGATCTTCATTCCCATAATGTACCTAGTTGCCCCTAGATTTTTCATCTCAAACTATGTTGACAACTGAGACTTCAAATCAGAAATCATATTCTTACCATTCCCAATTAACAACATATTATTAGCATACAATGCAATAATGAGAATGTGATCATTGTAAAATTTATAATACACACAATGATCTGATTTCGATCTCAGAAATCCAACCGACAACACAAAGGCATCACACTTCGAGTACCACATCCTAGGAGACTGCTTCAAACCATACAAAGACTTTTTCAACTTGCAAACCAAATTTTCTTTACCTTTCTCTATCTAATGCTTTGGCTGTGACATGTAAATCTCTTCCTCCAAATCACCATGAAGGAAAGTTGTTTTCACATCCATCTACTCTACCTCTAAGTCATAAGCTACTGCAAGAGATAATAGGAACCAAATGGATGTCAGCTTTGCAATGGGAGAGAAAATTTCACCTTAATCAATTCCCTCCACTTGTGAGTACCCCTTCGCAACCAGTCTGGCCTTGTACTTTTCAACATTGCCATTTGCACCAAATTTCTTCTTGAACACCCATTTGCATCCAACAAGTTTTCGTCCTTCAGGAAAAGGCACCAAGTCCCATGTTTTATTCTTCTCCAAAGAAGCCATCTCATCTTCCATGGCCTCCTTCCAAGAACCTGCATCTTTCATGCCCATAGCCTCTGTCATAGTTCTAGGCTCATCAGTGTTAGTAAGCAAGGAAAAAGCACAACTAGAATCAAGAAATGAATAACCAAACCTATCAGGTTGCTTCCTTGTTCGTATAGACCTCCTCAATGGCTGAGGTTGAGGTTCTGCTTCTTCTTCTAAGCTTTCAGAGCTACTAGAGCTCTCCTCATCATCAGGTCTCACAGGGTTTGTTAGTTCAGTCTTCTCAAGGGTAGAAGGAAATTGAACCACATCCTCTTTCTTTTATGTTTCTTCTGGCTGTAGAACAACAGGAGAAGGTGTTAGCTCTCTGAAGATAACACTTCTGCTATACAACACTTTTTCAGCCACATGATCCCAAAGCTTGTATCCTTTCACATCGACACCATAGCCAATGAAAATACACTTAACAACCTTGTTCTCCAATTTAGACCGTTTCTCCCTAGGCACATGTGCATATGCCTCACAACCAAAAACATGAAGATGTCTAACTAAAGGCTTCTTACCAGACCACACCTCCATAAGTGTCTTACCAACAAGAGCTAATGTAGGAGACCTGTTTACCAGGTAGCAAGCAGTGGCTATAGCTTCAACTCAAAACTTTTGTTTGAGGCTTGCTCCACTAAGCATACTCCTAGCCCTCTCCATCAGCGTCCTATTCATCCTCTCTGCAACTCCATTTTGTTGCGGGGTGTATGGAGTTGTCTTATGTCTTTCAATCCCTTGCTCTTTACAGAACTTATCAAACTCTGCCAAACAAAACTCACCACTGTTATTAGTTCTCAAACACTTAATCTTTTTACTAGTCTGATTCTCAACAAAAGCTTTAAACTCTTTGAACCAACTAAAGACTTTAGTCTTGCTTCTAAGAAAATAAATCCATGTCCTTCTACTGTAATCATCTATAAAAGATACAAAATATATAGATTTGGAAATCGAAGGAACACTACCAGGACCAAACACATTAGAATGAATAAGGTCCAACACACCAGAAGACTTGTGAGAACTAGAGTAAAACTGAACATGATTTTGCTTTCCATATATATAATGTTCGCAAAAGTCAAACTCGAGATTACAATCATTTAACCCCTCAACGAGGTTTTAGTTTTTCAGGGTTCTCAGACCCTTCTCACCAATGTGGCCAAATCTCATATGCCATAACATTGTCTTTTCAGCAGGAAGCTTAACTTCCAAAGCATGAGCACCCTTGGGTACATAAGATGCATTACCATAAGAATTTGTTACAACAGATTTATTTACTCCTTGTTCAGATGGTGGGGATGAAGTGACTGCAGCTCTTTTCTTTGATTCATAAGAACTATTGCACTATGAAGTACATACCTCCATCTAAAATAGAGTACCTCTCAAAGTACCCTTCATAAGCACCATAGATCCTCTAGTCATCTTGCATTCATCCTTCGAAAAGACAACCTGCACACCTGCATCATTCAACGTACTTACAGAAACCAGGTTCCATGCCATGTGCATAACCCCAATGATCCCCTTCACTCATCCATCATGGAATCAGATTGAGACTCTTCCATGACCAACAATCTTCAGAAGAGAATCACCACCCAGGTACACTCTTCCACCATCAAACTCTTCATACTTCATGAACCAGCTTCAATGCGAGGTCATGTGGAATGATGCACTAGAATCTATCAACCACACATCATTAGATGCATGGGTGGCCAGGGTTGCGATGAAGGCATCACCATCATCTTGTGACTTGTCAGAATCTGAATCTGGGGCATTCTTCTTCTTCTTCTTCTTTTCCTATTTGCATTCCTTTCAGAAATGCCCAGTTTTGCGACATTTCCAACAGAGAGCCTTGGACTTTTTAGGAGATTTGGATCTCCCACGGGATTTGGATCTACCCTTCTCAGCTTTCTTGTCCTTCTTTTTCCCTTTCTCCTTGGGTCTTCCATGAACCACAAGAGCTTCTTTGGCTGCTTCAAAAGACTTTCTCCGCATCTCTTCAGATCATAGTGAAGATACCACTTCATCCAATTTGAAATTGGATGTGGTGCTCCCAATAGCCATAACAAGTTGATCTCGTGAGTTTGACAAAGAACAAAGCAAGGTCATACAACGATCCTCCTCCTCCATCTTCACACCAACAGATGTCAATTGTGCAACTAACATGTTCAAAGCATTCAGGTGATCTGCAATAGATCCTCCATCCTCCATCCTCAGAGAATACAACTTCTTTCTCAGAAAAAACTTGTTCACCTGGGATTTGGCTTGATAAACATCTCCAAGCTTCTTCCAAAGATCTTTCGCGGTCTTCTCCTCATGGACATTTAACAGGACAGAATAAGTTAGACTAATTCTTATGAGACCCTTAGCCTTCCAATCTTTGAGATACCAATCAGCTTGTGCCATTGTGGTTGGTTTTACACTGGATACGGTTTCCCATAGGTCTCGATCAACAAGCATGTCTTCCATCTTAAGTTTCCATAACTCAAAATTCATGCCATTGAATTTCTCCACTTCTTCCGAGAGTGCCTGCCATCTCCTTCCTGTAACAAGATTACAGAATACTCTACACAAAGCTCCCACTCAACCTAAGATTAGCTCAAAAAATCCCTACCCAACAACTAGGACCAAAGGTGATCAAGCTCTGATACCAACTAAAAGGAAGCTAGGTGTGCGAAAATCGCTTCCTACACTAATGTAATGAGGAGAGGTGAGTGCAAATTCTTTTTAACCTTTACAATTACAGAATGTTTAACACAACAATGGAGATATTACAGAAATACACAACACAAGAATGTAAGACAAAAGAAGAGAGACAAGATATAATGTGGGGAAAACCCTTATCGGGTGAAAAATCCCACACTCCAAAACCTACACAATGTATTAACAAAACTGTAATGGTTTACAATACACTTGCAATGCAAGCTCTCAAGAGTCTTTGACACTCATATCTTGAGACAATCCAGAAGAATAACAGTACCTATCAATCACACATTACATCTCATCTCAAAGCACCTATTTATAAAGAAGTTACAAGGCAAAAAATGAGTCTATCTTGAGATGGGCATCCAACATGGCCTCATGGCCCAAAAACCACACCTGGTGACACTTGTCCAACACTGTAGGGTGTTCATGGCACTTTTCATATCACCCCATCCCAAAGAGGTCACCTATTCCCAAGCTGGGCAATGACAGATACTCTTACGACTCTTGTGACTATCATAGAATCTGTCATAGCTATCATATCTTATAGCTGTAAGAGAATATGTCATACACAGGCTAAAAATAGCATATTCTCTTACAACATGTCATAACCCTCCTTGAGGTGCCCAAAGATGCCTTCTTCCAATATGTCTTGTGACACATGTCTTCACTGTCATAGAATCTTCCATTTATGACTCTTACGCATCATAGATTTGTCATAGGAATCTGTCATAACCGTTTCAGTCAATATTCCCTTACACACTATCCAAGATGTCGACACATGGCAAAATATTCCTACCACTAAGTGGGACACCTATCTCCTCATGTGAGGACAAATTTACATGTGATCACCTTCCACGTAGGATGACACATCACCATGCCAACTCCCATAAGATGACAATAAGGATTTTCATCCTAATTACAATAATAGGCAATAAATAAATAAATACAATGAAACAATACAAGAAATTACCAAGGTTGAGACACCTTAATTCCAAATAGATTGGACACCCAAGTTGAGTGTTTGATAGGCATTATTATTCCAACCTCCCTGAGCTTCTTAAGTTCTTCCTGCATATTTGGAACTAAGGTAGGATTAATAGGCCTCTATTTCTGTTTAAATGGTGTAGCTCCATGCCTCAATGGGATCTCATGCTGGAATAAATATTCTTTATAGGCCTCCAGGTCTTCATATGACCATGTAGAGACATGCTTGTACTTCTTCAACAGTGCTATCAACATATTTCTGATGTGTGGTTTAAGTTGTTTACCAATGTACATCTTTTTTTGGGGCATGAGACGTTCCCAAATTTACTTTTTTTAAATCATCTTTACTTGTGGGAGATGCCTTGGTAATGAGCTGACCCCTGCTATCAAATGCTCTTTCTAAAGCTACTAACCCTCTAGGAATCTTATTTGTTTTAAGTTGTATCACTTCTTTCCCCAAAAGAGTCTCTTTTCCATCTATTACTTCTACAAAGTTTTGGAAATCAATCCCTTGACTTTCATATTCATCTATGCAATGCAAGAATCTCAACAAGTCTTTATCATCATCAAACACTTGCCAACTGCATATGTTGTCCAGTACTGCAGGTCTGATTTTAACTTCAACATTTGTAATCTGCCATGACATTTTTTGATCTTTCTACCCAATTTATTGGAATGCATCAAATAATTTAATAGTATCCAAAACAACATGCTTATATTGTTTCAACCTCTTATTTTTTGAAGCGTACTTATTATTTTTTGAAGCATACTTATCCCTTACTTGAGAAACTATCAACTCTGAGTCTCCAAACACTTTTAACATCTTAATTCCATGCTTCAATGCAACATTCAATCCTAGTAACAGAGCTTCATATTCTGCAACGTTGTTCATGCAGGCAAACTTTAGTAAAAAAAGAGAATTTAAGGATCTTACCAGTTGGAGACAGAAATACCACCCTAGCACCTGACCCTTCCTTTGAACATGCTCCATCAAAGTACATAGTCCATAGTTCATGCTGATCAAACGCTTCAATGCAAAGCTCCTTTCTATTTTCTTGATTATCTGAGACAATTTTGAAATTTTCATAGTCAGTGTCTACAAAACAAACCTGATCTTCTAGTTCTTGATCTTCAACTGTCTCTGGTGACCTTTCTTCTCTGACCGACTTAACATCCTTGTCATTCATAGGAATCATGGCATATGACAGGTCTAATTGCATACTTCCTCCAATCAGTGCAGCCCATTTTCTTGACAGCAGCATGCCATACTGTGGCTTTATATCAACTACTGTGATGTTCATTTTGTACACCTTCTCTAGATTAGCTGCTAACATAAAATCTAGATCTTTCATGATTCCTATAACTGGCACTTCCCTAGCATCCATTGCATAACATTTTCCACAAACCTTATCTATTTTCAATCCAACTTGTTGCATAATAGCTAGAGGCATAATATTTGTTGATGCTCCTAAGTCAAGCATACAATTCCTAATTACTTTCCATTAATGACAAGGGAGACATAGAATGGTTCAACCTGCAAAGGGAACTTGGTCATTGTCACTCCCAGATAGACCTCAAGAACATCTTTCTCATCAACACACAACTCTTGTTTCTTATTCTGATCCTCAACACTTTGTTCTAGCTGATGAGTTGCCCCTGAAATCAGAGACAAAGCCTTGTTCCTATATTCTTCAATCTTCATCATTTCCATTAATGGGACATAAACTTTCATCTGTGATAAAGCCTGAGTTATGTCAAATGGGGCATAATTTTGAATAACAGTCATAGATTGAGCCTGGGTTTTACTCTTATCCTGAGTTGATCCAACCTTGGCTTTAATGATTTTTTTATTATCATCCTTGATAGGTGAATTCTTAATCTTGTCTTCACTTTGGGGAATTTTGCCTTCTGCGTTTTGAGGATCTTGACCTCGTTTTTGCTTGAAATTTTCTTGTTATTATTCCATTGCTTCTTATGTGGTTTAGTCTCCTTATGATTATGCATAGATTGGTTTACAAAACACTTCCTAGCTGACCTAAACCGCCCACTTGAACCTTACTTCTGAGGTTATAGTTACTATTTACCTTAGCCACTACTGCAGATGTAAAAGCTCTAATTTCTTCATCAGAAGGTCTCCTTAAATTATTTAGAGGAATGTGTGAATCTTGAGCATACACATGGTTATCCTCATCATCTTCATCAAAAAAGGCCTATTGGCAAACCTGATTG
Organism: Cunninghamia lanceolata; assembly: GCA_027924645.1. NCBI lineage: Eukaryota > Viridiplantae > Streptophyta > Pinopsida > Cupressales > Cupressaceae > Cunninghamia > Cunninghamia lanceolata. The sequence goes on along the minus strand of BSBN01000792.1, from coordinate 1,010,170 downwards.
ATATAATTCCTCCTTTCATCAACATCAGTTTCATCAGAGGAAGAGTATTCTCCATTCATGAAGAGCATATTAACAGTATCGTCTTCCATATAATGTGGCTGACTACATTCATCATAGGCAAGAGCATCATTATACAAAGATTGAGCAATCATACACTGTGATTATGAGTGAGGCATCTAACATATTATGCACCACGGATTATGCTCAACAATGTTTACAGTTTTCTTCAAAGGATCAAGGGTCTCCTTAACATTTTGAATTTTTCGATCAATGTTGTTATTTGGGAGGATGTGCTTTTTCCATTGTGCCAATTTGTATTATATGGCATGTCATGTAATTGTGGTCTCTTCTCCTGTCTCTGATAGACTTGTTTCTCAGAACTAAATCCTTTTTCATTTTTGGCAAGTCTATAACCTTAGGTCCTTAACAATAGATGTCAACTTATCTAACTTATCTTCAGAAGTGGATGTATTACCTTGAGTACTTGGAGACCTATTATTTGGATTTTGTAGAATTCTTACATCATCCCTCCTATTTGTCTTACCAGATGCTTTCCTATTATTTTTAATGTTTGTTGCAATTTTGAAAGCATCCCTGAGGCTAGCAGGACTCTTATCTCTTAACTCATAAGTTATTTTAGCATTAAAGGCATATATGTATAGTACCATGCACATTGGTTCGTTTGGCCTCATATGAAGTGGCAATTTGTTCAGTACTTTAGTAAATCTAACATTAAAATTAGCAACAGGCTCATTTGACCCCTTAACAACACCAGTGAATTCATTAATAATAAAACTAGGGTCAGTTTTATCTCCATACTGTTCTCTAAAAATCCTCCTGAAGTCATCCCATGACATGACACTCTGATCAGGCAAATTTCTATACCATTTGCTAGCTTCATCAATCAGGGATTGCATAAACAACTTCATAAAAACATCCTCATGTTCAACTTCAAAGTTATCCATGACATTTTGGAAATCTTTCAAATGATCCTCCCCTAACACATCATTATTTCCTAAAAATTTTGGTATCTCAGATCTTATATGTTTGTCAATAGGATTGGGATAACCAGCAATGCCATTAAAATCTAGTTGTTTGAATCTATCCAACTGCATAGGCCGCCTACCAAACTGATTGACATTTGCATTCCTATTAGCATTTTGATTTTTCATGTTTTTTAAAGGAACTCTAACATTATTCACATTTTGTCTTTGATTACCTTGTGGGTTTTTATTCATGTGTTGATTAAGTCCCTGATTCTCTCTTAGGGTATTTTGATCATTTTGTTGATTCTGAACTTCATTTGTATGCTGGTCTCTGAGCACATTCACATTACCAAGGGTAGGAACTGATTCTTGTTGAGCTATTTTTAGAGCTTGTATCTTATGTTTCATATCATCTCTTATTTTTAAAGCCTGTAAATAATATAGTTCAGCTCTAAGATTTATGATTTCATCTGCTAAATCATCATCTTTTGGCATGGAAGTAGATGGTCTTTTTCCATTAGGGTCATCATTATCCCTAGGGGACTCTGTATCTTCAAATCTATCCAAGGGATCCAAAAAAGGATGATCTTGAAACACCTCTGATCTCATCCTCAACCTATCACCTTGTTGTCTTTCATACATTTCTTGAATTTCAGCCCTAGTGTTTGAAAAGTAAGGCGGTTGCTGTCCTGAGAATCTAAGATTATCTTGGGTATCATCATTATTTCTGGGGCTGGGTGAACCTTCATGACCGGTTTGGGCAGTCCCCTTTTTCCTATACATCATTTTTCTGGGTAGTCCTTCAAATAAAGAGTTGCACAGGGATCTTCTCTCTTGCATACAAATGTTATCTTACCAGCTAGGAGATTTGTTCAGAGTCACCATCCACAACTGGGTATTAAATTTCAGACTGGGGTTCTTGCACAGACCACTCCCCAGCGGAGTCACCAAATCTATTAGAGTTTTTTCCCAAACTGGATGTTTCCCAATTATCCCTACAAGGTAGCCATCACTCATCAATATGATTCTCAGGCCAGGGACCAACGGTACAAGAGATAGACTCTATAAATATCTCCTCTCCTTCTTTAGGCTCTGCAAAACCTAGGGGGGTATTCCCTATTCAACATCTATGAAATATATATGTAAACTCACTGAGATGCTGACACAAAGTAGATAAATCCTCTCTAATGAAGACCAAAACTGTAAGATAAGTGCAAAGGGGCTAGCTTTGGGCGATATGTTCAGTTGTGACTCAGAGGATTTTGGGTCCTAAAACTACTTCTAAATCCTACAGGTTTGTGAATAATATTCTGATTTAGTTTTTTGATTGGATGCAAGACTAGGACCTTGGATTGTAACCTCAATACCAGAATAGACCGGTGCCTATCTCATGGCCTGGAGTCAATAGACATACACATGTGAATGATTACCATAAACTTAAATCAACAATCAGATTTCAAGGAGAATCTTTTTAGTATCTGCCTTACAGATACTTCCTAAGACTGAGTATTCAATCATCCATACTTATAGATATCCTCACTACAATATTTTTCCCAATGCTTAACCCAAAACATTTAATTTGTTCCTTGAACAAAAGTAAAAGATTAAACATTCAACATAGAAAACCCATGTTCCAGAACCTTGAATAACCCTTAGCTATTTAGATTTAGAAGAAAAATACACACAACTTGGAGATAGATAACCAAATACATGCAACAAAGCATTACTCATTTAAAAACAACATGAAACTGATAAGTTTCTGCATAAGATATTCAACGGATGATTTATAAAGTCATAAGACACAAGATAGAGCCACCCAACAAGTTTGTATCTTATTATTCCTCCAAAATTTGCCAAGTCTTCAACAACCATATGGAATGAGCAATATAGTTCCTATATAGACCAGGAATGTACTCTCAGCATTAATCACATGTCATTTCAAAGTTGACTTAATACAAAGAACCACCAAAAGGATGCTAGGAAACATTAATTTCATGAGGGAGAAGAAGAGAGGAGTGTTTGAAATTGAGAGATGTGCAGCCGCTTAAAGATCTACCTTGTTAATGCTGGGGAGGATGGTGGTTGGCTTGTTAATCCTTCGATTCATATCTATCTTTCCACTCTACATATGTCCTTTTTATTGGCCTGATGGTTTTGACGCTTTGCAGAAGCCCGAGATCACTTTTTCCTGCTCATTCTGACGATTTCTTCACTCTAAATGCAATTGCGCCCTTGAAAATGACAGAGAACACCTTTGTTCAATCCATTTTTTGTGAAGTTCCTACATAGCTCTCTATATTAATGGAGGTTGCATAGGCCATTACTTAGTTCGCGCTGCAGACACTTGGAAATCCTCCTTCTGCAAGTATGAATCTGGGCCATCGATCTTTTCCTTATGTTTCGCAACCTATGGCTCTGATTTGTTGACTAGATTTGACAATCCTCGTCACCTTCTTTGAATAGTCATCACCCAATGAAAATGGGCCAAATCATTTGTAATCTCCCTATCGATCACATCACAATTTGTTTGGACTGGACACGTGGCGCCATTTTGTCGGTGTCACAGTCAGAAATGGCGCGATTATCCTTCCACGCATCATTCCTTTATATTCTTTCCACCCTTTTCTTGGGAGGACGCAACCACGTGTCACAATTCCGGGGCCGAGTAGCACTAGGTGAACCATTTCTCTTTTGATTCCCTAAAAACAAGCAAAATCCCTCCACGCGTCCACCATTTTATTTTTCTTCTTCACTAGGATGTAGCCACGTGTCGCGCCATCACGACTGCATGACGGATATTCCTCTCTGCCAGGATCCTTTCTAACTTTAACACTTGGAAGCACACGGTTCGTATGCAGGACCCACCACCTAGACAGATGTCACTTTATCGCGGTTGCACAAGGGTAGGATGATGTCATGGATGACATGCTGCAACGCTACGATACACATTTATAAGGCTACCAAACTTAGGATGTTGGATTTAATCTTTACGGGCAGCAGCGGATGAAATTAGAACAAGGGGCCGATCGACTCACAGGCTTCAAGACTTAAGGTCGTGACTTAAAGGATCGACAATCAACTATAAATAGTCAGCTCAAGAATATAACAATAAAGTGCATGACCTAAAGAAATGGGACAAAGAGTTTTCGAGATTGAACACTTAGAGATTTTTTAAACCTAAAACCCTAACCCTAAAAGGGTACCACCAGATCCCAACTAACTTATAATTAGATTAAATAAATTTAAATTCTTTACAACATAGTCCCCATCCTTCATTATCAAAGAATATAATTTCCTCTTTAAATAAAGTTTATCTACCAAATTCTTAGTTTGGTAGATCTCACCTATCCTTTTCCATAGGGGATGTGTAGAGGCTTCCTTAGAGATATTCAACCTACTAGGATAGAATTTGCAAGACACAATTAGATGGTCTTTCATGCCTTTTTATCTCGTTTCTTCTAATCATCATCTAATATGTACATTCTAGTTTTTGGCTACTTGTAACAACTATCTATTGACCTCTCTATTCAAAGAGATCCTCCATTTTAAGTTTCCAAAGCTCATAATTGGATCCATTAAATTTCTCAATCTTTGATCAAGATGTACGTTGCATGGATTCCAATACACACATATATCTACAAACACACAAAACAAGATTCTACCACTACAACACAAAAATCACCACTTCTAGAAAGACATCCCCCTCCTATCAAAACCAAAGCTCTAATACCAAATGTTAAAAACAAAGTGAACTACTACATCAATAACATCAAACTATGTGTACAAAAATTATTGTGTTCATACATATAATCAATATGTAAATGGAAATGGAGAAAGCATAAAACCAATAAACCATAATATTTTATCACATAACACCAAATGTACAGGGAGAAACCCTTTCGATTAAAAACTCCACCATCAACGAGAGGCTCAAGTATGTACTAATCTTCAATGAGCAAGAGTATATAAACAACACACTTCTCTCTTCAATCTGGTAGCATTTCAGCAACACCTGTGAACCTATAAAACCACCCATGAAAACTCTATCTCATACCTCCAATATAGAGAACAATGGGAGACGGAAACCATTAATGGTTTCCCAAAAGAATGTACAACCAAAACTATGGATTCATGAAAAAACCCACGCCCAACATGAAGAACATCTTTTGAGAATAGTAAATCACAATAATGGATAACATATTTGACTCATAACTACCCCACATGGGCACACCTCTCAAGAATGGAATCCAATTTCCTCCACCAACAAGAATTGGATCAAATTGATAAATGAAAGATGCTCCATAGCTCCCCCTAGTATTCGGTATTTAAAAGGTTCCATAAATAACCTCAAATGAGTTTGTAACTAGTACCATTGTGCTCCACCTTCATGAATGCCACTACATCTATTATTCAAGTCAACAAGGATAATTAATAATAAAATAATAATATCTTTCAACAAGATGGGTGTCCAAGTACCCATTCCAAGATTGTTGGAGATGCAACATTAGTACATTAGGATTACAATTAAATATCACACTTTCCTAACAAATGGGTCAAGACTCCCACTACTTGGGCAATGTTTAGTCCAATGTAGACCATAGCATACATAAGGCTCCTAACTACACTAGCACATGGCACTAAAATCATCTCCTCCATCTCTACAGGTATCATAGAACACTACTCAACTAAAATATTAGTTCTAAAAGAAACAAGAACAATCACTATTTTGTTGTTGTCCATACTAAAACACTACAAAATAAACTCAACCTACTTCCTTTGACTAATCTAAAGTTTTCTATTAGCTCTATTTCATTTAATATCCATCTCAAGGATGTACTTATAAACCCATATGTCCTTCATTTCAAATTCTCATGAAAGATGAGATTTCAAGTCCCTAATCATTTCCTTACCATTAAAAAATAATAACATATCATCAACATACAAAGTGATAATGAAAAAATGATCACAAATCTATTTATAGTAAACACAATGATCTAACTTAGACTTGATAAACCATGACCCCAAAACATTTGAATCAAACTTTTTACACTACATTCTAAGAGACTATTTTAAACCATAGAAGGATTTATTCAACTAACAAACCAAGATTTCCTTCCCTTCTCAATGTAGTGCTCTAGCTATGACATGTAGATATCCTCCTCTAGATCACCATGCAAGAAAGTTGTCTTCACACCTATTCACTCAACCTCAAGATTAAAAGTAGAAACACATGCTAATAACATTCTTATAGATGTAAACTTTGCAATAGGGGAGAAAATTTCAATGAAATCTATTCACTCAATCTAGGAATAATCTTTGGAAAAAAAATGTGCTTAATACTTCTCAATGTTACTATTAGAGCCTAGCTTCTTTTTGAACACCCATTTACAATCAATAGATCTTTTTCATTAGGAAACTATACTGAGTACCATGTATCATTCTTCCTTAGTGCATCCATCTCATCAATGGCTGATTTCCATGACTCACAATCATCCATTTCCATTACCTCTTTAACTATTATGAACTCATCATTGTTAGTCATCAAAGTAAATATACATCTAAAATTAGATGGTCTATACTTTTATGGTCACCTCTCCTACTAAATGGACCTCCTCAAAAGAAGAGGTGGATGTTCTACTTCTCATTAACTCTATAAGAATAATCTATATTATCCTCCTCATCTAGTTCATCATCTCATGTAGCCTTCTTGGTCATAGCTTGTAGCTAAAAACTAACTTCCCATCCTCCTTTGGCTACTTAACTATAGAAGAAGGTTTGATCTCCATGAAGATCATATTTTGATTGTATAGAAATTTCTAGGCTAGAAGTGTTGCAAGGTGTGTGCCCTTGGTCTCCTTGTGTAGTGCAATGTAGTGCTTGGCCTTTTGCTGCAATGACAATCATCTTTCCAACAAGAAGATCCAAAACCTTGTATCATTTCACACCGATACTATAGCCAATGAATATACATTTCATACCTTATTATCCAACTTTGATTGCTTTTCCCTTGGAACATGAGCATATGCCTTGAAACAAAATATAAAAAGATTCTAAAGTGGGGTATTTTTTACCATATAAACCTCCATGGGGGATTTCTCCACAAGTGTTGATGTAAGAGACATGTTGATCAAGAGACATGTTGATCAAGTACCATGTGTTGGTGTGAATAGGGTTATTACCTATCCAGTTTACCCTTGTGCGGATAATTCATATTATTTACTATTTATTAGTTAAATAATACTCACACACATGTTCACATGTTAAGTTGACTTAGTGAGTCTACTAGATGTTTCTAGTTGTTTCTAGTTGTGTCTAGTTGTTGCTAGGTGTTGATAGTTGTCTTATCCTACACATGTGATCTAGTTGGCATCCTATCCTCTAGTCGTCACATGTGATAGGAATGTGACACTTGTCACATGACTACAACATTCTAGCTCTCAAACTTGTCTTTATAAGCAAGGCTTCTCTTGCATTATGTATCCTGTGTATTTTATTTTATTGTTGGAAGAATAACATTATTTGTTGTTTGTCTCTCTTATGTAGAAGGTTATTTGGTTTTGCAAATTTGATCTTGGGTAGTTGATTGCTCCAACACCATGCAATAATAACCACTTTTACACAAAACAATACTCCAATATGGACCCACTAAGCATACGCCTAGCCCTCTCCATCAATGTCATGTTTATGTGTTCTAAAACTCCATTCTATTGAGGGGTGTATGGAGTTGTCTTATGCTTTTCTATGTTATTCGCCTTACAAAATATGTCAAACTCTACAAAGCAATACTCACCACTATTCTTAGTTATCAACACCTTAATCTTTCTACCCATATTGTTTCCCAAGAGAGCCTTAAACTCCATAAACCAACTAAAGACATCAAATTTACTTTTGAGAAAATATACCCATGTCCTAGAATAATCATCAATAAACAATACAGAATAAAAATATTTTGATCGACTTTGATCACTAGGAGTGCTTGTTTTTTATCACTGATTGCGAAGATTGGACCAATGTAGTAAATCTAGATACCTCAAACACTTGATCTCTCCAAATATTTTGCACAATAACATCCATATCAATGGCTCTAACTTCTAGAAGGGGATCTCAAACTTTATCTCCTTACTAAAAAATGGCACCAAATGGAAGCTTGGGGTTGGAGACTTGATTATATTTTGGGAGAATATTTGGTTGGGTGATTAGCACCTTGGTTCCTTGGACTAATCCTAGCCAACTATAATCTTTCTAAAATAACTTTTTGGTTGCAAGGTGGAAAGCTCTATTGAAATTATTGACTCTTGGAGATGATAGAAACCACCCCCAACAATCCCATTCTCTTTCTCCCCCTCATCACCAAACTCTAGACCATGCTCCATGGTTCCATATTCCTCAATCCCCTAGAGTTTACATTGTTGTTTGGGCCCCTCCCCTACCAGTTCTTAGTCTATTTCCTCTGGCTACTTTTCATCCCTCCCCATTTCTCTCCCTTACCATTTCTAGGCAAACCTTTCGCTTAAGTCCCTCACCTCGAAGATTAATGTTTTCTTCTAGATAAATAATCAAAACAATATATTATTGATGGACAATCTTGCAAATAGGGGCCTTATCATCATCAATAGATGTTACCTTTTATATAATGAGATGGAAAGTGTTTTGCATCTTTTTGTTTTCTATAATTTTTCTATAGTTGTTTGGGGACAAATATTTTCTCTCTTCAATTTGGCTTGGGTTCTGCCCTCCACTTTACCTAATCTTATTACACAGTGGTCAAACCCTTTATTCAGTCTTTCCTTGAAACTCTTTTGGTTGCTAACCTTACCCCATGTTTTATGGAGTCTCTATCTTGAAAGAAATAATAGATTCTTTAGAGGTTTTGCTTCTTCAACTCTAAGGGTTGCATTTTATTCTTCTTTTCTATCAAGGAAAACTACATGGTTATTATCTCCAACAACTATCTTCCTCCTTGAAAGCTTTCCATTCTACCCTCAAAAACCCCAATTGCCTTGAATTGGCATCTTGGCATGTCCCTCATATTCCCCTCTCCTCTCCTTGCCACCTCTCTCATTGGTTAAGGCCTAAACCAAACTGGTACAAGCTTAATTTTGGCGGGGCCTCCAAACGAAACTCTGGTCTTGTAGGAGGTGGTGGGGTTTTTAGGGACTATTTAGATAATATCCTTAGTTCTTTTTCCATTAACCTAGGTGTCCAATCTATCTATTTTTCTAAAGCTTCAGTTACCTACTAGGGTATCTCCTTGGCCCATGATATAGGTAATAGCTCTTTGGAGGTGGAGGGGGACTCATTAAATATCATTAATTATCTCCTCAGGGTTTCCATTCTAGCTGGTCTATTGATCACCTCATCAATGATTCCCTCACCCTCATATCTAGTCTTGCTCATGTGGAGATTTGACACATATATAGAGAAAATAATAGTTTGGCTGATCTTTTTGTAAACAAAGGAGTTATGATTGAAGGGTTATGTAAATGGGCTCAAAATGATTTTTTTTTCCATATGAGGTGACGATGATTGCACAACTTGACAATGTTGATCCCTCGTGACTCAAGGACACCCCTTGTTATTCTATTGATGATGTGATTCATTATACTTTGTCATTGTGAAAACCAAGAAGGTTTTGAGAGATTTCCTTTCTAGACTTGGGTAATTTATTGTTACTTCACTTGCATTTGGTGGAGAGTTTTCAAACTCTGCTACATAACTCACATAATTGATGTGCAATTGCAGTTGGGTAAGACAAAATAGAAGAGTGCTAAAATGGAAGGAGATCATAATAGGATTAAACCCTTACATCCTATGAGTCAGTGAAGAAAAGCAACAAAATATGGAGAATTCTTCAGAAGGGTGGCCTTGCTCCTTATATGGATAATTTGAATGGTTTTGATAGCACTCTGTCAGGGAATTTATCAAAAACTAGAATTACAGAGATGTTATCTTGTGGGGTTTCAAGCTTCACAAATCTGAGGAGCTTTTAGACATAGTCACTAGCTTATCTACCAAAGGGATAAAAATGTACAAGGATAGGTCCAATGTTGAAGAAGTGATGAAGAGATTCCTAAAGGAGGGAAAAATAGTTAATAGAGCTCAAGATGTGTATGTTAGGCTCTCCCTTCCATGGATGAGGGATGAGATTTCCCTCCAAATCATGCAATACATCACTTTGGAAGGTACGTTCAATGCAATATACACCTACCATTTCTCCCTCTTGAGTCATTTTCGACATAAAAAGAAGGTAATCTTTCTTTATTTCCTCTCTTCTTTAGAGTACTCGGTTCTTGAAGAAAAGAGAATAAAGGTCGTCCCCCCCTATATTAATCTGTAATCCTTTTGTTTTTTAACATTCTATGAATTTGAAACTCAAGCCCTTTGTGATGACTCACTTTGGTTTCCCCCTTCCCTGCCTTGTAGACCCGCCAAATGGAAATCTTTGACACCTTCTCCCCTGCCCTCTTCACCCTCCCAGACCATGTGCCCCTTTCCTCTAAAATCTCCCCTATTTCTTATGACCTTGAGGATGGTGAGGATGATATTGTAGTTTAGAGCCCTAAGAAGGCTAGAGGTAACCCTTAGGTGGAAACCCGTAGTGGTGGGATTTTGTTGTACATTGTTCATAGTGAAGGTAAAGGGAAGAGGAATATTTATTAACATGAGGAAATAAATGTTGAAAATAAATTTCCTGAGCTATATGGTTTATGCCCAGGGTGTCCTGACTGGACCAGTGCAACCCACTACCCATCTTCGACTCTAAATGATGTTACTTCTATAATATACACTCTTTTCAACAAGACAAATAATATTCACAAGGAGTTGGATAAGCACCACAAAATCTTAAAATGGTTCTTTATTGAATTAAAAAGAAATAGGATCTAGAGCACCCCTTTTGAAGAATGAAACAACAAGGAGGAGCTTCTCTGAATGAAGGAACATATGGAAATTAGAGAAGAAAGACTTGGGAAGTTGGAGACTGACATCATAGAGATCAAAGGATATATACAAATATCATAAACTTTAGTAAGGCCATGATCACTAACTCCTTGACAATATAAAATATACCAATGAAAGGATCAATAACTATCAAGGATAGTCTTTGATGGGTCCTTCTGTTCACACCAGGGGTGGTAAAAAAATTGCAGTCACTACGAGTATAGAAGATATCAATTCTCATCTCCAAGATCTTGAGGAGGAATGGGAGGCCACCATCACTTTGAATGGACTTTAATCTTTTTGCCTTATGTTTTCTTCTCTATGTTTTGATTTGCTTCAATGTTATTATATGGTGTTTTTATGTAACTCTTGTTGTTCTTAGCTTGTATTATTGTCGTAACTTTACTATTACAAATCTATTTTTTCTTTTCTTTTGGTTTCTATTGTAAAAGGGTTGTGACCCTTTCAAAAACCTCTATTTTAGCCTTAATAAAATGAATACAAATATTTTGATAAGGAAGGAATATCTATAGGGCCACATACATAAAAAATGAGTAAGATCCAATGACCCAAAATATTTATGAGAATGAGTGAAACTAAACATGGTTTTGTTTATATTGCAGTGCTTCTGGAAAAACTATGTTGTGCTTTTCTAGAAATACAATGCTCCCAAAAATCAAACTCGAAAGAATAATAAAAAATCCCCTCTATAAGATTTTATTTTTCAAGGTTCATAGACCTTTCCCACTAATATGGCCCATGTGCTAGTGCCATAACATTGTCTTCTCAACAGGTAACTTCCTCTCTAAGGTAAGAGCATGCTCAAATACCTAAAATACATGGCCACCAAAACTAGATACATAGATCACTTTGCTATAGGTTCCAATGACTAAGATGTAGACTTTATAGATCTCTTCACTACATCTACTAAAGAACTATTGCATTGTATATAAATTCATGCATCAAACCAAAATAGAGTACCAACTCGAATCCCCTCCATGAGCATCATAGCTCCTTTAACCATCTTACAACCTGCATTGCCAAATACTACCTACACACTTGCATCATTTATTTTGTTCATAGATAACAGGTTTCATGCCAAGCCAAGAATGTGTACAACTCCAATAATCCATTTTATCCTCCTGTCAAAGAATTGAATCTGAACTCTCCAATGAAAACTATGCTAAGATATGAGTTATTGCTAAGTCATACCTTCTCCCATCATATTTCTCATAATCTGTAAACCACTCCCAATGAGGAGTCATGTGGAAAGAAGTTTTGGACTCTATAATCCATGCATCTTTACATGTATGTGTTTCCAAGGTCACAACAAAGGCATCTCCTCCATTCTCTTGAGAAGATTTATCAGAACCATCATCAATTCAACCTTTTTCTTCTTTTTATCCTACTTGTAGTCTCTTTTGAAGTGGCCTATCTTGCCACAGTTCTAATATTTTCCTTAGAATTTCCATGAGACTTAGATCTACCTTTCCTTCTTGTCTTTCTTCTTGCCTTTTTTATTTAGACCACCCATGAATAGCCAAGGCTTCCTTGTTGGATTCAGTATCATTTTTCCTCATCTCCTCCAAGATAAGAATGTCCATGATCTCATCAAGCACTAGTTTTGAGATAGTGCTTCCAATAGCCATTACTGAGTTGTTCCATGAGTCTAGCAAAGAACATAGAAGGGTCATGCATCAATCTTCCTCTTCCATCTTCACCAAAGCACCCAATAAATAGAGAAAGCAATACATGAAACCACCAAAGGGGAATTACAAAACCATGACATGATACCATCCAAAAGTGACACTCAAATCTCATGAAGACTCCTCATGCTAAATATAACATAGTCCTTACACCTATTAGAAGAATCTATCATAATATTTCATAGTTATCCTCCCAAGTTTAGCACTCCAATTTCTCTTATTTAGACCCTTCAAAGATATTGTATGTTAGTCATAATGAAATTTCATAGGTTGGTGAATGTTCTTTGTCATCATGTATAACTCCATCTTACAAGTCTCTTATGTGTCATAGATGCTCTTACATTTCTGATGTGGGGGCCTAACTTATGGAGACCATAATTTTTGATCCAATAAGCCAATTAAGCCCCCTTTTTATAATTGAACATCTTAGAGAGTGTTGGTGCCTGAAAAAACTAGTTCCCAACTTGCTCTATTTTTCCCCAAATCCATCTAGGATCCCTATTGTGTGCCTTTGTTATTGAACCATCATTTATATTCGATCTGAGACTATTTCGAATGGGTCCCCTCCAATAGGTTTACATTTTGAAATGCAAGGAAGAAAACCTACAAAATGGCTAAGTCAAAAAATTCTAAGTCTTTTCCTTGTATTTTTTACCTTTTCTGGAGTGTCAGAGTTTTGGGTTCCTGTCTTCCATCGTGCAATTTCTATCAGCTTCGAATTCCACTTTGGTTTCTTGCAAAATTGTCTAGGTATTTCAGGCATCGGAGGTCGGGCTTGCGGCTTTTCGTCTTCTTCAGAGCATGTGTTAACAAGAAGGCCCAACCGCTAAAGTCCGCCAAGCGTTTTGAAAATTTTCTAAGTATTGCAGATTTCAGATGTCGAAGTGGTGGTCTTTTATCTTCTTCTGAAGCAAGCAAAAGGGAGAGGGCCCATTGCTTGAAGTCTGATAGTGCCTTATTCATTAAGTGTTGCGGCTGGCAGCAGGAAGGAGGTTTCTTTTCTTCCTCCTTTCTTTTGGAAGGAAGAAGGTAGAAGGCCCATTTGCTGAAACCCGCTGAGGTTTTAGAACTTTCTAAGTGTTTCATGCATCGGCGGTTGGAGGATTTTCTCTTCCTCTTTCCTTTTGAAAGAAGGCAGGTGGAAGTCCCGATGGCTGAAGTCCAGCAAAATCAAATTATTCTAAGTGTTTCAGGTGGTGAGCGAGAAGTTTCATTTCTTCTTTCTTTCTTTTGGAAGGCAAAAGGAAGAAGGTCCAAGGCCCAACCCTTGACAATTTTCAAAAGTTTTTCTAAGCATTTTGGGATCAATCAGTTATTTTCTTCCTTTTCCAAATACATGGTGCATGGTGGAGGCCCAACCTCCAAAGCTCAAATTTTTGGGGCATGACTGACTTGCCTTCCTTGCTCTCTCTGTCATTTGAAAACACCTAGAAATGTGGGAAAATATGCCAACAACTCTCAAGAATCTTGCCATTAATGCGAAATGGATAGCTAGAAATGATGTTTTTATTACAGTTGGTGGGGTTGTTGGGGGTTTTCCCACCCATTTCATCCTCAGATCTGAGTTGTGAAGGCTATAAAGGCAGGATCAAAACTCTTTTTAGGGGGTTGGTTCTTTGGTGGTGGTTGGAGCCTGTGTAGGTCCAGAATGCTTCTAGGGCTCGCCAAGTCCAGTTGTAGAAAAGTAATGGGATGGTGAAACAAATGAAAGATAATGTGTAGTAGGGACTGTACAGAGAATGTCTCCATGATATTTTGTATGTATTTAGGGTTTTCCTCTTATCACATTTGCTAATAAGTTTGTATTGTGCATTTGAAAATGTGACAACATTTTAAATATATTACAAGTCTTGTAATTGTTATATGTTCTTTGCATTTGAATGCATACAATTCTTTTTTGGATTACTAAGTATGTTTGAAACACAAAACCTACAATCTGATACAACTTATGCTTAGATCAAATTTCCTTTATTTCCTTTATTTCCTTTCCATTATTTTGTTTTCTGTCATCTGAGACTCTATAGCCCAATTGGATTGGCATCGGTCTTGGCTCCATTAGACCAATTTCACACTATTTAAATCAAGCAAATATTTACCAGTGTTTTAGGGGAAAAAGCATATTTCTTGTGCATGTACATTCACACAGTTTGTATCAGCTATATAGGGGTTTTGTGACAGCCAGTTGTTCTTGGTTTAGTGACAGTTTTGGGGCCAAGAAAATGATTTGGGTTTGGTTTTTCATTTGTTTTTAGTTATTCATCTAGTTTTGAAGTCAATACCTGCTAAGGTATACCCCTTGGAATATCCCTCCAGAGTCTAAGCTAAGCTCGAAGTGTAGAGGAGTCTACCCACTCCTGTCAGTTGGCCAAAATCACCCTTAACCTGTTGATAAACCTCTTTCAATCACCTTGACGACACCCCTGGCCTCAGTGATTATGAAATGTTTTAGGGTTTTGGGTTGTAGTTATTTTGGGAACCAACAAAGATGCCCATGTCATCGTAATCAATTTTAGCTATCCCCTTAAAGCCTATTTCGATAATTTTTAGAGTTAGAAATGATCTCTATAGCCTAGAAATTACATTTTAGAGTTCTCAACACTAAGATGTAAGGTTGAGACATGTCTCTTGAGACTCATGGGAACATGCATACACTTGTTTCAATCTCTCATCTAGGGTAAAAGTTTAAAGCTATGTCACACTTTTATAAAAGAAATGACTAACATTGATCTAACTTTTTAATTTGAACCACTGCAAAATGACATATATGTTTTGAATTTTGAAATGATGTAAACTAATAAAATGTAGATTTTTTAGTGTATTTTATGTTTGTATTTAAAAAAAAATTAAAAAATTATTTGAATGTAGTTTTTTGGAAAATTGACACTATAATTTAGTTGTTGATAAATGCTGAAAAATAAGGTTAAGTGGGATGTCGCTCTTTATATAGTAATTTTTTTTCATTTTTTTTTTGGTATTTATAACTTGAAACTTTAGTGAATGGATTATTTTTTTCTCCATTTTCATAAATATGTTTTTTAAATAAATCTTGGAAGTCGCATGTAATAAAAACATAACTCTTTCAATGTGACACAACTTTTTGTCTTAACTATTTGTCCAAAATAGGAAAAAAGTTATATCATCTCAACATAGAATCTCTCCTCTAGTGCATCATTTTTTTTTTCAATTTTTTTAATATCCTTTAGCATTTTTCTTGATAGGACAATCATGATTATATTTTGGTGTTGATGACCTACTTATAGTAAAAATAGAAAAAGAAATATATTAATTGAAATATTAAAAAAAATACAAACTACACTTATAGATCTACAAAAGGGTAAATTTTAAGATTTTCTTAAAATATTATTTGCATATGTAAGAGTTTTTTTTTTAATGGTAAGTGCTGCCAGGGGGGCAGCTCCCATATACTAAAATTGAACCAAAGAAAAAATAAATGCATGCCCTTGCCACAAGGGGTGCTTAACCAAATGCAAGCCCTTTCCACAAGGGGTGCTATATAGGGACAACATTAAGTTATGCTGACTAGAAATCAAAAGAACCTTATATTATTCACACTAATGAGTAAAGCAAAGTACTAATTTACTCTTCTCTCAGCATACCCCAATGCGGATATATTATCATTTTGCCCACAATGTCCCCTTTTGAGGAAGATTTGGGCAACATTTGGTGCTTACCTAGAGGAGACTTTTTCCTCTTGACCTCTATCCATCCATGCTCTGATTGAGGGTGAAACAATGTGTTTTGGTCCACTTCATCTGTGGGTGACAAGTTCCTCTTGTCTTCTGTCCTTACATGATCAGATTGAATGTTATCCTTAAAACAAAGTCCTTCCAACACTGGAACAACCAAAGAAACACTTGAAAGACCAGTTATCTTAGAATCCTCTTTCCCCAGAGAATAATTTGAGGTTTATAGAGTGTTTCTATCATTAGAGGCCCTGTGTAGATCCCCCACACCTAATTCTTGAAGATTGTCTCAAGGAAAAGAAGGCTTTGAATTTGAGCAATTTGGCAGTGGGGCCATAGGGGGCCCATCTCCGTCTGAGGAGAAGAAGGTATCATGTAGTGATGAGACTCAACACCAATCCACCATGTGGGAGTGTTGCGAGAAGCCTAGTTACCCACACCTTTTGGACACCGAGGCGTGAAATGCTCTAATGAGAAACACCTTCTACATCTAAAGGCAATCTTTTCATAGTCTACTGGTTGTCTCCACTTCCTCTCTCCTTCTAGTAAGGAGATCTCAGTAGGGAGACCAATGGAAAAGTCCATCTCTACATAGATTTGAGTGCAAGTGGAGTTCTCATAGTTGATTGTCTCCTCTGAAGCACATAAGAATTTGCCCAAACCATTGCCAATGGACTGCAGATAATCCATCTCCCAAAACTGAAAAGGGAGGTATGGTAGCCAAACCTAGAGGAAAGTGGAATTGAAAGTCTTTGTGTAGGGGTTGAAGGAAGGATAACAGGCCTTCATGAATAAGAAATCACCCTGGAACATCCACGAGCCATTTTTTAACACCTTTTCCTTGTCATCAAGGGATTCAAACTCTAGGATGAAGAAGCCCATTGCACAGGGGAAAATACTGATCTCATCCTCCAATCCTTCTTTCCAGCGGGATGTGATCCATGTGTGTAGATTGCATAGCTTAGGCCAAATTTTAACAAATCTACAGATGAGAGCGTGGTCTTGAAGAAATTCCTCCCTATCGTGGACAGGACCGTCAATCCAAATCTCAAGAATGTACCCTGAATTGTGCAGAGAAATTAGGGAGTAGTCAATGTTGCATCTTGCAATCATGCAACCCTCAGCATCGCGCCTATTAGAAATGCCCTCCTATCCTGAGTTCAAATCCTTAGATGACCTGCAGATGCTTTCTTGTGCACCAAATTAGGGTTACAAAGTGTCGGGGAGGAAACCCTAACATTACTCTACAAAATTCCTTTGAAGTCTAAAGCATTTCAATCTGAGCCAGTGCATTCGAAGGTATTGACTCCAATGAAACCCTTGTGATGAGGAATGGCGCTGGCGCTAGGAGGATGCGCAGTGTGGAAAGGAACATGAGCAGCTTGAGGAATGACATGAGCATAGGGAACCATTTTTAGACTTTATTTAATTTGCATGTGTAGGAATTGTTAGAACATTAAGTTTTTAATTTTATTTTTGTAAATTAGCCCTAAAGTGATGCTACATGTGTATTTAGTGCACACTTCCAACTGGAAAAGTTGTGGCCTAGATCTAATTTAGCTAGAATGAATCCAACTAGAACATATGTTTCACCAAAATTGACTTTTAATTAGAAATGCTTAAATTCATTTATGCTGATAAGTTGGCCTAAAGTGTGAAACAAATTTGAATTTTCACCCTCCAATGATAAGAAACTAGTTTATATATATATATATATATATAATGCCCCAACTTTTACATTAGGACATTAATTGACAAAACATAGATTGGCAATTTATTTTGTGATGCAATTGCAATACTCACATATCACCATTGCATAATCAAACACTAGAAATGTTGAGCCATCCTATGATGGCACTCTAGAACACAACACAAAAGCACCAAGAAATGACCACACATGGTCAACACACCAACCAAAGGAAACACAAGTGAAAGACTTCACTAATTGTGTGTCACCATGATGACTCTACAAGCTAGGGAATGTCTTACTCCAACAATGACCCACACTCACAAATGGGTATGAGATGATGAAGAGGGAACAACAAGACATCCCAAAACCTCCAACGCCAAGAGCATATTCCCACAAGGTTGCAGACATGACAAGAATACCTTGGCATACACATGCCAAAGTTTGGGTATGAGAAGGTCAAATTCTCTCAAAACACCCAAAGGACCACCTAAAATAAGAATCTAGACACATAAAGAATACCCCTAAGAAAAATTCTCCTTTAGGATTTTTTTTTAAAATTCTAGGAAACACTAGTTGTCTAAAGGGTTCAAACTATAGTGCACAACTGAACACTAGCACACAAATATGATTCCCATGCACAAACATGTCTCTAGTGCACAATTAGGACACTAGCACACTTTCACAATGGTCCTACACCTACAATGTCATCCCACACTTTTGTTCTAGACAAATTTTCTAGAACTAACATACTAGATAAAAAACTTAGACCTTCCTATGGGTTCTTAGACTTTGAATTCAATCCTCCAACAAAGTATGAACATTGAGAAAGCCAAACAAAAATGGAAGAAAGAAAGGGCTACAACCACTACATAGGATACTATTTTTTACCATCCAAACATCATTTCAATTAAAAAAAGAAAGAATTCATCTACACTAGATTACAAGTTCATTCCTTAAAAATAAGAAACCAAGTTTTCTAATTTGTTCTATCATATAGCAACATATGAGAAAAATGATACAAAATTCTATGCTCATTCAAAGCCAATGTTCATATGTATCAAAACCAAAGATAGAGCCCTTGCTACTTTGTGGATGAAATATGATTCAAATCAAACAAGTTCAAGATATTAAATATAATTATACAAGAGAGGAATCCAATGTCCCAAATTAGCAATTTTCTTCACATGAGACAGCATGAATATTTGTCCCAAAATAAAGGTTGATTTCCATCCAAATGTTAACATAACACAATCACAAGATAGAAGCTACTTCCTAAACATGGAAGGAACACACTCCAATACATAGATGGTACAATGAATAATATTACAATAATAATGAGCCACACCAAAGGTACTCCAATAATCACAAATAAAAAATTAGGAATTCTTCCATCTCCCAGTAGATCTTCAAGAAGGGACCAATGAAGGATGTTATCTACCACCCAATCATATTCCCATCATTGAGCACAATAGAATTCTATGCCACTCTAGGCAACTCCTGACCATATAGAAGAAGATTGTGGATACACCACTATCAAGGCCAAAACTCACACACATACAATGAGTCTCAAGCAAGACACCAACATTCACATAAGAGTCACTCAATGTTGGCCTCACACACATACAACATTAAAGACATGGTTTTATCAACACACAATTGGATATAATTGTAACGTCAAAAATTGTCCTCCTGCATGGTATGGTACAATTTCCCTCAGTTTAGCTCCTCGCTTTGGGTGGTGACCTCTCAACCTTTTTATTTATGACCTTCCTGAAACCCTGATTGACTAGGTCTAGTTGCAAAATGTTCACTTTTTGAGGTAACCTTTTGATTGAACCCAAAATGGGAGTTTTAATTACGGGTCCCTGGGACCCCCAAAAAGCAGATTTGAGTGGAAAATGGGGGCTTGGACTTGGGCGCCCACACCCTAGTCCTCCCTTGTTTCCCAGGATTTTGAATTTTGGCGGGATGTCGGCTCCCGCTGTATGCCTCGGGATTCCGTTTTCAAATTGTCATTTTTCACGCGATATTGAGATGTTATTTCAAATTTTGAATTTTCCTAAAGATAGATATAAAAAGACATTTGAAAATCATTTTATCACACACAATTCTTATGCAAACTTGATGCCAAAACTTTGCCAAAATTGCCATTGACGATTAGTGACTTGTTGAAGCTTTCGAAAGTATTTTATATTTGCTATCATGGAGACAATGGATGGAGATTAGGAATCAAGATCTTGAGACTATCTTGCTCTTCCTAGGGTTTGTACACCCTTTGCATGATCGGGAGAAGGGTTGAAGCCTCCAACATCAAGCTTGGAGATCCTTCACGGACATTGTTGATTCACCTTCTTGTTCATGCAAGTCTTCATTTGTTTTCATCTCCTTGAGGTGAAGTTGTATGTGTTTATTGATTCAAAGCAAGTTGTTGATCTTCCCTTGATTGAGACATCTAGGTTTGATATTTCTGCATACACATTGTTAGGTTTGCACACACTTCTACAAATCTTTATCTCTGGCTATTGTTGAGGTAGAAATACCAAAGACGAGGCTTGAACGAGGCAAGCTCCTATATAGCCACAACATCTTTCTCCTTCTTTTGTAGGTGCAAATCACATTTTGTAGGTTCTGGTAGAAAGAAGCTACAGTAAGGAGGATATTGCAGGTACAGTCATCACAAACTTTTGAGTTTTCAGATTCTGACACTTGTGGGACTAAAGAGCGGGTGCCCTAGTCCAACTAGGGGTAATTTCTGGGATCTGGAAGCCATTTGGGAGTGCCAGATAGCCTGTGCAGAAGATTTTTAGTTTCAGGAACTTTTGGGACTAAGGAGTGGGCACCCTAGTCCAGTCATCCCTCAAAATCTAGGTGCACAGTCTCTGAAACTCTTTCTCTGCATTTCTGTGACCAGTTTTGCTTGTTTCATTATCGATTTCTAAATATCTTTGATTTAAGGCATAATTAGGGTTTTCTTGGTTTATGAGCAAAACACTTAACAAAACCTTAGTTAGGATCTTCAAATCAGATACTGCAAGCATAAGGGATAGATAAGCAATTCATAGATTGACCTCACACTCAATCCTTGTCCTCCCAATGTTTAGTTTGGTAAAATAGTAGTACTTAACCTAGTTGAGACAAAGCTACAAATTTTCCATTAAACATTTTGGTGAACCTGAGATTTAAAGAATTTGCATCCTTTTACACTTCAGATCTGAAATAATTTGTTGTCCTAGAGCATATTTAGATGGAAAAATCTCTTTGGTGAAATTGCATGCATTGAATTGTGAATCATATTCTTTATCTTTTCACTAAAAGAGTTGGAAAAATTGTTATTCATTATTTTACATAGCATTTCATTTTGATAGGCCATCATTGTACATTTAAATCTTGGATTAAAAAGAGCATGTTAAAATGTCAGATTATTTTTTGCAAGATTTTGATGCTTATGATGAGTCGTTTAGTCGTGATGACTTTGATATGTTAGATGAAGCCCTTGAGGACTTTATCTCGATTGAAAATTCCACTATGGCCTCAAAGCTGTCATTATTTCAAAGATTTGGAAATGCAATTTATGTTCCTAAATCTAAAGAAGAGCTTGAAAAACTAAAAATTATGGTCACTTTATGTTCAAATGTGGTGCAACCATCTTCTAAACCTATGCTTACTATTAAAGGTTATCTATCTTCTTCTTGATCTCCTGATCACATTTATGATTATGCTAAACAAATAGCGCAACAAAACTTACAACAAACTAATCATAATGTGGTTGCTCATGTATACAACACTCGAAATAATAAACAAAGTACACAACAATCGAGTATTCTGATTTCTTTACCGTCTTCTCAGCCTATGCTTCCTCAAGCACCTCATTTAACATATAAAGGTGGTAAAGACTATGATCTTGTACAGTAGCTTCGCGCTACTCCTGCAAAGATATCTCTTTGGGAACTTATACAAACTTCACCTACTTACCATGGAATGCTCCAAGAAGCTTTACAAAAGGTGATTGTTCCTCCTGTTGTTAAACCAAATGATGTTGCCACTCTATTACATTGTATGCATGCCACAAAAATAGATATTCTATTTCAACAACATGAATTTCCATCTCTCAAAGTTCAAAATCAATATGACCCTTTGATTATTTTTATTACAATAAACAAAACATTGGTTAAGAGAGTTCTAATCGATAATGGATCAACCCTTAACGTTTGTTGCATTGACTTACTACAAAAGGTTAAAATGGATACATCTGTAATCAAACTAGAATCATTAAGTATCCATGGTTTTGACAATCTTGGATGCCCATATAACTTTACCTATACAAGTTGGTCTTGTGATGGTGCCTACCCTGATTCATGTCATGCCTTGCTCTCTATCTTATAACATGATTCTTGGTAGACCTTGGATACACGCATTAGGAGTAGTTCCTTCTACTTTACATCGTTCAATCAAGTTTATATTTAAAGATAAGTTACACACTATTCATGCTGATCCTGAACTTGATAATTGATTGCAAATAGAAGTTCATAAGCATGTTGTTTGTCCTAAGACTCTAAACAATCTAAAAATGGATTTATCAACTCCTCTTGCTTCCAAAAATGTTATGCAAGAGTCTAAACAATCGAATGCATTTGTTGGTGATGACTGGGGTTTGTTAGATTTTACATCTTCCTCTACAGGAGAATACAAACCCAAAAATCTCATCCCTGAAACATCAAATATTGCATTAATCACATCACATGCTTTGATTGATAAGCATAAATCTTCTTTGGTAACAAATGAGGATAATACCCTTACTTACACTACTGATTATGACACTTATGAAGCTCCACCTTCCTCTAAGGAAATGATTTCTCTTTATGGTTGAGGATTCCTAACCCATTATAAAGATTATGATTATATGAGTAAAGGTTGTGGTATAAATCAACAAGGAATCAAAGTCCCTATAGAATCTACTTTGCCGCATTGCTCTAGTGGCATTGGATACAATCCTTTCAAGGAATCCAAAGCCCGTAAACACCCTACTCTTAATGTGAATACAATATCAACACTTAGTTTGATATTTCCTAAGATGATCGATACTAATTGTCCTCCATGACCACTTTCGTTGGATGTATTCTCAATAGATGAAGCAATAATATAATTCTTGGGTGCTTATGAAAATATTCCTCATTATCATCATAAACGCAACCTACCTTATTACTTAAACAACAATGCATATTTTGGAAAAACTACTAGCACAATAAATGCTACTATAAATCCCAATGGAGAATTTGAAGAACAATTACAATCATATAATCCATTAGACCATAGTACTCTCCTTAATGGAAAGATTGTTGATGTTGTTATGGATAAGGATAACACTGAAAAAGTTCTCCCTATTGGTGATTGTTTAAATGTGGAAGAAAAAGAAGAGATGACTAAGTTATTGCATGAATTCTTGGAATTATTTGCTTGGAAGTATTCTGACATGCCTGGCATTGATCCTCAGATTGTAACACATAATATTGTGTTGAAACCAAATGTTAAGCCATTTAAATAGAAGATTCATAAGATGAATCCTAAGATTACATTGCTTGTTAAAATTGAGATAGAAAAACTTCTACAAGCTGGTTTCATCCGACCTATTAATTATTCACCTTGGATTTTGAATATTGTTGCCATCGCCAAACCTAATGGTCACATAAGAATGTGCATAGACTTCCAAGATTTGAATTTAGCATCTCTGAAAGATGATTTTCCACTCCCTAATATTGATATGATTGTCGATTCCATAGCTGGACATGAACTGCTATCTTTCATGGATGGTTTTTCAGGATATAATCAAATTCTAATAAATCCTCAAGACCAATATAAAACAACTTTTATAACACCTTGGGGTACATTTTGTTGGGTAGTCATGCCATTTGGACTTAAGAATGTGGGAGCTACTTATCAACGTGCAATGACTCTTATATTTCATGATTATATGCACAATATTTTAGAAGACTAGGTCGATGACATCTTGGTGAAGTCTATCCATAGTAAGGATCACCCTACAAATCTTTGACAAATATTTGAGCGCATAAGGAAATATAATATGTGATTGAATCCCCGTAAGTGTGTTTTCGGTGTCGACAGTGGAAAGTTACTAGGATTTATTGTCTCAAATCATTGTATTGAAGTGGATACGAAAAATATAGATGCAATTGTTAATATGCCAATACCTAAGAACATATCTCAACTTCGTAGTTTGCAGGGAAAGATACAAGCCATCCGTCGATTTATTTCACAACTCGCGGATAGGACTCGCCCCTTTACACAACTACTGAAGAAGGATTCTAAGTTTCAATGGAATTCTAAATGTAAAAAAGCTTTTGATGACTTAAAGGATTATCTAGATAATCTGCCTCTTTTACAACCCGCTATCTCTGATAAACCATTCCTGTTATACATCTCAGCATCTAACAATGCCCTAGCAACTTTGTTAGCTCAACATAATGCTGAAGGCAAGGAATGCGTTGTCTATTACATCAGTCAAACTTTGCTCAATTATGAAGTGTGGTATACTGTTATAGAGAAGCATTGCTTAGATTTAGTGTTTTCAACTCAAGCTTAGACATTATCTCTTAAATGCTGAAATACACGTGATGGTAAAATTTGACCCTCTGAAACATCTCTTTGCAAAAACATATTTATCGGGTCATCTTGCTAAATGGATTATGTTACTAACAGAATTCGATCTTAAGTTCATTTCCCAAAAAGTGATTAAAGGTCAAGCGTTAGCTGAAGCTCCTTCGCCCTTTTCCACACAACATCAGGATGTATTTCCTGATGACCAAATTTTAACAATCTCTAAAGATGAAAAATGGGAATTGTACTTTGATGGATCAAAATGTTGAACTGGATCTGGGGCTGGTGTTATATTGATACCCCCCATAGGTAAGTTGATTCCTCTATCTTACCGCTTAGACTTCTTATGCACAAACAATATAGTTGAATACAAAGCTCTTATTGCAGGACTTCGTGCCACCTTAGCTCTTAGTATCAAACACATTACAATACACAGTGATTCTCAGCTAATTGTCAAACAAATAACTGGATCATATCAAACTAAGCATGATAAGCTATCTCAGTACCGTGAGTTTGCATTATCTCTCTTAAAACAATTCACATCATATTCAATTAGAACTATTCCCAAGAAAGATAATCGACATGCAGATGTAATGGCAAGCATAACTTCCCTTATATCCCCTGATGATTCTCCTGAGGAATTTACTTTCGTTGTTCATAATCTTAAAACACTGACAATTGAATATCCTATAGTTGCGAACACAAAACTCTGTGATAATACAGACACAGATGAATGGTTCTCCTATATATTCAATTTTTTGCATGATGGAACTATTCCTAATTCAACATCTAAG
Source organism: Cunninghamia lanceolata (assembly GCA_027924645.1). Lineage (NCBI taxonomy): Eukaryota > Viridiplantae > Streptophyta > Pinopsida > Cupressales > Cupressaceae > Cunninghamia > Cunninghamia lanceolata. The sequence continues at coordinate 984,739 of BSBN01000792.1, read as the reverse complement.
AATGCCTGAATCCGTTTACGCAAACTAGCAACACAATACATTATATTATCAAATGTCTTATATCATCGAAGTTACAATGGTGTTTTACTCCGATGTTTAAGTAATTCAGAGATCCCAATAGCTTTAGAAGAAGCTCACTTTGGTGCCTGTGGAGGGCATTTTGGAGGAAAGTCATTGGTACAAAAAATGCTACGAATAGGCTAATATTGGCAGCATATGGAACATGATTCCTTTGCTTATGTCAAGAGATGCCCGCAATGCCAACAACACAAAGACCTAATCCATGCTCCAGCTCAAGAGCTTCACGTCCAGGTTTCATCATGGCCATTCTCTATTTGGGGCTTAGATCTAATTGGTAAAATTTCCCCACCCTCCTCTCAAGGGCATATATTTATCATTACTGCCACTGATTATTTTACAAAGTGGGTCGAAACAGTCCCCTTGCAATCTACGACCGCCGATGTAATCTATCGATTTATACAAGATAACATTATTTCTCGATTTGGAATACCTTCCTCCCTTGTTTCAGAAAATGGTACGCCATTTAAGAACAAGGATGTGAAAAAGTTCCTCGAAAAATACCATATATGACATCAGTTCTCTACGCCTTATTATCCTCAATCAAACGGCCAAGCAGAAGCTTCAAACAAAGTTATTGGACAGATTTTACAGAAAACTATTAATAAAGATCAAAAAGATTGGCATACTTAATTATCATACGCATTGTGGGCTTATAGATCAAGCATTCAAATGCCTACTGGTAATACACAATATAGTCTCATCTATGGTGCAAATGCGATAATGCCCTGGAAGTTAGAAATTGCTTCCCTAAGAATTTCTCTAAGAGACATCATGGATGATGACATGGAACGTGAGAAAAGATTACAAGAACTTGAGATGCTTGATGAAATATGAATTAACACTCTTGAGCACATCAAGGCTTATCAAAAAGGTGTACAACGATCTTATAATGCGCAAGTCATGCAACGTTCATTCAACATTGGGGATCTAGTTCTTTATGAAAATCAATGCAATGTAAACACACCGCCTGGAGAAAGAGGTAAGTTCAGCCCTAATTGGCTTGGACCATATATAATCACTGAAGCCTTTGGATCTGGAGCGTATAAATTAGCTGATGAGCTAGATACGCTGCTTAAAGAACCCATTAATGCAGCACAGCTCAAAAGATTTTATGCTTGAAAGATCTAATGTTAAATGTTCCTAAGCCAATTTGTTACATAGATTAGCTTCAATTTTGACAAGATATCATTGTTTTGTCTTAATTCATTTAATATTACATCTTTGTTCAGTTGATCATTGTTGTATCTTGTTTACGTATTCTTTGCTTATATCACTTTGGTATTAACTGAATATAACATTAAAATTTGGATTATGTGTAAAATGCTCGATCATTGTGCTTATTACTATATGTTCTTTTAAGAATTGTTAGTATGACACAATAGCATTAATTATAGCATTTAAATATCATCACTAGTTGTATTTTTTTTACGAAAATCACATGTGATAGATCAAGAACCATTACACATAGATGAAAAGAAATAAACATTATATTTATATATCATCAGTTTTAAATATATAGCCTAGTCGACTATCCCTCAGGACAAAATGGGATGTCATAGTGCCTAAAATATATACATCACATAGTTGAGCCTCGATCACCAATCCCTCAGGCCCTCATGGTGTGCGAGTGATAGAGGCCTGACCATGTGTGGCTATGAATCGCGAATGACTCCTAGAGATGGTTCGTGATCGTAACCCCCTAATCTCACCTCTCATCTCTATCATCTGCTCATGTGCCTCCTGGTAGATCCTCTAGTACTGGTCTCTCTCAGATTGAATCCTGTCTCTATCAGCTCTCGCCTGATGAACCTCACGCAGTAAGAACTCACTGATAGTTGGCTCTCCCTCCAATGTAGGTACCACTACTATCTGCTCTCGCTGCGCCCTAAGCTCATCTTCAGCATGCTCAGCTCTTTGTCAAAACTCCTCTCTCTCTCTCTCGTGCAGACTGCTCTAGCATAGCCTCCGTAGCAGTCCTGTACCAGACAAAAGGCAGAAGTATCTCTACATGTCACCCAGTGGATGACCGTGGTGAATAACCTGCTCGCACTCATTTCTCTGAAACATCTGTAGGTACTATGTCTGCTATGACGTGACCCAAAAAGTCTCACCAAGCATCCGTCCCAACTACAAAATAAAGGATAAGATAGATATTAGAATCCTATATATATATCACAAATAATAAACTATACAAAACATCAAAATAATAAATCAAACCTAACCTGGATCTTCATCTTGCGAGGATGGATCTCAGATCGCCGAAGGTATGATGAGCTTTGCAGTCCGATCTGTAGCTGGGGGCACAGACCTACCACACTCCCCCCGCTCTCTCTGACTAGGTCCCACATCGCCTACATGCATAGAACCATGAGCCCTAGACCATGGTCTTGACTTGGTCTCCTTGTCAGTGTTTGCCTCCTGCTGGCCCTGTCATGGTCTCGATCTAAAGACGTATTGTGGCGGGACCTCCTCTGACTCATCCTTGTCATCCTCCACATCCTCATCAGGATCATAGTACCCCACAAAATCACTGACATTGTCCTCTACCCCTGTGTCACCAGTGTGACTGGCCCAAGGTTGGGCATCACCTGGATGGTGACCAGGTGGAAAGATAGGAGCAAGCTATGTTGTATGCCACCAGGTCTGATATGCTCAGGTACAACTGACATCATCTATGTCTGACACAGGATTTGCATCCTCAGGACTCTCATCATCACTAAGTGGCACATCTGCTGCTGTCGGTTGTCAGACAGTATTTGCCTTGACTGCGCTACACGCAGCACACGCATAGCTCAGACGAACCGCAGGAACATTTTGTATCTGTTTGAACTTCTGTGCCACCCTGTCAAAATAGAACCAAGCCATGACATGATCGAGGCGACTGGCCATCAGCTAATCCCTTTACATCCTTGCTAACTGCCTCTGCTGGCCACGCCATCCGATGTAGCCGCGATATGGTCTCCAGATGATGTTGTCGGGCTATAATCTGTCAAAAAGAACTATCTAGTATAGCAGATTCCCGTGCCTCCAACACTTGACCTATGGATATGCAAAAACACATGGATGGGTGAATGTTACCTCTATAGGATAACCCACAGGTTGTGTGCACCTGATGTGCTTAAAGGCACAGACCTATAGTAATGTGCAGATCATCAGACTATGCATCTCATAGAGGACATATTGCCCCAAGTCACGGTAAAGGTGCGCAAGCATACTGCGCCCCCATGCATAGACCATTTGATGCTCCTCCATCTCCCTAATGGTGGAATGAGACCCCCGTGTAGGTGAGTGCCTTGTCCATCTGGTGCAATGGCTAATGCGACTGTGACTATCATAATCCTCTGTAGTAAGGGAATGTCACTGCATCCCTGCACTGGAAGTCAGAGTTGAATGTGTCCTCGCTCTGCCTGAGAAACAGTGCAACCCAAGCAGTATAGCTGACTCTCGCAGGTGTACCTTGTTGATTGATGTCCTACTATCCTCACTGTCTCTCCTCGGATGGGAAGTCGAAGGATCCTATACACATCCTCTAGCGTGATGGTCATCTCACCTATAGGTAAGTGGAATGTGGATGTATCTGCATCCCACCTCTCCATCAGTGCCATCAACATAGCGTAGTGGAATCTGATTGTGGGCATATCAAACACCCTCCATAGGCCCACCATCTGCAGGTGCTCTCTCTCTGCAGTGGACTATGAACTGCTCTCGTAGAAGTGCCATCAGGTGATAGCCTATGTGCTCCCATAACTCAGGGACATCCTATAGGTCAAAAAGCAAGCAAGAACATCAGAATCTCCTTAGAAACTGAAAGCAGTTATCAAAGATAGAAAAAGAGTGCCTGTGCCTAGGGCCCGTGTCCTCTGTGGACCCAGGTGCCCTAAGAAGACTAGGGTGCCCCAGAGGGACACTAGCACCCCTGTGGGACTAGGGCACCCCAGAGAGACTCTGGCCCCCTAGGTGGACCTGGGCACCCCTCTCAGGGACCCCTGACCATTCCTCCCTCTTGGCACAATAAACGATAAAGTCAAAACAAAACTAAACTGAAAGATGATAGAAGCGCAAGATTAGGACCCTACCTCGGCCTTGAAACACCTCTTCGCTACTCGAGCTCGGAGCATCTCCAATCCTGGTGGTTGATACAGGCATCGGCTCGGCATGGTCGTCCTCCTATTCTCCTTCTCTCTCTCCTCTACCTTTTCTACAATGACAAGAAACAAGAATGAGTAAGTGATAAGTGACAACTCCCCTTTACATAAAGTAAATGAGTGAGAATTCCTATCCCTAACTAGGTGCAAGATTGATCTCTTTTACTCTTGAGCCCTTTTCTTGAGTTGTTGAACTCTAATTGGGTAAGTGCAAGAAGATGGGGGGCCAAAATGGGGTCTTAAGTGGCCACTTTTTTTTTCTGAAATCAGGAAATACTAGCCTTGGATGAGAATTTGAGCATAGTTACACTCAAAATTTGGAGATGCAACCAAAACAATGTTCGTAGTGCTCTGAGTCTACTTTCTAAACTACTATTTTTTTTTTAAAATGGCATAGATTAAGGGGTTCAAAAGAGGGAGCCATAGAAATTGGTGTTGTTTCAGTCAAAAAAACATAACATAGCATGTTTTGTGGCTCCCTCAAGAGGTCAAGTTTTTTTGGGTATTTTTAAAATCGCTTTGGTGAGAAATTAGCTAATAGCATGTAGTTTATGCCCGATTTTTCTAATAATTTTTTGATGAATATTTGATTTTTTACTAATTTTCAAAGTGGTCACATCCTAAAAAATAGAATTTTGGCCGTGCTACCCCTATAAATTTTGAAAACTAATTGAAAATCATTTTTTTATTTTTTTAATATTTGTAGAATGGAGTCTAGTTTCTAAATATGTATTTTTTTTTAAATTTCAAGGAATAGTTAATTTACAATGAAAAAAAGACCAAACAATGGTTTTTGCCCAAAAATGGACCCACAAACAAAAGAAATTAAAGATGAAAGGCTTAACATTGTTAAAATGTGAAAAAAATCACATCGTCAAATAGCTAAGAGAAAGCCTAACATTACCCAGGTGTTCAATTTGTTCGACCTTGAAATAGGTGCAAATCTGAGGGTTAGGACGAAAGAAATTATGTGAAATCTTGAAGAATATGGTAAAACACGTCTGTGACTGTTCAAAAGGCACTCCAAGCCTTTGGGTTGGAAATCCAAAGCAAATCCCAAGCCCAAGGCTTGGGATTCCCAAAGCAAGACATTTTGCTTTGCATTTTTCCTTTTCCGCGAAAGTCTGTTGTTTGTCATGTTTCACATAACGCGAGCGCATTATAACGTGCTCGTATTATGTTCCCCTTAAATTTTTTTATGTTCAAGGTTATTCATCATGTATGTACATATGTATGCCTATATGTATGTATGTATGTATGTATGTATCTATGTATGCCTATATGTATGTATCTATGTATGCCTATATGTATGTATGTATGTATCTATGTATGCCTATATGTATGTATGTATAGTGTCGAGGGCAGAGGAGGGTAGAGATGGGAGTGAGCCAGCTAGGGGAGGAGAGGGGTGGATAAGGATTGAGTGATTAAGTTTTAAGGTTGAGAGTTGAGTGTTTAGGGATAGGATTTAGAGTTTAGGGATAAGGGATTAGAGTTTAGGACCTTGAGGGATTAGGGTTTAGGGTTGAGGCTTTAGGGATAGCGTTTAGGGTTAAGGGTCGAGGGATTAGGTTTAAGGTAGAGTGTTGAGGGTTGGGATTAGGGATAGGGTTTAGGGTTGAGGGATTAGGGTTTAAGGTATAGTTTAGTAGTTCTTGTGGATAGAGCCAATAAACAATGGGAGATTATTTGCCTGTTTCATAACAATATACCTTCCCTAAGTGTGGGGTGGACAGTAAGAAACATAGATGTACCCCAATGCAAATCTTTTCTCATAATGATCATCCTTATGATTTCAACTATTAATTACTCACTGTGGATGTACCATACACAAAGCTTGTCTCATAAGGTTTAAGGTATAGTGTCGAGGGTTGAGGGTTTATTGATAGTGTTTAGGGTTGAGGGTTGAGGGATTAGGTTTTAGGGTTGATGGATTAGGGTTTAAGGTGTAGTGTTGAGGGTTGAGGGTTTAGGGTTGACAGATTAGGGTTTAGGGTTGACGGATTAGCATTTAATGTCGAGGTTAGGGTTAGAGTGTCGAGGGTAGAGGGATTAGGGATAGGGTTTAGGGTTGAAGGTTTAAGGATTGAGGGTTGAGGATTTAGGAATGAGGGTTTAAGGCTTAAGATATAGTGTCAAGTATTGAGGGTGTAGGGATAGGGTTTAAGTTTTAAGGGTTAAGGGTTGAGGGATAGGGATTAGGGTTTAAGGTATAGTGTTGAGGGTTGATGTTTTAGGGATAGGGTTTAGGTTTGAGGGATTAGGGTTTAGGGTTGATGAATTAGGGTTTAATGTTGAGAGTTGAGGGTTGAGGGTTAAGGGTTGAGGTTGAGGGATAGGGTTAATGGTCAAGGGATTAGGGTTAAATAAGAGTGTCGAGGGTAGAGGGATTAGGGATAGGGTTTAGGGTTGAAGGTTTAATGATTTAGGGTTGAGGCTTTAGGGATGAGGGTTAAGGGATTAGGGTTTAAGATATAGTGTCGAGTGTCGAGCGTGTAGGGATAGGTTTTAGGGTTCAAGTTTTAAGGGTTAAGGGTTGAGGGATCAGACTTAAGGTTTGAGGGATTAGGGTTTGACGTTGATGGTTGAGTACATTGAGGTTCGAGGGTTAAGGGTTTCAGGATAGGGTTGAGGGTCGAGGGATTAGGGTTAAGGGATAGGGTTGGAGGGTTTAGGGATAAGAGATTAGGGTTTAAGGTATAGTATCGAGCCCGTTAAGGGTCTAGGAATAGGGATAACATTTAGGGTTTAGGGATGAGGGATTAGAGTTGAGGGATGATAGATTAGGGTTGAGGGTTGAGCGATTAGGGTTTAGGGATAAGGTTTAGGGTTAGGGTTGAGGGATTAGGGTTTAAGGTATAGTGTTGAGGATTTAGGGATAGGGTTTAGGGTTGAGGGATTAGAGTAAAGGGTTGAGGGATTAGGATTTAACGTTGAGGGTTGAGGATTGTGGCTTTAGGGATTAGGGTTTAGGGATAGGGTTGAGGGTTGAGGGATCAGAGTTAAGAGTTGAGGGATTAGGGTTTGACGTTGAGGGTTGAGGGTTGAGGTTTGAGGGTCAAGGGTTTAGGGATAGGGTTAAGGGTCGAGGGATTAGGGTTAAAGTAGAGTGTGGAGGGTATAAGGATTAGGGATAGGGTTGGAGGGTTTAGGGATAAGGGATTAGGGTTTAAGGTATAGTATCGAGTCTGTTGAGGGTTTAGGAATAGAGATAGAATTTAGGGTTTAGGGATGAGGGATTAGAGTTGAGGGATGACGGATTAGGGTTGAGGGTTGAGGGATTAGGGTTTAGGGATAAGGTTTAGGGTTGAGGGTTGAGGGATTAGGGTTTGAGGTATAGTGTTGAGGGTTTAGGGTTGAGGGATTAGAGTGAAGGGTTGAGGGATTAGGATTTGACGTTGAGGGTTGAGGGTTGAGGCTTTAGGGTTTAGGGTTTAGGGATAGGGTTGAGGGTCGAGGGATCAGAGTTAAGGATTGAGGGATTAGGGTTTGACGTTGAGGGTTGAGGTTCGAGGGTCAAGGGTTTAGGGATAGTGTTGAAGGTTGAGGGATTAGGGTTAAAGTAGAGTGTGAAGGGTATAAGGATTAGGGATAGGGTTGGAGGGTTTGGGATAAGAGATTAGGGTTTAAGGTATAGTATCGAGTCTGTTGAGGGTTTAGGAATAGGGATAGCATTTAGGGTTTAGGGATGAGGGATTAGAGTTGAGGGATGATGGATTAGGGTTGAGGGTTGAGGGATTAGGGTTTAGGGATAAGGTTTAGGGTTGAGGGTTGAGGGATTAGGGTTTAAGGTATAGTGTTGAGCATTTAGGGATAGGGTTTAGGGTTGAGGGATTAGAGTGAAGGGTTGAGGGTTGAGGCTTTAGGGTTTAGGGATAGGGTTGAGGGTCGATGGATCATAGTTAAGGGTTGAGGGATTAGGGTTTGACGTTGAGGGTTGAGGGTTGAGGTTCAAGGGTCAAGGGTTTAGGGATAGGGTTAAGGGTTGAGGGATTAGGGTTAAAGTAGAGTGTGGAGGGTATAAGGTTTAGGGATAGGGTTGGAGGGTTTAGGGATAAGGGATTAGGGTTTAAGGTATAGTATCTAGTCTGTTGAGGGTTTAGGAATAAGGATAGCATTTAGGGTTTAGGGATGAGGGATTAGAGTTGAGGGATGACGGATTAGGGTTGAGGGTTGAGGGATTAGGGTTTAGGGATAAGGTTTAGGGTTGAAGGATTAGGGTTTAAGGTATAGTGTTGAGGGTTTAGGGATAGGGTTTAGGGTTGAGGGATTAGAGTAAAGGGTTAAGGGATTAGGATTTGATGTTGAGGGTTGAGCATTGAGGCTTTCAGGTTTAGGGTTTAGGGATAGGGTTGAGGGTCGAGGGATCATAGTTAAGGGTTGAGGGATTGGGGTTTGATGTTGAGGGTTGAGGGTTGAGGTTCGAGGGTCAAGGGTTTAGAGATAGGGTTGAGGGTCGAGGGATTAGGGTTAAAGTAGAGTGTGGAGGGTATAAGGATTAGGGATAGGGTTGGAGGGTTTAGGGATAAGGGATTAGTGTTTAAGGTATAGTATCGAGTCTGTTGAGGGTTTAGGAATAGGGATAGAATTTAGGGTTTAGGGATGAGGGATTAGAGTTGAGGGATGACGGATTAGGGTTGAGGGTTGAGGGATTAGGGTTTAGGGATAAGGTTTAGGGTTGAGGGTTGAGGGATTAGGGTTTAAGGTATAGTGTTGAGGGTTTAGGGTTGAGGGATTAGAGTGAAGGGTTGAGGGATTAGGATTTGACGTTGAGGGTTGAGGGTTGAGGCTTTAGGGTTTAGGGTTTAGGGATAGGGTTGAGGGTCGAGGGATCAGAGTTAAGGATTGAGGGATTAGGGTTTGACGTTGAGGGTTGAGGTTCGAGGGTCAAGGGTTTAGGGATAGTGTTGAAGGTCGAGGGATTAGGGTTAAAGTAGAGTGTGAAGGGTATAAGGATTAGGGATAGGATTGGAGGGTTTAGGGATAAGAGATTAGGGTTTAAGGTATAGTATCGAGTCTGTTGAGGGTTTAGGAATAGGGATAGCATTTAGGGTTTAGGGATGAGGGATTAGAGTTGAGGGATGACGGATTAGGGTTGAGGGTTGAGGGATTAGGGTTTAGGGATAAGGTTTAGGGTTGAGGGTTGAGGGATTAGGGTTTAAGGTATAGTGTTGAGGGTTTAGGGATAGGGTTTAGGGTTAAGGGATTAGAGTGAAGGGTTGAGGGATTAGGATTTCACATTAAGGGTTGAGGGTTGAGTCTTTAGGGTTTAGGGTTTAGGGATAGGGTTGAGGATCGAGGGATCAGAGTTAAGGGTTGAGGGATTAGGGTTTGACGTTAAGGGTTGAGGGTTGAGGTTCAAGGGTCAAGGGTTTAGGGATAGGGTTGAAGGTCGAGGGATTAGGGTTAAATTAGAGTGCGGAGGGTATAAGGATTAGGGATAGGGTTGGAGGGTTTAGGGATAAGGGATTAGGGTTTAAGGTATAATATCAAGTCTGTTGAGGGTTTAGGAATAGGGATAGCATTTAGGGTTTAGGGATGAGGGATTAGAGTTGAGGGATGATGAATTAGCGTTGAGGGTTGAGGGATTAGGGTTTAGGGATAAGGTTTAGGGTTGAGGGTTGAGGGATTAGGGTTTAAGGTATAGTGTTGAGGGTTTATGTCATCAAATGTAGATTTATGGGTTTGATTATATTGATTGCCTCTCTAGTTTTGGGGTGTGGATGTTTTGGTATCAATCAGGAAGTCTTCAGGTGACTTTGTGGAAGTGGATTGGCAATCGCTTGACAGAACCCCTGCTATTTATGCTTGGATAAGGATTTGTCACAAACTAGAACTTTTGCTTCCAAAGAAGATCTGTCTTTCTTCCTCGATGGGTATTTTCTATCAAGAACTTGATTATGAGGGCTTGCCCCTTCATTGTTATGCCTATCATATGGCGGAGCATCTGACAAGCTCTTGCAGGAAATGGGAAAAGTTCTCCTTCAAAAACCTTGTGGTCATTCAAGTCTGAAGGGGAAGGTTTGGAAAGAGAAATGGATCACCAAAGAGATGAAGAATTTCTTATTTCTCAAACACCATCAGTGGTTTTTCTCTGATGTAGAGGACCTACCAAGATGGAAAGCATTTAAAGATTATATGATCTCCAAAGGAAAATCTCCTAATTCTCCCAGAATGTCTTTAAGAGGAATTGTAAGGCCTGAAAGTGTCAGTTGATGAAGCACATGATGTGGTCATCCCTGCTTGTGTTAAGGAAGATAATGCACAGGGTGTGATCAATCTATAGCAGGACAAAACGCGAGCGCGTTATAACGTGCTCACATTTTTTCTTGCTATAGAAATGGTAAAAAAGTGTTGACCCCCGTGATCCAGGCCCACATGCTCTGTTTTCATACTGATTCTGCGCGTGCTCTGACAAAAAATAAGTGCTTTCATGCTGTTGGGAAGTTCACATGCACATTTGACACATTGTACCACCTTTGCATGATCTTTCCACCACCTTTTCTTCTTTGCCAACTTGAGGAGGAATTAACATAGTTTTCACACCAAGTTTAATATATATCTATTCAAGTTTCAATTTTTGTAGTGTTGCAATGTTAATTGTGATTCAATTTTAGGAATTTAACATTATAAATTGGTTAATAGTATTTTTGTTAGTAATTATATTTGAGTGTTATTCAATTTAACATTGAAAAGGAAGCAAGTGGTGAAAAACTCAAATTGTTGAGGAGTTTGATGCAAGAAGAAAAAAACACTACATAATTGGGTACTCTCTCCATTCGAATCTTCATTTTTTAGGTATGTCAAGTCTTTACGTGCATGTTCTTTACATTTTCCTTATTTCGGATTGAATCACTTTATCATGTTTTATCATACATGTTTAAAATAGACACATTCCCAATCAAGAAAGCAGCCTACAATCTCACATGATGCCATGTATATTTTCTACACTTGGGCTCTTTAATAATTATGTGTAATAAACAGACCTTAACATACCATGATGTCAAACTATACAAGAATAAATCCTTACAACATAATAAAAATACAATCCCACTATTATCTTGTATTCATTTCTTAGGAAGTAATATTGGTCTCTTTATCATGCTACAGACAAATTCTTTGTCATGCCGAGGAAACGATCAAGAATTAAACCAACACAGGAAGAGATAGAAGCTAAGAATGCAAAGAAAGCAGTGGCTATGAGGGAACTTTGTGAGAAGAGGAAATTGGACACGATAAATGAAGACATGCCAATTGAAGAGGAACCACAACTATCACAAAGAGATATGGTATTAGCAGCACAAAGAGAACAAATGCAAAAACTTCGTGGTACGAGAGATTTGAATACCATGGTTGGAGACATGTCCTCTACAGCAAGTCAGCATGTAGGGACACCATCTACCACATCTCAAGTTGAGAGTACATCATCACTCACATGTGATGAAGGAGGTACGCCATCGTTCCCACCTTAACCTCAAGGTATGTCATCTATTCCATCTTCGATCGAAGGTATGCCATCTAGCCCATCTCATTTAAATATTGATGAAATTCTTAATGTTGAGATGAATTTACGTAACTTAACACCACCTAGAATTTTGCATAGAAAGCCAAAGTATTTGATTGATATTGATGAGAATATTTTGTAGCCAATGGAAGGTAAGATTCTAAAATGCACTTGTAGAAGATATGCTCATAAGATTTGGAGATTGTTCTTTGAAAAGTTAAATGAGACTGCAAGATGTCAACTATTCATTGAAATGATGCAAAGTATAAAGTATAGGTCCATCATGAAGATTCTTGGGTTGAGAACATCAGAGGCTTCAAGTGAAAAATCTATTGTCAAGAATCTAATGAGTGCGTATGAGAGTGTGGGTAACACCTCACGCACAAAAGATAGTAATGCAACACGGCATGTGATTACATCGACTATAGTAAGTAGTCAAACAAGGAAAGCTTGTCTCATTAGAAAGATGAGTCAAGAATTGAGAATTAATAAGAAAACTTTATCAAGAGCCATTGGAAGATGCCAAAGAATTGAGGACACTAATGTCAATGAATTATGGGCGTTCTCGGGGAGACTACCACGGAAAGATAAACCAATTGTTGAAGCATTGAGATCACTAATTGAAGACTTTTGGAAGAATTACACAAGGGTATCTCCGAATCAAAGGGATGTGGTAAGAAGGAGAATCGGTAGTCAGAACCGCGAGCCACATCCAAAGCATTTTTTGGATGAGACTCAAACACAGTTTTATGGAAAATTTCTAGAGAAGTATCCTCAAATTAAAGTTTGTCAAAGATATTTTGAAATGCTAAAACCTTTCTATGTTAAGATAAATCACACACACACTAGTTGTTGTTGTAGATTACATATTGAATTTTCTAACCATTTTGATGCTTATAGGTCTATATGTTTAGATATTCTTACTAACAATGATTTGCAGGGTTGCACCATATGTACCCCACCAACATCTTCAAGAGACTTCATATCAAGAATTTTATGTGAAAGAGAGGAAGGTCAAATATTCTACAAGAAATTATGCTTGGATGGCACATGTCATCGTTGCGGTGGCTTGCAACATTTTCCAATATGTGAACATATGGAAAGAACACATGTGGTTGGAAATGAACTAGTAGAGTTTGGCAAGTATAAAATAGTGGCATACAATACAAAAGATGGTAAAGAAGCAAAGAGGTGTGAATTGGTTATTGAAAAGATTTTAGTGTATCAGTTTATGCCTATATTTCGTGACAGCATAGTGTATGAGTATGCAAGACATGCCCATAGAGCTTGATGGTTGGACTTGCAATTTAAGTTATGCAAGGACACATTTCTAGTTGGTAGCATTGTTTTAGTTGTCGACTTTGCAGAGAACTACAGTCTACAGCCACAGCGTGAGGTGCAATTACAATATTACAACTCCACAAAGGTTTCTATATTTGTGCACATCGCATTCATTCATGCGAATGATAGTACAGAGGATGATAGAAAAATCATAAGGGAGTATAATTTCTATATTAGTGATGATCGCATGCATTCTATGGAGTTCGTGCAAGGTTGCTTTTAGGTGTTCTACAATGATTTGGCTAGAAGGGGCATATCGTTCAGTCAGCATATCATATGGTCGAATAATTGTGTGTCACAATTCAAGAACTCATAGAATTTCTATTGGCTGAGTAGGAGGCATAATTTTATAGGTATTCAGCATATGTGGAACTTTTGTGAGGCCAGGCATGGAAAGGGGGAGCATGATGGTGCAGGAGCATGTATCAAAAGAGCCATAGCATGAGAAGAGTTAAAGTATAAAGACAATGCAAAGTTGACATATGCAAAATCGATTGTCAAGTGGTGTAATGCTTCCATGGGTCCAAGTAATGAAGGTAAGTCTTCAGTTCGTAGATTTTTTTGGTTGATAGATGATACTAACATTGCACCATATGAGGACTATTGTACACTGACAGGATCAAATGAGATGCACTCTTTCAGAAGCTCAATTGCAGGTTCTTGGAGTATCCATACACGAAAGATGTCATGCTTTTGTTCTTCCTATACAATTCAAGTCTGGGATGAGTGCAAGTCAAAGGAGTGGGTTGACGAATGGCAGTTAAGTTATCTTAGCCCACTTGACACGTATCAACCCCCGACGGCACTGGAACTAACACATATGGAATCATCAGTTGACTTTGACCACATATCAGATTTAGTTCAACCAGGTAATATAGGGCACGTATATGCATCTAATTTCATCTAGTTCAACCATGTAATGTCAGCTTACTTTGTAGTGTTTTTGTAATGTTGACTAATTTCATCTAATTTGCTACACAAATCAATGTAGGGCACGTATATGCAGTTATTGTAGATGAAGATAATGAAGAGGGAAAGGATTATTACTTATGTCATTGTGTTGAGGCCAAAAATAAATTGGAGGCCCCTGTTACAGATGGAGAAAACATCGAATACCCTACAGGCTCAATGGTTATTACTGGAACATGGCTTAGAAGGTACCCACATAAGAGTGTTAATATTTGGCTATTTCAAAACTTTGACACGCATAGGAAGATTCTTCATTACTCGAACCTTGTCGTGGCATCCAATGTTCATTTGATAAAGTATCGGGGTAGACCTTTGAACAAAATCTTGTGGAAGGTGCGTGAGTCTGACCATGAAGCAATACTTGACACAATAAAGAGTAGAGCAGACCCAGATGGTTCATTGGATTAATTTGTAAGTATTCACATTGATTTTGTAAAGTAATGTTACATTGAGTTGTAAGTATGCACATTAATTTGTAAGGTTTGTCTTTTTTTTATTTCCTCCTGCATTTTTACTCATACACATTTTTACATCATCATGTTATGCATTTTTGGTATCCTGCTCCTGATGCGACCAAACTCATAACTCACCCTACTTCCTCTAGACACCATTTGATGATCTCTCCAACACTCTAGATCCAGGGCACCCAATCATGATGATGACCTATATACCATTCTCCCAAGGTGCTCATAATGAATGAAAAGAAGACCAAGGGCACCCAATCTTAATAGACGTATTTCTTTCAATTTTGATGATCCAAACTCTTGCAAAATGACATAGACTTTCATGCCTTTAGATCTTCCTTCACATACAGGGCACCAAATCAAGTTGAAAAATCTACATAAGGGAGCCAAAATGGATGAAAGGAGACATGAAATGCGCCTTAGGACTCCATGCTAAGGTTTGAGCCATTAAATTCTCTTGATATTAGGCGCTCATGATGATGAAACTTAGAGTTTTTTCCTTTCCTAGGCGCTCATCTAAGATGTTTGAATGATAAGGAGCGCCTCGACCTCTATAATGTACATTGGGCACCAAAATCAAGGTGATTTTAAGTCACTTTGAGTCATTTGGGGTCAGTTTGAGTCTTTGAGTCATGTTGCAAAAAAGTGTCAATGTTGTCAAATTACACAAAGCAACTTTTGCATTTTTGGTGTCCTACTCCTGATGCGACCAAACTGACAGTTCCAACACATCTGGATGGGTACATTTAGGCTAGGTATGGTTCTTTTTTTCACCCAAACATGTCGAAACAGTCTGAGCTACATTGTACCGACGATATCCCTGAAGAATCCAAAGTGCAAAAAGGTAGCAATCTTTGATGAGATGTTACTCAAAAACCGTGTCACTTAGAAACATTCCGTCTGAGGAAACACGATCACGTAGAGTGCCTCTACAATAACTCTCTCAGTTTTTTATATCTCTGAGACATTTGCTCGTGGTCAAAGGTTTTCTGCTGCCCCAAAAATTGTCAGAAGGAGGCAGTGTAAAGTTGCAAAGGGGTGTAACTTTCATCCTGCTCTTGATGCGACCAAACTGACTGTTCCAACACGTCCGTATGGGTATATTTACACTAGGCATGGTCCTTTTTTTCACCCAAACATGGCGAAACAGTCTGAGCTACATTGTACTGACGATATCCCTGAAGAGTCCAAAGTGCAAAAAGGTAGCAATCTTTGACGAGATGTTACTTGAAAACCATGTCACTTAGAAACATTCTGTCTAAGGCAACGCGATCACGTAGAGTGTCTCTACAATAATCTCTCTCAATTTTTTATATCTCTGAGACATTTGCTCGTGGTCAAAGGTTTTCTGCTGCCCCAAAAATTGTCAGGAGGCAGTGTAAAGTTGCAAAGGGGTGCAACTTTCATCCTGCTCCTAATGCGACCAAACTGACTCTTCCAATGCATCCGGAAGGGTACATTTACGCTAGGCATGGTCCTTTTTTTCACCCAAACATGTCGAAACAGTCAGAGCTACATTGTACCGATGATATCCCTAAAGAGTCCAAAGTGCAAAAAGGCAGCAATCTTTGACGAGATGTTACTCGAACACTGTGTCACTTAGAAACATTCTGTCTAAGGAAATATGATCACGTAGAGTGCCTCTACAATAATGTCTCTCAATTTTTTATATCTCTGAGATATTTGCTCGTGGTCAAAGGTTTTCTGCTGCCCCAAAAATTGTCAGGAGGCAGTGTAAAGTTGCAAAGGGGTGTAACTTTCGTCCTGCTCCTGATGCGACCAAACTGACTATTCCAACGCATCCGTATGGGTACATTTATGCTAGGCATGGTCCTATTTTTCACCCAAACATGTCGAAACAATCTGAGCTACATTGTACCGACGATATCCCTGAAGAGTCCAAAGTGCAAAAAGGTAGCAATCTTTGACGAGATGTTACTCAAAAACCGTGTCACTTAGAAATATTCCGTCTAAGGAAATACGATCATGTAGAGTGCCTCTACAATAAACTCTCAGTTTTTTATATCTCTGAGACATTTGCCCGTGGTCAAAGGTTTTCTGCTGCCCCAAAAATCGTCAGAAGAAGGCAGTGTAAAGTTGCAAAGGGGTGTAACTTTCGTCTTGCTCCTAATGCGACCAAATTGACTGTTCCAACGCATCTGGATGGGTACATTTACGCTAGGCATGGTCCTATTTTTCACCCAAACATGTCGAAACAGTCCGAGCTACATTGTACCGACGATATCCCTAAAGAGTCCAAAGTGCAAAAAAGCAGCAATCTTTGATGAGATGTTACTCAAACACCGTGTCACTTAGAAACATTCCGTTTGAGGCAATACGATCATGTAGAGTGCCTCTATAATAACCTCTCTCAGTTTTTTATATCTCTGAGGTGTTTGCTCATGGTGAAAAGTTTTCTACTGCCCCAAAAATCATCAAAAGGAGGTAGTGTAAAGTTGCAAAGCATTGCTAAGAAATCTTCAATACTCAAACACTCCAATGAACTGAAGCAACTTCTTCTTAGGCGCAAATATAAGGGTACACAAGGGGAAAATGGCGCCTAGATGACTTAGTGCATTTCTATGACTTCATTCACATGTTTAAATGTTTGAGAAACTCTCCTTTACTAAGTGCTGTCCTCATGCCAATGTTAAGCTTTATACCTCCTCGGTGCTCAATTAGGTGATGTCCTTAGATACAACTTACCCTTAGGCGCCAATGTAGCTTCTTCAATCCATCACACTTCTAGGCGCTCAAATTTGAGGTCTTGGACTTGTATCTTATTCCTAGGCACAATTGGATGATCTTCCTCGATCTAGGCACTCATGATGGTGGGAAATTACATGAAGGGGTGCCTAAGTCCAATTTGACTTTGTATTTGATATTTTATGACTCCAATTGACTAGGAATGGCTCAATTTCTAAAGTGCTAACTCAATAATGTAAGTTTAAGGTCTTTTCCTCCTAGATGCCAATTAATGAGTTCACTAGATGCAATTTCTCCTGGACTTGAAGATTGTGAAAGAACTTGAAGCTTGGATGGATGTCTTCGAATGTTCGATGAAGAAGTGTTCCAACTTGAAAGGTCCTTTGAAGTGTAGATATTGATGATAACACTTTCCCTTATATGTGAAGTAGATGACTTCTCAAGGAGGCTTGAATGTATCAGAGGGACTTGAAATTGAATGGATGTCTTTGGAATGCTTGATGATGATGAGAAGTTCCTTTGGAGCAACTACATGTTGATCTTGAAGTGATGATTGATGAAGAATCTAGTTGATACTTGAAGATGAATGGAACTTGAAGTGATAGATGGAAGTCTTCGAACATGATGCAACTGGTGATGTCGTTGATGAAGAAGACTTGAAATATATCTTGTTGTGACCTCTTGGAGCAGCTACCTCTTGAAGTGGTGTTTCCTTGGCAGTTGATTTCCTCCAAGGCGCTAATACAAGGTTCTTTTGAAGGCAAAGGGTGCCTAGGCTTATGGGGCTCAATTTGATGTATTTATTGAAAGCTCAAGGTGAATTGATGCTTATTGAAAATGCCACTTGGTCCTTCATTTGCAGGTGCCATTTCCTATTGACTTATATACTCCTCCTCATGCTAGGGCACCATAATGAAGTGGTTTATGTTAATTTTAATATTCAGATTCACAGTAAGAAATAATAAAACATGAATGCTCACATAACGCACACATACCCTGGCAAAACCTCCCTCTTGGAGGTGAAAAACCCAGCAAGAAAACTCAGATCTGATTTATATTAAGAGCGGAAACAGATTACAACTTCACCCAGCTCAAGCACAAAAACATAGATATCAAAATACAACTTATCTGAATCTTTAGCAGATCTAGGGTTAAGCTTACTCAAGCTAAAATAGATCAAGTAATAGGTTCGCTGATGATCGCAGATCAAGTCAATTATCGAACCATTGAACTTCTTGAATCATCAAACCCTTTGAACCAGTGGATCAGTTGAACCGTCGAACCAGTGAACCAGTTGAACCGTTGAACCAATTCACCAGTTGAACCATTGAACCAGTTCAACTATTGGCAAAACCCTTGTACTGTCAAACCTTTGAACATGTCGAACTGTTGAACCATTGAACCAGTTTAACCAACGACGGAACCCTTTACACTGTTGAACCTTTGAACCTATCAAACCATTGAACCGTTGAACCGATGAACCTGTCAGATAGTTCAACCAACGGTTGAGCCCTTTGAACCGGTGGAGCTTGATGAACTTGTTGAACTGACGAACCTGTCGGATGGTTCAACCAATGGCGGAGCCCTTTTTACTGTGCTTGTAGTAGATCGTTGATGGATTAGATTTCACAGAGTAGAATTTGGTAAATTGATTGTTGTGTATTGTGACAACCAGTCACCTTTCATTTATATGAGATCACCCAAACAATTTGTCGTCAAATTACATATACGTTACATTTGAAATAGCTCCTGACTTGTTTGTAATTTCAAGATACATAGAATAATGAGTTCGCCCAATTTGGGGCCTGCCTTAATCAAATAATACAACTGAGTTCTCAAAATGCTAAGGCCGATAGGACATTCAACATTTTATGACTAGGTCGGTCTCTAGAAGGGATCTGACCTAGCTACCAAAAATCAATAGTTTAGACAATAGGTGCGCTTCACTTACTAGATGCTTGTTCTCCTTCCACCTTAGGTGCACTTTTATGGTGGAACAGGTGTCAATGGGTGCCTTGTCTTAAATGAATGCTCTCTACAAGTTGGGCGCCCTTTTGAGGCTTTATGAGTTGCAAATTGCACCTTAACCCTTCATGCTTGTTGCTCAATGTTTGAATGTTTAAGAAAGTCTCCTGTAGGCACTCATCTTAATGACTTTTTCTCAAGGCGCAATCATCCTAATGACTTGGATATTCATCCTAGTGTTTCAGGATATTAGGCTACTAGACTTAGTCATTTTCAGGATCTCAGACATAAAGAATAACATGATGATTCATTTTTTTGTATTGCATATAGTTGACATTGTATGCTACTCATAAAGAATATTAATATTTTCTGTTCAACATGATGATTCATTTTTTTTTAAAATACAACTTTTATCTTTTAGTTCCAAAATGAGGTTTAGGTGATACTTGAATAACAATAGCTAGCTTATTTGATCAACAAACATCCTATGTAATACAATTGGACTTTAAATATTTGAAGTAGCCATCTACAAATATCCATTCAAACGTGGATTTATAATGCAAGTATGGATGCCATCAATTAAAAAGATTTGTATTAACCAAATATCCATATAGGCATACATCAATATCTGTTGATATAAGTATAACATATATACAAAATAGCCATATAGGATTACAAGAATGTCATATAGGCATACAATGTCAACTATATACAATACAAAATATATGTCCACAAATGCCATATAGGCATACAATAAAGGAACACAATAAAAAGTCATTCCCCTCTGGCTGGTGAAGAGAATAGATCACGGGCAGCCTTTGATCTTCTAGGGGATGGAGACGCACATGTGGGTGGTCTACTACGAACTTGAGGGCTGCTCCTCCTATTTAGTTCTTCCTGCATCTTTAGCTGTTACAATAAAAAGTATAGACATTAATATATAGAAATTACATGTTATAAAAAATGAAAGATTTAACAAAATAATCACTTATCGCTACCATATAATCTGTCTCCTCACTTGCCTCAGTAGCAGGAATAGGCCGTGGTGATGTCATGTCCTATAGAAACCATCCAAATAGAAATTAAACTTCAAATCAATAATCTTTTGATTTTTCAAAAATAGACAACTATAACAATGAATGTAAATTGAAATTTACTAATCTACCTCATACCCCTGTCAATGCCATGGAGCTATGAATCGCAGAGGCCACACCCTGCTCCATTGCCCTATGAACATGGGGAGGTGTCTTCGCAACCTGCATCATCTGGAAATAAAACAACATTATTCAATTACAAAAACTATAATAGTGATGCAAATCATGGCTCCTAACATACACACACATTCATCTAAACATGGAAGTACACACAATAAAGCACACAAGTCACATACAAAAATCTAGTAAGTACAATTCATTCATTAAACTATTTATTTTATTACCTCCGTAAAGCTTTTAAGTCCACCACCACTGGCAGGTGTTGCCATGAAATCTACAGTATTAACCTATTCAACATCCAAAATCAGATATTAGACTACCATTCATATAACGATGCTATTCACATGTAATATTTATAATTGTTTACTAGTTACATACCCCGACAGTAGATGATCTAGTGTAAAATGCAGGTGGAGAACCACTGAAAACTGCATCGACGTTATGACCCTGAAATTTCATTAAAATCATCAATTTAAATTAGTTAATCTTGCATTTCAAAAATAAAATTTAATAAATTAAATTCAATAAACTTGCTAATATTTACCTGAGTATCAAGGCTGAAAGTCTCACTCAGGAGGGTATCTATCATCACCATCTACTTAGCTGCAGATGTAGCCTGTGCACCTGCATCCTGACTATCCATGGGGTCATAACCACAGGCTAACCCACAAGCCTAACAAGCATGGGGTGGGACCCTACTCCTTGCACTATCTCCCAACCCACTCTGTGCTGCAGGACCAGCATGCTCTATGATGTTCTAGGTCAAGGCACTAATGGACTGAAGTGTATCGACCTCAACACTCTCCTTCACAATGGAAGGGATAGAAACATGCTCATGGGCTGGTCTGCTGATTACTCATCTCACTACCCACTGTGGGTCAAGACGTGCCTCTGGTCTATCTTGTGCTGACCCCCCACCTCTACCCTGGAAGTCCTGCATATCAAAATAGTTTGGCACTTTATTGAGGACAAACTCGCAGTAGAGTTTCCTCAAAAAGTATTGTGGGACCTCATTATTATTGCATGGAGGATGGTCAAAAACCATCCACCACCTCTGCCCAAAATTGTCCCTTATCGCTTGGTTGTTGTACCAATGTATAGGGAACCTCTTGCATGTAATGGGTGGAGGTTGATTTGTTTGTGGGTTTGTGAAAATCTAACACAAGTCTAATTTTGTGATTTGTAATTTTTTCACATCTTCGTATGACAGCTTGTCTGCATAATAATCTCTAAACTCTCTCCTCTTATCCATCCAACTAGTTATTTGATTGCTAATTGAATCTACATTTGATAACATAGATTCAAGAGATTCAACAAGCGTGGACCTATGCAAGGTTGAAGTGGAAGGATCTTTCAACCTTGCAATTATATCTTCAATTTCTTTTTTGTTGTTTTCAATTTGCCCCATTATATTTTCTTGTGTTCCAGGGGCATGTCGAGGAATGGATGGAGGAGGTTGTTCCGTAGGTATTTCCTCCTCAGGATTTTGTGGATTTTGAGGAGGAGGAGGAGGGGGAGGAGGTGCATTAACATTTCCTGACAATTAACGAAATATACATCAAAAAACAACTCAAACGTACCTATTTAGAAGCAAATTTAAACAAAAAAATAAAACTCACTCCTTTGGCATGCTTGACGTCGTGGCGGCATTTTGGCAATGAATCAGCAAGATTTTGGTGTTGAATTATCTTTTCCAAAACGTGAGCATGCTTCCTAGGGTTTGCAAGCCACAGGGATAGAGGAGAAAAATAGAAATGAAATGAAATGACAAGCCTTTTTTTTATTTAGAGTATTTAAAAATGCACTCGTGTTATAACGCAAGCACATTATGGTTTGGTTTTGATGAGGCTTACGCTCGTCATTACCAACCCATAACGCGAGTGCATTATAATGCACTCGCGTTATGTATTATTTTTTTAAAAAACCATTTGGCCACTTTTTGGCCCCCCATCTTTTTGCACTTACCCAATTTTAGTGTCGTTTGTTGCATTGGAATCCTAGTTCCACTCTCTTTTTTACCCAATGTGTTATGTTTGAGCATTGTTTCTTCAAATGACCCTCATGACACATTTCTCATCAAGTTTCCCTCGAAATCGACGCGCGTGGGTATCTCCTTGTTTCTACTTTTTAGACTAAGCAAGCAGAAACAAGAGGGGCATATATCCCCCTCAATTTCCTCCCTCATCATGTCTCATCAGTCAACCCCCTTAGTGTTTTTGTACTGACTCATTAGTGGTGGTTGCAGGTTGATTTTGATTTTGTGACAAGTGTTCCTTTGCAGGTTGTGGTTCCTAACTTTGTGGTCTTGTAGGATTACAGACTTGGGGGCTCCTTCCTTCTCAGTGACAATACTTCGGCTTTGTTGGGTGAATATTTTGTCGTCAACTTGTTGATGGCAAAATGGTTATATCAACCATAGTGTGATGAGATAAATCTCTCCTCTCAGCAAGGGGAGGTTCCCTTTCTTAACTACTTTCAAACTTATCTATTCTAACACTAATCTTCAGGGTGAATCCATATCATTCATTTCTCTTTTTTTAGAAATGATGTTTACAATTTAAAATAGCAACTTCACAATATAAATCAAATATAACCAAGAAACTCACGAGAGCACAAAGCCTATCGTTGCTTCTTTTGCTGATTTAAACTTCAGAAACAAATAGGATAAGGTACAACCCAAAGTCTTCACCAAATACTATGATAAAATCACACAATCATAAAAGATAATAGCAGCTCAAAGTCTCTCCAATACCTTTTACTTCAAAATATAAAATCACAAACCTAAAGATAATTATTGCAGCACAAAGTCTCCAATATTAGCTTTAGAACATCTCCCAGATTATCCAAACTCACACTATAATTCGATCAAATAGATAAGATAGTATAAGGAAAAGGACATTCAAGAACAATTTCCAATACACCACAAGTTATTCAAATGCAAAGATTGAACGATCACTTGCTTTTCTATTCACTTGATAAAATATGATTTACAATTTGAACACAAAGTCTCAAAATGCTCTTCAATTTGGCAGAGTTTCGCTTCAATAACTAAAAGATTAAAAATACAATAGAGGCCCTCTTTATTTATAGGGAGGAGCCTAGAACAAAAATAAGAAATTTACAACTACTTTGACTTATTCAAACAAAAGAGTCCTATTTGACTTGGGACTTCCTTTGTCTCACATGTAATTACATTTTAGAAAATTACACATGACTATGTCCATAACAAAATTCAAATTACATATGCAAGAATGAAAATAAACTAAGGTATCAAAAAGGAACTTCAGCTTCCTCCATTCTTCTTTAGAAAGTTTTGATACATGGCTTGTATAGCTACCATTTCACATGCATCAGGCTTTGTTGTATTCTCTGAGATAGTGCGGGCCCGGAGAACTACATCTTTTACTGCCTTTATCGCCTTCTCATGCTTGTCAAGGTTGTCCTTTAGGTTTTCAAAAGTTGAATGCTGATCATAAAGGCTATCCATAGAAAGTACTGAGGGCATTTCATCTTCAAATTTCTGTTGAACCATATTTTCAAAAGAGCTTATCATTTCATCTGCTGAGAGGAACTTATGACCTTCACCTGTCAGAGTGCATGGGAGCTCTTCCAACCCGTGTAGAAGCATGACATTGTTGTCTTCACTATTTTCACGAGCTTGGCATAAGTTATCAAGTAAGCCTTTTATTATATTGATACGATGAACAAGAGATTCCTTAGTCTTAAGATATGATTCCCAATTTGAGATGACCCCAATGGTAATCAGATTCTTTATCTTAATCTTCTTCATCTCTATCCACTTCTCTAAGCTTTCTTCCTGATCCTGCAGTTCTTAGGGAAAGTAAGTCAACCATGTTATCGAGCTCAACTTTTGCTTTATCCATCTTTTCTTTTCTTTCTACGGTGGTCTTCAACAAAACTCTTCCTTGTGCTAGCAACCACTCCACAATGTCTCCTACCACTCTTCCTCTAGCCTGAGATTTTTCCACTTTCTGAATTAGAGGATCTTCTATAGTTACCACCACGGGTTCCACAATTTTAGATGACTTTACTATTTTTTGAAGAACAACAGAAAGTTGTTCTGCTTTAGCTTTATATTGCTCTTTCTCCTTCTTAACCTCATCATATTTCTCAAGCAAGGTGCTGGCAGTAGTTTGAAAATCTGCCTAAATACCTTCATGAGTTAGCTTACCTAGCTCAACTCTTGAGACAACATAATCATTCATATCAAAATTGTCAATAGTAGCATCCTTTGGTGGCTTGGCAATTTTTGCATATCTGATCCCTTTTTCATTGATAAGCCTAGAAACAGTCTTAGGCTTTTTCTTCAGAGTTTTTGATTTCAAAGGCAACAAATTCTTTATATCAATTTCATCTGGTGAAATTGCTTTCTTTTTCCTCTTCGAGGTATATGCGGACAACCAAGGAGGAAGTATAGAAGCACCCACATTAGGAGAAGAATCAATCACTTGCTTTGCCGAATCCATGCTTATTCCTGTTATTGTAACAATGGGACTGGTAGGAGTAAAAACAATAGTAGTATCAACAACCTTTTTAGAACTATCTAGAAAATGTTCTAACACAGTTTGTTCACCAATATCAAAAGACGGGGAAGACAAACTAGGAATGGACCCAGATGAATAAAAAAAATGTCCCAAAAATTGTTCTTAATGAAGGGGGAGTATTATCAAAGGAAACAACCAAAATAGGAGAAATAGGAGTATTTGAAATTGTAGGAAAAACACTAGAAACGAGAACATGAAGCTGAGGCTTAGTAACTTGAGACTCTGGATGTAGATCTAACTGAAAATCACCAAGTGGTTTCTCTCCTATATTCTCAGTATCTCCTTGTTCTTTTTCGCCCTCTTCATCAGGTTTTTCAGGCACATTTGTTTGTTGAAGATTATCTAATTTATCAACATGTAGCTGTTCAGCTTCTGTAGTGCCCCTCACCTTGCCTTCTATTGGACTGATGGTTCTCCTAGTAGGACTGGACATTATGATGTTCTGTTGGATGATGGATTCTTTATTAGTATGCTAGTTGATTATGGACCTATTGATAGAATGATGTTGATGATGTTTGATTACTGATATTTTATGTTTTCACAGTTTGATGCACATATTAGATGTTATAGATTATTTTAATTTCAGCTCCATGTGTTATTTGATTATGATTATGATGCATTTCTGGTAATGGATGTATTAGATCATTATGTAATTGAATATTTATCTTGTTGAAAAGAACTAGAAGATTATGTCTAATATAGTCATTTATTGATGTGTTTATGTGAACGGAACAGTGTCGCATTACTCATGTTCGAGTACCTTGCTACACTGTGAATTCCATTCACTGTGTATATGACTGCATGTTTATATATATATGTTCAACCTTGTGGTTTGCTGTAGGATGCAGGTACTGGGCATCGACTCCACCTAAACTAATAGGTCTGAGCATGCCCTAGCCAATGGAATTGTTGATCGGAGTTAACCTAAGGTCCCCTACTTAGTCAACATCCTTGAAGAGGATGAGTATCTGGTATCACATTTAGTCATTATCGTTTGTTGAATTCTTTGTTCCTGTGTCGTGGTCATATTTTGTGGTCTTGTAAGAAGGTTAGGTATCATGTTTTAGGTTGTGTTTATCCAATTAGTAATGGTTGATTTAAGTCTGGTTAGTGTTTCAATAAAATAAGGCTTAATTTCAAGATGAAGTTAAATAGTTATTTATTAAAGGAAAATTATGAATTGTTGGTTAAACATAAACAATTCCATTAGGATGTATTGTAAAAAAATTCAAATGCAAATAAATTTGATAAATAATAATATATGGTTAATTTTGAGTTGTCACATATAATAACCATAAACAATGAATATTAAAATAAATAAAACAAGTTGTAAATCAAATTGTTATTTGTAATATTACAATTTAATAAATAAAAATAAATTATATTAGAGTTGTAAAATTAAATTGTAATTTGTGATGTTACAATTTAATTAATAAAATAATAAAATGTTTCATTGTAAAATTAAATTATAAGTTGTATAAATTTAATGAAATAGAATTTAATGGTTGTAAAGTACATTATAGTTGTATAAAATTTAATAAAATTGCAAATGGTTTGTTTTCACGAGGGTAGATGGTATTGGATCATGTGTTGAGCCCCTACTAAGGTGGGAAAGTTTTGGAAGGAATGAAGAGGATTAATTAGGTGGCTGGAAAATTTGGGGCAAGAAGGGGAGATGGGAGGAGGCTGTAGTTGCAAGTTTGGATCAGGAAGCGAGGGGAAAAAATGAGATTAGAGAGGTTGGAGCTGTAGGGTAGGATATGAGAGCAGCATCAATCTGTTAGCCAGTCACGTAAACTAGAATCCTAGGTTCCATCAGCTTCTACACTTAATCTCTGATCTCTTCAAACAAATGTTTTCGATATGCTTTAATTTAATTTCTTTTCATGTCAATAATTAGGTTGAGAGTTTTGAAACCATAGATCTTTTTATGTTATCTACCCTGTGATCTTTTTAGCCATGTAGAAATTAGGGTTACAAATGTGGTTGAAGTTTGTTCTTTGGCCAATTTATCTTAATTTTAACCTATCAATTGCATTTGCTTGATTGCTTTTAACGCCATTCAATCGGTCCAACTAAGGGTCTTTATGTAAAGATCTGCATTCATTCATCTAAAACCACGGCAGGATGCTTGCTTCTAGTCAGAATCATTGAAGAGAATTTGAAGAATACTTGTCATGAAGCAATCATTTCACTATGCTCTGACAATGCCATAACTTGTCCCAATGCACCTAATTTTAGCGCAGGCTGGAAGAAGCTGCAAAGGTGTTAGATCTAGGTTTTAATTATGCTTATTACTTTTGTTTTAAATCCTCTATCTTTCTCCAATTTCTTAGTTTTTAAGAACCTCGCCATACCTGCCCATGTCTGCATTGATGTTTGACAAAAGAACAGATCGGTGCATCATATATATTCATCTGTGATCTATAGTCACCAAGAAAAGACATCGACACAACCAGCATAGTTTTAACTGGTATTTCAGTGACAAAGTCCAGGGTATCTTTTGGATTGCAACTATGAAATCTGATAAGATTTCCTTTATCTTTCGTCCTTCTCCACAACCATTTTAAACCCCATCATACCTGCCGCTTCTGCATAGATGTTTGTGGGAACATGAGTCCAGTAATAATTTTAGGATCCAGACCAAAAGCAGTGTCACTGTAAATACTCCTAAGCCTATAATTAGAGGTGATCTTCAGGCACCAAGAGAACACATCGATATACCCAGCATAGATTTAATAGGTATCTCAATGATAAAGGATCTTTGTTAAATAGATCGAACCGTCTTATGCCTTGTTAAATGCCTTTGTAACAATTTAAAAAAAAACTAAAATCCTTTTTTGAAATAGATCGGCCTTTTTTATAGTGCGTCCTCCTGTGGGTGAACTCACACCTCTAGGTGAATGCCAACTGCTAGCTCACCTCAACGATCTTCTCTATGTGTGGAACTCAGTCTTCATTTAAGGCCACTTGCTTTTGCGGTTTTGGCAGAGATTTAATTCGATAAATGCCATAGTGATATGAAAATATTTCCTATCTTCTCACATAAAGGTCACTGTAGATGTAATGCAATAAGAGATACAAATGTGATCGAAGCTCCATCCACTTAACCTGCAATGTTAGGAATGTGTTTTAGCATCACTATAGGTGTAATGCAATAAGGGTTTTTATTAAATGTGTTTGAAACATATACAACTCTCATCCATTAAACCTCTAGGGCTGCGTGTATAAGTTGTTAGGATGCTAGCAAGAGGTTGCTGATCTATCCTGTTTATCCTATTAATTCGTAGTAGCCTGAAAGTATTAAAAGTCTTTTAAACAAATCCATTTTGTATATATGCTGCAATCAATAATTCTGTGAGATGACATCTCACTCAGGCAGCCTGTCAAGCTATTCGCAGCTCATGCATATGGATATGTGAGCATTATAGTGCCGGGCAATTATCTCTCGCCATAAAAGAGATTCATTTCAGAAAATTGTTAATAATTTATAACAAACAGCTTTAATTGACATTTGAATGGAGTCTTCTTCACTACTGAATATCTGTCACTTAACTAGAATCAATGCTTTATAGCATCTACACCCTTGCGTATATAGAATTGGATTTCACAAAAATCTAGAGAGAGAAATGAATGTCATTTTTAAAGATGTTTCATCATATATACATTACCGCTAAGATTAATAATCAACCTGCATTGCACAATCATTTAACCAGCCTGCTGCGAAAGTTGTCACAGTTGTTCTCACCATAGCTTTCAATCTGGTATTTGCTTCTAGCTATCATCATTAATCAAACCTCCATGTTTATGGTTGTAGTAAAAATGATCAGTATTAAAAATTGAATTAATAACTTTAATTGAGAATTTGTTACCATGCGTCTGTTATAATCTATGCCCTCAAGACATCTTATGGCTATAATAAGGATTGCATTCCAGTTATGCGTTTTATTTCAGGATAAGATAAAACACACTAATGTTTTATTTACAGTAGGAAATGAATGTAAGATATATTTCTATGGGCTATTTTTCGTTTTCAATTGAATAGTCTCATATAAAATGTTTAAGTATTAGATTTGTGAAGTAATTAGAATATTAAAATATTACTAGAGAGAGTTATCACATTTGACGGAAATTCATATAGTATTAGTAAATCTTGTTATGTGAAATAACAATATATATATTTATTTGTATTGGATAAAAGTATTTTCTATTCAATGATCCATGGTATTTAATTATTATTATTATTATTATTATTATTATTGTTACTATTATTATCTAAAGATGAAAGAGCATATTAGATTAATGCCCAATTAAATTAGAATTTTAAATAATACTATCCATAATTAGTACTTGTTATTATTCATTGTTATTCGATTATAGATTTAAAACAAACATTATAAATGGAATCGTTATCGTTGCAATTGTTTAAGGTGGATAAATGAAAATAGACAAGAATATATATTAATATTGATGAAATTAAATTGATTTAGTTATGATGGTTATGTAAGATTGGAATTTGTTTGATAGATTTGTATTGATTTAAAAATATTGATTTTGAAATTCAATTGAGAAGTTCTGTATTAGATAAATGGTTATTATGAATCATAGGTAATTGGTTATTAGAAAATTGGTGTATTGTGAATTCAATTTGTGGGTCATGAACTAGTTCATATAGTTTTTTTTTTTATTTTGTATCTACCTGCATGATTAGTTTTCCAGAGGCATAGAATGTTGTGTCTTGATTTCATATGCTATGTTGTAATGTATCACAATGTGTTTATAAAGTCCTTCATAGATGTGGTTTATTTATTTTTAGTGGGGAGACATCGTTATCGGTAGAGGAGAATTTTGTTTATGAGTTACTTTATTTGGAAGCTGTGGACAATGTTTTGTGAGATGTCCTGGTGATTAACTTGATATGCAAGATGGTTAATGCCTTGCATTGTTATATATACATGCTGATATAATGATAATTGTTATGCAAGATGGTTAATGCCTTGCATGATTCATGTATCCTCATTGTCATGATGATGTTTACTATGCTTGTTGAGTGGGATTTTCTAGTTGCAGGTAGGGGAGTGGCTCTCAATGGGGGCCGAAGCCCAAAGTGGTGTCCAGGACAACCCATGTGGGAGTTGGATAACTCAGTGATAACCTAAATAATGAATTAGGAGGGGTTGGGTAGTTAATCACACTAAATAAAGATAAGTGGATGCCTCACTCATGACTCAATTGCTCGTTTAGGCTTGAGATGAGATGAGAAGGCCTAGAATGGCAAGATCAACTACCTTGTCCTCATGAAAGGTATGTTGATTCCGCATGAGTGTTGTATGGGGGCCGGGAGTCGGGAGAGGCTACCAAGACAACCCAAGATGGGGGCCGGGGCCTAGGAAGGCTTACCAGGACAACCCATGACAAGCCATGTGATGACACTCCTTTCTACTGCAGCCTAGCATTCCCTAGTTGTACTCTCCCCATTCGTTATGTGTTTGCCTCTGGAAGTGTTGTTAAGTTGTTTGTGATATTGACTTGTGTTGTTGGAGTCATGTGTTGTCTTTGTTATTATAGTCTACTGTCTACCTGACTGTATGTTGTAGTGGGGACCTTATGTTAACTCCTAGCTCGGGGGGTGGACCTTAGGGTTCCACATGGTCGGGTAGAAGAGCTTTTATCCATTGGTTTTTCCCTTGCCGATGTTCAAGTGCGAGAGGAGATATCTTGTGTATCAGGCATCAGATTTTGTACTAGTTATGAAGGAAGTGATTTATATTCATGTACTAGTCTTGTGTATCAGTTGATTCATAATGTATGTATTCAGATGTATTTAGAAGGTGATAATGTAACAATGTAATGTTGTACTCATATGTGAGGAAGAATTGTAACTGTGAACTAGATCCTGATGATTACTTATCTGATGTTTTGATATGGAGATGTAAATGTTTATTGATTTAATGCAATAGGTTCAGAATGATCTACTGATGATTAGTTAATAATGTATGTTAAATTTTGTTAATTGATTTGTCAAGTAATGCAACCATGGAACCTTAGAGGATAAATTATTAGTTTAATGATGTGTATTGATTTGTTAAACATTACTTTGTTATCTTATTCATTTTTAAAAAAAATATTCTTCTTTGCATAGCATAGATGTGTTGTTCTCTAAGGTGTTCATGGCGGGGCGTTACAGCTTCAACATTTTCAACCTCCATTTGCTCAACATTAGTGTCTTCAATACCAGTTTTAGTAACATTAGAGGTCCCTGAAACCTCCTTCTTCTTCCCTCCCTTTGACACAAATTTGATTTTTGTTTTATGTGTTTTGGAAGAGGAAGGAGTGTCACTCTTGTTCTTTGTCCTGTTTTCCACTTTCTTACCTATTTGCTCCTGAACTTCAGTCTCTGACCCTGTAAGAAATTCTTTCAAGATGATCCCTTTGCTTTCTAACCATATATTTGTGTTAGCCAAGATGGGCTGAAATCTTTTCCTTATAGAAGTATCCTCTTTGAATGACCATTTGACCTCCGGAAGAGGTGAGGCTTCAACATTTTCAGTATTATATTTGAGATCTAGAACATCCCCATCATCTTCCATTCCCTCCAGAATGTCTGCAAGGTCCAGCTCTTCTATCTGACTCAAATGAAGTCTACAAAAGTCTAACTTCCTGATCTCATTTTTTGTCCTGAGGTCAGCCCAAATATCTTCCACCATTGGCATGTGGAAAGTTGACTTTCTCTTGATTTTATCTTGTACCCTCTTGAAGTCAAAACGGTCCCTTTTCTTGAAAGTTTTCATGGTGACTAGTTACATTTCAGATTCAATTGTTTTGGCCTTAGTAGCCGATTGAACTGAGTACCTTCCAATTTCTATAGGAAACTTAATACTTGACTTTTTTAGCTCCATTTGTTTATTATGTACCACAATCAACTACCTACATAATTCTATGAGAACAATCCTGTCGCTGGGATATCCTAGAGGTATATAAGGGTAACCGGGATAATACCCTACTCTAAGATATGTGAAAGTAGGAAACTGTAAGAATAAGCAACCAAAAGAATTTACAACTTCCCAAGCTTCATCTGAAACCCTCTTCTAAACAAGCTCATTATCCCATAAGCACATAAACACTGAAAAGAAAGCATCATTTACCCTACGGAAATGATGGATTGATCCTTTTAGAGTGATTTGAGGCTAATACTCATACACAGGAACCAACCTTCTGTCACCAACCTGAGTAAGACCAGGAAAACTCCTCATGCTCGCAGCAGCATACAGAAGATATGAAGTCATATAAAATTTGAAAGTGGTATTGACTTTCACCAACTGTTCATGCAAAGCATTACTAATCTGTTCTCCCAAGAAGATTTTATGTGTGCACATCCATTCCTGAAACTTGGAGGAAGAAGGAAGTCCTCTGATTCGACTCAAAAGTGTAATCAAGTCACAGACCTCCTCAACAAAGTCACTCCTCGAGAGATCCTTCAGCCATCTGGTTAGATTGCTCTAAGGAATCTTCAACTATTTACTATTTATGTATCTTCTCTTGGCTTCCACATCTTCATCATAGTCTCTTTGCCCTTGAGCAAAATCAATTTGTCCAATATTTTCAATAGGACACATGAAGATTTTGTTGAGAAATTCTGCATCTAGTCTCATAATCACATTCCCTTGGGAATCTGTCACAACCCTAGTATCCCTGTTGTAATGGCTAGCCACCTGAAGAACAAACTCAGGATTATGGGTAGCAACTGGAAAAGAGGCAACCAAGTGAATGTTGTTGTCAACGATCTTCTACAGATGCCTAGAAGGATTTGGTTATCTAGTTTTGTCCATGAACTCTGTCATATCTACATGCCCTATTTCTGTATCCCTGATTTCATCAACATTAGACTGCACTGAAGTGACAGGGAAGACCCCTTGGTATTTGTACTTCATGATTTTAGCTTTGGATGGAGACGGCTCTGACATCAGCTTTGGAGAGAACTCTGGAAAAGGTATCTACCACATATGTTTGTCAAAAACTGTAAAAAGCCATGATCTTGCAGTTAGGGAAAAAATGGGTAAATTGGGATTACTACGATTCGATGATCATGAATAGGGAAGCATGCGTTGAAGGGCTTGAGAGTGCGCAAATCGAGGTAAAAGACAAAAGCGGGTTAATAGGCTTTGAAAGGTGAA
Organism: Cunninghamia lanceolata; assembly: GCA_027924645.1. Taxonomy (NCBI): domain Eukaryota; kingdom Viridiplantae; phylum Streptophyta; class Pinopsida; order Cupressales; family Cupressaceae; genus Cunninghamia; species Cunninghamia lanceolata. Next base: position 951,611 of record BSBN01000792.1, on the reverse strand, counting down.
TTTTTCCCAGTGTTAGAAAAAAATCAAGAAAATGTGCATGGGCGGTCAAAATGACCACTCCTGCACAAGGGACCATTTATTTATCATGCAAAGTCGGTCAATTTGGCTGCTATTGCATGTAGGGAAAAGTTTGATTTTGATGCATGTGCAAGGTTGGCGAAAAGGGCCGCCATTGCATGTGTTTGGGAAGATTTATATGTTTGATGTAGGGGCGGTCAATTTGACCACCCTTACATGAGGGAATAAGCAAGGTCGATCTAGTTCATGCACAAGTGGCAAATACGCCTGCTAGTGCATATTGGGAGAAAAGCTTCAAGTGTTCTAATGCGAAGTCGTTCAGAATGACCGCTCAGGCATCTCTTTAGTCAAAAATCAATACACATGAAAAAGTGATGGTTTTGACCGCTCAAGCATATGAGTTGAGGTCTTATTCTTGTGTAGAAGAGGCAGTTTAAACTGTCTCTACATATAGGGTAAAAATGGAGAAGGTATATGCACCGTCGACTCTTTATACCAACAATACATATGAACCGAAAGAGCAAAGAATGTGAGAGTGTGGATTTCACAGCCCTTACATTCAAGGTGATAGACCGCGATAAAAACAACAAACCTATGAAATCTATCATCAATAAACCTAAGGTTTATTCAAAACGGTAGAAATCACCTGAGAAAATAAAGACAAAGAAAAACCTAAGCTTTTGCTAAAATGACTTACACAAGAATTCAAATGCGACAAGGCTAAAACATACATCTTATTATATACAACAAAACCCTAAATGAAAGAATGAAAACAAAAAGAAAAAGAAAGAAACGAGCTTACCTTCAAAACTGAAAACCCTAAACACGGGCTAGAAAAGCTAAATCCGTGAGTTTCGTTGAGAGGAAAGATCTCCAGGAGGTATCATAGTTTGATTATAGTTTCAAAAATAAGAAATGAACAAATGAAATAGATTTAAGCAATTTAAAAAGGTTTAAAATCACGTATTAATGCCAACACAAGTGGCATTAATGCCACCATAGTTCAAAGATCTCGGTGAGATATGCTTGGTCAGTCAAAATGACTGCTTCTACACATGGAAGTTCAACATGTATGAGCGGCGGATATGACCGCTTAAGCATATGCGAAATTGACAAGGGGCATGCATGGGCAGCGGATTCAACCGCTCCTACATCTCAATAAAGAAACAAGTCAAATATGTATAAGCGGCAATTTTGAACGACATTGCACATTATGACTTAAAAACTAACACCCTAAAATGATCAAAATTGATATTTTGATCGATTTGCAACCTAATCAATTTTCACGAATTTTGAGGAATAGACTTAAGGAAATGTTGCAAACTATTCTAGGATGTCAGATGACTTCGCACGAGGCCAAGAAGGCTTGTCTCGATTTGCGAACTTAGAGTGTAGGCTACAAAACAGACAAGTTTTGTAGGGGTTGTCTACAAAAATGAGCGTAGCTAATTTTGAGAACAACAGGCTTCCTCTACAGTATCCTTTTGGGTATCCTTTTCATGATTGATGTATTTACTTTCCTTTAGTTGCATATGCACGTAGTGTCATATGGCCACTAAAGTAGGGGCTAAATGTAACGTCAGAAATTGTCCTCCTACATGGTATGGTACAATTTCCCTTGGTTTGGCTCCTCGCTTTGGGTGACCTCTCAACCTTTTTCTTTCTGACCTTCCCGAAATCCTGATTGACTAGGTCTAGTTGCAAAATGTTCACTTTTTGAGGTAACCTTTTGATGGAACCCAAAATGGGAGTTTGAATTATAGGTCCCTGGGACCCCCAAAAGTAGATTTGAGTGGAAAATGGGGGCTTGGACTTGAGCGCCCATGCCCTAATCCTCCCCTATTTCTTGGGATTTTGAATTTTGGCAGGATATCGGCTCCTGTCGTATGCCTCAGTATTCCATTTTCAAATTCTCAGTTTTTGCGCGATATTAAGACGTTATTTCAAAATTTGAATTTCCCTAAAGCTAAATATAAAAAGACATTTGAAAATCATTTTATCACACACAATTATTATGCAAACTTGATGCCAATACTCTGCCAAAATTGCCATTGAAGATTAGTGACTTGTTGAAGCTTCCGAAAGTATTTTATATTTTCTATCATGGAGACAATGGATGGAGATTAGGAATCAAGATCTTGAGACTATCTTGCTCTTCCTAGGGTTTGTACACCCTTTGCATGATCGAGAGAAGGGTTGAAGCCTCCAACATCGAGCTTGGAGATCCTCTGTGGACATTGTTGATTCGCCTTCTTGTTTATGCAAGTCTTCATTTATTTTCATCTCCTTGAGGTGAAGTTGTATGTGTTTATTAATTCAAAGAAAGTTTTTGATCTTCCCTTGTTTGAGACATCTAGGGTTTGATATGATATTTCGCATACACATTGTTAGGTTTGCACACACTTCTACAAATCTTTATCTCTGGCTATTGTTGAGGTAGAAATACTAAAGATGGGGCTTGACTGAGGCAAGCTCCTATATAGCCGCAACATCTTTCTCCTTCTTTTGTAGGTGTAGATCGTATTTTGTAGGTTTTAGCAGAAAGAAGCTACAGTAAGGAGGATATTACAGGTATAGTCATCACAGACTTTTGAGTTTTTGGATTCTGACACTTGCGGGACTAAAGAGCGGGTGCCCTAGTCCAACTAGGTGCAATTTCTAGGATATGGAAGCCATTTGGGAGTGCCATATAGCATGTACAAAAGATTTCCAGTTTCAGGAACTTTTGGGAATAAGGAGCGGGCGGCCTAGTCCAGTCAGCCCTTAAAATCTAGGTGCACAGTCTCTGAAACTCTTTCTCTGCATTTCTGTGATCAGTTTTGCCTGTTTCATTATCAATTTCTAAATATCTTTGATTTAAGGCATAATTCGGGGTTTCTTGGTTTATGAGCAAAACACTTGACAAAAGCTTAGTTAGGCTCTTGAAATCAGATACCGTGAGCATAAGGGACAAACAAGCAATTCATAGATTGACCTCACACTCAATCCTTATCCTCCCAATGTTTAGTTTGGTGAAATAGGAGTACTTAACCTAGTTGAGACAAAGCTACAATTTTTCCATTAAACAATAATCAACCCAATCAACAAGAAGAAGAGGAGGGTAGCTAAGGCATGGATTGGATCTCCCCTTGGTTATCCAAAACCAAGCTAGCAATGAAGTAGACCACATAGGTCTGAAGTGAGCACCCACCATGTGTATGCTTCTCAATATGCAATGAATCACTTCCTCAATGCGCTACACCTGTTTCAGGAACTTTCATTAATATGATATGCTTAATTCAAGTTTGAGTTTCAAGATTCATTAATTAATTTTCATTATTCAATTTTAAGCAAGGCTTTTTCAACACTTGCATCCAAACTCTTCCCAACAGTATAGTACTTTTCCACTCTTTATTACTTAATTTTAACCAAGGATTCTTTAGCACTTCCATCCAAACTCTTCCCAAGAGTCTAGTAATTATCCACTCCAAGCCTTCTATGGGTATCCCCTAATCCTAAACAATCTAGGGGTCATCTCTTCTTCAAAAAGCCTCAGGACAGGTAAGGTTCAATTTTTCAAGAAAACACACTTCATAAAGCACACAAATTTTATTTTTATGGGAGAAGTCATTATTCCACATAATAAAAACATTTTAGAAATTTCAAATTTTAAAAGAAAATAAATTACCAATTTTCAAAAATATCTAGGTTCAACCATTAACAAATCTTGAAGCTATCATCCCCAAAATTTTCCCAATTTTTGAAAACACAAAATATTAAAAATTAGAAAATAACCTTTGGTCTAAATCTACCCAACATCACAATTTTCTAATCACATAAAATTTTTAAGAAATTTTGCTACGGTTTAGAGAGTAATTATACTGTTTTCATAGAAATTGTAAACTTATTAAATTAAAATTTCAAGCATACCCTCATAGCCTAAATCTACCCAACAACAAGCTTTAATGATCACATACAAATTTTGAGAAATTTTACTAGGGTTTAGGTAGGAAAATACATTTTCTGAAAATAGTTTCTTAGAACAAAAAAATCTATTTTTCAAATAAAAATTCTACAACAAACAAAAATGAAAGTTGCCTCTATGAACTCAATTGCAATACAAGATCCTTTTCTCTTTCACAAGGAAAATCAATCAATCTCCAAGCATTCAATCTTTCAAGAAACAAGGGTTTCAAGAAGACTTTTTCTTTCTCTAGTTTTGCTCTCTAACTTCTCCAACATAGCATGCATAATGAAATAACATACCTTTTTTCAATATAAGTCAAAACCTATAAAATAGAATAACACAAAACCTTTTCCCTATTTTCACATTACAAACTTTCACTAAGAGCTAATATCTAAATGAGACATTTCTAACTTTGGAAATAATTCTAATTCCCCTAATTTACTTTCCAATCAATTGTTTTTCAAACAAAATACAATATTTTCCAAATATGTAATTAATTTAACTATTTAATCACTTTTATTCTAATCATTTCAACAAGGCTATATAATTCATTTTCACATACCAAGCAAATGCACAAACCATGATAAATAGTCACCCAAGATGGACACATTTAAGGTTCTAACACAAGTGGATATAGAATTGTGACTGATTCATATATTAGTTTCATGGGTTTCAATGTCATAAGATCATTAACTCAACCACAAGGAAAAGATAATCGGAGATAGCTAAGTGAAATCCATGTCATTCTCCTCAAGTTCCACATGTCTTCCATTGGTCAAACACTTATAAATTTCTTGCACACTCAATCACACATTATAGGCACTTGCCCAATACATAACAATAGCTAAAGCAAATGATAAAATTAACCAATGAAATAAAATTCACATTAATAAATATATTTTAATTAAATTTTCTATCCAAGCAATACGATCAACATAGGCTTTGCTCATTAAATAAGACAACATTTCAAGAATTGGATCTCCTCAACTAGCATATTTATTTAATGAAAACAATGAAGTTGAAACACCAATATTAATATAAACATAAAATAATACACATGTACAAATCTCCATATAGATCCAAATATACACACCGAGTATCTAAGCAGATTAGTGCATTGGTATCCACAAGCAATAACCAACCAATACAAAAATAACATAATAGTATTGTATAACTCTGATACACCAAAATAAAAAGAAGAGGAAGGCATAAATGTTTGTGGGCATTATAAATTATCTCTCTTGTCCCTCCAAAGAGGTGCAAGTTAAACTCTCTACTCCCACTCATACAACTTCCTTAAGACTACCATTGACTTTCCTCCCATTTTTATTTTCCCTCTTAAACAAATCTACCTCCAATTACTCCACATCTTCGCACTTGTTCCTCACCTGAACATCAAGTGGCATTGTAGATTTAGCCATACCTTCTAGGTAAGACTTTGTTCCCAATTGTAGAAATCTAAAGTAGATGCAAACTCTCAAGTCTTGGATTGTAGACTTCTACATTTCAAACTTCTTGTTGGAGAACACATAAGATTCTTGCAAGGTCAGCATTTTTATTGCCCTTTTTGTAAGATTTAGAACAATTTTTAAACACATTTTTTGGGAATGTATGCTTACTTGCCTTCATAATTGGAAATCCATTTTTAGAGACATTCTATCTATTGTCGATCATCCACTTAGTTGGAAAACTATCTTCTTAGGAGTTAGTACTACTGAAAGTGTTATATCTAAAACTATAAGACAAGTAATTGTTAATCATATTTGGAAATAAAGATGTACTAAAGTCTTTAATAAGCCATGCACTCCTCTCAGAATTGTTATTCAAGTGCTTTACACTAACATCCTTTTCTAGGTTGCTACATTATCCAATCTTATCTAGGATGCTTTAAAGGCCAACTAACAATTGGAAAATAATTGTATAGGATACAAGATCAAATTACTTAATTGAAAACCAACTAAGGAGAGATAATCTCAATTCTATTACAAAGAGATCCTCCTCCATATAAACTATTGGATCTACCTTACATGATCAAGACACAATGAATATGAACACATTCTATTAGATCCAAACCGTTTATAAAGCCATGCAAAAAAAAATTGATGTGAATTACCTCACACCTATAACTAAAGAATGATTATATAATTTATTTTGATTGATTGTTGATCCTAAATCAACAATTTTAGTTTGGATCTTTCATCAATCTAAAGATTTAGGCTAGTAGTTGGTTGTGTATTGTTTCTACTCTTATTAATTTAGAAAAAAAATTAGTATAAAAAGGTATATCTACCTTGATAGAATCTTACCAAATGGATATGCAATACTTGCCTTACCAAATGGATATGCAATACGTGCCTATTGGAAAAAAGAACCAAGTCTTTTAAGAGAATGTTGCTTTTTGGTATTAGAAAACAACTCTTAAGATGTCACATAATAACATTCTTAAGAAAAAAAGAGAGCTTATTAAAGCTTGATTACTCTTCAATGAATGAAGTTAGACTTTTTGAAATCCCATGAGAAGATTATGTAAGCAACTTTTGAGCTGTTTTTGGACCATTCATGGTAGATTCTTTATTAAAAAGAAAATGGACATTCTACACATCATCTTCAAGCAAGGCATCTTCTTTCAATTCTTATCACAAAAGATTACTTTTTGTTGTTTTTTTAATATAAATTCAAATTCCCAATAAAAAAAATGATAAGTTGGTGCTTTGCTTTCAAGACTTTGTTTTTTTAAATGTTGGGTGTGTTTGGGGGCATTAGAGAAGGTTAGACTAGGACTCTCTTTATGAATATATAAGCAATATTTGTCACTTGTCAAACTATTGAAAAAAAAAAGGAAGTATTTGGCAAATGATTAGCAAGTGATGTATATTCTACGTAATAAGGTGCAATGATTAGGGACATTATTTTTCAATATTTAAATCGTGATGAATGTAATTGACTTCCACGCCCACTTAATGTTCAACACGTACAACTTCATATCTTGGCATCCTCAAAAGCTTTGAAGTTGTGTGTGCCGTAAGAAATTGCTCCTTTGCTAGATTACACGAATATCAACTTCTATGATTGTTTCCTTGCTTAGTGGGGCATCCTAAGGGTTGGATTTATATTTTAAATTTTTTGTGTTTATTTCAAGGAAATATTTAGATCTAGTGATAAATGGTTTAATTTTACGTGAAGTTAGGTTTAGTTCCCAAGTTTTTATCTATTCTTATGTATACATATTCTCATATATTTAGTCCTCACCTTATTTTTTATATATATATATTCTAATATATTCACCCAAATCAAATATTGATTATGTTACCATACACGTCTTAATATGGTTGTTATCTACATGGATGTGATAGTTTGACCACCCAAGGTCACTTATACAATCGTGAGGTTGACCTAGTTGTGAACTTGACCTTTGTCGTTTTGAAATTCAAATTCAAATTATAGCCAACTATCATCCTATATTTTTCTTCCCTAAGTCGACCAAGTACACATTTGTGTGAATTAATACTATGTACTAGTATTTAAAGGTATTTATTAGCATTCATTTAACATCTCTCATTTCCCTAACATCCTCTCTCGTCTTAGAGCATTCAAGGAGCAATTAGTAGTGAAGCATTTAGATTTGGAAATGAGCCTACTGTCTTTGATCTTTTACACATATTTCTAGGGGTTGACTTAGGAGAACATGTCTCCTTGTGACACAACAACCCTTTAAAACTATTTTTAAATAGCACTAGTCTTCAAATCGGTGAAAAAACAAAGTAGACAAAGGTAAACCAACTAAGTAGAAGAATAGAGAAGATATTTATAGAGTGGAACGACTTTTTTTTTCTGAGTTGCGGTCGTTGGTGGCGGCTTGAGCCATTGTTGGAGGTTATTAGACCTTCTGTGGGCCTGAGTGGTGCATGTAGGGGTTTGTTTTTATGGGCCTGGGCATGAGGATTGAGAGTTCAGTGCATTGGTTTTGGGGCAATTTTCCCTACCGTGACCTTTTTTTTTGTTCTCTTTTCTCAAGTTTATTGGTGACTGTTCTTTTTCCTTTGGCTCATTGTTCTATTGGTGGTGGCTACCTATATGGCAACTTCTGGGGGTCCAGGGGACTCTCGTCTCCTGTCTTTTGAGGATGCACTCAATGGGGATGAGCCTTTGTCCTCTGGCTTAGTACATGCTATGGATTTTTTATTGCATGCAACTGAGGAATCAAAATCTACAATGCAATCGAGGCCTAGATTGAGATCTAACGGGTGCTTGGAGAAATACAAATATCACCCTGTTGTGGTGATTAACCCTGAAGCCATCGCTGATGAAATGCTTTATTTATCTGAGCATGCATTAATTTGCAAGTTCATGGGTATCTGAATTTCCATGGCTTTTTTGGAGTTGTGGGTCAGAAAGAACTAGAACCCTGATGGTGATATAGAAATCATCTTAGCTGCAAATGGATATTTCTTTGTTGTGTTCTCTCAAATGGAAGATCAAAACATGATGTTCGAAGGAGGCCCCTATTTTCACAACCAAGCAAGTTTATTCGTCAAACCCTAGCATGTAGGGTTTGATCTAATAGAGGAGCTTCTATCCAAGATTCATGTTTGGGTTTGCCTCCCCTGACTTCCAATAGAGTTTTGGCGATAGCACATTCTACATGTTATAGCGGTGGTCATTGGGAAACCCCTGGGCCTTTCTCGCCAAACCCTTAACAGAAAGTTTGTCACTTTTGCTCATCTTTCTGAAGAGATCAATCCAAATAATTTTCTTCTAGATTTGGTGGAAATTAAATTGGGTAGCTTGAACTGGATCCAACAAATTGATTATGAAGCTCTACCCTTTCATTATCGTGCATGTCACAAATATGGACACCTTAAGAGAAATTTCCCAAAATTGGGCCCTAAGCCTACTGAACCCCCTCCAACAATGCATACTACCAATCTCAAAGCAAAAGGAAAGGTCACTATTTAGAGTGATGTGCCTGACTCAAATGGATTCATTCCTATGAAATCTTGATGCAAGGCGAAGTCTACAAATTGACAAAATAAAGTGGCTTCCAAAGCGACCTCCAACAACAAGTTTGATGTCCTTGAAAGTTTTGAGGGTTTGGAGTCAATGGAGCATGATGTCAATATGGAGGGATATGATATAGTTCTCTCAAATTCTGGTATGTCCAATTTCCCTGTTCTAAATCTAGTTTTAGAGGTGCCAATGGGTTTGCAAGAAGCATATGGCCCTATAGGGAAAGAGGTTAGGCTTTAGGAGGCTTCACATATACCTATAGAAGGGACATTCTTTGCCCCTGTGGCAGAAATCCAAATGGAAGCAATTAAAGACAATGTTGTGTCAACTCCTAGACATATTGTAGGGGTAAAGGAAGATGGCAAAAAGAGGCTCCTCCTTTGTTAGGTCTACAACAAAAAAAATCAAGAAAGGAGAAACTAAGAAGGTAGTAAAGGCAGGTCAGAAGAAAGAGCAAGAGAATCGTTGGTGGAATCAGGGGTCATTAAGACACTTGATACACACTTTTCTAATCCCCCAAAATATTGTGTTATCATGGAATGATATGTGTTTGAGTAGCATCCATCAACAAAATGTTGCTCAGGATCTTATTTGTGATCATAGGCCTGATATGGTTTTCATTTAGGAAACAAAGATTTCAGTTGAAGACATGACAAGTATTTCTTCTAGGATTCAGAGAGGGGGTCAATGTTTTTGCATAGGTGCACAGGGATCTACTGGTAGAGTGGCTTGCCTTTGGGATCTGTGTAGAATTAATCCCTCTTGGTGGTTAGGGAATAAAAATTATTTTTCAGTGGTTGCATCTTTCTTTGAGTTTGGGGAGACTATGCTTCTCACCAATGTCTATGCACTGATGAATTTTCCAGGTAAGGTTTTGCTTTGGTCCCACATCAGAGTTATCCGTTCTCTTGTTCCTCTCTCCCCTGGATTTTAGCAGGTGATTTTAATGCTATACTTATCCTAAATGAGAAAAGTGGGGGTATTGGGAGTCATGGCCCTTATTTTTCTTTAATGAGGGATAACATCTCCTTCCTCAACTTGGTGGATGTGATACCAAGAAATGAAATTTTCACCTGGAATAATCAAAGATGTGGTACAAATTCTATCTCAGAAAGACTTGATAGATTTCTTGTCTCTAATTTTTGGATCGGTAATAATTGGACTTCTTTTTTTGAAATATTGGGTTGGAGGGGGTCTAATCACTGGCTGATCAAGTTCTATTCCTTAGTGCTTTCTATTTAGAATAATCCTCCTTTCAAATTCTAGCTCATGTGGTTACGAGACTCTGCACTCTATAAGCTTATGGAGGTTTGGTGGAGGGATGGGAATCATGCTACTGGTACAACTATGTACACTTTTTTCAAGAGGCTTTAGTTTGTCACTTTTAAGCTGAAAGGATGGAATCAATCTTCTTTTGGAAATATTTTTCAGATTTAAAAACATCTTCAGGATAAGCTAGAGGGAATTATTTTTTAGATTAAGGATGAGGGCTTGACTGAGGAGCTTCTGTAGGAAGAATCTATTTGCTCCAAGGAACTTTTAGACTGGGAGCTTCAAGAGGAGATTTACTTGAAACAGAAATCTAAGATTAACTGGCTTCAAGAAGGTGATAAGAACACTTGTTTTTTAACAACTCGGTGAAGGATCATAGATGTAGTAATGCTTTGGTCTCCCTTACTTTTGTTTAGGGGAAACAATTGAACTCTTTTCTCGATATCTCTCAAGAAGTTGTTAGACACATCTCCTTGCTTTTTACATAACAAGGTCCTCAGGACATGGATTGTGAGAGAATCATTCTTGATTGTATCCCCTCCTTGGTCTCCAAGGACATGAACATTTCTCTCATGAAGCCTATTTATTTGGAGGAGGTGGATGCTATTGTTTTCTAGATGAAGAAAGGTAAGGCTCCTGGACTTGATGGGTTTGCCATAGAATTCTTCCAAGAGTTTTGGGAAATTTTAAAGGACGACTTGTTAAAGGTTGTTCATGAATCTCAGGATAATAAACAGATGGTAAAACCTATTAAATCTACTTTTTTGGCTCTTATTCCCAAAAATGATTGTGCCTCTTCTTTGGATTCTTTCCATCGTATTGTGCTTTGCAATGTTACTTTCAAGATAATTACCAAAATTATTGCAAAGCATATGAAGTGCTTGGCTCCTTTGATCTCTCCTGAGCAAGGAGGCTTTGTGACTGGGCACCAGATTTTGGATGGCATTGTGGTGGCAACTGAGGCTATTCATTCTATATGCTCCTTTAAGGAAAAATCCATGTTCATCAGCTAGATATGTCGAAGTGTTATGATAGGGTTAGCTGGGCCTTTCTTTGGAATATCTTATTGGCTTTTGGTTTCTACTCAAATTGGGTTGATTGGGCTATGAGCTGCGTGACTTCTGCTTCTTTCTCAGTGTTGATCAATGGAATTCCCTCAACTATTTTTTCAGCAACTAGAGAACTTAGACAAGGGGATGTCTTATCTCCTTCTTTGTTTATCCTAATGGTTGAAGGCCTTGGCCGATTGTTGAAGCAATATAGAGTGAGAGGACTTATTTAGGGCTGGGAATGGACTTGGAATATTGACTCTCAATCTCATCTCCAGTTTGTGGATGATACAACTCTTATGGGGATGGCCAGGATAGGGGAAGCAATTAATTTTAGAAAAGTGTTGGACACTTACATTTCAGCTTCTGGTCAACAACTTAATGAGGAAAAATCTAGCATATTCTTCTTCAACACTCCTAAGCATATTTAGCATAGAATTGTAGACATTCTTCATTTCCAGATTGGAACTCTACCCATGGAGTATCTTGGCATTCCCCTCTCTGCTGGGAGCCTTAAAAGAAGCCAATGGAAGAAAATTTTGGATCGGTTTCATATGCGGGTGAGCCATTGGACTTTTCAATGGTTATCCTTTGTTGGTCGACTGACTCTTTTAAAATCTATCTTGCATGCTCTGCCTATATATAGATTTCTAATTCTTGCTACCCCCAAAAGTTTTCTTAAGGAGTTTGATGGTCTTTCAAAAAAATTCTTATGGGCAGGAAATTTAGAAAATCAAAAGTGGAGTCTTGTTAGCTGGGATTTGCTTTATCACCCTATAAAAGTTGGGGGCCTTGGTTTGGGACAGTTAGAGCTCAATTGTCAATCTTTAGCTGCCAAATTATACTGGAGATGGTGCAACCATCCCAATAATCTTTCGGCTAGAATTCTCAATTTTAAATACCTAGGTGGGGTGGATGATGAAGATATTCCATGGTTGGAACTGACTGGGAAAGGTTCCTTGATTTGGAATAACTTGAAAAGGGGGGCTTTGCTTATAAAAGAGGGGCTTTTTTGGATAGCTAATAAGGGTAATAGAGCTTTATTTTGGGATGACTCTTGGGACAATCTATTGAACACACCTAGATACTGGGGGGGTGAATCAATATCCAAACAAAACTCAAATCCTCTAGAGCAATGCATAACACCACATAACACTAGATATACATGGAAAACTCCAAAAGGGGAAAAACCACGTTGAGGATTAACTCACAATATATGAAGCTCACTGCTATAAAAATTACAACTTTGTTTTAGGGCTACAACCCAAGGAAGCTACTACTCCCTGTTGACTTTGTTTTAGGGCTTCAACCCAAGGAAGCTACTACTCCCTGAACAAAGGTTTTAGGGTCACTCCCAAGGAAGCTACAACTCCATGCAAACATTATTTTAGGGCTACAACCCAAGGAAGCAACTACTCCCTGAAATGAGAACAAAATTAGAAATGATTACAGCATGACAATCCTTCTACTTCCTAAAACTGACAATGAAGCTCACTTCTTTTGATGATTGCAATTCTATCTTTTCACTCCTCTTTTGATGATTGTTCTTCTGCTTTGACAACTTCTACACTTTCTTCAACAGTCTTCTCTATAGCTTACTGACTCATTACGTTTATCCTTCAAGAAGTTTTGCCTTTGGATCACTACCTCCGGCAATAGTTAGGCACACTCTTCACTTCCCCCCTGTTTGAAAAATGTCTTCAAGATGAATCAGGACAGGCCTTATTGCTTCTACTCTTTTTCCTTTAGTCGCACATCATAATGCATTACACATCCATATTCCACTTCACTTACACATATTCACAATATACTTCACCTAGATCAACTAGGTTTACAATATATACATGATATTACATTGATTACATTACAGGTCAGCCAGAGACAACAAGAATATTACAATTACAAGTTGACCACAGATCAAACAACATGAAACATGTAGAGGGCAAGCCTTAACATGAACTACACGTAACACCAGGAAGAGAAACATGCCTTGTAGATTCTAACACATGCTTAACCCGATCCTAAACATCCTTCACATCATCATCCTTCAAAGAATAACATCTGTACGCTTCACACAATTGAATTACATCACCCTTAAGCAAGAAAACGTGAAACTTGTAGCACATCGGTCATTACAACTTGGCGGTACACATGGATAACTAACATTACTTGTTCTTCTCCTAGATGAGTCAGCATGACCCACACAACATCTCTAAACACTCCTTGAACTCTGCACAACAACAAATTTGTGGCACACATCACCTACATTCCCAACTCGACCTCAACAATAATAAATCTTCACAAACGAACTTGAAACATTTGTGCAGTATTGGAAACACAAAAGATCTGCAAGTGCTTCAAACCTAAGAACCATAGAGACATGTAGAATGTCCACATAAACTCATATAACTGATCTATACAATCTCCAACTGGCACAAGTACTCAAACATATGTTTTGTAGAGCAATTAAGCATCCAGAACCATCTATAGTACATTGTTGTTTGAGAAAATGAACTTGGACAACCAAATCACTTGATACTGCATAGTAGCATGTATTAAACATCCCTGAACATGTTCACAAAACCACATGAGCAAATCTTCACATCCAAAGGAATGCGGATCATTCCAACAAGCCTTCATCATCACTTTACTCTTCTAGAGGCACATACCGAAACTCTGTCACTTATAACTTTCACTGCTGCTTGTATAATGTCTTGAACTCTTGGATATAACACCTTTAGAACATACTGAACTCAACTTCTGAACCGCATGGCCATATCTTCAAATGCGGAGGAATACGAAGCATTCTACCAACCAGTCTTCAAGGCAACTTCCTACATCAGAAACCTTCATTAACATCTGGAGACTAGAACCTTCTTGTAACATCACATACACCCTTAGGAACAATAGGAGAGAGCATACAACATGCTACAGACCATCAACACCATCCTTCCAATATCATCATTACTTCTAATCATCATCTTAATGCTTCTAATTCTCATCTTAATGCTTCTAATTCCCATCTTAATATATCATCATGATATCATCTCTACTGACCACAAGCATACTTAACACAACCTTAATTGACATTAAACAAGGCATGACATCCAGCCATGAACATCAACAACATCACTGTTAGCACACCATCAATGTATATCATCAACATAAGCATCCAAGCTGAGTGTCCAAACTGAGTGTTGACATCAATGACAACCACAAAAGTGACAACCTTAGATAACATATGTGCAACACAATCATCCCCCTATTCTCTCTTCTTATCCTCAACTTCAGTATCTCAATGACATTTTCTTGGAATTTGGATGGTCCAAAGCTATTGATTTTAAGCATTCTATTCAGATGGGGAGATCTTTAGTTCATCGGTGGAAAGAGTCTCAAAGTTGGCCTTAGGGAGGATCGGAAAAGGATCGTAATACTTTGGCCTCAATTTTGGCTGTGAAACCTTGTAGTTCTTTGGAGGAGTTAGATATTCTTGCTTGGGGCCATGACCCAAAGGGTTTATACTTAGTTTCTCTTGGTTAACACTTTTTAGAAATGTGGAGGGAGGGGAATGTTGAGGCTCCTTGGTGGCAAAGAATTTGGAACAAGTTTGGCTAGCCCAAGTGTAATTTTTTCATGTGGCTCCTAAGTCAGAATAAATGTCTTACTTGGGAGAATATTAGAAAGAGAGGTTTCTAGGGGCCCTCTATTTTCTTTCTCTGTGGTAGTCATGAAGAGTGCACTAGTCATCTATTTTTTAGTGCCCTTTTTCTAAGGAAATTTGGATTTTATGGTGGAAGCTATGGAATAGACCATTCATCCATGGTACTTCCCTCTCTAAGTTTTGGACTAGTTTGGGAAGACCTATGTCTTCTACTTGCTTTCTTCTGGCTGCATGGGATATTGTCCCTTCCTTTATTTTTTGGTAGATATGGCTGGAATGAAACCGTCAAATATTTCAGGGGTGTCAGAGTAAAGTCATGCAAGTGTGGCATAAAATCAAAGGTATGATTAAAGAGACTATATAAGCTAAATTCACTTCTAATGAACCTCTTACCTCCTCTAATTTGTGACTTGTTAAGCTCTTGGAGTTGTCTCTCTAGTATCCCTCTTAGGCCAGAGTTGGAAATAGAGTTCAGGTCCACATGAAGGTGAACAAGTATGGAAAGTGGTCCCCTCCTCCTTTAGGATTTTTGAAAATTAATACAGATGATTCTTCTCGAGGCAATCCAGGTGATGCAAGGATTGGTGGTGTTGGTCGGGACAGTAGGGGCTTGGTTTAGTTTCTCTTCTCTACTCATATGGGATTTCGCACTAATAATCAAATGGAAGCTTGGGCGATTCTTCAGGCTTTGGTTTGAGCTTGTAATATGGGATGGAGAAAGGTTATCTATGAGGGTAAGTGCACAAAGATGAGTCCACTTAAGGTGGAAGTTTCAGACTTAGAAAAAACCCGAAATCAAGTAAACCAAAATGGGATCTCATTTTTTATGAAATGAGATCCCGTTATGCTTTGGGATCTCGAGCCAAAAGCGGGATCTCGTTTTCAAGAAACGGGATCCCATTTTATAAAATTTGAGTTTTCGACCCAATTTTTGCTATCAGTTTTGGGTCAGAAAAAAAGCTTGGGAACCCGACCCTTGGCTTTGGACTTGGTTTGACCTACAAGTTGAAGGTCATGTCAATGTCACAACAAAATAGTGACTTTGGGCATATGTCTGAAGGCTTTTTTTTGTAGAATTTTTTGACGAAATTAAAACCTATTATAGATGAGACAGTGTAGATTCCAAATATATAATTTTTTTACAATTGGATTATTTTTCTATTTTTCAATTAATTTCTGATGAAACAGGTTCATAAACTTGAATTATTAAGGATTTTTTAATATTTTAATAACTTTTTATCAAAATAATTTTTTGTAAAAAGAATTGTATGAAAACATACTTGAGACAATTCTTTTCAATTTAAAAAAAAATCAAAAAATGATAAGTTTAGGTCATCTTATGCGTGACCTACACGATGATTTTTTAAAACACCAAAAATGGCCAATAAAAAATTAATAAAAATAATTCAATAAAAAATTATAAAAAAATATGGAAAACGTGCTTTAGTGAGTTACAAATCTTTTCCCAAAAGGATTTAGAAAAATATGATAATTTAGGTCAAAATATGGATGACGTCCACGTGCATGGTATAGGAAAAAAATAGTGACTTTTAAATAGTGGTTTTTAGAAATGCCTATTAAAAATCAATTTGTATCATTTGGGTATTAAAAAAAATTACATATTTGGAAACTAGACTCCGAGTACTACATTTCATATTTACTGACTTTTTTCAAGGTTCCACCTTTAAGTGCTTCAAATTTTTAGGTCAAATGTGACAAATTCTGAAAATCAGGTAAAACACTTCCACTTTTTGGCCAAAAAGTTGACTCAACTTCTTGCACACACCAATGAAATAGACTCCGTGATTTTAGCCTGCCTTCTGAACAAAAGGAATTTTCAAGAGTCCTCCTAAAGATTGGCTTTGGTGCTAAACAGATTCCCAATCTAGTCACAAACTTTGATTCTATCTCCTTTGTCCACATCTGCAGAGAATGGAATAAGGTGGCTGATTGTTTAGCTAAATGGGCCTATGAAGGAACATGTAGCTAGAATGTGGGTGATTGGGCTGATTTGACCCAAGATAAGTTTCAGCAGCTTTTTCAACTTGTTCATGATGATGAAGTGGATTGACTTTCTTTGGTTTTGGGTTAGGAATTCTTTTGGTTAGAGTTTGGTTTTCATATGGTTTTTGTTGTCTGATTTTGTGGGTACTCTTGGTGGGTTCTTCTGATGCTTGTCATGCTAGTAATTGCAATCTAGAAGTCCCTCTGGTATATATGTAGTTAACTATGTCTGGTTTAATATATTATCTTTTTGCCCAAAAAAGTGAGTAGAAGAATAGAGGCAAACATGCATAAGGTCAAATATAGATGTAGAGGACAAATTTGTTGTCACAAACCTAACCCAAACTAATAAACTTCACCCCAAATAGTGTACACACTCAACACAAAACCTAATACAATTTACTAATAAAAGATCATATTTTAGAGAAAAAATAAATCCGATTCCAAAATTGTCACCAACAATAATAATTTTTTATTCATAATAATAAATACCTTTATTTTCTTATTTACTTTTTACACATTAACATTTAATAATAAAAACACTAACCCTCAATTTACTTCAATCATTAATCTAAATTAATTATAGTTATGTATATGCAATTCATTGGTCTAATTTAAATTAAACTTTAAAAAATATATTTTTCTTTACAATTTTCTTTGGTTTGTTTGTTTTTTAAATCATATAACTATTTATTTTTAGGTATAGTTTAAGGTGATTGTATAGCTATAGTAGAGTTACATGTCACTCAGTCCTTTTACTAAAGGTTTTTTTAGTGGTACGTGTCAAGGTATTAACTTTTTTTTTAAATTACTCTTTGTTAAGTCAATTAATTATTTGTTTAGTTTTTTCCTACCAACATGAATTTTTTGTTTCTCAAATATAAAATTAATTTTTTATTGGTTGAATAATTTTTAGTTTTATTGTATCCCTCACATAAATTGAAGGGTCTGCATGTTCATGTGTAAAAATGGAATTGATTTGCTTTCCATCCCTTCATTGGTTGGTTTAACATTTGCCAAGATTAATGCCTTTTGTTGGGTATGTTGAAGGTGGCTCTTTCTATGAATTGATTTTGATAGTTTATTTAAGTCCATAATATTCACCTACTTATTCCTCAATTATGTATTACTGGACCATGTCATACAATTTGAAATTGAAATTATGTGCTTGTACCCTTGTTTTGTTAGTTTATACTATATAAGTTTGTGTTTCCAATCATCAATAGTTCCATTTGTACCATCTTGTTTCATCTTCACAAATTTTGGAATTTAGGTTGAAAGGCTTACTGAAATAATAAAGAGTAATAAAGTTTTATTATAAGCTTCATTCAAACCAAGTTCAAATCCATCTTAATAATAAGTGAAACATTAAATACACACACATACCTTCAAAGTTTCTCAACCCTTTCAATTTTAATCCTTCTACAAAATATTGTGGTTAAATAATATAATAGATTTTACTCTTCCATCATAACTAGGACATAAAATATTTTGAAATACAATGCCAACAATATCATAAAATTTATATTAAATTTTTAAAAAACTTTATTTATAAAATCAATTCACATTGTCATATAAAATATATATAAAAGAAAAGAGCTTTTATTAGTTCTTGTTAGCTTTTGCCTACAAGAACTATAGAAATAATCTATGTATGTCATTTGATTAATCTATGCATTTTCCAACCAATAAAAGCAAACACTTTTTTAATGAAGCTCTTCTACAATGTTGGAAGTGTGAAGATGGTAATTTTTTCACAAATAATATTTAGAAAATGATTTCTCTACATGTTCATTAGCTCACAAATTTGGAGTCTTATTATGCCTATAACATTGTTTGAGGCAATAGAGAAAATATTTTGAAGCAAAATCCAACAAGGAGGTCTTAAACACACTTCCAATGCATAAGAGTACTTTGTTCTAAAATCAAATAGTTGCAATCAAGTTTGATAGCTAGTACACATAGAAAATAAAACTATTATATCCCATTAGTTTTCAATAATTTTCTCCCCAAAGATCATAAATCCTAATCTGTATCCACATCAATGACTAATCAATGACAATAGGCAAGAACTTGTCAATCAATGAATCTTATTAGTACCTACCATTAGGTACTTATGAGAACTTTAGAAGAATAATTATGACTAGTTGGTATTGTGTATTTTAATTAAAAACTTGAGGTAAATGGATGCTATAATACAATTTCTATAATTTTAGGGAACAATAAGATGTTTTTCAATTTAGTTGACCTTCAAATTCAAGCTTCAACCAAGTTCTAGTGGTCAATTATTTCCTATATAGAACAATCAAACATACTTAAAATGCTCACAAAAAGAGTAATTTACACTTAATATTTACTTTATGAAAATATTCTTGATCATATCAAGTGCACACTTCCACATTCTTGGATATAATGATGCTCCATAACAATTTATCCACACCTTATGGTAGCGTTATTTATAATTAAACTTGTTTGTACAAACTAAACTAATCACTATAATAAGTTAGAGGTAGGCACTAGAAAAAACATAACACGTGTTTACTTGAAGATTATGACATAAATTCATGTGTTGTTTCTATTCTTAATTTTAGATTTTAGTTTTCATAGTTTAAAAAATAAAACAAGTTTAATATTGTAAGGGAATAAAACATTCCTACATAAATATCTATTAGTGTAGGTTTTCTATTTCTTTTCATAAGGTTTTTCCTACACATATTATTAATCTTTCTTAGGTTAATAAAGTGAGTTTAATTAGGTGAGTGGATCATTTGAGGTGTCACCGTCCTATGAGAGAGTTGCATTTACTATGTTTAGACCATTTGGTGGTCTCTCCCTATTGGTCAGTTTTGCCACTTCCACCCCTCTCCCTGGTCTATATAAACTCACTACCTAGCTTGTATTTGGTATTCCATTCTATTCTATTTTGTGAGAAATATATTCAAACTATTCTGATACGATCTCTTTGTTTCTTCCATTTTGATCTTATGTGTGTGCTTACCTTTGGCTTTCTAGATTTTAAGTTTCTATTTCCATTTCAAAATCTAACATGGTGTCAAAGTGGGTGAATGCCTAGGGCTAGTCATTTAGAAGATCTAGGATTTGAGATCTTGGTTGCTCTTAAAAGTTGAGTATGCTCTTCTCTTGCATCCGATGATGACCCAGAGAATCAGAAAAACTTGATAAAAATCTCAGTTTCCAGAGAGGGTTTTGTATGTGGCTTTGTGTTTCAAGTTGCTTTAGGAGATTCTTGGAGCAAATCTAAGCTCACCATTGAGTTTAGATTTGCTGGAAAAGTCATAATAGCCCTTTGTTTCATTCAAATCAGACATCAAAAGCCATTTTTATGAGGGTTTGAAGCTGGAGGTTTGTTGCCAAGTCCAGCAGGGAGCCACCATTTCAGAGTAGTTTGGGTTGAATCTGACCCTGTCATTGTGCTTAGAAGGGTCAAAAACCCTAAGATTTCCTGTCTATTCATCAAAATTAGAGAAAGTTGTCCAGAGAGGCAAATTTGTTTTTTCTAGGGAACTGTATGGCCCCTTGCACACATTTCAAGCAGATATCTTCTTCTTTGGATCCAATTATATTTTAGTTTCCACTTGGTTTTGATTTGTCACTTTCATCAATTAGGCCTAGGACTCCTAATTTGGTTGTGTCATTTTTCGGTATTGACATGGAGACACATGAGCATTTTTCAGAGATTTCATAGATCTTGAGATTTCTTCCCCCATATTCCTTTTAGGAATGGGAAGACATTTTTCAGACACCTTTGGTTTTGTTTCTTCCCAAGGGAAGAAATGTTGTTCGCCGATTGTGGACCATCTCCTACATCCAGTTTCGAACATCAACTATCGGCATAGTTGCTTACTTTCAAGGGGGGCTTCATCGTCCTTCTCTTTTCTCTCTCTATTTTGGGGGGTGTTCTCTCTCTATTTGTGGGGGGCGGGCTTCTTCTCTTTTGGGGGGGACATCTTTGTACATGGGTACCTCAACATGCTTCATTTGTCGGGACCCATCTTTTCACCCACCTAAGCTACGCTTACGGGGGGTGTTAGTGTAGGTTTTTTATTCCTTCTCATAAGGTTTTTCCTACACATATTATTAAGCTTGCTTAGGTTAATAAAGTGAGTTTAATTAGGTGAGTGGGTCATTTGAGGTATCATCGTCCTATGAGGGAGTTGCATTTACTATGTTTAGACCGTTTGGTGGTCTCTCCCTATTGGTCAGTTTTGCCACCTCTACCCCTCTCCCTGGTCTATATAAACTCACTACCTAGCTTGTATTTGGTATTCCATTCTATTCTATTTTGTGAGCAATCTATTCAAACTATTATGATATGATCTCTTTGTTTCCTCCATTTTGATCTTATGTGGGTTCTTGCCTTTAGCTTTCTAGGTTTTGGGTTTCTATTTCCATTTCAAAATCTAACATGGTATTAGAGCGGGTGAATGCCTAGGGCTAGTCATTTAGAAGATCTAGGATTTGAGATCTTGGTTGCTCTTAAAAGTTGAGTATGCTCTACTCTCGCATCTAATGATGGCCTGGAGAATTAGAAAAACTTGATAAAAATCTCAGTTTCCAGAGAGGGTTTTGTATGTGGCTTTGTGTTTCAGGTTGCTTTGGGAGATTCTTAGAGCAAATATGAGCTCACCATTGAGTTTAGAGCTGCCGAAAAAGTCATAATAGCCCTTTATTTCATTCAAATCAGACATCAGAAGCCATTTTTATGAGGGTTTGAAGCTGGAGGTTCATTTCTAGATCTAGCAGGGAGCTACCATTTCAGAGTAGTTTGGGTTGAATTTGACCCTGTCATTGTGCTTAGAAGGGTCAAAAACCCTAATATTGCTTGTCTATTCGTCAAAATTAGAGAAAGTTGTTCGGAGAGGCAAAATTTTGTTATTTGAGGACCCGTACGACCCCCTATACACATTTCGAGGAGATGTCTTCTTCTTTGGATCTAGTTCTATTTCAGTTTCCATTTGGTTTTGATTTGTCACTTTCATCACTTAGGCCTAGGACCCATGATTTGGTTGTGACATTTTTCAGTATTGACATGGAGACACATGAGCATTTTTCAGAGATTTCATACATCTTGAGATTTCTTCCCTCATATTCCTTTTAGTAATGGGAAGACATTTTTTAGACACCTTTGGTTTTGTTTCTTCTCAAGGGAAGAAATGTTGTTCGACAATCGTGGACCATCTTCTACATCCAGTTTCGAACATCAACTATTGGCATAGCTACTTACTTTCAAGGGGGGCTTCATCATCCTTCTCTTTTCTCTCTTTATTCTGGGGGTTGTTCTCTCTCTATTTGTGGGGGGAGGGGCTTCTTCTCTTTTGGGGGTGACATATTTGTACATGGTTACCTCAATAGGCTTCATTTGTCAGGACCCATCTTTTCACCCACCTAAGCTACGCTTAAGGGGGGGTGTTAGTGTAGGTTTTTTATTCCTTTTCATAAGGTTTTTCCTACACATATTATTAAACTTTCTTAGCTTAATAAAGTGAGTTTAATTAGGTGAGTGGGTCATTTGAGGTGTCACCGTCCTATGAGGGAGTTGCATTTACATGTTTAGACCGTTTGGTGGTCTCTCCCTATTGGTCGGTTTTGCCACCTCCACCCCTCTCCCTGGTCTATATAAACTCATTACCTAGCTTGTATTTGGTATTCCATTCTATTCTATTTTGTGAGCAATCTATTCAAACTATTATGATATGATCTCTTTGTTTCCTTCATTTTGATCTTCTATGTGTGCTTGCCTTTAGCTTTCTAGATTTTGGGTTTCTATTTCCATTTCAAAATCTAACAATATCTAGGGTAAATAAATGTAATATAGATAATAAATAAATTACCATAACAACATTAAACAAAATAACTAATAAATAATGTATTTGATCAAATTTAAAATAGGAATAAAATAACAACAATAAAAGAATACTCTTGAAATAATAGATGGAAAATACTATGATAGGCAATTGTTACCCAAAATTTAAAACTAGATCTAGGATGGATGGAGAAACATGAAAGAGCTCTACAGGTTCTATAACTATGCATAAATCTAGATTCTGCATGTGAGGGATTGATCTCTCCATAGGTGTTGATTTGACCTTGACTTGTAGATTCTCATTTCCAATGTAGATTTGATAATGATGTTTGTAAACCCTCTATACATGCAAAAGAAACTTGTCTGATGTATGTACCTTCAATGGAAAATTATGGTGGTTTTGATGAACACCATTTTTGTGCTTTTGACAAAGATCTTCACCTTGGACATGCCTTATGATTAACTTAATGATTTTGGAAAGAGTTGGAAGATAACAAGTAGTAGATGCAAATGATGTTGATGTGGATACAAGAATGCTAAGTGATTAATACTTGGCACTTGATGAAATTGAATGTGATGCAATAGATATTGGAATGACCTAGTGCAAGAGATAGAGTTTTTCTATGTGTTGATGCAAGGGTTGATGTGGTTGATATGGAAAGATAAATGATGAAGGTGGGTTTGATCCCTTATGATAGATAGATGTGTTAGGGTTGTCCTAATGATGGATGGATGTTAGATGCTTCTCCTTGATAACATTAGGATAGGTGTCATACACCTTGCAATCCTAAAGTTTAGTTATTTATTTATTTGTATTTATTTAATGATTCCCTCATGGAATAGGGCATCCAATTTTGACGTGGCACTTATGCCATGTGTATTTTTTATTATGACACATGTAAGAATATTTATTCATGTAAGATGTGTAAGAGCATCTATGACATTGTAAGATGTAAGAGATTCTACAATGATCTTATGATGTACCTAAGAGAATGTAAGAGAAATATTACATAGTGGACTATGAATTTTGAACAACTTATGATGCATCATAGAACATTTGTGTAAGAGATAATGAGTCCAAAATGAAGTGCCCAAGTTTGTTGGGTGTATATGATGTGTAAGGAATATTGTTATTCTTGGTTGTTGAACCCTCATAGATTTTTGGTATTGAGGTTTGCATGGGGATTTGGGTGCCAAATTTAGCCCATGATTTGGGTACAAATCATGAGAGGATAATTACAAACACCAATATAAGTAGAGTGAATGTAAGGGATTTTAAAATTTGCTAAAAGTGTATGGTCCTTCCGATTTGGGTACAAATTAATGTGATCATGAGAGGATTAATTTAGACTTTATTTTGCATGACATTTCTTAGTTTTCCTATGACTCGGTTTGCAATACTCATTTAGGAAACCATATTGAGATATTTTATTTCTAGTTTTCACAATATTCCCTTATGTTTTCAATTTAGAAAAGAAGCTAAAATTAGTTATCATAGCAGAATAAGATCACATACCTAGGAGGTGAAGAGGTGCACCATGAAATGAGATCCAAAAAGTCATTGGTTATTGCCTAAGCAAGGAAGGAAAAAGAATTATAAGAACCCTCCTACTCATTCTTAAAAAGAGGTAAAAAAAATAGTAATTGGGAATCCAAACTAACGAATGAGTTGTTGGTTTAATGCATGCAAAAATGGTGGTCCCTTGGCACATTTGGGCACCCCAAATAGAGGTTCACTTGTAGCAACCCTGAAACTGAAAAAGAAAGAATCAAACCAACAATTTGGATGCCCAAATGAAGGGACAAACCCAAGGGATATGGAAACTAGAAATAGGCAAAAAGTATAAATATAATGTGCTATGGATGGGGGCATGAATAGGAGCAATTGTGATTCATTTGGTGGTTCTTTTGAGTAGAAAAGGGCATAAAAAAGGGGATCATGGTTCCCAAATGGGGAAGAAGTCAATCATGGCATGAATCCTTAAGAAAATAATAATATATTCCCTTAAAATGTTGCCCCTCCACTCAATAAATCTACCCATTGTCATTCACTATGACCAAAATTTAGCATGGTGTCCCACAAAAACTAAAACTCCCAAAAATAAGATCCAAACCCTAAAGTGAATCTTGTGGATGATAACCTAATTATGGACTCGATTGAGCCTAAACCTATTGGGAGTGGAAAAAACCCCTTTCTCTTTAGACCCCTAGGTTCACCACTATAAAAAATGATGCAACCATGGACAAAGGATCCAATGGAGGACAATCCAATGATGCAATGACAACTCAACACATATAATACTCATAAAAAATCTTAATGAAACAAAAACATGATCTTTATTGAGTTCATACTACCAAATGATTACAATCTACTGTAATGGGCTTCCTACATGCTATGCCACAACTATTTGATTACAAACATGGAAATTACTATATTAGATGAAATTTAATACATTTAGTGACTTTTGCATCATCAAACTCCATCTTGAACCTTCATTCTTATGTTCACACTCGAACCTCCAACTTGTTTCTTAGTCCTCCATAACTCCCTCTTGACAATCTCAAATGATTGTTAGTAGAAAATATATAACAATCTCAAACATCCAAAAATGATCTACGTCAGCTACAAGGTGGCACAAAGTTCTATACTCCAAGAAATGTGTGGTTACCTAGGGAGAAACTAATTCCTCAAATAAAATGATGGTAATAGAAAATAAATGTGTGGTGCTCGATGTTCACTCCCTTGGATCAAATGAATCTTCACATGTGTTCCTTGATTTTCAAAAACTCAAATGATCTAGTGTCAATGGTAATTTATAACTATGATAGTCTACCAATCTGTTGCAATTCTTCAAATGAAATTATGTCACTCTATACATCCAATTATCCTCAAACATGGATATGACATCCAAAGACATTTGTAAAACATTATCTCCAAACTACAAGACCAAAATGCATACTATGGTAAAGTGTGGTGGATTATTCTATAGCTAACTAGTAAATGAAAACCTACAAATAGATAAACAAGTTAAAGATAAAAATATTTTTGGTTGATGTAAGATTGTTCTTTCCCCCCAAGGATGCTCCTACATCAAACATCTGGGGTTATTTGAAAAGTGAGTCCCTCACTTTCTAGTGACTAGAAAGAAATTGAGATGGTTTACCTCAGCCCTGGAAATCTAGCTTGAGTCTTCTTCCAGCCTTCCTCTCCATTTCTCCAAATATTCCTCATATTACCTATTCCTAGTACTCAAGTTCCAATTCTATTATCCATTCCTCAATTTCTTCTTTTGGTCGTGGTGGTATGGGATTTTATCCTTATTCCTCTATTTTGCTTCCTTCTAAGTCTCCCTCATGATACTGATATAGGTCTACAATGTTGAAACCTAGAGATATGCCTAATTCTTCTAGTAGCTCCACCTCATATGCATTTCCTAAATCAAATCTTGTTACAATACAATATGGACTAAGCTTTTTAATCTTCATATTGTTGTATGTTTTGATGAAAAATCTTTCCTTTCTAATGTACACCATTACTTCATCTCCCATCATAAAATCTTTGTGTCTTCTTGTTTTGTTAGCTTCTCTCTTATACTTATCATTCATCTTCTCCAAGTGGCTCCTTACCTCCACATGCACCTTCTTCATGTGTGTTCTATGAACTCCTCTATCTTTGTACTCCTCTTTTCTTCCTTACTAATGTTTCTTAGTTTTGATACATTCCTTGGGCTACTACTGCTCACAATCTAAAATGGTGTCTTTCTAGTACTCTTATTTACTGAATTATTGTATGGAAACTTTTCCTATGATAGGACCATGTCCCAATTTCCTACCTTCTCTCCAAATATGCATCTAAGTAAGTTTTCTAATCTCTTCACAAATTTTGTTTTCCCATTAGCCTGGGGGTGGTATATTGAACTCAACTTCAAATTTATCTTTATCATTTTCCATAATATTCTCCAAAATATCCCACAAACTTGGTATCCCTATTTGGAACTATGCTCCTCAATAAACCATGCAACCTTACAACCTCCCTAAAAAATATGTTTGCTATGTGTATTGCATCATTATTTTTTTACAAGGAATAAAATGTGTCATTTTAGAGAACTTATCTATCACTACTAATATTGAAGCATTCCCCTTTGTGCCCTCGACAATCCCAATATAAAATCCATGCATATGTCCTCCCAAGGCTTCTCTGTACTGGTAATGGCTGATATAATCCAACATTCTAACTACTTCCTTTGGTAACTTGGTAAGTTCTACAACTTTGAACAAATTTCCTCACATCCTTTTATATTTGTGGCTAAAAATATTTCTCACTTATCGAGGCAATTGTCTTGTCTATCCCAAAATGTCTAGCCAAACCTTTGCAATGCTTCTCTTTGACCAGGATCTCCCTCATGGAGTTTCTTGGTATACATAATTGACATCCCTTAAATAACATCTCATTTTGAATCAAATAGTCTAAACATTTACTCTTTTCCATCCTCACTGTCTCCTTGCACACCTTCCATGCCTTTGAAAAGTTAGGATTAGCTTCATACAAATGATTTAGCTCCTAAAACCAACTACTTCTATCCTCATTTCTGCTAGCAGATTTTGCTTCTACTTAATGCATTAGCAACCTTGTTTGACTTCTCACTCCTATGTTTTAACACAAAAGTGTAACTCTACATAAATTCTATCCACTGCATATGTCTCTCATTCAACTTACTTTGGTTATTCAAGTACTATAGTGCTTTATGGTAATGTACAACACAAACTCCTTGGGTAATAGGTAATGCCTTTACTTCTTCAATGCTTGCAATATGACATAAAATTCTTGGTCATAGACTAAATATATCCTTTTGGCATCATTCAATTTTTCATTGAAATAGGCTACTGGTCTTCCTTCTTGGCTTAGTACTACCCTAATTACACTTCCACTTGCATTGCAATCAACTTGGAATATCTTATTAAACCCTATCAAGGAAAACACTAGCTATTATGTTACCTTCTTCTTTAGTAACTAAAAGCTCCTATCTACTCTGGTAGTCCACTTGAATTCCATCTTGTCCCCTTTCATTGTCTCATTTAGCAACACACAAATGATACTAATATTCTTGATGAACTTCCTATAGAGACTAGTAAACCCATGAAAAGATCTTACTTCCCCTACATTTTCTAGTGTAGGCCATTCCATAATAGATTTGACTTTCTCCAGATCCATCTTTAATCCTTCAGCTGAGATCACAAATCTCAACTACACCAATTCTTCCTTCATGAACCTACACTTTTTCAAATTGATTAGCAAATTTTCTTCTCTCAACCTCTATAGTACTAACTTGATATGCTCCAAGTGTTCCTCTTTAGTCTTACTAAAAATCAAAATTTCATCCAAGTAAACTATTACAAACTTACCCAAAAATTTCCTCAAAACCTGATTCATCAACTACATAAATGTACTTGATGCATTGGTCAATCCAAAAGGCATAACTGATCATTCATATAATCCTTCACTAGTCTTAAATGTTATTTTCCATTCATATCCTTCCCTTATTTTGATCAGATGATAACCATTGTTCAAGTCAATCTTGGTAAAGTACTTTTCTCCACTCAAATAATTCATTATATCATCCATCCTTGGAAATGGGAATCTATATCTTACTATGATCTTATTGATTGCTTTGGAATTGGTACACATTCTCCACTCACCATCCTTCTTGGGTGCTAGTGTCGTGGGTACTGTACATGGGCTCAAACTCTCCTTGATCAGACCCTTCCTTAATAAATCTTGTACTTACCTATTAAATTCCTTATTTTTTATTGGTATCATCCTATGTGGTGCTTTATTTGGAAAAATGACTCGTAGAATTAGGTACATATGATGACTAATACTCCATACTAGTGGTAACCCTTATGACATGTTACCTAATATGATGTCTTTGTACTATATTAGCAACTCTAAAATCTCTTGTGATTCCTTCTCATCACTTGCGGTGTCTCCTCATCATTTGTGGTGGTGTTTTATGCAACTACGACATTGCATGCCTTGGGAATGAATGTAAAACAAACATTCTAATATCTTAGTCCATCCAAGAACTTCCTTCCATCCACCAAGCATTTCCTAGCATTGCTACAAACTTGATCTTCTCTATCTTTTAGTGGCATCAACCTATGTCTTTGACCATCTTTGGTTATAATATATGTATTGGCCCTTCCATTAGGTATAATGTACTGGTCAAACTGACAAAACATCCCCAATAGTAGGTGACATATATCCATCAACATTATATCACACAAAAACTTCATCATGGTAACCCCTATCTTGAATCTTACTCAACATTGCTCATTGACCATCACCTTAGGTTCTTTCTGTAGCCAAGCGATCACATAAGGGGTTAGATGTTTTTGTCTCTTCAAGTTTAACTTTTCAAACATTTCCTTAGATACCAAGTTATCTATGCTTCTTCTGCTAATAATAACTTTACAATACTTTCCTCCAACTTTGCATCTAGTTCTAAATAGGGTATTTCTTTGTATTGGTCCTTCTTCCTCCTGGTGCTTCAACAAAGCCCTTCTCATCATTATTGATTCTCCAAGTTTGAGGTTATCAACTAAATCATATGATCTATATGTTTATTCCTCCCTAAATGTAGCTTTAGCGCTACCTTCTACCTTCTTTCCTTGACTTTGAAAACACTCAAACACTCTATGCCCTTCTTCTTTGCACTTGAAACATGTTCCTCTGAAAGGTCTTTTCTCTTTCCTCCCATATCCTCCTCTTCCTTTTTGGTATCCATCTTTGACGTATGTATCACCTTCTCCTTTGTCACTGTAATAGTATTTTCCATCTTCTTAGCCCTTGTGATAAGTGTTGTTGTTGGAGTACAATACCACTGAGAGGGAGGGTTGAATCAATGGTATACAAATTTCAACAAGAATTTGAGATAATCTTTCAAATCTTTAAAACAAAGACAACTTCAACTAAACAGAGATGAGGCATCATATAACTATTAACATCATGACAACAATAACTGACACATCAATATCAAGAATGTATCAAACACTATTGAAACAATCTATGTTAGACACACAAACAATTGATATCATAACTTAGGGATTAATTTGAAAAGTTTGATTGACCATAATCAAGATGGATAGAGAATATCATTACAAACAATGATGTATGATGAATATGTGTTAATGCAAACCAAATAAACATATGATATGCAAATAAGGAATCAAGCACATCAGTGATAATAACAACCCATAACACAAATATTGTCCTAAGTGGAAGACCCTCTTGGGGAATAAAAACCACTTGAAATGCCTCACTAGTTAATAGAAATAATCACAATTACAGAGCATCATTGGCTTAGAAGTCTCACTGACTTGTAATTATGCCTCACTGGTCTTTTTAACAATGTCTCACTGACAATATTGCCTCACTGGCATACAAAATCCCAAATACAAAAATTATATACATAGAGTAAAACCTCTGTTTCTCTACATATCACTTGTTATCATCCTCTCTTCTCTAACTTTTACATTTGGATGCATAAGAATTTCTATGTATAAAACAATACAAAATGTATCTGTTAATATTTTGCCTTGAAAACCTTTTGTCTTCTCTGCAAATATCATCTTCATCTACAAAAAATAAAATCATTTCACTTCTTTGTATGACCATTTCCATTCATGAAGAATTTGCAAAAATAAATCATATTTCTCTATTCATCTGCAAGAAGTCTTTTCACATTCTTCTTCCCATTTATCTTCATTTTCCCTTTTCATAAAAATACTCTACAAACTCCAATCTACAACAAAGAATATCATCTGTACATCTTCTCTCAAACAAATCATCACATAAATGTCTTTCATATTTTTGGAGCCTTCAATCTATTCATATTCCCTTTCACAAAAATTTCGTCTCAAAAATCTTCAATCAATTTTAATCAATCTGCCCTGTTCATCATTCATCTTCCCTACATAAAAAATCTCCAATAATATTAAATTAATCTTCTCTTCATATTAATTTCATCTTCTCTTCACATTCCTCTGCAAATATCTTCTCTCCATCCACGAAAATATACTTCAAAAAACCATTCATCTACTCCAATCAACTTCCTCATAAAAAAAATCCATTTGCAAAAAATCTCTTTCATGAATAGCTCCATCTGTAAAAAAAACATTCTCCAAAAGAATCACATAAAATATTTTCCATATTTATGAAGAGCCTTCCGAAAAAAAACAATTTCATCTTCAAAAATCATTTAAGAATCCACTTAACTCCTCCCTTAAAAAAAAAAAAAAAAACATTCCATTTTTAATACCTTCGATGAATTTAGTCAATCCATCATAGAAAAAGAAAAAAACTTCCTCCTTTGTCTTTAATTGCCATGAGGAGCATAAAGAAATCTCCTAAAAATATTCCTTGAAATACTCAAAACTCTACCTCTTTAAAACATACTAAAATTAGCTTATACAAAACATCTTATCTACAACACCAAAAATATGATGTCCATTTGCACTTTAAATATTAGCCTTTAATGGCTTTTTAGCGCCCATTGCATTCATAAGGTGACCGGTCTAAGTGGTAGAAAGGATTACAGGGGCAGGTCACAAGTATGACTAAAGTGCCCTCTAACAAGTCACTTTAAGTGACTTGACCTATAAGTGCAGGTCACTTTAAAATTAAAACAAAAAATAAAGGATTTTAGACTTTGAGATTTTAAACCTTTAATAAACCTCGAGCCTTTAAAAAAATGATGATCTAATTATACGAAACTGACCATGATTTGCATCCTATCAGTCCTGACCATGAACTGATGAATATGAACATGAACTAATGAAACTATAACAAGTCTTATCATCAAATCAACAAATCTCAAACCTTCTTGTGTCTAACCTTGTATCATCACTTACATCCTGCATTTCTTAGACCATCTGCATCTCCTGACTCAACCATGAAGCAACTTGTATTTTGCATTTTATATGATTATCTCATCACCAAAACCATATACCATGATCAAAACTGAGGACCAATATATGGTCTAACTTCCCTTTTTAAACAACACTGTAAATGCCAATATGTCACCACAGGAGATCATGAGCACACAAATATGAACAACTGTGAACAAATGAACATATCAACTATCATAGAGCATGTAAGAGCACATCATCAAATATGAACTGGGAGAAACAAGTGCATATTTAAATGCATAGAGCACTTATTACAGGTTTACATTTCCCCTCTTCCTCTCATCCTTTCCTTCAACCCTCCCCCCTTTTTTCGCTAACTAAAGGAAAAATGGTTATATCAACCACAGTGTGATGAGATAAATCTCTCCTCTCAGCAAGGAGAGGTTCCCTTTTATTGCCAAATACTAACTAATAACTATTACAAAATTATTAACACTAAATATTAACTTCGGGGTGATTCTATATCATCCATTTCTCTTTTTTCAGAAATGATGTTTACAATTCTCAATATGAAATTCAACACAAAAGGATAATTAAAACAATACCAGTAATACTTAAAATATGAAGAAACCCACGAAAACACAAAGTTTCTCGTTGCTTCTTATGCCAATTGAGAACAAAAGATTTTAGAATAGAGTGCATCCCAAAGTCTTCACTATATGCCAATGTAAGATAACACGATCACAAACAATAACTTGCAGCTCAAAGTCTTCAAGTTACTTCTCATTCACAAACTTACATCCAAATTCCAAATATGGTATAGCAACACAAAGTCTACAAAATCATATTTGAAGCACCTTCCGAACACTTGATTTTCACGCTCACAATTCAAAAATTCATACAAGATAATGTAATAGAAAGGACATAAGAACAATTCTATAACATTAAAAACTTTCTCCAAGACAAAGATTGGATGCCAACTTGTTTCTTGATATTGCTTGAAAACTGATTTACAAAATAAGCTCAAAGTCTCAAATTGCTCTTCAAAATGGCAACACTTCACTTCAATAGACAAAAGATAAAAATTACAATAGAGGCCCTCTTTATTTATAGGGAGAGGCCTTGAGAAAATTTAGGAAAAACCTAACTACTTTGACTTATTCAAAAATAGGAGTCCTTATTAACTTGGGACTTCCTATGTTTTTACATGTAATTACATATGAGAAAAGTACATGTAAAAATGTCTAAAACTAAATGAAAAGTACTTATGAAAGTACAAAAAATAAACTAAGTAATGACACTTTGTATCAACTTGCATCTCCATTCTTCTTCAGATGAGCATCATACATAGTGAATATTGCTTGCAACCCACAACTATCAGGACCAGCAGTGTTCCTGAAGATCACTTGAGCTCTGATCACTGCATCTTTCACTTTTGTGGTTGCCTTGTTGTGACTAGTCAACTTTGATTTCAAATTATCTAGTGTTAACTGATAATCTAGAATATTGTCTAAAGAGGTAGCTGAGAAGGATTTCTCTTCAAACTCCCTTTGAAACATATTCTTGAACTCTTTACTCATCTATTACCAGGGAGAAAATGATGATCCTCAGATGTCATCTTGCATGGGAGCTCCTCCAGTTTGTGCAAACAACTAACATCACTCTCTTCGTTGATTTCCTTAGCACTCTCCAAGTCCTTGATCAGCTCTTTCAGAATACTACTCTGGTAACTTAATGACTCTTTCATTTCCACATAAGACTCATAATTAGAAACAATGCCAAGTGATATCAGAGTTCTTATTTTCATCTTTTCATCTCAATCCACTTCTCTAGGCTTTCATCTAGATACTCAATGTCTTGAGAAGTAGTATCCACCAAGTCATCCAACTCAACTCTAATTTTTTCCATCTTGCTTTTCTTCTCGGCTGTACTAGTAAGAAGAGACAATCCTTGTTCCTGCATTTTATCAAGGTATTCTTCAACAGCTCTCCCTTTCACATGAGTCTTCTCCACCCTTTGAACTACAGGATCTTCCACTGTAATTGCCTCCAGAGTGATTGACTTAGATGTCAAAGTAATTTTTCTCACCACTGCTGCCAACTATTGCACCATTGCTTTGTACTGCTCTTTCATTTCCCTCTCATGATCAAATTTCAGAAGTAAGGAATTAAGTGTAGACTGGACATCAACTTTGGCACTTTCATGAGTAATCTTCCCAAGTTCGATCCTGGAAATAGAAGTCACTCATGCTAAAATTTTCCATAGTTGCATCTGATGGTGGATGTGCAATTTCCACATATTTATGACCCTTGTCCTCTAGAAGCCGAGAAAGAGTCTTGGGTTTCTTTTGTGTCTTGGATTTTACTGGCATTAGCTTCTTGAAGTCAAAGTCATCTGGGGAGATGGCTTGCTTCTTCATTTTAGGTGTATATGCAGAAAGCCATGGAGGAAGCACTGATGTACTAACATTTGAGTCAGACCCCATTGTTGGTGCAAAAGGAAATGTGCTCAGACTCATGGTAGAGATGATGGGAGGAGTATTTGTAAACATTGCACCTAGTACATCCACATTAGTAACTTGCTCAGTACCCAAAACAAACTGTTAAAAAATAGTGGAGTCACCTATGTCATAAGAGGGTGAAGACAAACTAGGAATTGATTTTGAAGAATGAAGAACATTATCAAAAGTCACATTAGGATTATCAAAAAATTATTCTTGAGGATGATGGGGACTCAGATGACTGAATATCAATGGGTGAAATTGGGGTTGTAGGAGGAAAAGGCAAAGAAACTGAAACAAACATATCAGGTTGAGGAGAAGGGACTTCAATTTCTTGTGACACATTTATTTGTAGACACATAGTTGTATCCTGTAGATTCTCCTTGTTGGCAAGAGACACTATATGGATTCATGGTTGTTGTCATTGATGGCAACAAAGGTCATCCCACATATCCGCAAGTCATGATGTGTCTCTACCGGAAGTCAGAATAAAGAATGTTGTGGTCCGGTGAAGAAGAACAGAGCATGTGGCAAGGTCCGACAGATTGGTCCGGATCTCTCAGAGGAAGTGTCCTGGTGCAGTGCGGATTTGGGGAAGTCAAGAGGACTACCTTGAGTGGTATATTCCAAGGATTTAGCCTCCGGTGATGGACAAGGAAAAAGATATGAATGGTTGAGTACCGGATTCCTGAGAGACAGTGAAAACAGAGGAAGAACTAACTGGCAGAGTATCAGACTGCTTTCCGGATATGTTACTGTTGATGACAGAGGTTGTGAAGGCATGAATCATGTTTGGCCAACATGATTAAAGATATCTACAAGTATATGCTTGATCCGCATTGCTTGGTGAGGAAGGATTCAGCCGACAGAATGAGAGTTTGTAAGAAACTAGACTGTTCCGGATGCCGACTAGAAAGGTGATGAAATTACTTGTGCGGATATATATAGAGGATAGATTTAGTTGTGAAGGGTGTGGTGATGGTGTGGAGATATATGCGAATAAGTCCAGATAAGAGCAGAGGTAGCAAAAAGGATCCGGTATGTGAAAGATAGCAGAATAAAGAACAGAGGAAAGATGAAGTGCAGCAGATCAGTGTACTGAGCCTAACCGGAACTGAACTCCAGCATATGCAGATGCTTCCAATCAGTTCAAGACTGTGATTCTCATCACTTTGTAGACAGTGTGTCTTCTTGTAGGCAGTGTGCCTCTTGTGAGCAGTGTGCTCGGGCAGTGAGCCCTAATTGGCAAGTGCCATTTTGTAATTTCCTATTCTTCTAACAGAGAATAATTTTGGGTTAATCACCCCGTGGTTTTCTCCCTTAACAGGGTTTCCACGTCAAAAATAATGTGTCATGTGTTTCTTATTTCATGATTAATGTTTTTGTGTTTGATTCTATGCTGCATCAATTAAAAGGAAAGTTCATTAAGGGAAATAATTAGGATAACTGATTCACCCCCCCCTCTCAGTTATCAACAATTGGTATCAGAGCTAAGTTCCTCCTAATAGAGCCTAACAGCTTGAGGAAGATCTGGGATTTCAAATGGATGCATATGGTTTAAGGGAGCAACTCAAGACCGCTCTTGAGGATCTTGAACAGTCAAATTCTGAAGTCAGTGAATTAAAGGAAAGACTCAAACAAGCTGATGAATTCATGAGAGAATTAAAAGACAAATTAAGTCTCTCTATGAAAAAGAGAAAGGAGCTGCTTCAACAGTTGGCAAGACAAAGTGAAGAAAGCAATACAAATGAAGAATTGACTGAGCAAACCAAGTTATGTGAAAAGTTATCAAAAGAAGTCATTATGTTAAGACATGAAATGGAATCAGGAACTATAAAGTTTACTCAAGAGATTGAAGAAAAAAGAAAGGCTGAAGACAATCTAAGACAATCTCTTAAAGAAAAATCAGAAGAATGCCACCAGATGGACAGGATTATCAGACATCTTGAATCTGATCTTGAAGATGCCAAAGATAATGAAGGAAAACTTGAGGATCAAATTGCCTCTCTCAAAAGAGACCTTCAAACAGCAAATGAATATAAAGAGAAATTCAAGATAAGTTCTGCTCAACTTGAAGTTCTTCTTGGAAGTCAAAAGAGGACAGATGACAAGTATGGTTTGGGATATGAGAAAGGAGAAAGCTCCGGATCCGGTCAGAAGAATCTTGGATCAGGAAATCCAAGGAGAAGGCCTAGAAGACCTCCGGTAAGACAGCCAAATGCTCAAAGATATCCATCCTTCAATGGATACTGCCACAGCTGCAACCACTTTGGTCACAAAGCTAATCAGTGCAGAATGAGAATGAATCAGATTAATTCATCCTTCTCCAGATAGTGCTTCAACTGCAAAAGGTATGGACACAAATCCCATGAATGCAGAATTATGCAAGTAAACAAATCATTCAAAGGTAGATGCTTCACATGCAATAGAGTAGGTCATATGGCTAATCAATGCAGATCAAGAGGATATCAGTCAAATATGCAAAGAAATGTTATTTGCCAAATCTGCAATAGGTCCGGTCATAATGCTAAAGTCTGCAGAAACAAGAATCAGGACAAAAGAGGTCCGGTGTATAATCAGAATCAAGACAAGGGTAAACAAAAGATGAATGCGGATGAGGTTAGGAATCAGATGAGCAAGATTTGGGTGAAGAAAAGTTCAGAGAATGTAGAGGTTGGATCCGCACCAGACTCTGGTGCTGATATTTCTTCCGGAAATTAAAAAGTGAGCTCAGGCTCAGGGGGAGACTCAAAGAAAATCTTGTTCCCCTAGCCAAACAAGTGGTGCCGGATGTGGCACAAGATGCGGATCAAAGGGTTTGTAGATATGAGTCTTGAGATACTTCAGTCAAGTTTTCAGAGGTCCGCATGGAGTTATGAAGAAGCTGTGATCGATCAAATAAGACCTGTTCAGGGAGATGCTCCGGTATGATAAAGGATTACAAAAAGGTCCGGAAAGATCCGAAAATGCACTATCTTGTTCTGCGGATTGGACAGAGTGTTTGGGATGTGCTTGTAATATGTTACCTCGATTTATTCATGATTGAAAGATCCGGATGATATCCATAGATCAGGACTAATCCGGGATACTCCAAGCTATCCAGACAAGGCAAACCGGAATGATGTAGGTGAAGCATTTATTGCAGACAGATATTAGGGTTCGCGGAGCAATTTAAGGGATTTCTCAAAGGTCATTTGCTCATTCTGCACTCGAGAAGAAGCGAAAAGTGGAGCTCTGCAACAAGGTTCATCAAGCACACCAAGGATCTCCTACCGAAGTTATTGCATAAAGAAATCAATCCAACCACTCCGTGCAAACCGAAGGCGCATAAGGTATTCTCCGTTTTTCATTACCTCACTGCAAATCTTTGAAGAATGGCTACTCCAAACATAGTTAAGATCTCTGATAGACCTCGCCCCTCATTCAAGAAACATCCCTACAAATCATTGGAGGTAGATCCACTAGGAGCCTTCTCTAGTGTTCCTCACGGAGTTTTACATACCGAAGACATTAGGGTTTACATACATGCAAGCATTGAGGAATTTGGGGAATTCAAATTAAGAGACCTCTATCACAAGCAGCTGATAGACAATGCTTTTGAGCTTAAACCAGAGTATAAGGATATCCAGAAGAAACAATTTGAGCAATTTATTCATTTCCCCTGCTTTGAAGAAGATGAATGGGTCCGGTATGTACTGAGCAGGATGCATGACAACTTTCTATGGCTAGATAGACCCTGCAAGATCACAAAAGAGGCAATTAGAGCAGTAACTGGTCTATACTCTTCTGGAGGGGTACCTATCCTCAAATCTGTCAAGAACAACATTGTAACTGAGGCCACCGGATCAAAATTTGACAAGAGGGCAATGACCATTGAAGATATTTCAGATCCGGATATCAAATATGCATCAATGATAATAGGATACAAGATCTATCACTCTAGCAGGGAGAATTCTGTATCCGGAACTGCAGTATACACTGCCTATGAAATGCTAAGAAAGAATGCAGAATATGATCTCTGCGAACTACTGCTAAGCCAATTAATGGAAAATATACAGAAAATCAAGAAGGATAAGAAGAATTCCTTTAAGTATGGTACTCTTATTGTATGTCTATTCTTCTACTTCATGAATGAGCTACCCGGAACAAGTGGATGGGTATGGCAGAATGACAAACCTGTTGCAGTCCAGATAAGAGACTACTTGCATGGACTTGGGGATGCAAAAGCGAGAAATACAGCTCTATGGGGATACTTCAAAAACTTTCAGAGCATGATGCAAGCAAGAGAGAGAATTCCCCAGTTTCTTGTTGAAAAATACAAAGACTCAGTGTGCTTTATGGTTGACACTGATCAGTGCCTAATGGAGGCAGTGGAGCCAAGGACTGTCTGGATCATGCCCATGGGGTATGAAGTGGATGAACAGATAGTGGAGCTGCATGTTCAACACATGCTAAGTCAGCCTAAAGATCCTAAGGCAGAAAGGTTTGGAACCTTTGAGGAGCTGAGTGTAAAAATACATGTAGAACTCAGGGAACCTGAGATTAAAAGAAAGGTGAGAAAAGAAGTAGAGCACATTGCTCAAGGCCTAGGCATCTCAAAAGAGGCACTTGATGCCAGCGGGGAAAAGAGGAGGAAGGCTGAGGAAGAAGAGAAAAGTAAAGAAAGTGCTCCGGTTGAAGCTCCCACCCGGACCAGATCATCAAAGAGATCTGCACCTCCCACAACCAAAAGTTCTAAACCGGAAGTCCAGACATCTGGTAAGAGATCCAAGACAAAAGCCACAAGGGCTTATGGAAGCCAAAAGGATGAAGAGGAAACAGAGTCAGATGAGGGAATAAAAGAAATAAAGAAACAGAAGAAGAAAGGATCCGGTAAGCCCTCCATAGGCCAAGACAAGGATGAAATGGCAGAGGTAACTGTTGAAAAGCCCACTCTGTCTCTAGAGAGCATAATCAAGTCGGTCACGGTGGATGGAAACCTTCAACCAATGACTGAATCCTATGATGACTTCAGTGAGGCTGACCAAAAGACTCTGCAGGAAGCCACAATTAAATATCTGAACATATATAATAAGGCTTTCATTGAGATCATATCTCTCATTCCTAAAAGCCTAGAAAAGGAATTGGAAGTAAGAAAGAATAATGCTCATGCTAAAGATCTTGAGATCCGGGAGCAGATAGCTATTCAGCTATATCCTCAAATTGATCCCAAGACAATGAACATTATCTTCAAGGACTGCAAAGATGAGTTCAGAAGCAAAGCTAGGATGAATCAATTCATGCTTGGTGAGACTGACAAAGTGGCCCAAGAAACAGAAGAGATCCTCCGGAAGGCCTTCAAAAGGTTCAATCTTCCTGTTGTAGAGGACTTAGGTGCAGAAACAACTGCTGATTTGGAATCTTCTGTTCCGGAAGAAGTGAGCCCTGAACAGACAAATATCTCTCCTCCGGTTTCCCCTACAGTCTCCGGATCCAAAGAAGAAGAGCAATTACAGGAGAAGGAAGCAGTGGTGAAAGACAAAGAGGTTGACAGTTCTAAGACTGCAGAAGAAAAGAAACATCTGTCTCCGGCAAGAGACACTGCACAAACTGTTCAACAATTTTTGAGCAAAGAAACTTTAGAGATTGATGAACCGGAGCTTCTAAAAGGCCCATTTGATTTTGACTCTCTCTCTCCGGTACAAACAATGAAGATAGCTTCATTTGCAAATGCCAAGGCAAATGAAAAGCTCCTAAAGTCTCATATGGAAGACTGTGAGTTGATAGAGGCTGCTTCCGGAGTACTTGTAAAGATCATGCCATCAATCCAGATAGATTCGACAGCCTCCACTTCCGGTAATCTAAAAACCTTAGTCAGCAGTGTTGATACACATTTTGATTCTCTAGAAAAATCAGCTGAAGAAAAGGTCCGGAAGGAATTTTTGGATAAGAGATTTTCAGAAATATTAGAATTAATCTCTAAAGATAGGAAGATTGTAAGCATTGGAATAAAGAGCTTAGAGAATGCTCTTAAGGATGGCGGTGACATCTATAAATTTTGTATATCCTGGTCAAAGGCAACAGCAGCATTTGACAAGAAAATAAAAGAGGAACAGGATAAGCTACAAAGCTTATCTCAAAGTTTTGATCCTCTCTCTTCCTCTATAATAAATCAAGAATGTCAGACTATTGCAGTCTTGAATGAAATAAAGAATCTTGAGAAGGAAAGAAAGAACATCACTAACCGGATGGGAGAACTTAGAAGGATTATAATCCCTAAGTTGGAAACTATGCATGAGGCCATCAGTGATGCTCAGACCACCGCCCAAACAAAAGATCCGACAGATCTCAAGCGGGCAGAAGCTTTTGCATTCTTGTTAAGTGGTCACATTTCAATTTTGGATAGAATGAAGCAAAGTTGGGCTACAGAAATGATCCAATTACAGACATCCTTTGCAGACATTCTTCAGTATATGTGAGTATGTAAATATGCGGCTAAGTACAAGAAATTTTTTGAAAATTTTGATATGCGGACCCTACCCTTTGCCATTGATGTCAAAGGGGGAGTGAGGAGTAGTGAAAAATGAGGAATCCAACTAAGGGGGAGTTCCGAAAATTGTATATAAAGACAGAGCATCAGCAAAGGGGGAGCATAGTGAAAACACTTAGTCATTTTTCACTAATTGTTGCCATCAATGCCAAAGGGGGAGATTGTTGGCAAGAGACACTATATGGATTCATGGTTGTTGTCATTGATGGCAACAAAGGTCATCCCACATATCCGCAAGTCATGATGTGTCTCTACCGGAAGTCAGAATAAAGAATGTTGTGGTCCGGTGAAGAAGAACAGAGCATGTGGCAAGGTCTGACAGATTGGTCCGGATCTCTCAGAGGAAGTGTCCTGGTGCAGTGCGGATTTGGGGAAGTCAAGAGGACTACCTTGAGTGGTATATTCCAAGGATTTAGCCTCCGGTGATGGACAAGGAAAAAGATATGAATGGTTGAGTACCGGATTCCTGAGAGACAGTGAAAACAGAGGAAGAACTGACTGGCAGAGTATCAGACTGCTTTCCGGATATGTTACTGTTGATGACAGAGGTTGTGAAGGCATGAATCATGTTTGGCTGACATGATTAAAGATATCTACAAGTATATGCTTGATCCGCATTGCTTGGTGAGGAAGGATTCAGCCGACAGAATGAGAGTTTGTAAGAAACTAGACTGTTCCGGATGCCGACTAGAAAGGTGATGAAATTACTTGTGCGGATATATATAGAGGATGGATTTAGTTGTGAAGGGTGTGGTGATGGTGTGGAGATATATGCGAATAAGTCCAGATAAGAGCAGAGGTAGCAAAAAGGATCCGGTATGTGAAAGATAGCAGAATAAAGAACAGAGGAAAGATGAAGTGCAGCAGATCAGTGTACTGAGCCTAACCGGAACTGAACTCCAGCATATGCAGATGCTTCCAATCAGTTCAAGACTGTGATTCTCATCACTTTGTAGACAGTGTGTCTTCTTGTAGGCAGTGTGCCTCTTGTGAGCAGTGTGCTCGGGCAGTGAGCCCTAATTGGCAAGTGCCATTTTGTAATTTCCTATTCTTCTAACAGAGAATAATTTTGGGTTAATCACCCCATGGTTTTCTCCCTTAACAGGGTTTCCACGTCAAAAATACTGTGTCATGTGTTTCTTATTTCATGATTAATGTTTTTGTGTTTGATTCTATGCTGCATCAATTAAAAGGAAAGTTCATTAAGGGAAATAATTAGGATAACTGATTCACCCCCCCTCTCAGTTATCAACACTCCTGACCATCTCCTTCTTCTTTCTCATGTTCATTCTCTTTCTCTGCTGAAGACTTATCCTCAATATCCATTTCCTCCATAGCTGGTTCTTCAACACCCTGCTCTTCAACTTCCATTTCTTTAGCAATAGATTCATCCTCTGTCACTTTGGCCTTATTTCCCTTTGATACAAATTTAATCTTAGGCTTAGGAGCCTTGGATGTACCAGGAACATCACTTCTATTCTTAGTTCTCAATTCAACCTTTTTTCCTGTTTGTTCTAAGGCTTCCTCTTCAAAATCAGTTATGAAGTCCTTCAAGGGTATACCCTTGCTTTTCAGCCACTGATTGGTATTAGCCAGAACAGGTTCAAACATTTTTCTTAAAGAAGTTAACTCCTTTTTGACCACTACACAATGGGCAAGGGAGAAGTTGCAATTTGTTCATTGACATATCTAGGATTAACAACATTTTGGTTATCCACCATACCTTCTAGAATATCAACCAAACCCAAATATTCAATTTGATTCAGAGTCAACCTGCTATAATCTAACTTTATGATCTCCTCTTCTATTCTCAAGTTAGCCCATATATCCTCTACCATTGGCTCATGAAACTGAGTCTTTCTCCTGATCTTATCCTTCACTCCTAGATAATCAAATTTGGATCTCCTTTTGAACTGTTTCATAGTAACCATCTGCATCTCGGTTTCCATTGCCTTGGCTTTAGCAGTAGTTGCAACATCGTATCTACCAATCTCAATAGGAAACCTAAATCCGAG
Source organism: Cunninghamia lanceolata (assembly GCA_027924645.1). Taxonomy (NCBI): domain Eukaryota; kingdom Viridiplantae; phylum Streptophyta; class Pinopsida; order Cupressales; family Cupressaceae; genus Cunninghamia; species Cunninghamia lanceolata. The sequence continues at coordinate 908,879 of BSBN01000792.1, read as the reverse complement.
CTTCTTTAACTCCATTTGTTTGTTATGGATGACAATCATTTTCTGACACAACTCCATCAGAACAATTTTGTTAGAAGGAAACTTAGGCAACATGTAGGGATATCCTTGAAAATATCCAACTCTTAAATATGTGAAAGTTGAGAACTGAAGAAACAAGGAACCAAAACCATTCACCACTGCCCAGGCTTCATCTAAAATTCTCTTCTGCTCCAACTGGGGGTCAAAGAGGCACAAGAAAACAACAAAGAAGGCATCATTCACCCTTCTAAAATGATGAATTGAGCCTTTCAAAGTGAGTTGAGGATAATACTGATAAACCAGTACAACCCTCCTATCTCCATCAAATGTTAAACCTAGGAAGTTCCTCATTGAAGCTGCTATGTATACCAGGTATGAAGTCATATAGAACTTGAAGGTAGTTGATACCTTAATTAGCTACTCATGAAGAGCATTACTAATTTGTTCTCCCCAAAATATATTCTTCTTACACTGAAGTATGGTCTTGATGTATGGGTACATCCATTCATGGAAAGTTGAGGATGAAGACAAACCTCTAACTCTACTGAGAAGAGTTATTAGATGCCTTACTTCCTCCACAAAGTCACTCTTGGGAAAACTCTTGGGCCATCTAATAAATTTGGTCTAGTGGTCTTGAGCCATTTAGTATTGATCACTTTTTTCACCTTTTCAACATCTTTATCATACTCACACTGAGCAATACCGAAATCCAATTCTGTAACATTTTTAGTTTTTGGACACATGAACACCTTATCTATAAATTCTGCATCAAGCCTCATGATCACATTGCCATGGGCATCTACCATTGTCCTATTGTCTTTATTGTAAAAATGAGCAACTTGGAGAACAAACTCCGTATTGTGTGCAGCAACAGGGAATGAAGCCCCTAGATGAATATTGCTTTTGATAATCTTTTGCATATAAGGACTAGGTTTATTTGACTTCGTTCTCTCCACAAATTCAACCATATCCACATGACCGATCTCTGTATCCTGTATTTCATCAACATTTGATGTGACTAAAGTTACAGGAAAGACACCTTGATATTTGTACTTCATCTCTTTGGTCTTCTTTGGAGACGAGTTAGTCATTTGAAAAGAAGGCTCCTTTGAATGGATTGAAGACCTCGGCAGCTTGCAGGAGAAACTATAACAAAAAGTCATGATCTTGCAGTTAGGGGGAAAATAGGTAATTTTGGGAAACTGCATGTTGTCGATCATGATCACAAGAGTGAGCTGAAAGGGCTAAAGAGCAAATAGGTAAAAAAAAATGGATGAAAGCGGGCTTAGGATAGCAATTTGGAAAATTACCCAGAGTTAGAAAAATTCTAAGGAGTGAATGCACGAGCGGCAATTTTTTCTGCCCTTGCATGCTAAGGAGAATTGTAGGTGTCAGGGTGGCAGAAATTTCTGCTCCTGCATGTAGGGTAGAACATTTGCAAGGCAAAGGGTATAAGCGATGAATTTTACCACCTTTACACTTAGGAGATAGAGCTTCATCATGTCGAAGTGTCATATTTCACCGCTTATGCATTGGAAGGTTTAAAGATTAATGTTTGAATGGTGATTTATACAGCTTTTGCATGAAAGAAGGATTTTAGAAGTACAAGTGACTGAGTGGTGATTTATACCGCTTGTGCACTAAACCTTACTGTCACCAAAATCGTGTAGGAGTGGTGAATTTTTCCACCCTTACACTTAGGGTAAATCACACATAAAAAGAAAGACACAGGCGGTGATTTTCACTGCCATCGCATTTGAGTATTATTGCTAACACATGTATAAGTGGTAATATCATCCACTCATCAATACATGTGGGTAATTCCTAAGAGACAAAACCTATGTTTTAAACAGATGCAAAAATAAAACCGCCAACCCATCATAAGACTAAGGTTTGTCCAAAACGGCAGACAATGAACAAAAATTGGTGAAAAAACTTATGCTAACATTAGGGTTTTGAAGCAATAGAAAAACACCTGTCAATTCTTCAGATTGAAGACTAACAAAAACAACAATGTTCACATTGATTACAAATAAACACTTAAATTACAAATGAACCTTTACAAGAGAAAGAACAGAAAGAAGAAAAAGGGAAAACATCATCCTACCTGGCGAGAACGCTTTGAAAACCTAGGCGATCTCACCAGCGAAATCTGCTCAATCCACAAGTTTCTGCGACTCAATCGACTTCAAAGAGGCTTGGATGGCTATCGCGAGGGGTTTAAAATGAAGAATAAATGAAAATAATAAATAAAAATGCTTTAAAAGGTTTTTAAATGAATGCATTAAACCCTGGCATGAGTTCCATTAATACACTCATAGTTGACCAAAGATACCCGGGATATGTTCTAGTGGAAATTTCTTCTGCTTTCGCATATGGAAAGGGCAACATGCATGGGTGGCGATTTTTGCCGCCCCTGCATGCAAGATCAAAATAAAACCAACATGCATGAGCGGTGATTTTCTCCACTCGTGCATGTTGAAAAGAAAAAGGCTCAAAAACATGTAATAGTGACATTTTTTATCGCTACTACATGTAGGACTTAAAATTTTTCTAACTCCTTTTCCAGTTAAACTTACAAATTTAACTTGTTTGCTCACTTATTCAAATTTTGCAAATGTTGAAAAACCAAAATTAGGAGATGCATGAAATGATTCCCAAGAGTTAGAAGATCACGTATGAGGGAAAAAATTTGCCTCGAAAAACATGCTTAGAGTTGTAAGCTATGAAACAGACAAGTTTCGTAGGGGTCGTCCTACAAAAAGAGTGTAGCTGATTTTGAGGACAACAAATACCACTTCATGTCACTACACCAATATGAATATGAAGATGAAAAATTGACATCATTGAGATCCTTTGATCACTTCTTTTGACAAGATGAAGGCTGCCATATCACTACTATCAAATACCAACTCCTGAAAACATCACTTGTGATGACAAATAATCCTTTCACAATCATCAACACTCTTTGACCCAAATGACAAATCTCCAAGAACTCCCAAATCACAAAGTATGAAGTATGATTATGATGCCATAAAAATTACTCCTTTGACATGACACAAATAAACTTGAACTCTATGCAAAGATATTATAAACACTTCAACACCCATGATGCACAACAATGCAGGCTCAACAAGCAACATTCTGATAATAATAGCATGAAGACAATTCATCACAACTCATGATGACATGATAACCACTTAAGGGATGACCTTTCCAAGACCTCCATAATAATGACAACAATCAATCTGCAACAACCTGTAACCAATTTACTTTTACACACATGTCTTGACATGATAAAGAATGAAGATCATCCTCCTGTTCCTGTACATGACACTTTTGCCAACACAATGTCAAATCTGATATATACATAACCACTATCAATACCTTTGCAAAACCAAATGTAGAGATATATGCTATGAATTAACTTCTTCCATTTACAACTTCCTCAGCCAATATATGCTAACATCTGATGAGAACTCCTTGAGCACACCCAAGTTCCTGTCTTTCAAATCCTAGGACCTGTCAATCATCATTTAAATCAGCCCATCAAGTCTGCGCATCAACAAACTAACTGCATCATCAAGTTCTTCCTGCAACAACACTTCACATTCTCTCAAACATATCAAGCACACTTTGAACTACAACATCATGACAACTCAACCTTTGTAAGAATCAACATGATATGAACAAGTTATAAAGAGGATCATTTATAAACAAAGTCATTCAACAACACCAAACTCTTTGTGCATTGAATCCCTAAACATCTTATTAACATCTTGTTTGCATTATGACATCATGAACCATTCATCACCTATATGACTATCATACACTGAGGATCAACATAGTTATCAACACCATTAAGAACTTCATTTCACAAGACTGATATGAGTAGCATCATAGCAAACATTATCAGGCAAGAATCCAAAAGCATGATAACCAAAACAAAGATCATCATATTGACAAACATTAAATGATCTCCTCCTAAAACTTATTGGGGGTATGTGGTAGAACATTGGACTACTCCCCCTCACTCCATGCCATATGTTATGCAATTGATGAACTGACTTGTGCAAGATGCACAAGTTTAGGATCTATCTTCTTTTGATCTTGTTTCTACCTCCAAACTTTCACCGATTCTTTCTTCTATTCAATTTTCTTCTCCCAAACCTTTTTAGTCTCTTTCCTTTTCAAACTTTTCAAATCAGGTGATGCTTTTCTGCAACTATGTGCTTTGTGTCCAAGAGAGTTGCACTTGAAACATACAACATTAGTATTCCATATTAAAGCAAATTAATTTCTTCTGCAATTAACTGCTTTGTGTCCAAAGTGATTATAGGAGCAACAATAACAATTAAATGAATAATTATACCTGTACATTTAAGCTTGTCTTGCTGGAGCAGTTCTTCTAAATTTTCTCCTTTGATTGTGCGTTTTACCTTCAGGAGCAGCAACATTAAATCAATTTTCCTTCTAGGAGTGTGTCTGGATTTGGAACATTCTCCTTCTTCATAACCAAGTCCAGTAGTGTCTCTATGTTGTTTTTGTTTACCCAGCATCTCATGTAACTTGCTTGTGCTCTCTTCAAATTTTAGAAATTTTCCAACTACTTTCTAACATCCTCAAGATCTTTTCTTAAAGAAACTATTTCTCCTTCAAGCTTTTGACACTCAACTATTTTAACTTCCAACTCAAACTTTGTTACATCAGCTATTCTCTTAGCTTTCTCAACCTCTATCTTCATATTGATAATTAATTTATCTGATTCACCTACTTGATTTCTCAAATCTATAATCAGATTTCTAGCATCTTCAAGGTCTGAAAGTGCATTGTTTTTGAAGACTTTTTCTTGTTGTAGCTGCAATTCTAATTTCTGATTCTCCTTTTTGTATTTCTTGAGTTCACTCAGAGCACATACGAGCTCTCCTTCAATATCAACCTCATAATCATCTTCATCAAAAAGATCTTCTTCATGTGAATGTCTCATTTCATTGTCACCTTTTTCAGACACCAAGCTCTCTTCCCCTTCAAGTGCATCACTTTGATAAATCCTAATCAACTCCTTCCACATATCCTAAGTTGTTTCACAATACATAACTTTGCAAGAAACTTCATTAGATAATCCAGATAGAATAGCCTTCTTTGCAGTATCATTGTATTCATAAGCCTCTTTATTACTTGTATCATTAGGTGATATAGAGGAAATAAAATACCCATTCTCAACTGACATCCACACACCATATCCTAAAGAAAATAGATAGGCTTGCATCCTAAAGCACCAAACAGAGAAATCTGAACCATCAAAGAAAGGAACATCTGAAAATTCATCCTCTAAATTAATACTTGATTCATTTCTATCAATTGATTGTATATCAACATTTGAATTTGATAAAGATAGTGCCTTTTGATAAATCGAAGACTTGACATTTTTCTTTTCTATATTTCTTTTGCACTTACCCATGGTACTCCACACTTAGGACCTACCCAAGTCAGTTAGACTTTCAATATGAAACCTATGCTCTAATACCACTTGTTGGAGTACAATACCACTAAGAGGGGGAGGGGTGAATCAGTGGTATACAAATTTCAACAAGACTTTGAGATAATCTTTCAAAGCTTTGAAACAAAGACAACTTCAACTAAATAGAGATGAGGCATCATATAACTATTAACATCATGACATCAATAACTGACACATCAATATCAAGAATGTATCAAACACTATTGAAACAATCTATGTTAGACACAAAAACAATTGATATCATAACTTAGGGATTAATTTGAAAAGTTTGATTGACCATAATCAAGATGGGTAGAGAATATCATTACAAACAATGATGTATGATGAATATGTGTTAATGCAGACCAAATAAACATATGATATGCAAATAAGGAATCAAGCACATCAGTGATAATAACAACCCATAACACAAATATTGTCCTGAGTGGAAAACCCTCTTGTGGAATAAAAACCACTCAATATGCCTCACTGGCTTGATAGAAATAATCACAATTACAGAGCCTCACTGGCTTAGAAGTCTCACTGACTTGTAATTATGCCTCACTGGTCTTTTTAACAATGTCTCACTGACAATATTGCCTCACTGGCATACAAAATCACAAATACAAAAATTATATACACAGAGTAAAACCTTTGTTTCTCTACATATCACTTCTTATCATCCTCTCTTCTCTAACTTTTACATTTAGATGCATAAGAATTTATATGTATAAAACAATACAAAATGTATCTGTTAATACTCTACCTTGAAAACCTTTTGTCTTCTCTGCAAATATCATCTTCATCTACAAAAAATAAAATCATTTCACTTCTCTATATGACCATTTCCATTCATGAAGAATTTGCAAAAATAAAATCATATTTCTCTGTTCATCTGCAAGAAGTCTTTTCGCATTCTTCTTCCCATTTATCTTCATTTTTGCTTTTCATAAAAATCCTCTAAAAACTCCAATCTGTAACAAAGAATATCATCTGTACATCTTCTCTCAAACAAATCTTCACACATGTCTTTCATATTTTTGGAGCCTTCAATCTGTTCATATTCCCTTTCACAAAAAATTCATCTCATGAATCTTCAATCAATTTTAATCAATCTGCCCTGTTCATCATTCATCTTCCCTGCATAAAAAATCTCCAACAATATTAAATTAATCTTCTCTTCATTTTAATTTCATCTTCTCTTCACATTCCTCTACAAATATCTTCTCTCCATCCATGAAAATATACCTCAAAAAACCATTCATCTTCTCCAATCAACTTCCTCATAGAAAAAATCCATCTGCAAAAAATTTCTTTCATGAATAGCTCCATCTGCAAAATAAAATATTCTCCAAAAGAATCACATAAATTATTTTCCATATTTATGAAGAGCCTTCCAAAAAAAAACATTTTCATCTTCAAAAATCATTTAAGAATTCACTTAACTCCTCCCTTTTAAAAAAAAACAAAAACATTCCATTTTTAATACCTTCAATGAATTTAGTCAATCCATCATAGAAAAAGACAAAAACTTCCTCCTTTGTCTTCAATTGCCATGAGGAACATAAAGAAATCTCCTATAAAAATTCCTTGAAATACTCAAAACTCTACCTCTTTAAAACATACTAAAAAAAGCTTATACAAAGCATCTTATCTGCAGCACCAAAAATATGATGTCCATTTGCACTTTAAATATAAGTCTTTAATGGCTTTTTGGTGCCCATTGCATTCATAAGGTGACTGGTGTAAGTGGTAGAAAGGATTAAATGGGCCAGTCAAAAGTATGACTAAAGTGCCCTTTAACAAGTCACTTTAAGTGACTTGACCTGTAAGTGTAGGTCACTTTAAAATTAAAACAAAAAATAAAGGATTTTAGACTTTGAGATTTTAAACCTTTAATAAACCTTGAGCCTTTAAAAAAATGATGATCTTATTATACCAAACTGACCATGATCTGTATCCTATCAATCCTGACCATGAACTGATGAATATGAACATGAACTAATGAAACTATAACAAGTCTTATCATCAAATCAACAAATCTCAAACCTTCTTGTGTCCAACCTTGTATCATCACTTACATCTTGCATTTCTTAGACCATCTGCATCTCCTGACTCAACCATGAAGCAACTTGTATTTTGCATTTTATATGATTATCTCATCACCAAAACCATATACCATGATCAAAACTGAGGACCAATATATGGTCTAACTTCCCTTTTTAAACAACACTGTAAATGCCAATATGTCACCACAGGAAATCATGAGCACACAAATATGAACAACTGTGAACAAATGAACATATCAACTATCATAGAGCATGTAAGAGCACATCATCAAATATGAACTGGGAGAAACAAGTGCATATTCAAATGCATAGAGCATTTATTATAGGTTTACTTTTCCCCTCTTCCTCTCATCCTTTCCTTCAACCCTCCCCCCTTTTTTTGCTCTGGTCCTCATTCGTGTTCTTGGCCTTTCGATCCTCCTCTTCTTTGTGGTCCCCTTCCTCTCTTCCCCCCCACTTGCCTTCACTCCATCCCTCTCCTCTTCCCCCCTAATTCATTCCTCTTCCATCTTTAGCCCTCTCTTTTCCTTGTCGGGTTTCTCTTTTTACCTTGGTCCAATCTTCCTCTTTGTTTTCTTTTTATTTTTTATATGTATTGCTATGAATTTGTTTTATTCCTTTTTATGTACTTTCTTTATTTAGGTGTGTGTGGGTGTGTATATGTGGGTCTTTCTGTACGTGTTGGTGTGCTTATCATTTCCCTCCTATAGGACTATCAATATTTATCCATTCTTTTTCCCTACTTATCCTCCTAACTGGATTCTTCTCTATGTTTTTCTTTGCATGTTTTATTTTTATGGGTTGGTTTTCATATATATATATATATATATATATATATATATATATATACATATATGTGCCTAGCTTTGTGTGTGAGTGTTTACATTCCCTCTTCTTCTTTACGTTATTTTTATTAGCATACTTTTTCTTTTATTATCTTGCTCTTGTGGACATGTGTATACTTATTAACTCTTTCTCTCTCTCTCTCTATATATATATACATATATATATATATATATATATATATCTTTCATTTATTCATATCTCTATTTATATGTTCTCTGTTTCTATTTGTCCTCTTCGCTAAATTGTTCCCTTGGTTATCTTTTTTGCTTGTAAATTTTATGTTTAGCACCTTTATATAGACTTAATTCATGGTTTTCTTTAACTTGTCCCCTTGTGCTTAGCTATCCCCCCCTTAAACACATCTACATTTTTTCTTCTTTTACACTTTATTATAAGTTTACTTTTCCTTTATCATTCTCTCACTCCCATTGCATACTTCTCTAATTTCAATTTATACATACGCGTTCGTGTGCTTTTACTTTTTCTTAGATTGCTTTTCTGATTAATATATATAGATACTATTCTTTCTTGAGTTTATGCATGTGTGTCTGTAGGTTTTTGGGTTTTTTACCTCTACTTCCGTTAGTTTATCTCTTTATATGCATTGTCGTAATTGTATGTATATACAAGGATATATATGTTCATATATATATATATACGAACATATCTACCCTTTATATCCCCCTTTTTATATACAAAATTTTTTATCCTTTCTCTTCATTTTTCTCTACCTCTTACATAGTGTATATTTATATATATTTATAGGCCAATCCTATATTTTATACACCCTATCTTTGTACTTAATTTATTTTTCATTATTTTATGGTCTAATTGTTTTACTTGTTTTTATCTTTTTTCTTCTTATTTGATGTTCCCCTTTTTATATTTTTTCCCTCCACTTTTGACTCTCTCTTCTAATTATGTGGGTTGGTCTAATTTTTTCCTCTCTTCACTATCCTTAGCCTCCCCTCCTTAAAGCTTCTCTTTGTCTATTCTTAGGTTGTCCATCTTTATCCTTTGATTTAACTACTTTTCTTATCCCTCTCTTGTTTTCTTCTCTTGAGGTTAAACTCCGTGCCCACTCCTCCCACTCTCTCTTTTTATAGAACTCTATCTGCAATTACAATTCACTCATTCTCTTCTTTTCATCTTGATGATGGTTCACGGAGTGTGATCCGAAACGTTAATCCAAAAAAAGCAACACATAGTCACTTCCAGAAACTATATACAATATTATCATGGACTGTGGAAACATCATGCATTTTATTGCATAGAGCATGTCAATTGTTTAGAGCATATCAATATCAACTGTCATCTTTGCAAATGAAGCATGATCATCAAGATATGAACTTTATCATGAAGCAACTTCATCAAGCATGTTCACTAAGTGAACTCTTGTGAACTCCTGAAAGCATGATCCAATTTATGTCATATGGAGACCAATTTAACTTTCATTATGATGTATTTGCATCATCAACTCACATCTTTTTGACATCAATGACAATCAACATCCATCAGTTGTGACTCCTTTCTTCTTTGCAGTAAGTGCCACCATCCCTAATATGGTAGAGATTATTAGTTCTCCTATTCTTTTGGTATGGTCTTCTATTGTTGCATCATGATCTCTCCCTCTAGGGTCTCTCCTCTCTTCCTCTTTGTTGATTATTCCAGCTCTTGAACCTCTTGTTCAACTTATCTTCTACCTTGATTGCAAATTGGTATACTTCCTCTATCATGGTCAACCTAACCAAAGTTATCGCTTCTTGGATACCTTCTCTCAATCCATTGATGTATCATGCAACTTTTTATTTACTTACCTCACTATGCCCCATCCTAATAATTACCTTGTGAAATTCTTCAATGTATTCCTTCATAGTCCTATCTCTTTGTCTCGGCCCATGTAACTTCTTCAGTAGTTCTAGTTCATAGTCCATTGGTATGAATTAGCTTTTCAATTTTGCAACCTATTTTTTTGGTTATTAAATTGAATAAACTCAATTTTTGGGCTATAGAGTTGTTTTTTAGCCAAAATAAAAATTCTAGGTTATTTAGCACCGCTTGCATGGGTGCCCAGTGTGTAGATCTCTTTGAGCTCTATAATTTTAAAAATGGGCCCAATTGGCCTCCTAGATCAAAAGTTATGGCCTTTGGAAGTTAGGCCTCCTATATTGGAAAATATAAAAAATGTGTTGGAAATAGAGAAGTGTTGTAAGTGGGAGTTACACATGTTGATGCATATTATGACACATCATAAGGCATATTTTATTGGATATAATGGAACCCTATGGATTTGGGAACCACTTTTTTCTAGTTTTGGCTCATTGTTTTCTAATTACTGTTTGACGGTTTCATGTATTGTATCTCCTATATATTAGGTGCTTGAGATAGAGGTTGAGTGTAAAAGTCTTATAGATGTTGTTAAGTTGCCTCCAGATATTGGGTTGGTGATATTCTTGTGAAATCTTTCTTTGCAAGTATATTGTAATCTTATTGAGATTTTTGAATAATATATTGAGCTACTTTTGGAGTGTGGGGTTTTTCTCTTGAAAGGGTTTTCCCCATGTAAACCACTGTGTTGTGGTATGACTACTATTTATGTTTATTTCTATATAATTTTATAACTATTGTAATGATCTAAAATCTTTTGCCTAACACTCCTCTCAATACTAGTGTAGGAATTTGTTCCCCTACATTAGCTTCCTTACAAGTGGTATCAGAGCTTGATCACCTTTGGTTTTAGTTGTGGGTTGATGGGTTTTTTTTGAACTAACCCAGTTTTGAGTGGGAGCTTGTGTAGAAGATACTTTGTGATCTTGTTGTAGGAATTTTTAGATGGTGAGCACAACAAGGAGAATAGAGGTAGAAGTTTTTTTGGTAACAATTTTGAGATGTGGAAGTTGAAGATGGAAGATCTATTAATGGATTGATATCTATGGGATGTTGTTGATGAGCATGTTTCAAGGCCTATAGATGCTACTTTGGTTGCTCAATATCATGTTATGGATCATAAAGCCAAGGGCCTAATAAGATTGTGCCTAGAAGAATCTATTTTAATCAATGTCCATGAAGAGTCCTCTGTGAAGAAACTATGGAAGAAACTTGGTGAGATATATCAAGCCAAATCTTTAATGAACAAAATTTTCTTGAGAAAGAAATTGTATTCCTTGAGAATGGAAGAGGGTGTACAAATTGTAGACTACCTGGAAGCACTCAACATGTTGGTGGCTCAATTGGCATCAGTTGGTGTAAAAATGGATGAGGAGGAGAGATGTCAGATCTTGCTTTTTTCTTTTCCTAATTTGTGGGATTCTCTTGTTATGGCTATTGGGAGTACTTCTGTTGTTTTAAAATTTGAAGATGTTGTGGTTTTTTTCTTTTTGAAGAGATGAGGAGGAAGGTATCCATTAGTCCCAAAGAGGTCCTGAATATTTGTGGAAGATCTAAATAAAAACAAGAAGAGTGAGAAGCGTGACAGATCCAAGTCCAAGGGGAGATCCAAATCTCTTGGAAAGACCAAAGTTATTTGTTGGAATTGCGGTAAGCCTAGACACTTTCATAAGGAGTACAAAGAAGAAGAGAAGAAGGAAAAAAGAAATTAGATTCTGATTCTGAGTCTGAGAAGGAAGATGGTGATGCATTCTGTTAGCACTCATTTTGACCTGGGGTTGATTTGTCATGATCAGGAGGTTTCTTCATTTGAAGCCTTTATATTCTTGCCCATTTTTTCTAAGTGTTGGACCTCCTCAGTATTTTTCAGCTGCAACATCATATTTTCCTGAGGAGGAGGTCATCATCATCATCTTGTCTTCGATGATGGTCTGCATCATCATGTTCTTCGTCGACTTGTTTTTCTCATCGTCATCATCATATTTCAACTATCGGGTGATGTTTGGATATCATCCTGATGATACTGGTGAACTACAGTGCGCCCTTAGTTGCTTGCGAGGGTGATTTTTCAAGTATCCGGTGATCTTCCGAATATCACCTTGCCCAATCATGATGATGATGTTGCCCCGTTATCCTGGAGGGGTTATTCTCTAAGTTGTTCGACCTGACTTGTTTTTTCTTAAGGGTCGTCATCATCATGGTATTTCCAGTTATCATCCTGCTGCTTGCGGAGGTCATCATATTTTCTGCCTTCATGATATTTCACCGGGGTGATATTTTTATCATCGGGTGATCTTGGTTATGATCATCCTGATGATGTTGTTGAAGAGTTCTAAGTGCGACCCGATATTCACTAGGGTCATCATATTTTGAACGTCAGGATGATCTTAGTCAATATCATCCTGATGATGTTGTATCACTTCTTGTTCGTTGTTTCTCATCCTGATGATGCTGACGTCATCCTTATATCAGGGTGATATCTATTTCTCTGCCTATCTGCATCATGATATTCCGAAGGAGGGGGTGATATTTTCATATCACCCGGATATATGTTTGTTCGAGCATCATGATGATGCTGATATCAAGGAGATATCCGCTTGCTGGCTTCGCGCATTATCTACTGGGGGTGATCTTTTCAAGCAGCATCATCATATTCAGTTATCGCCCCGATCTTATAGAGGAGCTACAGTGCAACCTGATATTTGTGCATCAGGAGGATATTTCCAAATATCCGGTTGTCTTCCGAATATCATGATGATGTTAATATGATGATGACGTCATCAAGGTCCGGGGGGGTCATATTTCTAACACTGATCATCTTGAAGAGACCTCCTGATATTTGCAAACATGATGATGATGTCATCCGGATATGAGGAGGTGCGCAGTAGGCAGATATGATGATGACATCAGCAGGATATGATGATGACGTCATCAGGATGTTCATCGGCCAGACTTTTGGTATAAGCTCAGCAGGAGGATGTTCCTCCGATGGATCAGGTTGTGCCGATTATCATGCAGGTTATATTTCATATATCATGATGACGTCAGGGTGATATTTCGAACAACAGGATATCATGCTGCTGGAGGATGATGATGATGAGGTCTATACTAGTGTCGTCAGGAGCAAAAGCACCGACATGATATATGCTCATGACTTAGTATATAAAGTGTTATAGAGGTCATCGCGGGGTGCATGTGGGATATTGATATCCTGCATTTTCAAATATCATGATGATGAATCTCGGCGGGAAATGGTTGCGATTGCAGATTTGATGATCTTCCCAAGGCCGCGGGTTGGTGCGCCATTAATGGCGATTGTTGCAGAGGTATGGGCGATGGCGTGGGTTGATCCTGTACCCGCCTGAAGGTGTACATCAGCGGACAGTGGCGCAGGGCTCGAGAAATCTTCCTGTCTCCTCCCCTACCTGCTGCATTCAAGTTTGGGTGCCAATCTGGTTGTGTTTGAGCGCCATTTTCATGATACTGTGTATCTGGTGAAATTTTGGTCAACCATTGTAATTAATTGCTGAGCACCTACCTGGCTGTTATAAGCAGGTTGTGTTGCTCATTTGAGAGGTTGTTGAAAGTTGAAGATTTTGGCTCTGTAATGCATAACAAGCTGATCTGGTTGCTCTGTACAGCTTACCTGTGAGTTTATGTATCTCTTGTTGTTTGTTTTTGGCATGAACCCACTGATTTCATGATTAAACTTATATGAAAAATGCTGTTTAGCATGTGTTGTGTTAATTCTGTCTCCAGTATTGCATGTATTCTTCTTCTGGATCTGGATGTTTGGTAATGTTTAGATTCTAGAGCATAGAATTCCTATGTTGACTGTCTGATCTTTTAACTTCTACTCAAGGGGTAGATTAAACTGTTTTCAGGTTGAACATTGGGGAGGGTATACTGCAGTAGGGATACCATAAGTAGAGATAACCTAACACTCTGTACTGGGAGATGTCTGTAAGGCAGATGTCATATATATATCCCCTTGAAATCTAGTTTTAGTTGTTCATGCTGATCATCCACAGGTGTATGTCTACTGACTCCAGGCCCTGGATAGGCACCAATCATGCTTTGTTTTGTGTTATAACCATGTCCAGCTTTGCATCCACACTTAAACTCCAAATCAAAATCTAAAACAACCATTAGGACATTAGAGTTAGTTTTAAGAACCTCAGTCCTCTGTCTACAACTGCAAATAGGCCCAAAGCTAGCCGCTTTGCCCTTATCTTTCAGTTTTGGTCTACTTACAGGAGGACTCATCTGCTTTCTGTCAACATCCCAGCCTTGTATGCATATCCTCATGGATGTTGAGTAGGGAATACCCCCCTAGGTCTTGCAGAGCCTGAAGAAGAAGAGGAGATAAAATATAGAGTCTATCTCCTACACTGTTGACCCCCTGGCCCAGAGATCCTGTTGATCACTGATGGCTACCTTGTAGGGAAATCTGGGAATAAGCATCCAGTCTGGGAAAAAGTCAACACATTCATTGTATCTTTGGCCACTCATGTAGGTAATGAATCATGGTTAATTGACTTAGGCACATATTTCCATATGACCCCTAATAGAGATTTATTTTTTGAATATGAAGAATTTGATGGAGGTAAGTTCACTTACCAAAGCTACGGTCTTATCAATACCAAAATGTCCTTCCAATCCACCACTATGCTTCTCCTTGATCAAATTATCCGTCATTAAATTTCTAGGTATGCACAACTGACTTCCTCTAAACAACATATCTTCCTGAATGAAATAGTCCAACCACTTACTTCTATCTACTACAATAGGTTCCTTACATGCTTTCCAAGGTTTTTCAAAATCACTGTCTCCCTCATACATGTTCTTCAATTCATCAAAACCCAACACTTCAACTCTCATCTCTGTCAACAAGTTTCTTCTTCTACTCAAGGCATCAGAAACTTTGTTTGATTTACCACTCCTATGCTTCAACACAAAAGTATAACTCTGTATGAACTCTACCCATCTCATATGTCTCTGATTCAACTTACCTTGACTGTTTAAATATTACAAAGCTTGATGATCTGTATACAACACAAACTCCTTAGGCAATAAGTAATGTCTCCACTTCTTCAAGGCTTGAATTATGGCATAGAAATCTTGATCATAAATTGAATATATTTTCCTTGCATCATTTAACTTCTCACTAAAATATGCTATAAGTCTACCTTCTTGACTTAACACTGCTCCAGTTGCATTTCCACTTGCATCTCAATCAACTTGAAATACCTTATTGAAATTCGGTAATGCCAAAACAGGTTGCTCTGTCACTTTCTGCTTCAACAACTCAAAACTTTTATCTACTCCTGATGTCCACTTGAAATCCTTTTTGTCACCTCTGATTGTCTCTATCATAGAGTTACAAACTGAACTGAAATTTCTGATGAACTTCCAGTAGAAACTAGCTAAACAATTAAATGATCTAACCTCTCTAATGCTCTCCCGTGTAGGTCATTCAATAATTGCTCTCATTTTCTCAGGGTCCATCTTCAATCCTTTCCCAGAAATCACAAATCCCAAATATACCAACTCTTCCTTCATGAAAATACACTTCTTGATGTTTATCAACAATTTCTCCTCTCTCAACCTCTGTAAAACTTGTCTAATATGCCACAAATGTTCTTCTTTTGTTTTACTAAAAATCAGAATATCATCCAAGTACATAATCACAAACTTACCCAAGAATTTCTTGAAGACTTCATTCATCAACCTCATGAAAGTACTCGGTGCATTTGTCAATCCAAAGGGCATCACTAACCACTCATACAATCCTTCATTTGTCTTAAAAGAAGTCTTCCATTCGTCTCCTTCTCTGATTCTGATCTGATGGTATCCACTCTTCAAATCTATCTTTGTGAAATATCTTGCTCCACTCAAACAATCCATGATATCATCCATTCCAGGTAAAGGGAATCTATACTTAACTGTGATCTTGTTTATCGCTCTAGAGTCAGTGCACATTCTCCACTCTCCATCCTTCTTCGGTGCAAGAACTGCATGTACTGCACAAGGACTCAAGCTTTCTCTAATCAAACCTTTCCTCAACAACTCTTGTGTCTGTCTATTTAGTTCTTCATTCTCTGCCGGTGTCATCCGGTGTGCTGCTTTGTTAGGCAAACTTGCTCCTGGTATAAGATCCATGTGATGATTGATACTCCTTATGGGTGGTAATCCTTCAGGCACATTATCTGATATGATGTCTTCATACTCTATCAACAACTCCTTTATGTCTTCCAGTTCAGTTTCTTTCTTCATTACTTCATGCATTTTAGAAATCAAGGCATAACACATACTTTCCTATTTCAAACCATCTAGAAATTTCCTTCCATCTACCAAACAGATTCTAGCATTCCCACATACCACATTTTTAGGATCATTCTCGAAAGGAATCAAAGTAATTATTTTCCCATTTTCTGTTATAGTATATGTATTCTTTCTTCCATCATGCATAGATTTTCTATCATACTGCCAAGGTCTACCCAACAAGATATGACAAACATCCATAGGCATAATATCACACAAAACTTCATCACAATAAGATCCAATATGAAATTTCACCAAACATTGTTCACTCACTATCACCTTATGATCATCTTGAATCCATACTATTTGATAGGGCTTAGGGTGTTTCAATCTTTCCAACTTCAGTTTAGTCACCATCTCCTCTGAAACTAGGTTATTTGAACTACCACTATCAATTACAACTTTACAACACTTACCTCCAGATTTGCATATAGTTCTAAATAGACTTTTCCTCTGTGATGGTTCCTCATTTGTTTATGTTTGAAATAGTGCTCTCCTCATCACCAAATATTCTCCTTTCTTCGGATTGCCAACTAAACAAGGTGATCCAACAGGTTCTTCTTCAACATAGGCTGCTCTCCCACTATTCTTTATCTTCTTCCTTGTACTACCCTGATTACATTCAAATGCTCTATGTCCTTCACCTCCACACTTGAAACAAGTACCTCTGAATGTCTTCTTATCAAATCCTCTTCCTAATGTTTTGTATCCTTCATTCCGGTATGCACTAGGGTTTCCTCTCCTGTAAAAATTTCTATAATCTCTCTGGTAAGCATTGTTATCTCTGTCATCCTTTGTAACTGGGTTATCAAACTTGTTCTGCTCCACAAATGATCTATCATATCCGGAAAACATTCTTCCTCTCTGAAATTTACCGACTCTACCTCTCTGTCTCTGATCATGTTTCTTATTCATCTTTTCTTCAACTTTTAGGGCAAACTGATATGCTTCTTCCAAAGATGTCATCCTTACCAAACTTAGTTCTTCTTGAATGTTCAATCTCGATCCATTGATATATCTAGCTGCTTTCTCCTTGCTTGCTTCACTATGTCCTTTTCTTATGATCATCTTATGAAATTCTTCAGTGTATTCGTTCACAGATTTCTCCTTTTGTCTTAGGTTTTGCAATCTTTTCAACAATTCCAACTCATAGTCAGCATGTATGAATTGATTCTTCAACTTTGTCACCATCTGGTCCCACTTTGTAATCTTTTCTTTTCCTCTTCTGTTTCTTTCCAACTGAACTTCTTTCCACCATATAGCAGCATGTCCTTTCAACCTTGTCTTTGCAAATTTCACCTCTTCCGGATCTTCAATTTCTTTATATTCAAAGTATTCTTCCATGTCATTTATCCAGTCAATCAACTCTTCAGGATTTAGATTACCAGTATAGTTCAGAACATCAACTCTAGGTCTCTTTCCAATCTTTGAAATAGCTCACAACATCTTTATCTAATTTGATTCTTCTTCTTCATCACCTCCTAGGGTTTCGCCAGCATGTTCCGCAGATTGAAATTCTTCCTCATCATCACTTTCAACATTAGGTCTCGGTGTCAATCCTCTTTGTCTATCCTCTTCAACAACATCCAAACAAATTCACATTGTTCTTCTCAATTCCATCATCTCATCCATTCTATTAGCCATTGTACCAACAAGAGGAACTCTTTGCAGCGGCATCTTCCTAGGATCAAGTGCAAACTACCTCAGGTTCGGTGATCGGTTGTGTACAAGTAACCTACCTCAGATCGGTGATCTTCTTACAACAAGATCTTATGGAATCCCCTTTGCCAATTCGCTCCAAAGAATCAAACTTTCACTCTGATACCACTTGGTGCATTCACGGTAGGAGGGTTCACAGAATGAACTGTCCAGACCGTGCAGCAAGAGTAAACACAACAGAAACAACTCAAAGAAATGGAACAAACATAGATTCATTCATTCAGTATATCATAGAATTCAAATAGAGATTGATTGGAAACATGTGGGCTTACAATTAGGGCTCACAGGCCTGATTACATACATGTGCAAGATAAAGCTTTAAGGCTCCTTCACACAAAATCTAAACTATTAGATCTTTCTTATGTGAATAGATGCTTTCCTAAGGATCTATTACATCAATATATATCATTTCCAGACTAATAGATTCCTCTGTGTCAGCTAAGGAAGATCACAAACTCCAATGAAGAGTTGTAATGTGTTCACAGATAGGTCGGACCTAACTACATAGAACATTTTCTCAAATGAATGGAACAATGTGTGGACCTTTGGGGAAGGTTGACCACGAACCAAAAGACATTTAATGGTGTGTCAATGAGATCCGCAAGTCAAGGAACAATTTGCAAGCCTTCTCCTTTAGCTGGTTATCAGGAACTGTTAGAATGCTCTGCTCTGAGAAAAAACTGTGTATATGGAAAAATGGATTAAATCTAAACTAAATAAAACCAAAGAACCCAATAACATAAAGGAAATGAATCTAAGTAAAAGCCATAAATCACAAATCAAAGACAAATGAAAGCTCTTACCAAAACCTGTATTGTTCCCTTTTGGAGATATGTGGATTGCTCAATGTAGTTGCAAAGCCATGGCTGCAACAAGCATGTGCTCAAGAGATCAATGTCAAAAGATCGTTATAGTGCTCAATCGACACGTTGTGTATGCTCGAAGCTCTGTTAAGTATGCCTGAGAATATGATCGAAGAGAGAGACTAAATGAAGGAGATGAGGGGGGTTTATATAGATTTCAAGGAAAATCGATCAACGGTCCAGATAATTCAGAAGAATCAATGGAGGAGAACAGTTGAGGAATGTGCAACGAATGAGAAGAAGACATGTGTCTTGCTTTCTTTTGCATGAGAGGAGTTATCAAGAATAGAAGAATGAGTTAACTGAAGAGATAAATCAATTAAAAGAATAAAGCAATCAGTTAAGTGATTTAAAACAAGAAGAAGAGATTTGCATGAGAATAGAAGATATTTTGCTTTATTAAATATAGAAAGTTTAAGTGATGAGCAAAAAAGCTTGAGTTTTTTTAGAGATAACTCAAATTAGAAGAAAAAGCAATTTAAATAAATAATTGATTTATTTAAATTTAGAGAAGATATTATTGGAAGAAGTAATTAAATAATTAGAATTATTTAATTTAGAAGATTTGAAAAACAAATTAAATAAATAAATTTATTTAATTGTTGTGCATGATTTTGGAAGAATAATTTTTGATTTAATTAAATAATTAAGAATTATTTAATTTTAGATAAGAGGGAATTTGTTGAATTAATTAAATAATGAGAATTTATTTAATTAATGTGGAATTGAAATTTGGAAACAGAATAATGATCTAATTAAATAATTAAAATTATTTAATTGTGGAAGAATATAGAGGAATTTAATTTAATTAATTAAATAAAGAGAATTTATTTAATTAATGTTGAAAGTATGTGATTTAGAAGAATTTGATGAAAATTAATTAAATAGTTAGATTATTTAATTAACGTTTGCAATGCAAGTGATTAGACAGATAACGGAATGCAAGTGATTCGACGACACTGTCATTTTAGGGTGTCTACATTTTGCCCCTCTTTGATGCAATGCAGCATGTAGCGTTGCGTCAAAGAAATTAATTGTTGAAGAGGTGATACAATTTTTATGCCCCAGTGTAGCTAGTTGCCCCAGCATATGCCCCCTCGAGCGGGAAGACAGGGAAGCGACAGAGGAAAGGTGTTGACGCTCAACTAGAAGATTGCGCGACCAGGTGGGAAGAAAACTAAGGGTGGGGACACTATAAATAGGTCCCATGGGGACCACAATCCTCATTTGCACCCATTGAGATTCTAAATTTAGAGAGAAGAGCTTCTAAACTTAGTTGAGAGAGAGGTGAGCAGACAGCGCAGAGAGATGCCGATTCCAGTGCATAGACATCGGGCGGAGCTGGTGCGGACCTACGGGAGGCCAGCAGGAGCTCCAGTAGCAGTAAGTGATCGAAAACCTCCTTTGAATTTGTCGATTAGGGGTAGATTAGGGCTAGATTTAGGTAGGGTTTAGCATTTTAGCCAAAAGCGCTTTAGGTTGCTGCAGCGCGTCGGGTATAGGGTTGCAGCGCTTTTGGCACGACGCAGCGCGGGTGGTAGTCGCACGCAGTGCACTTGGTAAAATCGCGTCGCTTTTGGCATTCGGTGTCCGCGCCGCAGCGCAGTTGGGAAATCCCGCAGCGCGCTTGGCTAGGCAGTGTAGCGCGCCTGGTTAGGCAGTGCAGCGCAAGTGGGGGGAAGGGGAAGAAAATGCGTCGCTCTGGTATGACAGAGAGGCGCGGTTGGTATGGCAGAATGGTGCAGTTGGAAAAACAAGGCGCATTTGGTTCAAAAATCAAAGCGCGGCTATGTGAACAGGAAGGCGCGGTTAGGGGAGAGGGACAGCGCGTTTGTAGAAAACTAAGCGCTGTTGGTTTGAATAGAAGAAAAATTAGGGTGCAAGTAGAAGAGTGAGGCTGCCAAAGAGGAAAGGGCAAGTTGGGGGTGTTAGGGACTGATGAGGATTTGGTTATGGAAGAACTGACACGTGATTTGTTATGGATGCAGAGGATTTTGCCACCGTTGATGTCGCGGGAGCGACACCACGCGATTGCGCATGAGGTTGTTCAGTTGACATGGGAGGAGGATGCATTCTTAGAGCATGCAGGACTGTGGCATGTGGCACACCTGACACACATTAGGGCGAATCTTGCCCTAGTGACAGTAGTCGTGGAGAGATACCACAGTGAGACTTCGTCATTTCACTTCCCGACAGGGGAGGCTACAGTGACACTGGAGGATGGGGTCTGTCAGCTACTGGCGGCGACAGATTGACGAGATGGACATATTCATCTGGAGGCCGTGGTTATTGTGCGAGGAGTGGCCAGATGAGCATGAGCAGCTCATGTACTGTAGACAGGCTCGCTATCTGTTCGGGAGACGGACAGATATGATAGAGAGATATCTTCCCGAGCGGGTAGTTAGACAGTTTGGCCTACCACAGGGGCTACCAGTGGGGGAGGCCACACATGCCAGGACACGGAGAGAGACTGGAGACTGGGACGTAGTGATCCCAGTGGTGACAGCATTAGCAGAGGTGTGGGGACTTATCCCCGTGCGATGGGATTGGGACACAGGGATAGCAGACCCAGGGACACTGCCAGACTATGATCAGTACTGGCAGACCCACAAGCCGATGAGATTGACTACACCAGGTGTAGTAGGGGCAGTGGGAGAGGTGTTAGTGCTTGGCGGAGAGGCCAGGATGAGGCGGCAGGCCAGGGCAGCCGGACAGCAAGCAGGTGGATAGCAGGCAGGTGGCCAGCAGGAGGATGCTGAGATGGCAGAGGCATTGGGCCCAGTCGTAGAGATTGATCTGTAGAGGGCCGAGCGACTGCTGCAGGAGGAGATAGCCCGGAGGAATCGACTAGAGCTCCAGATGGTTAGACTGAGGAGAGACAGGGACACAGCGCGGGCAGAGGCGAGACAGGCAGAGGCCACAGCCCAGGCACAGACATAGGTAGCCACAGCCGCATAGACAGCCCTAGTACAGGTGCAGGCGCAGCTACAGACACAGGTGCAGGCATACAGTCAGTTACAGGCCCAAGCACATGCACAGGCACAGGGACAGACACAGCCGCCGGCCGCACCAGCAGCAGACACCGAGGCGGTAGCACAGGCCAGGCGAGAGAGAGATGTAGAGGTATAGCTACGGCTGACAGCAGAGGCTACACTCTTTAGAGTGAGGCGGGAGAGAGAGGAGGCACGCCGTGCACTGGGTGCAGACCAGAGGACCCTATACAGTGAGCTCGTCCGAGTGCAGGGTGAGCTGGTATCAGCTGGCCGGGAGGCAGAGTATTACAGGGGGCTGTATGTGGGTGCGGTGCCAGCAGCTCAGCAGGCACCGAGCTATAGAGACAGGAGCAGGTTGGGGGCATCAGGATCCCGGAGGACAGGGCAGTCAGCGTCCTCGGTCAGAGGGCCGCTTTTGCCGCCAGGGGGAGGAGGAGGACCATCAGGGGGACCTCCACCGAGCACAGGGGGAGACCAGGGGCCACAGCAGGAGGGCAGCTCGACCCACTAGGGCACATTCATGTATATTGTATCATATTGTATTATTTTGGACAGATGCCTGCGTGCATTCTGATGTATATTTTGAGGGCTCTTGATAGCCTTGATGTACTATATTTTTGTATATTTGGATGTATACACATTTTGTATTATTGATGTAGACACAGACACTTTGTATTATGATGACCATTACATGATATATATATATATATGATGATCTATTCAGCTCACTGTTGTTCATGCTTTTTGTGTATGCATTCCTTGATGTCATGGATGTGATGATATGTATGTAAGATTATGGATTCATGTGATGACATATATTGTTTATATGATGCTTATAGATGTATGATGATAGAGATGTATGCTGATATAGATGTGATGACTAGTGATATCTGACATGTTGGTTTTGCAGATATGCACCAGAGAGGAGAACAGGAGGAGATGGAGACTATTGATCGACTACTGTAATGAAAGCGATAAAAAGGATGTGGAAATGGATGAATGAGCTTGTTGTAATGGCTTCGCATTTGTATATAAAGAGCAATCCTTAGTTTGATATAGCACGTGGATAGTTCGCCACCAGGGTATAAAAGACCAAGGTGCAGTAATATCCGAGTGCGCGGACATTGACTCTGCAAGCAAACGGTTTGAACCTAGATCCCCTTAGACATAATATAACCTTGTTGGAACATGCGAATAAGCCATAGTCTTGAACATAAAATAAACTTCAATACATGTAAATGCAAGAAGAACTATTAATATGTAAGATGCTAGGACGTAACACACACAAGATAAATAGAATGCTAAGAAAGATGCTAGAGATCATTCCTCAAACACGACACCCAAAAAGCAATGAATATGCCCCTAATCCGTACTGCATCGCAACATACCAAGATTATAGATAAATCAAGGTAGTCTTGAATAGGTATTGGAAAAGGAACAAAAGATAAACCATAACACAAATTGACTGACTTACAAAGTAGACATACAGCCAACATATTCTCTTGCCAAAGAGGTTGCTTAGGATAGATTGGATAGGAAAGATAACAGCCTTATCGTAGGAACTCTGTGTCCGTTAAAGGGGGCTATCTACCTAAAAAGACAATATCTTGCTGCAGGAAATGCCACATGTCGCAGGAGACGCGTGTGTTGGTCTCGACAATGGAACACTTCGCAGAAGACAAGCTTGTGGATCTAGGGCTTGGTTAAGCGGTACTTAGCTGATGTTGGCAATAGGTATGCAGGACAGTAGATGACTTTGGAAGCAAGCCTCTTTGCTTCAAGTTTGTTAAGGACTTTTGCTTTGAAAGGATGCGCTAGCTTGCTGCTTGAGTTAGTCAAGTCGAGGTGAATGGATTTTGACAAACAGAAGACTAGAAGGATGACAGTGCTAATGGATTGAAACGGGTGGAGAATGGTGGATCGTGTGTGCCTGAGTACTGGATACATCCTTCGTATTCTAGACTGCCTACATACCCTGTATCCACGGGATCAAGGCACACTTACGATGGAAGATGAACGTGATAAATATGTAGTTCTGGATAGAGTGATGAATGGGGCCAGGTGAAAGGGGGAGATCTTATGTACCTGAGTACTGGATACTTCCTTCGTATTCCAGACTGCCTACATACCCATATCCATGGGATCAAGGTATCTTAAGATTGGGAAGAGATGATATGTAGTTCTGGTTAGTGTGGTGATGTGGGAAAAGAGCGGAGAAGAGGTGATCTTATGTACCTGAGTACTGGAAACGTCCTTCGTATTCCAGACTACCTACATACCCATATCCATGGGATCAAGGTACTTTAAGATTGAAAAGATGATATGTAGTTCTAGTGGAGGTGATGATGTAGAACGAGTGTTGAGAAGATAACAGCCTTATCGTAGGAGCGATGCGTCCGTTAAAGGGTGTTACCTGTGGAAATGAGACAAGATTGAAGTATGTGCTGCGAACCACGAACAAGGAACCAATCCTAGACTGAAGCTAAGGAAAGAGTTGCCCCCATTCTGGTAGAGGAAACTGTAGGGGTGACCGCCGAAGAAGACACAAAAAGACTTGACCTAGGACAAGACAGTGTTAACTGTAGACACAGATCCAGCCATAGGAATGACGATGAGGGACACTAACAAATTTCCAAGCTATACTAGGTAGGGAGATGGAAATGCAAACAAAGTCAATGGTTTTATTATGGATGGATGGATGAAGCAGGTTGCGAACTGGACAAGGAGTGGACAGGACTCGATAGACGATGGATGCTGACTCTACGCATAGCGCCTGTTTACCAGGTTTTCACTATGGTACTTATCCAAGGCGCTTGTTTGCCAGGTTTTCACCAGAGGATGAATGTTTTTGTATTTTTGTATTTTTTGATTTTTTTGATTTTTTGTGGGAATACTCCGAGGATCAGGCATAGAACTTCTTGAGATGGACACTGTTAAGTGGCTCATCTAGAGGAATGCCGTCAGGTGTAGCTAAAGTATAAGCTCCCGATCCATATGCTGCTGTGACAATGAAGGGACCTAACCAGTTAGGCTCAAACTTGCCCTTCTTCTCTCGATCTGCTTGATTTCTCTGATTCTCTTTAAGTACAAGATCACCAACTTGAAACTGTCTTTCTTTGATCTTTTTGTTGTAATTACGCCGGAGGCGGTTTTGATAGACATGGAGATGATTAAGTGCGGCAAGGCGCCTCTCATCTAGTAGTTCAAGCTCAGCTAATCTAGAAGTACGATACTCATCTTTGCCGATCAGGTCCTGCATGGATACTCTGAGTGATGGGATCTCGACCTCTATAGGTAGGATGGCTTCAGAGCCAAAGACCAAGGCATAGGGTGTGGCACCAGTTGGTGTTCTGATACTAGTGCGATAGGCCCATAGGGCGGGATTGAGTTGCAAGTGCCAATCATGACCAGCTTCATTGACCATTTTCTTGAGGATCTTGAGAATGGTTTTATTGGAAGCCTCAGCTTGGCCGTTACTCTGCGGATAGTAGGGAGTTGAAAAGTGATGTTGGATATTGTACTGTATGCATAAGGCACGGACATCTTGGTTCTTGAATGGTCTCCCATTATTAGTGACAATGGCTTGGGGAATACCATACCGGCATATGAGGTAGTTTAGGATAAACTTGGCTATTTGCTTACCGGTGATATAGGTCATAGGAATGGCTTCCACCCACTTCGTGAAGTACTCAGTGGCAGTAATGATAAACTTGTGGCCATTGGAGGAGGAAGGGTGGATTTGTCCTACGAGGTCGAGACCCCATTGAGAAAAAGGCCATGGAGTCGTCACAGGTTGTAACTCATGAGCTGGTGCGTGAATCAGATCTCCATGCTGCTGACATTGTAGACACTTCTTAGCAAACTGTGCAGCATCTTGCTCTATTGTAGGCCAGTAATAACCTGTTCTGAGTATCTTCTTAGCAAGATTAGGACCGGTAGAATGCGTGCCACAGACACCTTCGTGTATGTCTCGTAAGGTAGCTTCGGCTTCTTTCACGTTAAGACATCGTAAGAGGATACCATCGAGACTCTGATGATATAGTGTATCACCCAGAATGATGTAACGAGAGGATCGATGGATAAAGGTTTTGCGTTGGGTGGATGATAGGTTAGGAGGAAAGGTTTTGTTCTTGAGGTATTCATAGATATCTTCGTACCACGGGGAATTGGGACCAACAAGTTTGCAGATGATTTCAGTAACAGGAACATCGACGGCTGGTATCAACAATTGCTCGATCAAGAATTCACACTTCTGTGTATTTGCAGGCATATCAATCAGTGACCCTACAGAAGCCATAGAATCTGCAGCTTTGTTATGCTCTCTTGGAATTTGCTCAAATGTGATGCTAGAAAGTGTGGTTTGTAGGCATCCACTAGTTGCTTGTAGGGGACCAACTTTTCATCCTTTGTTTGGTATTCATTTGTGACTTGGCGAATGACTAGCTGTGAGTCTCCATATACTTGTAATTCTGTGATGTCCCATTGGACTGCTGTATTGAGACCTATGAGGAGTGCTTCATACTCGGCTATGTTGTTGGTGCAAGGGAATGCTAGCTGATATGACTTTAGAATGTAGTCATTCTGAGGTGTAACAAATAAGATGCCAGCTCCTGATCCATGCTGTGTGTAAGAACCATCAAAGTATAACTTCCACATTATGGAGTTAGCAAGAGTGAAGAGATTTTCATCAGGAAAGTCTGCTACCATAGGATGTGTATCTTTCATAGGTGCTTCTGCTAGTTGATCCGCGAGGGCTTGTCCTTTGATTGCCTTACAATCTGTGTACTCAATATCAAACTCACTAAGGATCATAACCCATTTAGCTAGTCTGCCTGTGAGAGCTGCTTTTGCTAGTAGATACTTCAAGGGATCAATCTTGGCTATCAGATTTGTGTGTTGGTTCAGCATGTAATGCCGCAATTTTTGGGAGGCGAACACTACTGCTAAACAAGCCCTTTCCATTGGTGAATAATTGAGCTCGTATCCCACCAAGGTTCTACTGATGTAATAAATTGCATGCTCCTTTCCTGTGTCATCATTCTGTGCTAGCAGGGCCCCTAGGGCTGAATTTGTAGTGGAGATGTATAAGATCAAGGGTTTGTCCACAACTGGTGGAGCCAATACAGGAGGTGTAGCTAGATACTCTTTAAGTTGATCAAACGCTGCTTGACACTTGTTGTCCCATCGAAATGAAACATCCTTTCGGAGCAAGTGTTGAAAGGGTTGACATTTATCTGCTAGCTGTGATATAAAATGCCTGATGGACTGCAACCTTCCTTGTAGGCTCCTTAATGCTTTTAGGTTCTTTGGTGGAGGCATCTCCACTATAGCCTTTACTTTTGCTAGATCTACTTCGATACCTCTACGAGATACAATGTATCCCAATAGTTTCTTGGATGTGACACTGAATACACACTTCTTTGGATTGAGTCTTACTTGGTATTTTTCAAGCCTGTCAAAAATCTGTCCTAGGACCTGTATGTGATCCGCTCTAGAAGATTTAGCCAATATATCATCAACATAGTCTTCCATGATGTGATGAAAGAGGTCATGAAATATCACTGTCATTGCTTGCTGATAGGTTGCTCCTGCATTCTTGAGACCAAATGGCATGACGCACCAATAATAATTGCCCCAAGGACA
The DNA here is from genome assembly GCA_027924645.1 of Cunninghamia lanceolata. NCBI lineage: Eukaryota > Viridiplantae > Streptophyta > Pinopsida > Cupressales > Cupressaceae > Cunninghamia > Cunninghamia lanceolata. The sequence continues at coordinate 881,017 of BSBN01000792.1, read as the reverse complement.
AGTAAAGGTTGTTTTATGTTGGTCTTCTTCAGCTATCCGTATCTGATTATAACCCGAGAATCCATCCATGAGAGAAAGCATCTCATGACCTGCCGTCAAGTCCACTATAATGTCAATGTTTGGTAGTGGAAAGTCGTCTTCAGGACATGCCTTATTGAGATCTCTAAAATCATTACACATGCGGATGCGCCCATTAGGTTTAGACACAGGTACAATGTTTGAGACCCAATCTAAATAGTCGATAGGTCGTATGAACTTTGCATCTAATAGCTTTTGTACTTCCACCTTCACCAAGAGAGCTATCTGTGGGTGTATTTTTCTCAACTTCTGTTTGACTGGTTTCACTTTGGGATCAACTGTGAGATAATGAACTACCAACTTAGGGTCTAGCCTTGGCATATCTACGTAGGTCCATGCAAAGTTAATGGTTCATTGCAAGAAGTTGTTAAGATTTCTGTGCTCTGTATCAGATAATGATGCTGCTAGAAATGTTGTCTTTGGATTCTGTTCTATACCTAGGTTGATCTCTGTAGAATCTTCCACTAGTAGAGCTGATTTCTCCTGGTACTTAGATGGTAAGGGAAGGTCAAATCCTCCATCCTCAGGTGCCACAGTTGGGTTTTCACCTTTGGATACGTCCTTTATTTTTACTATTTTATGATCAGGAGGTGCCACAGTGTGGTTTTCACCTAGAGATCTTTCTTTATTTGCACTTTTGCGACTAGAGGATTTGCCATTCTCACCAAAATAAGCCGTGGGCTCAAGTTCCATTACAAAACCTGCCTTGTGATCGCCAAGAGGGATACCTTCCCGAAGTCCCATGAACTCAGCTAAAGCTTCGTCATTCTGAAAGACATCTATAACGGGGGCCCCTTGTTGGTCCCAATCGATAAGTTCAGGGTAGACAAGCGTGACATTCTGGGTGCTGGTGTTGGAAGTTAAGGATATGGAGGATAGTGTAAAAATGGAGGATTCTGCGAATAGATTGGTTATGTGGAGGGAAGAGTCATCGATGATATCCTCTGTAGATGTCGAATCGGCGGGAAAAGTGTCAGCTACCTCGTCGAGGATATACTCGATGTCCGAGGTGCATGGTACCTTCTTACCAAATCCTAATCCTTTCTTGTCTAGCTTCTTTGTTACCACAATGGGCTCCATAGTGCCTTGATTCTATTTCCCAAGGCCACCCTTGCCTTTATAGCCCATGTTTTTCACTATCCTTAAGCCATTGCCATACTGCTTGACTGGTATCGTGACGGGTTCTTTCTCCTTGTAGAGCCAAGAAGAGATGTCCTCAATAGTTTCCTCTTCCAATAACCGTCCATGTTGGAATTGGGTTAGGAATGTTGGGGGAGGAATAGTAGCTTTTTTGGTAACTTTAGCAATGGGTGGTTTGCCATAAGATTTTGGAGATAAATGCATCCGCCCTACACAACAAGATTCTGAGATATCATAAGTGCCAAAGCCTATATCTCGGACGCGTGCTGTGATTTTGGGGAGGGGTGTAGGTTCACTGGTAGAGGCTTGTGTGAGAGTTTCAGGATCAACATAGAGAGGGGATTCAAGGGCTTTGTTATTTTTAGGCACTTGGTTGCAATTCTTATAGCTTCCTTGCAAGACACGGAAAAATTCAAAAGGATTAGGATCTCCTGGGATAGTGATCTCCGTACCATTGTATGGGAACTTGAGGGACTGATGGTACGTGGAGGGAATAGCTTTCATTGCATGGATCCATGGGCGGCCAAGAATAATGTTGTAAGGCAGCTCAATATCAAGAACTTGACACCTAGTTTCAAGCATAACGGGGCCCAACTGTATAGGCAAGTGAATAACACCCTCTGAACGGCATTCAGCATCATCATACCCCTTGATTGTAATACTATGATCAGTGTTGACGTGATCCTCAGAGTATCCCAATTGCTTTAGTAACTTTAAAGAACAGATGTTGAGACCAGCACCACCATCTATGAGGATGCGTTTGATTTTGCGCTTATGGATGAGAACTTCAATATGCAGGGCATCGTTGTGACAAGGATCATGGGAGGGGAGGTCTTTCTCAGAGAAGACCAGATTGTAAGGTGAAGCAATATTACCCACTATAGCTTGGAAATCTGTGACTGCTATGTTGTTAGGAATGGACGACTCCTGGAGGGCTTTTTCTAACACCACTCTATGTGCAGGTGATGACCGTAGAAGGTCCAAAATAGAGATCTGTGCTGGTGTTCTCCCTAGATGTTCGACAAGATTATAATCAGACTGAACCGGAAGCCTAGGTGTAGGTGCACGAATGGTGACATGACCTCGACGAGTAGTAACAGCACAATCCGTAGATTTGCCTTTGATGGTGAGGGTAGACACTCGACTCTCTTCAAAACGACCTACAATGGAATCGAAAGACGTGGACGCGTGATTGATACCTTTACCTCTATCCTGAGGAGGAGGTGGACCGTGATGAGGGAATGGTTCCTTGTACATATCGAGATCCTTGTTCGTGTGTTGCATTGGTGATTCATTCTCAAAAGTGATTTGATTACCATCGATGAGGTTTTGGATGAGGTGCTTAAGCTTCATGCAAGACGCAGTTCTATGACCTTTGCTCCTATGGAACTCACAATACTCATTGTCTTTGTAACGTGCAGTTTTGTAGATAGGTTCTCCATATGGGGGAGCATCCGGTAAGGTGATGAGCCCTTTCTGTAAGGCTTGCTGTAAGACCGATTCGATGGGCACTCCCAAGGGAGTGAATTGACGTCGCGGAGGGTAATCTTGTTGGGGCCGCTCTTGTTGTCTTTACTGTTGGTTGGGATAAGGCTGCCTTTGTTGCTGTTGTTGTTGAGGTGGAGCTTGACTTGGTTTGGAGAGTTGCAGCGGTGTTTGCAACATTTGGACATGCTTAGTATCGACCACCCCATCTTTGACCACGTTTTTGTTCTTGTTCCAATATTTGGGTTTATCGTTTGACTGTTGATACGAATTGCTATCTTTTGTCTCTTTAAAGATTTTGACCACACCTTTAGCAATGAGGGCCTTCTCTATGTTGATACCCTTGTATGTGATTTCATCGAAGGTTGTAGCACTAAGAATTTGCAAATGGAAACCTAACTCTTGGTTGAGGTTCTGCACAAAGATGCTAACAAGCTGTTTCTCTGGAATCTTGAAAGGGAATTTACTAGCCATTTGTCTCCATCATTGGAGGAAAGAAATGAAAGTTTCACCATTTTTCTGTTTATTGTTGCATAGGTCCGTCATGGAAATCTCATGCTCTGCGTTGTAAGAAAAATGGGTGGCAAACTTCTCTGCTAGCTCGTTGAAAGACTTGATACCCGTAGGTAAGTGTGAGAACCATTCTATTGCTTGACCTCCAAGACTGCGAGGAAAAAGACGCATAAGATATGTGTCGTTATGTGAGACCTCGAAGCAAGCAAGATAGAATTCCCTAAGATGGTCTTTTGGGTCGCCTTTTCCTTTGTACTTATCGAACTTGGGAATAGTGAAATTTTGAGGAAAAGGGATCATTGGTAATGACCGATCAAAAGGATAAGGGCACACTTCCTCTAAAGAGAAGGTCTTTTTGGTGTGGCCAAACGTAAGATCAGATAGCTATTGTTGCACCTCCGCAATCTTTAGTTCCATAGTCGTGGGAGGGGTTGGTAACATCTCCTGTTGTCCAAAAAGCGGTTGGTGTTGCCCATATGGAAGATTATAATGTGAGCCATGCGCAGTGGTATTGTAAGGGTCGTAAGACTGATTGGGATTGTATGGATTGTATGATTGGTTCAGATTGGGTTGGAATTGGAGGCCTTGATTAGGCAGAGGTGGAGGTGGCACTAGGTAAGAATGTTGGCTTTGCAATGGTTGAAGAAAAGTATTGGGGGGAGGAAAGCTAAAGTGCGTTTGATTAGGTTGTGATGGTGGCACATAGCTTTGGGAAACCTGATGTTGGGAATGTTGAGAGTGGCTAGGCAATGTATGAAAGAAGTTGAGCGTGGATGAACGTTGTGGAGGAGGAACATAGGTAGAAGTGATTTGCGATGGTGGGGGTTGATTGAAGATGAGAGTAGAAGAATGTTGTGGTGGAGGAACATAGGTAGAAGTGATTTGCGACGGTTGGGGTTGCTTGAGGATGAGAGTAGAAGAATGTTGTGGTTGGGGTTGCGTGACTCCAATTGGTTGAGAGACATGCAGGTGTGATGATATAGGAGGTGGCATATGTTGAGACCCTTGTTGCATGGCTACATACGTGTTCCCCAGATTGTAATTGGGTGGGAAACCTACGCGTGATGGGGTAACCAAGATTCCACTTGCGCTTGGGGTGGACACTTTAGGCGGTGGTTGCACATTTGATCGAGCTAAGGAGGCTTGCTTAGCTAACTCTGCTTGCCATTGGAGAGTTTCTTGTTGGTTTTGATAGATCTCCATAGGAGTCAAAAGTGGTGATACGGGCCTCTCCTCTGTTGGATTTTGAAAAAGGGGATTCCTATACTGCGAGCCTTGAGTAGGTAAGGGCGTAGTGACCGTGGACATGGTTTGCACCGCTTGTATGGTTTCTTGGGTGTTGTTGCTCTCCTTGAGAGTGGACACATCAAAATCTGGAGGTAACTTGGCACCTTGCTTTGCAAGCAAGCAAAAGAAATGATCTTGGTTCTCACTAAGGATTTTATCAAAGGCAGCTATAGCTCTAGGATCTTGTATAAATTCATCAAGATCTTGCCCATCTTCTTGAGAGGATTGACCTATTTCAAAGTATCGCTCTTCTTGAGATGGGGCTTGATCTACGATGTAACCTTGTGGGACAAAATCCGGAGGCAAGCCTGTGGTATACTGCGGTGCATTTAGCAAAGGGGTTCTATCCTCATGAGGATTGCTTGGTTCCTCTATGTGTGGCATGTTTGGAGAGCTGATTGGTTTTGCCGCGGGTGTACTAGGAGTCACCTTGGGAGTAATGTTGAGACGACCTGATTGTGGTGTGTGAGGGGGTGACTTGTGCTTCTTAGGGACAACTTGCCTAGACTTCATAGTTTGTTGTAGCCTAGTGGTGACCATGGGATATGCCTGGACACAATGTAATGCTGGGAATCTGTGAGATGCTTTGAAGAAACAGACAAACTCTGATGCACAAAGTACTGGACCAAAAGCGCTATACTGTTTGACTAGAGGCGCAGGACTGTGCTACCAAAAGCGTGCTACTGTGGGCCAGAGGCAACGGACTGAGCTACCAATAGCGAGTTACTGCTATGTCAAAGGTGAGCTACAGTGACCCAAAAGCGAGCTACTGTTATACCGAGGGCGCTGAAGTAAATCTAAACTAAATAAAACCAAAGAACCCAATAACATAAAGGAAACGAATCTAAGTAAAAGCCATAAATCACAAATCAAAGACAAATGAAAGCTCTTACCAAAACCTGTATTGTTCCCTTTTGGAGATATGTGGATTGCTCAATGTAGTTGCAAAGCCATGGCTGTAACAAGCAAGTATGTGCTCAAGAGATCAATGTCAAAAGATCATTATAGTGCTCAATCGACGTGTTGTGTATGCTCGAAGCTCTGTTAAGTATGCCTGAGAATACGATCGAAGAGAGAGACTAAATGAAGGAGATGAGGGGGGTTTATATAGATTTCAAGGAAAATCAATCAACGGTCCAGATAATTCAGAAGAATCAATGGAGGAGAACAGTTGAGGAATGTGCAACGAATGAGAAGAAGACATGTGTCTTGCTTTCTTTTGCATGAGAGGAGTTATCAAGAATAGAAGAATGAGTTAACTGAAGAGATAAATCAATTAAAAGAATAAAGCAATCAGTTAAGTGATTTAAAACAAGAAGAAGAGATTTGCATGAGAATAGAAGATATTTTGCTTTATTAAATATAGAAAGTTTAAGTGATGAGCAAAAAAGCTTGAGTTTTTTTAGAGATAACTCAAATTAGAAGAAAAAGCAATTTAAATAAATAATTGATTTATTTAAATTTAGAGAAGATATTATTGGAAGAAGTAATTAAATAATTAGAATTATTTAATTTAGAAGATTTGAAAAGCAAATTAAATAAATAAATTTATTTAATTGTTGTGCATGATTTTGGAAGAATAATTTTTGATTTAATTAAATAATTAAGAATTATTTAATTTTAGATAAGAGGGAATTTGTTGAATTAATTAAATAATGAGAATTTATTTAATTAATGTGGAATTGAAATTTGGAAACAGAATAATGATCTAATTAAATAATTAAAATTATTTAATTGTGGAAGAATATAGAGGAATTTAATTTAATTAATTAAATAAAGAGAATTTATTTAATTAATGTTGAAAGTATGTGATTTAGAAGAATTTGATGAAAATTAATTAAATAATTAGATTATTTAATTAACGTTTGCAATGCAAGTGATTAGACAGATAACGGAATGCAAGTGATTCAACGACACGGTCATTTTAGGGTGTCTACAAAAATAATCAACTTCTGATAGCAATATCTTTTTGGTAACTAATCCAAATGCTCTAAATTCTTGATATGTTGTAGATGAATGAATCTAGATGCTAAGTCCAGATCCGCAAGATGTGAAATGCCAAACTGGACCACAAGCTGAGGACTGCTACTGACTGAACTGCCTAAACTGAACTAGAAAATGAAAGAACTGAAATGCAAATGTTTTTGGTTGATGCAAGATTTCTCTTGAACCGGGGATGCTCCTGCATCACTTATAAATGTTTCTTCCGTTGGAAAAATTGCATATTATGTTTCATTTATTGATGATTATAGTAGGACATGGGTATATTTTTTAAAGAGTAAATCTAAAGTTTTCAGTCGATTTAAAGAATTTAAAGCAATAGTTGAGTTGTAGACTAGAAAGAAAATACAATGTTTGAGGACTGACAATGGTAGTGAATTTTTATTTAATGATTTTGATAGATTTTGTAAAGATTGTGGCATTCAAAGACAAAAGACATCTTTGTATTCTCCACAACAAAATGGAGTTGCAAAAGAATGAATAGGACACTGATGGTGAAGGCTAGGAGTATGTTTAGTGGTGCTGGTTTGAAACAAATTTTTTGGTTTGAATCGATTGCCATTGCTTGCTACCTAATTGACAGATCTCCTACATCAGCTCTTGTTGATAAAATGCAAGGCATGGTTGGGTCACAAGCCTTCATTGAGACATCTTATGGTTTTTGGTTGTGAGGCATATGCACATGTGCCAAAGGAGAAACAAAAAAAGTTGGAAAACAAGGTTGTGAAATGTATCTTCATTGGGTATAGTTATGGTGTGAAAGGATACAAGCTTTTGAATCTTATTGCACAAAAGGTAATATATAGTAGAAGTGTGATTTTTTAAGAAACTAAACCTTCTTCTATTACATTGTAGACAAAACAAAGTGAATAGTAAGATGTGATTCAACTTCCTTTGATGCTTGAGGAAGTTAAATCGAGGCTCCTAGATAGACAAGAAGTTCAGGAGAGCTCATTTTGCTCTGAATCTTTAGAAGAGGAGGAAGAACCTTCAACTCAACTTGTTCAAAGGTCTACAAGGCATAGACAACCAACTAAAAGGTATTCACCTAATGATTGGAGATGTATTTTTTCTTTGAATACTAACATGGATGAACTGATATCTATATCTAAGAGGCATTAGGTATGAATGATGTAGAGTCCTCAAATATTTCCATGGATGAAGAAATGATAGCTTTGAAAAAAATGATACATGGGATCTAGTACCATTGTCTAAGGGATGAAAACCTATTGGTTACAAATGGGTGTTCAAGAAAAAGATTGGTTTAGATGGAGGTATTGATAAATACAAAGCATGGTTGGTTGCAAAAGGTTACTCTTAGGTTGAGGGTGTTGATTACAATGATACATTTTCTCTTGTTGCAAAAATGGCATCCATTAGAGTCTTGCTATCGATTGTTGTAGCTTATGATCTAGAGGTTGAGCAAATGGATGTGAAAATGACATTCCTTCATGGTGATTTGGAGGAGGATATTTATATGACACAACTAGAGAACTACATTATGAGAGTTAAAAGTAATTTGGTTTGTAAATTAAAGAAATATTTGTATGGACTCAAATGGAGCCTGAAATTTGATAGATATGTGTCGAGTTTGGGATTTGAGCATTCTAAATCAAATCATTGTGTTTATTAAAAATTTGATGGTGATCATTTCCTATTTATTGCATTATATGTTAATGATATGTTAATTATTAGCAAAGGGAAAGGAATGAATTCAGAACTAAAGTCTCAAGTTGTAGCTAAATTTGAAATGAAAGATCTTGGTGTAGCTAAAAACATTCTTGGGATGGAAATAATAAGGGATAGAGTGAATAGAAAACTATGGCTTGGCTAGAGTAAGTATGCCAATTCATTTTTACAGAAGTTTAACATGCATGATTGTAGATTGTTGTGTGTTCCTTTTATAGTTGGAATGAAGTTATCTTCTTCACAATGTTTGACATCCCCATTAGAGATGGAAGGCATGAGAAGAGTACCTTACTAGAGTATAGTTAAAAGTTTGATGTATGCTATGGTCTATACTAGACTAGACATTACCTAAGTAGTGAGAGTTCTCTCTAGATATATGTCTAATCTTAGTAGAGTTCATTGGGATGCAATTAAAAGAGTCTTTAGATATTTGCAGGGTACCCCAGAGTATTCTTTGTGTTATCATGGTAATTTGATAGGAGACAAACATTCCCTTGATATTCATGGTTATGTGGATTTAGATTGGGTAGGTGATGTTGATAGTAGAAGATCCACCAATGCTTATGTGTTTACTTTATTTGGTGGTGCAATTAGTTGGATGAGTAAGCAATAGGTTGTGGTTGCTTTGTCCACTATTGAGGATGAGTATATGCCAACTAATCATGCTTGTAAATAAGACATCTAGCTTAAGAGATTGTGTTCAGATATTGGAATAAAATAGGGTTCAGTGATAGTTTATTGTGATAGTCAGAGTGTGATCTGCCTAGCTAAGAAGTTGACATTTCATGTTAGGACCAAGCACATTGATGTACAATAGATCATTTTGTAAGATATATGGTCGAGGATGGTAGGGTGAAGCTGGTTAAGGTAGAGACTTTGATAAATGTTACAGATTCACTAACTAATCATGTGAGCATAGAGAAGTTTAGATGGTGTTCGGAGTCTATGGGCCTCTCGACTCCTAGCAATTAAATCATGGTTTTAATACTCCCTTTGCTCTTGCAAGGTGTTCAACAAGTGGGAGAATGTTAGGAAAGGTACCTCAACCTTGCAATTACAAGAAGTGTGTTTTTTTTGTTATGAAATTGAATAAACTTAATTTATGGGCTATAGAGTTGGTTTTTGGCCAATTAAAAATTCTAGGCTATTTGGCACCATTTGCAGGGGTGTCCGATGTGTAGATCTCTTCAGGATCTACAATTAAAAAAAATGGGCCCAATCAACCTCCCAGATCAAAAGTTATGGCCTCTGGAAGTTGGGTCTCTCGTATTGGAAAATGTAAAAAATGTGTTAGACAGAAAAAAGATCTAAGGGGATGTTACACATGTTGATGCATGTTATGACACATCATAAGACATCTTTGATTGGAGATAATTGAACCCTAAGGATTTGGGTGCCACTCTTTAGTGGTTTTGGTCCATGGTTTTCTAATTACCATTTTATAGTTTCATGTATTGTATCTCCTATTTATTAGTGCTTGAGATGGAGGCTGAGTGTAAAAGTCTTATATAGATGTTAAGTTGCCTCCAGATCTCTGGTTGGTGATACTCTTGTGAAATATTTCTCTGCAAGTATATTGTAATCTTGTTGAGATTTCTGAATAATATATTGAGTTGCTTTTGGAGTTTCTCCCGGAAGGGCTTTCCCTATGTAAATCATTGTGTTGTGGTGTAGCTGCTATTTATATTTATTTCTATATAATTTTTGTAACTATTGTAAAGATCTAATTTTTTTTGCATAACCCTCCTCTCAAGATTAGTGTAGGAAGTTGTTCTACTACCTTAGCTTCCTTACACAACCATCCCATTCTATTTTTTAATTCTTTCCTTTCCCCTCCTATTTCTTTCTAGTTGTACTTCCTTCCACCAAATAATAGCATGTCCCTTCATCTTGGTCTTCAAAAACCTAACCCTCTTGAAGTATTCAATCCCCTCATACTAAAAATACTCATCTAGATCATTTATCCAATCAAACAATTCTTCAGGGTTCAGAATCATTGATGTAGTTAGAAATCTCCATCTTAGGTCTCTTGCCAATTTTAGAAATGGCCTTTAACACCTTCATGTATTCTGACTCTTCTTCTTAGTCTTCTAGATCTTGTACATCTTCTCTTGCATCTTCCTCCACATCACTTTCATCATCATCCCTTGGGCTTCAACCCCTTTATCTGTCCTCCTCCAAAGCCTCCAATTAGATTCTATTCTCCCTTACGGGTAAGTGCAAGAAGATGGGGGGCCAAAAAGGGGTCTTAAGTGGCCACTTTTTTCTGAAATTAGGAAATGTTGGCCTTGGATGAGAAATTGAGCATAGTTACACTCAAAATTTTAAGATGCAACAAAAACAATGTTCATAGTGCTCCGAGTCTACTTTCTAAACTACTAAGTTTTTTTGAAAATAATATAGATTAAGGGGTTCAAAAGAGGGAGCCACAGAAATTGGTGTTGTTTCTATCAAAAAAACATAACATAGCATGTTTTGTGGCTCCCTCAAAAGGTTAACTTTTTTTTGGTATTTTTAAAATCGCTTCAGTGAGAAATTAGTTAATAGCATGTAGTTTATGCCCGATTTTTCTAATAATTTTTTAATGAATAGTTGATTTTTTAATAATTTTCAAAGTGGACACATCCTGAAAAATAGAATTTTGGCCATGCTACCCCTATAAATTTTGAAAACTAATTGAATTTTTTTTTTAATATGTGTAGAATGGAGCTAGTTTCTAAAAATGTAAATTTTTTGAAATTTCAATGAACGGTTAATTTACAATGAAAAAAAGACCAAACACTGGTTTTTACCCAAAAACGGACACACAAACAAAATAAATTAAAGATGAAAGGCTTAAAATTGTCAAAATGTGAAAAAATTACATTGTTAAATAGCTGAGAGAAAGTCTAACATTACCCAGGTGTTCGATTTGTTTGACCTTGAAACATGTGCAAATATGAGGGTTAGCACAAATGAAATTATGTGAAATCCTATAGAATATGCAAAAACACGTCTTTGGATGTTGGGAAGGCACTCCAAGCCTTTGGATTGGAAATCCAAAGCAAATCCCAAGCCTAAGGCTTGGGATTGCCAAAGAAAAATACAATGCGAGCGCGTTATAACATGCTCGTGTTATGTTTTGTTTTGCATTTTCTCCCTTTTTGCAAAAGTTTGCCTAATGTTTGTCATGTTTGACATAAAACGAGCGTGTTATAACACACTTGCGTTATGTCTCCCTTGGAATGTTTTATGTTCAAGGTTATTAATCATGTATGTATGTATGCTTGTATGTATGTTTGTATGTATGTATGCCTATATGTATGTATGTATGTATGTATGCCTATATGTATGCATGTATATTTATACGTATGTATGTATGTATATATGTATGCTTGTATGTATATATGTATGCTTGTATGTATGTATGTATGTATGTATGTATGTATGGTTGTATGTATGTATGCATGCTTGTATGTATGTATATATGTATGCATGTATGTATGTATGTATGTATATATGTATGTATCCTGTTGAATGTTAGGAACACTGAGAGGGGGGGTGAATCAGTGTTCTACAAATCTTTTGATGCACTTTAACTTTCAACCATTTTCCAAAATTAATTAAACAAAGGTATAACATGCATATGAACAACAACCATAAAAACATGACACATAGACACCGGGATTTTTACGTGGAAAACCCAAAATGGCAAAAACCACAGAGAGGATTAGCTCTCAAATATATATTGCAATCTTTACAAATAATGATGTTCAGGCTTGGTCACTCCATGGGCCTGGAACATGTTGGCTCGCTACCATGAAGAACAACTAGGTCTAGCAGGCTCACTGCCTCAACCCTAAACCTATCAAGATTACAATAAGGGATATTGAACCCTGAGGGCTATTAAACCCTAATAGTGGCTCATTGCTAGGCTCATTACCTTGAAGAAGAAGGCTCACTGCCAAGTACAAAGCAAATTGTACATGAAAACTGAATACTGCATAAGCATCTGTCACTATGCCAGGGTGCAATCATCTATCAACTGAATTTTGAATCCCAAGTCTTAATCACTACTGATCTTCTAACTCTGCTCTTCTATTCACATACTCGCATCACACACACACACACCTACCTTTGCAATCTTCACAACTAAAACTCGTCTCCTTTATATATCCACATCATGATTTGATTCACAATTAGGTCGACATCCAAGAAATGAAACATGTACATAGAAAGATATGGCTTGTCAGCTTAATCCAATGCACTATGTATTATGCGGACCCAAAATGTTTCCCAAATGTGATCATATAGGTTGGCTCTAATCATTCAATCACTTAGATAGATCCTTCAAACATTATCTCTTCTCCACACAATGATTTATTATTCTAGTTGGCCTGTTCCTCAAGAGCATGCTTGATAGGTTCATCTGCTGACTTACAACTTTTACTGTGAATCACCAAAACACCTCAAAAACCATATCAAGGACTCTTTACACCTTTCCAAACTTACCCTCAGAACTGCAAGGCATGATATCATCTTGCGGAGAAATGTGGACCATCAGAACTCAAACTTTGTTTTGGTCAAACTCTATCAAACACTATACCGATACTCAACATCTTGTAACTATCCTTCCTATGGACTTTAGATATCCCAAATCTGGAATTAGACACTTCATATACATGTTTACAACTCCTCAAAACTGCATAGCAAAATACTCATTTGCAGAAGAATGCGGACCATTACAATGTTCCCTGTTCACTGTCTCTGCTATACCTCTGTTCACCTAAACTTAGATAATTCTTCCAAATGACTTCCAAAGGAAGTCATCATGTAATCTCTAGAGCATGGCATCATCAAATAATTACTAACATCATTCCTAAACCACATTACCAAATCATCATATGCGGAAGCACACTGACCCACTGACTATTCTTTACTTTGTAAATACCCATACTTGGCCATGTTCTGTCAACCAGACCTGAAATCCAATATGTCCTTCTGAAGTTATCTCTTCCAGTCATGGTGGTCAGATCTCTAAGCCTTGTTTCCATCAATGACAACATAAAAGTCCATACCAGAGCAGTGTCTCTTGCCAACAATCTCCCCCTTTGGCATTGATGGCAACACTTAGTGAAAAATACTTGACTTCTCCCCCTTACTATATGCACTTTATTTTTCTGCTCCCCCTGAGATGTTTATCCATTTTTCATTGATCTTCTTCTCCCCCTTTGACATCAATGGCAAAGGGTCTAACCAACAATTTGTCAAAACTTCAAAAATATTATGTACTCTGCCGCATATTTACAAGTGCAATCTTCAACTTAATTTTACATGTGCTGAAGGATGTCATTGAAAATGTTCTTTACTTGAGCCCATTCACCATCCCAGCTTTTCTTGGCATTATCCAAAATTTGAATATGACCACTGAGTAGAAAAACTATAGCTTCTTCCTTTTGTAAATCTGATGGTGAGGCAGTTTGTCTAGCAAGCTGTGCTTCAGCCACAAGCTTAGTCATTGAATCTAGTTTGGGACTGATCAGTCTTCTCAATTGTCCCATTCTACTCTTTATTTGATACTTTTGATTTATTAAATTATTCAAGTCATTATGGATGTTAATGACTTGAGCTTCCTTGCTGCTAGTTGATTCATGTACCAGATCAAAATTCTTAGAAATTTCCATCAGTTTTTCTTCCAATTCCTTGATCTTTTCATCTATCTTCTTTGTAACTTCCAGCCGTGATAGACAAAATTTATATACATCACCAGCTTCTACAATAGCACTTTGAATATTTTGTATTCCATTTTCTAGTTGAGCCTTATTATGCACTATCAACTTTTTCAACTCATCAAGCCTTTTCTCATTAAACTTTTGTCTAACTTTTGTTTCAACAGATTTTTCAAAAGATTCAAAGTGTGTACTTACAAAATGAATTAGTCCCTTGAGTTGACAAGTGGCAGACAAAGAGGTATCCTTTCCATAAGTTGGCACCAATTTTTCCAAAATGCTGCATGCATTATTTATGAGTTCACTATCCTCAATGTGAGACTTCAACATTTCCTCTTGAGCCTTTGCCTGAACAATTGTAACCCACTTAAGCTTCTGTGCCAATGACATTGTGTCCAGGTTTATTGGACCATGTAGAAAATCTGGCTCATCCAAAGCTTGTTTTCTTTTCTCCAACAATTCTTTTGTAGACTCTGCAGTGTCTCTTGGTGTGATAGAGACTTCTTTGTGGCTTTGCTCTGGATCATCTCGATCCATATTAGTATCCTCCTCTTGTTTCGGTGGATGGATTTTCACGACCTGTTCTTCCTCGATCTTCTCCTTGTCAGTGTCATCCTCAGCATGATGTACCGGAGAGGGTCTTATTTTAGAATCATCAACAAGTACTTCTTCCTGCTTAGACACTTTGTCATTTTTATCTAATTCTTGCTCCAAGTTTACCTCCAGAACAGGTGTACCATTTCCACCATCTGTTGCTACATTGTCATGAGTAGTAGGAATATTATATTTCCTCACTGTTTCCAAAGTGATTTCTTCTATCTCCTTGACCACTTTATCTATTTCTCCCAGCATTAACAAGTTCATCCTTGTTTTGGTTCTGAATTTCTCTTTGGTTTCCTTAGAGATCAAATTTTCTTCTTTCGGGGTAATTTCAGGACATATCTCATTAGAACATGTTGTCTTAGCTCAATATCCTTAGCTCTAGCAGTCTCCTTTCTAATGCTTAGAATATTTGCTAGGCTTTTCAGAATTTCAGAGATGATCTCAATGAGGGCTTTGTTGAAAATGTTTAGATATTTCACAGTGGCTTCTTCCAAACTTCTTTTAACAACATCACTATATCCATCATAGTACTCAATCATGGGTTTTAAATTCCCATCCATGGTGACAACTTTTATTACATCTGCAAGTGGTGGAGGCTTTTCCTTTTTCTATCTTTTACTAGATTTATCCTTTTCAGAGGGCTTTTCTTTATTGCTTTTGGAGGCTTTGATAGCCTCAGCTTTCATCTTCTTGACCTCTTCATCTGACTCTATTTCTTCATCATCCTTTTCACCTACACTAACATATAGTCTTCTTCCCTTCATCTTTTTCCTCTTCATGTCTTTGACAAGGAATTCTTTTGATGTTTTCTCTAGGTTTATTGAAGATGCGGTGCCAGAGGAGGTGGTAGAGCTCCTGGTAGTCCTCTAAACTTTTTTTGTTTGTCCAACTTCAACTAAGATTCCTCTAGAATCTATACTGGCTCATCCTTTTTCTTTCTTAAATTTTCCATTAATTGATTTAGTAGCAGCTCACATAAGTCATAAATAACATTCTCCTTTATCATCTGATAGGCAGTATAGATTGCTATCCTTGAAACAGAGTTCTCCCAGTTGGAGAAATAGATCTTGTAACCCAAAACTATTGAGGCAAATCTCACATCATGATCTGTGATATCATTGATAGTTAGTGCCCTCTTATCAAACTTTGCTCCAGTGGCCTCTGTCACAGTTTGATTCTTCACAACCTTCAGCAGGGGCACACCTCCAGTGGAACTTAATCCTGTCACTGCCCCAATTGCATCCTTAGTGATTTTGAAAGGCTGCCCTAACCACATGAATTCATCATGAATTCGGCTCAAGACGTATCTTACCTATTCATCCACCACAAACTAGGAAAATCCACATATTGAATAAATTTATTTTCCTTTAGTTTTTTGTATTCTTCCTTGAGGTCAAACTGGTCATCAGTTAGATGTTTGAGATATAAATCTGATAGGCAAATGTTGTTGTGTTCTTCTAGGGCAACATGAATATATGCCCTAACATCCTCAACATACAGAACTCCGTAAGGTATACTCGAGAATGCACCCATTGGATCAACTTCAGTTGCTTTATGGGGATGTTTCTTGAATTTGGGTCGAGGACGCTTAGTAATATCTATACTTGTGGAGTCACCATAGTAAAGATTCAATAGACTCACAATGAGGGTTTCTATGGTAAATACCTTGATACACCAAAATTGGGTTTTCCTCACCTGAATCATTTAGAGTTCTTTAAATCTCTGTTGTGCCTTGAAATCTTGCTTTAATCTCTCTCTAACATCTGGAAACTTGAATACAAAGTGAATCAGAAGGCAAATGACTTTTTTTTAATCCTCCGCACTTGACCTAATCGTTATTAAATGCTCACTCCCAAAAAATTGTCAAAACCCTTCACTATAGAACACAATCGATTAAGATTGCTCCGCAATATGCCGCATTGACCCTTTTACTTCTAGTTTTTCTTTTAAGAGCTTTGTCATATCAGATTCCATCATACATCTTCGTGCCTGATTTTGGCACCCACTTTCTAGCTGGGGGTTTTAAATTTTCAACACTGCTCCCCCTGACCCAGACCTTCCAATTTACCTCCCGTAGGAAGTATCTGCATCAAATTCTAGTGCGGATCTATCCTCTTCTTTAATTACTTCTTTCTTGATCCATACCTTTTCCATTTCCTTTTTAGTTTTAACCGGATCAACTTTCTCTTTTCCCTTATCATTTCTCTGCTTTGATTTCCTTTCTTCAGAATAGTAATTTCTCTTCACATTCTTGCTTCTGCAAAATCTTGCAATATGTCCAGATTTGTTGCAATTGAAGCACACCATGTTCTTTTGACCTTGGTTCCTTTTATTAATTGGATTTGATCTGCGTTGATTATCCATATGTCCAAATCTATTGCATGCAAAACACTTTCCATTAAATGATTGATTGTTCCTTATATTTTGAAAAACATCTCTTACCAAACTTCTGCATTCATTTGATCTGTGTCCCATTTTATAGCATGCATTGAACCTAATAGGATTTTGACCCACTTTACTTCTGTACACAACTGCTCTATGACCAATTTTATTGCAATTGAAACACTGACGAGAGAATGATGGAACCTTTTGATTTATTCTACTCCTACACTGAGTAGCCTAATAACCAAACTTATTACATGAATTACAATAACCATTGAAAGATGAGTACCTTTGAGCATTTGGTTGTCTAACTGGAGGTCTTCTAGGTCTTCTTCTCTGATTTCTAAACTGGTTTCCTTTGTTTAGCTTTAATTTAGTGTTTTCTTGACCAAATTTTGAACTTTCCCCTTTCTCAAATCCCAATCCTTGCTTATCATCGGCACTCTTTTGGCTAGCAATCATTTCATCAAGCTTTGCAGTACTTATCTTGAATTTTTCTTCAAAGCTTCTGGCCTTTTCCAGATCTGTTTTTAGACTTACAATTTCTTTTTCAAGTTTTACACAATCATCTAATCTGTTCTTTACAATCAGATTCAATCATCTTCTACTCTTGTTCTTTCTATAACTTTTGCTTCCAGTTCATTCAGGGCTTCATTTGCTGATATCAATTGATCATTAACTTCTTTGTATTTGTCTTTGAATTTCTTGACTTACTCTTTTAGCTTTGAGATGCATTCATCAGCTTATTGCAAATTTTCTTTCAGATCCTTGACTTCTTCTTCAGAATTTTCAAGATCCATAAGAGTTGCTTCTAGTTGCTTGTTGCTTTCATAATTTCCAAATCTTCTTGCTGCCATGATTACACTATCCCAGATCTTCCTTAAGTTGTTAGAATTTTTCCAAGGAACCTCGCTCTGATACCAATTGTTGAATGTCAGGAACACTGAGAGGGGGGGGTGAATCAATGTTCTAAAAATCTTTTGATGCACTTTAATTTTCAATCATTTTCCAAAATTAATTAAACAAAGGCATAACATGCATATGAACAGCAACCATAAAAACATGACACATAGACACCAAGATTTTTACGTGGAAAACCCAAAATGGGAAAAACCATGAACAGGATTAGCTCTCAAATATATATTGCAATCTTTACAAATAATGATGTTCAGGCTTGATCACTCCACGGGCTTGGAACATGCTGGCTGACTGCCATGAAGAACAACTAGGTCTAGCAGGCTCACTACCTCAACCCTAAACCTAGCAAGATTACAATAAGGGTTGTTAAACCCTAATAGCAGCTCAGTGCCTTGAAGAAGAAGGCTTACTGCCAAACACAAAGAAAATTGCACATGAGAGCTGACTACTGCATAAGCATATGTCACTATGCCAGGGTGCAGTCATCTATCAACTGAATTCTGAATCCCAAGTCTTTATTGATGTTGATCTTCTAACTCTACTCTGCTATTAGCATACACACATCAAACACACACACACCTTTGCACTCCTCACAATTGAAACTCGTCACCTTTATATATCCGCATCATGATTTGATTCACAATCAAGTCGGCATCCAAGAAATGAAACGTGTACATAGAAAGATATGGCTTGTCAACTTAATCCAATGCACTATATATTATACGGACCCAAAATTTTTCCCAAATGTGCTCATATAGGTCGGCTCTAATCATTCAATCACTTAGATAGATCATTCAAACATTATCTCTTCTCCACACAATGATTTATCATACTAGTCGGCTTGTTCCTCAAGAGCATGCTTGACAGGTTCATCTGCTGACTTACAAATTTTACTGTGAATCACTAAAACACCTTAAAAACCATATCAAGGACTCTTTAAACCTTTCCAAACTTACCCTCAGAACTGCAAGGCATGATATCAGCTTGCGGAGAAATGTGGACCATTAGAACTCAGACTCTGTCTTGGTCAAACTCTGTCAAACACTGTATTGATACTCATTAGCTTGTAACTATCCTTTTGGTGAACTTCAGATCTCCCAAGTCTAGAATTAGACACTTCATATACATGTTTACAACTGCTCAAAACTGCATAGAAAAATACTCATTTGCAGAAGAATGCAGACCATTACAATGTTCCTTGTTCACTGTCTCTGCTATACCTCTGTTCACCCAAACTTAGATAATTCTTCCAAATGACTTCTAGAGGAAGTCATGACGTAATCTCTGGAGCATGGCATCATCAAACAATTACTAGCATCATTCCTAAACTACACTACCAAATCATCATCTGCGAAAGCACACTGACCCACTGATTGTGCTTTACTCTGTAAATACCCATACTTATCCATTTTCCGTCAACTAGACCTAAAATCCAATATGTCCTTTCAGAGTTATCTCTTCCAGTCATGGTGGTTAGATCTTTTAGCCTTGCTGCCATCAATGACAACATACAAGTCCATACTAGAGCACTGTCTCTTGCCAACATATGTATATATGTAAGGGTTCTGAGTTTAGGGTATATAAGTACCTAAGCCCGTAGAGTTTTTAGGGTTTAAGGTATAGGGTTGAAGGTTGAGGGATTAGGGATTAAGTAATAGATTGAGGGTAGGGGGTAGAGGGTAGAGAGTAGAGGGTTGAGGGTTGAGGGTTGAGGCTTTAGGGATGAGGGTTTAGGGATTAGGGTTTAAGGTATAGTGTCGAAGGTAGAGGAGGGTAGAGATGGGGGTGAGGTGGATAGGGGAGGAGAGGGGTGGATAAGGGTTGAGGGTTTAAGGGTTGAGGGTTTAAGGTCAAGAGGGATTAGGGTTTAGGGTTGAGGGATTAGGGTTTAGGGTTGAGGGATTAAGGTTTACGGTTGAGGATTGAGGGTTGAGGGTTTAGGGATAGGGTTTAGAGTTTAGGGATAAGATATTAGGGTTTAGGACCTTGAGGGATTAGGGATAGGGTTTAGTGTTAAAGGTTTAAGGTTGAGGGATTAGGGTTTAGGGTTGAGGGTTTAGGGATAAGGGTTATGGTTTAAGGTATAGTGTCAAGGGTTGAGGGTTTATGAATAGGGATAGCGTTTAGGGTTTAGGGTTGAGTGATTTGTTGGCAAGAGACACTATATGGATTCATGATTGTTGTCATTGATGGCAACAAAGTTCATCCCACACATCCGCAGGACATGGTGTGGCTCTACCGGAAGTCAGAATGAAGATTGTTGAGGTCCAGTAAACAAGAACAGAGCTTGTGGCAAGGTCTGACAGACAGGTCCAGATCTCTCAGAGGAAGTATCTTGGTGAAGTGCAGATTTGGGAAAGTCAAGAGGACTACCTTGAGTAATAGATTCCAAGGATTTAGCCTCCGGTGATGGACAAGGAAAAAGATATGAATAGTTGAGTACCGGATTCCTGAGTGACAGTGTGAACAGAGGAAGAACTGACTGACAGAACATCAGATTACTTTTCGGATGTGTTACTGATGGTGGTAAAGGTTATGAAGGCATGAATCATGTTTGGCCGACACGATTAATGATTTCTACAAGCATATACTTGATCCGCATTACTTGATGTGCAAGGATTCAGCCGACAGAACAGAGTTTGTGAGAAGATTGACTATTCCGGGTGCTGACTAGAAAGATAATTAAATCACTTGTGTGGATATATATATAGGATGGATTTAGTTGTGAGATGCAGTGTGGTGACATGTGATATGCGAATAAAAGCAAAGCAGAGCAGAAACAATAAGGAAGGTCTGGTATGTGAAAGGAAAGCAGCATAAGAGAAGAGGAAAGATGAAGTGCAGCAGATCAGTGTACTGAGCCTAACTGGAACTAAACTCCAGCATATGTGGATGCTGCCAATCAATTCAAGTATTGTATAACACTCTTTTGTAGACAGTGTGTCTCTTGTAGGTAGTGTGCCTCTTGTGAGCAGTGTGCTTGGGTAGTGAGCCCTAATTGGCAAGTGCCACTTTTGTAATTCCTTATTCTTCTAATAGAGAATAATCTTTGGGTTAATCACCCCATGGTTTTCTCCCTTAATAGGGTTTCCATGCCAAAAATATTGTGTCATGTGTATCTCCTTTCATGGTTATGTTTGCTTGTTTGAATTAATGCTGCATTGATTAATCAGAAAGTTCAAAAAGAAGAAATAATTAGGATAACTGATTCACCCCCCCTCTCAGTTATCAACAATTGGTATCAGAGCTAAGTTCCTCCTAATAGAGCCTAACAGCTTAAGGAAGATCTGGGAGTTCAAATGGATGCATATGGTTTAAGGGAGCAACTCAAGGCTGCCCTTGATGATCTTGAATAGTCAAACTCTAAAGTCA
Source organism: Cunninghamia lanceolata (assembly GCA_027924645.1). NCBI lineage: Eukaryota > Viridiplantae > Streptophyta > Pinopsida > Cupressales > Cupressaceae > Cunninghamia > Cunninghamia lanceolata. The sequence goes on along the minus strand of BSBN01000792.1, from coordinate 859,841 downwards.
ATGAATTAAAGGAAAGACTCAAACAGGCTAATGATTTCATGAGAGAACTAAAAGACAAATTAAGTCTTTCTATGAAGAAGAGAAAGGAGCTGCTTCAACAATTGGCAAGACAAGGTGAAGCAAATAATGCAAATGAAGAGCTGAAGGAAAAAATTGAGTTGTGTGAAAGGTTATCAAAAGAAATCATTATGGTAAGACATGAAATGGAATCAGGAGTCATGAAGTTTACCCAAGAAGTTGAAGAGAAAAGAAAAACTGAAGATAATCTAAGACAATCTCTCAAGGAGAAATCAGAAGATTACCACCAGATGGATAGAATTATCAGACATCTTGAATCTGATCTTGAAGATGCTAAAGATAATGAAGAAAAAACTTAAGGATCAAATTGTCTCTCTAAAAGGGGATCTTCAAACAATAAATGAGTATAAAGAGAAATTCAAGATAAGTTCTGCTCAACTTGAAGTTCTTCTTGGAAGTCAAAAGAAAGTAGATGACAAGTGTGGTTTGGGATATGAGAAAGGAGAAAGCTCCAGATCCGGCCAGAAGAATTTTGGATCAGAAAATCCAAGGATCGGGCCTAGAAGACCTCCGGTAAGACAGCCTAATGCTCAAAGATATCCATCCTTCAATGGATATTGCCACAACTGCAATCACTTTGGTCACAAAGCTAATTAGTGCAGAAAGAGAATGAATCAGACTAATTCATCCTTCTCCGGACAGTGTTTTAACTACAAAAGGTATGGTCACAAGTCTCATGAATGCAGAAATATGCAAATGAACAAATCATTCAATGGTAGATGCTTTGCATGCAATAGAGTAGGTCATATGGCTAATCAATGCAGAACAAGAGGATATCAGTCAAATATGCAAAGAAATGTTGTTTGCCAAATCTGTAATAGGTCCGGTCATAATGCAAAAGTCTGTAGAAGCAAGAATCAAGACAAAAGAGGTCTGGTATATCATAATCAGAATCAAGATAAGGGTAAACAAAAGATGAATGCGGATGAAGTTAAAAATGAGATGAGCAAGATTTGGGTGAAGAAAAGTACTGAGAATGTAGAGGTTGGATCCGCACCAGACTCTGGTGCTGATATTCCTTCCGGAAACTAAAAAGTGAGCTCTGGCTTAGGAGGAGACACAAAGAAAACCTTATTCCCCCAGCCAACCAATTGGTGCCGGAACTGGCACAAGAAGAGTTGCGGATTAAAGGAGTCATAAGCGATATATTCAAACAAACTGTGGTTAAGATTTGGAAGATCCGCAAGATGTTTAAAGATTAGGGTTGATCCGGTTCTTCAAATCACCTGAATAAGGCAAACCGGAATAATGTAGGTCGAGCATTTATTGCAATCCAATATTAGGGCTTGCAGAGCAATATAAGGGTTTTTCATTAATCACTCGTTCATTCTGCACTCAAGAAGAAACGAAAAGCAGAGCTCTACAACAAAATTCCTCAAGTTCATCGAAGATCACTTGCAGAACTCATTACTTCCAGAGATCAATCCAACCAACTTCGTGAAACCGATAGGCGCAAAAGGTATTTTTAGTTTTCAAATATCTCACTGTAAATATCTTGATAATGGGTACTCCGAATATTGTAAAGATTTCTGATAGACCTTGCCTTACATTTAAGAAACATCCATACAAATCTTTGGAGGTAGACCCCCTAGGTGCATTTTCCAGTGTTCCGCATGGTGTTTTGCACACCGAAGATATTAGGGTTTATATACATGCAAATGTTGAAGAGTTTGGGGAATTCAAACTAAGAGATATCTATCACAAACAACTATTAGATGATTCATTTGAGCTCAAACCCCAATACATAGGCCTCCGGAACAAGCACTTTGCACAATACATACATTTCCCCTATTTTACGAAGGATAAATGGGTTAGGTAAATTTTGAGCAGAATACATGACAATTTCATGTGGTTAAATGGACCATTGAAGATCACTAAAGATGCCATCAGGGCAGTTACCAGACTACACTCATCCGGTGGGAATCCTGTTCTTAAATCTGTAAAGAACCAAACTGTGAGTGAGGCTACCGGATCTAAGTTTGACAAAAGAGCAATGACAGTAGATGACATCACTGATCCAGATGTCAAGTTTGCTTCTATGATCATTGGATATAAGATATATCATTCTAGCAGAGAGAATTCTGTACCTGGAACTACCATCTACACAACTTATGAAATGTTAAGAAAGGATGCAGACTATGATCTTTGCCAGCTTCTCTTGAACCAACTCATGGAGAATCTACAGAAAATAAAGAAAGATAAAAAGAATTCATTCAAGTATGGTGGATTGATATTGTGCTTATTCTTCTACTTTATGAATGAGCTTCCCGGACTAATGGCTAGGTATGGGAGAATGATAGACCGGTAGCTATCCAAGTCAGAGATTATTTACATGGACTTGGTGACAACAAAGCACAAAATATAGCTCTGTGGGGATATTTCAAGAACTTTCAGAACATGATGCAAGCAAGAGAAAGGATTCCCTAGTCTCTTGTTGAGAAATACAAAGACACAATTTGCTTTATGGTAGAGACAGATCAGTGCCTAATGGAGGCAGTAGAACCAAGAACTGTGTGGATCATGCCCATGGGATATGAAGTCGATGAACAAATTATGGAGCTGCATGTTCAACACACGCTAAATCAGGCAAAGGATCCAAAGGCAGAAAGGTTTGGAACCTTTGAAGAACTGAGTGTAAAGATTCATGTGGAACTCAGAGAACCTGAGATCAAAAGGAAGGTGAGAAAAGAAGTAGAAAATATTGCCCAAGCCCTTGGCATCTCAAAGGAGGCACTTGATGCTCACAAGAAAAGAATGGAAAGGGTTGAGGAAGAGAAGAAAGAGGCAGAAAAGCAAAGCAAGGAAAGTGCTCCAGTAGAAACCTCCACCCGGACTAGATCATCAAAGAGATCTACACCTGTCACAGCCAAAAGCTCAAGAACATCAAAACTGGAAGTCCAGGCATCCGGCAAAAGAGAGAAAAGATCAAAAACAAAAGCCACAAGGGCTTATGCAAGTAAAAGGGATGAAGAGGAAACTGAATCAGATGAGGAGATCAGGAAACTAAAGAAGAAGAAGAAATCATCCGGTCAAGGAGAAGAAGAGAAGGAAGAGGAATTTGTTGAAAAACCTACTCTCTCCTTAGATGATGTAGTAAAAGTAGTCACTGTGGATGGCAACCTACAACCCTTAACAGAATTCTATGATGATTATAATGAAGCAGATAAAAAGATTCTTGAGGAAGCCACAGTTAAGTTTTTGAACATTTACAATAAAGCTTTTATTGAAATTATCTCTCTAATTCCTAAGAGTCTAGAGAAGGAGTTGGAAATGAGAAAGACCAATGCCATGGCAAAAGACCTTGAGATCCGGGAACAGATAGCTATTCAGCTATATCCTTCTATTGATCCCAAGACAATGAACATGGTATTCAAAGACTGCAAGGATGAATTCAGGAGCAAAGCAAGGATGAATCAGCTTATGCTTGGTGAGACCAACAAGGTAGCCAAGGACACTAAAGAGATTCTCTGGAAAAACTTCAAAAGATTTAATCTTCCTATCATAGAGGACTTGGGTACTGATCCCTCCACCACAAATGTTGTAGAAGAAACTCCTGAGAAAATGTCAGAAGAGGTGGGCCGCAAATAGACTAACATTTCCCCTCCAGTTTCCCCTATAGTCTCTGGATCTAAAGGAGAAGAAAAATCATAGGAGAAAGAAGCAGAGGTAAAAGAAAAAGAAGATGACAGTGCGAAGACCTCAACAGAAAAGACCACAACTGCTAGTGGTGAGAATGTAGGAGGAAAGAAAACTCCAAAAGACAGCTCCGAGGTTGCAGAAGAGAAGAAACATCTGTCTCAGGCAAGAGACACTGCTCAAACTATTCAAGAATTCTTAACAAAAGCCACTATAGAAATTGATGAACCAGACCTACTAAAAGGACCATTAGATTTTGACTCCTTGTCACCGGTGCAAACAATGAAAATAGCCTCATTTGCAAATGAGAAAGTTAAAGAGAAACTACTGAAATCTCACATAGAAGACTGTGAGCTTATGGAGGTAGCATCCGGAGTGCTGGAAAAGATCATGCCATCTTTTCAGAAGGATCCCACAGCCTCCTCTTCTGGTAATCTCAAAACCTTAGTCAGCAGTGTTAGTACACATTTTGATTCTCTAGAAAAATCAGCTGAAGAAAAGGTTCGGAAGGAGTTTTTGGATAAACGATTCTCTGAGGTACAGGGTTTGATTATTAATGATAGAAGAAACATGAATATTAGAATAAAGAGCCTAGAAAACGCTCTTAAAGATGGAGGAGAAATGTATAAATTTTGTTTATCATGGTCCAAAGTAACACTGGACATTGAGAAGAAAATAAAAGAACAGGAGGATAAACTATCAAACCTATCAAAGAATTTTGATCCTCTCTCTTCCTCTATAACAAATCAAGAATGTCAGACTATCGCAGTCTTGAGTGAAATCAAGAAATTGGAGAAGGAAAGGAAAAATAGAATAAGCAGGTTGAGTGAGCTCAGGGGGTTAATTGCCCCTAAGCTAGAGGCCATGCATGAGGCCATAATAGAAGCCCAAATTACAGCCCAGACCAATGATCAAACAGATCTAAAAAGGGCAGATGCATTTGCATTCCTGTTGAGTGGGCATATCTCAATTTTTGACAGGATGAAGCAGAGTTGGGCGACAGAAGTTGTACAGTTGAAGAACACTTTTGCAGACATACTTAAGTATATGTAAGTACAACTTGTATATATATACTTATGCGGCTAAATATAGTTAAATTTTTGAAAATTTTGGTATGCGGACCCTACCCTTTTCCATTGATGTCAAAGGGGGAGTGGGGAGCAGTGAAAAATGAGAAATTCGACTAAGGGGGAGCTCCGGAAAATGTATATAAAGACAGAGCATCAGCCAAGGGGGAGCATAGTGTAAACACTTAGTCATTTTTCACTAAGTGTTGCCATCAATGCTAAAGGGGGAGATTGTTGGCAAGAGACACTATATGGATTCATGATTGTTGTCATTGATGGCAACAAAGTTCATCCCACACATTCGCAAGACATGGTGTGGCTCTACTGGAAGTCAGAATGAAGATTGTTGAGGTCCGGTAAACAAGAACAGAGCTTGTGGCAAGGTCTGACAGACAGGTCCGGATCTCTCAGAGGAAGTATCTTGGTGAAGTGCGGATTTCGGAAAGTCAAGAGGACTACCTTGAGTAATAGATTCCAAGGATTTAGCCTCCGGTGATGGACAAGGAAAAAGATATGAATAGTTGAGTACCAGATTCTTGAGTGATAGTGTGAACAGAGGAAGAACTGACTGACAGAACATCAGATTACTTTCCGGATGTGTTACTGATGGTGGTAAAGGTTATGAAGGCATGAATCATGTTTGGCTGACATGATTAATGATTTCTACAAGCATATACTTGATCCGCATTACTTGATGTGCAAGGATTTAGCCGACAGAACAGAGTTTGTGAGAAGATTGACTGTTCCGGGTGCCGACTAGAAAGATAATGAAATCACTTGTGCGGATATATATAGGATGGATTTAGTTGTGAGATGCAGTGTGGTGACATGTGATATGCAAATAAAAACATAGCAGAGCAGAAACAATAAGGAAGGCAGCATAAGAGAAGAGGAAAGATGAAGTGCAGCAGATCAGTGTACTGAGCCTAACCGGAACTGAACTCCAGCATATGTGGATGCTACCAATCAGTTCAAGTATTGTTTAACACTCTTTTGTAGATAGTGTGTCTCTTGTAGGCAGTGTGCCTCTTGTGAACAGTGTGCTCGGGCAGTGAGCCCTAATTGGCAAGTGCCACTTTTGTAATTCCTTATTCTTCTAACAGGGAATAATCTTTGGGTTAATCACCCCATGGTTTTCTCCCTTAACAGGGTTTCCACATCAAAAATATTGTGTCATGTGTATCTCCTTTCATGGTTATGTTTGCTTGTTTGAATTAATGCTGCATTGATTAATAAGAAAGTTCAAAAAGAAGAAATAATTAGGATAATTGATTCACCCCCCCTCTCAGTTATCAACATGATTAGGGTTTAGGGTTTAGGGATATGGAATTAGGGTTGATGGTTGAGAGATTAAGGTTTAGGGTTGAGAGATTAAGTTTTAGGATTGAGGGTTGAGGGTTTAGGGATAGGGTTTAGAGTTTAGGGATAAGGGATTAGGGTTTAGGACCTTGAGGGATTAGGGTTTAGGGTTGAGGCTTTAGGGATGGCATTTAGGGTTGAGGGAATAGGGTTGAGGGTCGAAGGATTAGGGTTAAGGTAGAGTGTTGAGGGTAGAAGGATTATGGATAGGGTTTAGGGTTGAAGGTTTAGGGTTGAGGGATTAGGGTTTAGGGTTGAGGGCTTAGGGGTAAGGGATTAGGGTTTATGGCATAGTGTCGAGGGTTGAGGGTTTAGGAATAGGGATAGCGTTTAGGGTTTAGGGTTGAGGGATGTAAGGGTTTAGGTTTTAGGGATAAGGAATTAGGGTTGAGGGTTGAGTGATTAAGGTTTAGGGTTGAGAGATTAAGGTTTAAGGTTGAGGATTGGGGGTTTAGGGATAGGGTTTAGAGTTTAGGGATAAGGGATTAGTGTTTAGGACCTTAAGGGATTAGGGTTTAGTGTTGTGGCTTTATGGATAGTGTTTAGGGTTGAGGGATTAGGGTTGATGGTTGATGGATTAGAGTTAAGGTAGAGTATTGAGGGTAGAGGGATTAGGAATATGGTTTAGGGTTGAAGGTTTAGGGTTGAGGGCTTAGGGATAAGGGATTAGGGTTTAAGGTATAGTGTCGAGGGTTGAGGGTTTAGGAATAGGGATAGTGTTTAAGGTTTAGAGTTGAGGGATTAAAGGTTTAGGGTTTAGGGATAAGGAATTAGGGTTGAGAGTTGAGGGATTAAGTTTTAGGGTTAAGAGATTAAGGTTTAAGGTTGAGGGTTTAGGGATAGCAGTTAGGGTTGAGGGATTAGGGTTGATGGTCGATGGATTAGGGTTAAGGTAGAATGTTGAGGGTAGAGGGATTAGGGATAGGGTTTAGAGTGTAGGGATAAGGGATTAGGGTTTAGGACCTTGAGGGATTAGGGTTGAGGCTTTAGGGATAACATTTAGGGTTGAGGGATTAGGGTTGAGGGTTTAGGAATAGGGTTTAGAGTTTAGGGATAAGGGTTTAGGCTTTAGGACCTTGAGAGATTAGGGTTTAGGGTTGAGGCTTTAGGGATAGCGTTTAGGGTTGAGGGATTAGAGTTAAGGGCTGAGAGATTAGGGTTAAGGTAGAGTGTTGAGGGTAGAGGGATTAGGGATAGGGTTTAGGGTTGAGGGATTAGGGTTAAGGTAGAGTGTTAAGGGTAGAGGGATTAGGGATAGGGTTTAGGGTTGAGGGATTAGGGTTTAGGGTTGAGGGTTTAGGGATAAGGGATTAGGGTTTAAGGTATTGTGTCAAGGGTTGAGCGTTTAGGAATAGGGATAGCGTTTAGGGTTTAGGGTTGATGGATTAGGGTTTAGGAATAAGAGATTAGGGTTGAGGGTTGAGGGATTAAGGTTTAGGGTTGAGGGATTAAGGTTTAAGGTTGAGGGTTGAGGGTTGAGGGATAGGGTACAGAGTTTAGGGATAAGGGATTAGGGTTTAGGACCTTGAGGGATTAAGGTTTAGGGTTGAGGCTTTAGGGATAGCATTTAGGGTTCAAGGATTAGGGTTGAGGGTCGAGGGATTAGGGTTAAGGTAGAGTGTTGAGGGTAGAGGGATTAGGGATAAGGTTTAGGGTTGAAGGTTTAGGGTTGAGGGATTAGGGTTAAGGGTTGAGGGTTTAGAGATAAGGGATTAGGGTTTAAGGTATAGTGTCAAGGGTTTAGGAATAGGGATAGTGTTTAGGGTTTAGGGTTGAGGGATTAGGGTTTAGGGATAAGGGATTAGGGTTTAAGGTATAGTGTCGAGGGTTGAGGGTTTAGGAATAGGGATAGCGTTTAGGGTTTAGGGTTGAGGGATTAGGGTTTAGGGTTTAGGGATAAGGGATTAGGGTTGAGGGTTGAGGGATTAAGGTTTAGGTTTGAGGGATTAAGGTTTAAGGTTGAGGGTTGAGGGTTTAGGGATAGGGTTTAGAGTTTAGGGATAAGGGATTAAGGTTTAGGACCTTGAGGGATTAGGGTTTAGGGTTGAGGCTTTAGGGATAATGTTTAGGGTTGAGGTATTAGGGTTGAGGGTCGAGGGATTAGAGTTAAGGTAGAGTGTTGGGGGTAGAGGGATTAGGGATAGGGTTAGGGTTAAGGGATTAGGGTTTAGGGTTGAGGACTTAGGGATAAGGGATTAGGGTTTAAGGTATAATGTCGAGTGTTGAGGGTTTAGGAATAGGGATAGTGTTTAGGGTTTAGGGTTGAGGGATTAAATTTTAGGGTTGAGGGATTAAGGTTTAAGGTTGAGGGTTGAGGGTTGAGGGATAGGGTTTAGAGTTTAGGGATAAGGGATTAGGGTTTAGGACCTTGAGGGAATAGGGTCTAGGGTTGAGGCTTTAGGGATAGCATTTAGGGTTGAGGGATTTGGGTTGAGGGTTTAGGGACAGGGTTTAGAGTTTAGCGATAAGGGATTAGGGTTTAGGACCTTGAGGGATTAGGGTTTAGGGTTGAGGTTTTAGGGATAGCATTTAGGGTTGACGGATTAGGGTTGAGGGTTTAGGGATAGGGTTTAGAGTTTAGGGATAAGGGATTAGGGTTTAGGACCTTGAGGGATTAGGGTTTAGGGTTGAGGCTTTAGGGATAGTGTTTAAGGTTGAGGGTCATCGAATTAGGGTTAAGGTAGAGTGTTGAGGGTAGAGGGATTAGGGATAGGGTTTAGGGTTGAAGGTTTAGGGTCGAGGGATTAGGGTTTAGGGTTTAGGGTTTAGGGATAAGGGATTAGGGTTTAAGGTATAGTGTCGAGGGTTGAGGGTTTAGGAATAGGGATAGTGTTTAGGGTTTAGGGTTGAGGGATTAGGGTTTAGGGTTTAGAGATAAGGGATTAAAGTTGAGGGTTGAGGGATTATGGTTTAGGGTTGAGGGATTAAGGTTTAAGGTAGAGGGTTGAGGGTTGAGGGTTTAGGGACAGGGTTTAGAGTTTAGGGATAAGGGAATAGGGTTGAGGACCTTGAGGGATTAGGGTTTAGGGTTGAGGCTTTAAGGATAACGTTTAGTGTTGAGGGATTAGGGTTTAGGGTTGAGGGATTAGGGTTTAAGGTATAGTGTCGAGGGTTGATGGTTTAGGAATAGGGATATTGTTTAGGGTTTAGGGTTGAGGGATTAGGGTTTAGGGTTGAGGGCTTAGGGATAAGGGATTAGTGTTTAAGGTATAGTGTCGAGGGTTCAGGGTTCAGGAATAGGGATAGCGTTTAGGGTTTAGGGTTTAGGGATTAGGGTTTAGGGTTGAGGGATTAAGGTTTAGGGTTGAGGGATTAAGGTTTAAGGTTGAGGGTTGAGGATTTAGCGATAGGATTTAGAGTTTAGGGATAAGGGATTAGGGTTTAGGACCTTGAGGGATTAGGATTTAGGGATCAGGGTTTAGGGTTTAGGAATAAGGAATTAGGGTTGCGGGATTAAGGTTTAAGGTTGAGGGAGAGGTAGAGAGGTGAGGGGGAGAGATAGAGAGGTGAGAGATATAATAAATACATGGAGAAATGAATAATATGGATTTTTCTATATCAGGCCAAAATTCAAGCGTGTTATAACGCGAGTGCATTTTGGATTGCTATAGAAATGGTAAAAAGGCCTGGACCCCTGTGATCCAGGCCCACATACTCTATTTTCTTCTATTTATGTGCGTGTTCTGACAAAAAAAAGCATTTTCATGCTGTTGGGAAGTTCACATGCACATTTTTCACATTCTACCACCTTTACATGAACTTTCCACCACCTTTTTCTACTTTGCCAACTTAAGAAGGAGGAAATAACATAGTTTTCACATCGAATTTGATATATATCAAAATTCAAGTTTCATTTTTTGTAGTATTGCAATGTTAATTGTGATTGAATTGTAGGAATTTAACATTATAGATTGGTTAATAGTATTGTTGTTACTAATTCTATTTGAGTGTTATTCAATTTAACGTTGAAAAGGAATCAAGTGGTGAAAAACTCAAATTGTTGAGGAGTTTGATGCAAGAAGAAAAAACACTACATAATTGGGTACTCGCTCCATTCGAATCTCCATTGTTTAGGTATGTCAAGTCTTTACATGCATGTTCTTTACATTTTCCTTAATTCTATTTGAATTACTTTATCATGCTTTATCATACGTGTTTTAAATCATTCATCACACACATATGTCCTTATAATAGACTATAAAGAGAGTGGAAGGTGTGTGAGTCTGACCATGGGGCAATACTTGACACAATAAAGAGTAGAGCAGACCCAGATGATTCATTGGATTAATTTGTAAGTATTCACATTAATTTTGTAAAGTCATGTTACATTGATTTGTACCTATGTACATTAATTTGTAAGTTTACATAGGTTTGTCTTTTTTAATTTACTATTGCATTTTTACACATATACAGTGAATATTGTGATAAAAATGTTTGTCATTGATGTCAAAGTGCTTGGATGTTAGTAATTGAGTAAGGAATGCATAATTGTACAGGTCTATTGGTTGTCTATTGTTTGATGATACCATTATGCTTTCATGATATGTTGTTGGGTTTTGTGATATAAAGACACTTGCTTCTTCATATAGTATGTGATGTGATGCATAGTTGTAGTGCTTCAAGACAAGGCATGAACTTGAATAGTGAATATCTCACTCAAGCAGTGGTATGAACTTGACAAGAAGTGGTATGAACTTGATATATTTTCTATGGTATACATTTGATGTTTGCATCATCATCATGTTATGCTTCATGGGGTTAGATCTAAGTGATGGATGAAGTTGATCCTTATTTGTCTTAATCCTATTCACTCATGTTTCACTCATGTCATATCGAGATTCATGTCGCAGGGTTTGGATGTTAGTTCATAACATTCATGTTTATCATGTTACAATAGTAGGACATAGTTTCTTATGTCATTGGTTCATGCCATTGGATCATTGGATTTGGTTTTGGTTCTTCATCATAACATGTCACGCTTTCAGGAGTTGGATTGGGTTGTGGTTCTTCCTCATGACATGAGTTTGTTCACATCTTCATGCTTCTTTGTGCTCCATGTCTTCAGTGTTCTCAGTGTCTTCATTTGACAGATTTCTTCAGTGTCCTCATGATGTTGATGTTGATCACAAAATATGGTGTTAAGGTCATGTTGATGTTGATTGATGAGTTGTGGTTGTTGTTGGAAGTTTTGGAAGTCTAAAGGATGTCATAGTGGCAATGTTCATATCACAACTGTAGAGGTTAAAACATTCAAAACTAGTTAGGGTTTTTAAGTTAAAGTTATTAGTTATGTTTTAAACCCTAAGTGTATTGTCTTTAAAGACCTAGTTTGGTAAGTTTTGTTTGTGTTATACTCTCTGTTTAATCTGTCTCAGATAACCTTCTATGTTCTTCATGTGGTCTTCAACACTTGGGTTGTATTATGTTTAGGGTTATCTAGTCGTCAACCTCCTAAAAATGCTAGTCTTTACTTTGCTCAAAAATCTAAGTTAATACCTTACACCCGTACTAGCGATATCCCTGAAGAGTCCAAAGTGCAAAAAGGTAGCAATATTTGACGAGCTGTTACTTGGAAACCCTGACACTTACAAACATTTTGTCTGAGGCAATGTGATCATGTAGAACCCCTCTACAATAACCTCTCTCAATTTTTGATATCTTTGAGGTGTTTACCCATGGTGAAAGGTTTCCTGCTGCCCCAAAAATTGTCAGAAGGAGGTAGTGTAAAGTTGCAAAGGGGTGTAACTTTCGTCCTGGTTCTAATGCGACCAAACTAAAAGCTCCAACGTGTCTAGATGGGTACGTTTAGGTTAGGTATGGTCGTATTTTGTACCCAAACATGCCGAAATAGTTTGAGCTACATTATACTGGTGATATCCCTGAAGAGTCCAAAGTGCAAAAAGGCAGCAATCTTTGACGAGCTATTACTCGGAAGCCATGACACTTAGAAACATTCTGTCTGAGGCAACACGATCACATAGAACCCCTCTATAATACCTCTCTTAGTTTTTGATATCTCTAAGGCCTTTTCCCGTGGTGAAAGGTTTTCTGCTGCCCCAAAAATTATTAGGAGGTAGTGTAAAGTTGCAAAGGGGTGTAACTTTCATCCTGCTCCTGATGCGACCAAACTAACAGGTCCAACATGTCTGAATGGGTACGTTTAGGCTAGGAATGGTCCTATTTTACACCCAAATATGTTGAAACAGTTTGAGCTACATTGTACCGGTGATATCCCTGAAGAGTCCAAAGTCTAAAAAGGCAGCAATCTTTGACGAGTTGTTACTCAAAAACCCTGACACTTAGAAACATTTCGTCTGAGGCAACGCGGTCACATAGAACCCCTTTACAATAAATTCTCTCAGTTTTTTATATCTCTAAGGTGTTTGCCCGTGGTGAAAGGTTTTCTTCTACCCCAAAAATCATCAGAAGGAGGTAGTGTAAAGTTACAAAGGGGAGTAACTTTCGTCCTTCTCTTGATGCGACCAAACTGATAGTTCCAACGCATCTGGATGGGTACATTTAGGCTAGACATGGTCCTATTTTGCACCCAAACATGCCGGGACAGTTCGAGCTACATTGTACCAACGATATCCCTGAAGAGACCAAATTGTAAAAAGGTAGAAATCTTTGACGAGTTGTTACTCAAAAATCGTGTCACTTAGAAACATTCCATCTAAGGCTACAAGATCATATAGGGTCCCTCTACAATAACCTCTCTCAGTTTTTGATATCTCTAAGGTGTTTGCTCATGGTGAAAAGCTTTCTGCTGCCCCAAAAATCATTAGAAGGAGGTAGTGTAAAGTTGCAAAGGGGTGTAACTTTCATCCTGCTCTTGATGCAATCAAATTGACAGTTCCAACATATCCTGATGGGTACATTTAGGCTAGACACGGTCTTTTTTTGCACCCAAACATTCTGAAATAGTTCGAGCTACATTGTACCAGTGATATCTCTGAAGAGTCCAAAGTGCAAAAAGGTAGCAATCTTTGACAAGTTGTTACTCAAAAACCATGTCACTTTGAAACATTATGTTTGAGCCTACAGGATCATGTAGGGTCCCTCTACAATAACCTCTCTCAGTTTTTTATATCTCTGAGGCGTTTGGCCATGGTGAAAGTTTTTCTGCTGCCCCAAAAATGGTCAGATGCATGCAGTGTAAAGTTGCAAAGGGGTGTAACTTTCATCCTTCTCTTGATGCGACCAAACTAACAGTTCCAATGTGTCTGGATGGGTACGTTTAGGGTAGGCATGGTCCTGTTTTGCACCCAAACATGCCAAAATAGTTTGAGCTACATTGTACCAGCGATATCCTCACATATTGCCTTTGCTATAACTGTTATAGTCTTCACATATTAACATGCATCTTATGGCTGTTAACATACTTGTTCTAGTAGTCAACACAATCATATGTGAACTGCTTGTTCTTTTATCTTGGTTCACCTTGACTTTGTTCTCTATTACTATCTCTGTAGGGTTTGTTTTAGTCCTTCAATGCATTGTTCCATCACTGCATTCTCAGACCCCTATTAGGCTTGAAATTGACCTTTGTTAGGATACTCTCCTAAACCTTAATATCATCTTCATGTTGTCATATCCATGCTATTCAACCCTCATCTTCTTCCACCTTAAGGTCACTGTGTTATTAGGCTTGAACTTAGACTTCTGTGATATTTGAAACCCTCTACACTTCATGGCTCTATCATTATGTAATGATCTACACTGTTATTATGTAATGATCTACACTACACCTATCTTGCTTATCCTATTTCATAGCAATCTTGCAAAGAGTTGGGGTAGTGGTATGCAACCTTCTACGAGATCAATACAATGTCATAACAAGGCTTTCAAGCTTAACAAGTTTTTGGGTAGGGAATTGCTTTATGGAATTAGAGTCAAATTAGTAAATGTGATGACATGATACATATTAACATGGTGAGATACAAAGTATACATTTATAATATTAACCGCATTCTCAAAGGGATTGCTGATGACTTATGGAAGCCTATAGCCCCAATGTTATGTTGCATACTCAAACTAGGTAAGACTCAATGTACTCTCAAAACCTTGCCTTATATGCAAGAGGAATTACATTTAATAACCATAATGGTCATCAGGTGCTCATAAGCATATGATTTTGACTATCTTATTCAAGACAACAAACATACTCTTTGCATCCCAATATGGTATAATAACAAGGAATTAAGAAATATTTTCAATTGAGCAACTCATAAAGAATATGGATCAGCATACCAAGGAGCAACCATAAGAACATCCTTTTGGAACATAGGGAATTGCAATATCCCCTTGGTCACTTGCAAAATTAGATAGAGTTGTTTGTGAAACTATGAGACATGATCCTTAGTGTTGTGCAAATGGAACATGATCCAAAGGGTTGTGTAAAAATTATAGGGTGTCTTTTGAGTTGCACAAAATGATTCCTATCACTATGTGAATTACGTATGGTGCAAGGAACCATGAACTTTGTGTTAGATCAAGTGTCATTATTTAGGTGGCACATGATGCAAGGACTTATGCATGAGGTTGTACATCGCTATGTGAATGACTAAGGCTAACATGCAAGATTGTGCAATAGCATGTAGATCATGATGTGAACAAATAACATGCAAGATTGTGCAATAGCATGTAGATCATGATGTGAACAAAAAAACTTTCTTTCCATTTATCCATTTAACTAATCTTCCTTTCTCTATTTTCTCAGGCATGTATAGTTTTGAGAGTCTAAAACTTTCAACCCAAAACTCAAATTCTCTTATCATCAATTGGGATGGATTCTTTGACAATTAAACTTTGAAACCTAGAGGCATACAAAAATGATCTACACTGCACCATTCCATATTACATAATGATCCACAAAAATGATTTGTATTAACCAAATATCCATTTAGGCATACATCAATATCTGTCAATATAAGTATAACATATATACAAAATAGCCATATAAGATTGCAAGAATGCCATATAGGCATACAATGTCAACTATATGCAATACAAAATATATGTCCACAAATGCCATATAGGCATACAACAAAGGAACACAATAAAAAGTCATTCCCCTCTATCCGATGAAGAGAATAGATCACAGGAAGTCTTTGATCTTCGAGGGGATGGAGACGCGTATGAGGCTGGTCTACTACGAACCTGAGGGCTGCTCCTCCTATTTAGTTGTTCATGGATTTGTAGCTGTTACAATAAAAAGTATAGACAAATTAATATATAGAAATTACATTATAAAAAATGAAACATTTAACAAAATAATCACTTACCGCTATCCAAAAATTTGTCTCCTCATTTGCCTCAGTACCAGGATTAGGTTGTGGCGATGTCATGTCCTATAGAAACCATCCAAATAGAAATTAAACTTTAAATCAATAATCATTTGATTTTTCAAAAATAAACAACTATAAGAATGAATGTAATTTGAAATTTACTAATTTGCCTCATACTCCCGTCAAAGGCATGGAGCTATGAATCGCAGAGGACACACCATGCTCCATTGCCCTATGAACTTCAGGAGGTGTCTTCACAACCTGCATCATCTGAAAATAAAACAACATTGTTAGAATATATTAGGCTCATGATTCAAGATTCTTTCTTTCTACGACAATTGTAGAGAATTTTCCACTCAACAAGAACTCACATCATTCATTTTACAAAAGGACTATTATACAAATGAGTTACCCAACCACCTTGTGATAGTCATGTTACTAATTAGTTATAGCAGTCATAGCATAGAAAATGGTCCAAGGCCCTATCATTGAGTTGAAGAAGCTATCCTTGTGCAAACTTTAAAGGTGCTACCATGCAAATGTTGCATAATACTGTCATAGATAGGACTATCATAAAAATGGTTATACATTTGTTTGACCTCATGTTTTGCTAGATTATTATCATTTATTGTTTAGGGATTGTTCATACACCTAACTCATGGTCCTCTTATCATAAGAATAGTCTTGATAGCCAAATTAGTATGCAAAATACCATGTCGACTGCCCTAGAAGACTATCACAAATAAATCAACAATAGGACTATCATAAGTTTAGAGGCATCAATGGCATCATTTCCATCTACTTTTCATGGGATTCCATGAGACCACATTTCTTTGAGACATTTTTTCAAATAACTATATTGTAATTGAAATTTTGTCATCTATCAACATCTAGTTATTAGTTATGCAATGTTTAGTAATGCTTTGAGTTTGAAAGATGCCCAATGCAATGTAATCAATGATATGAATATGAAATACAAAAATCTAGTAAGTATAATTCATTAGTTAAACTATTTATTTTATTACTTGAGTGAAGCTTTGAACTCCACCACCACTGGCAGGTCTTGCTATGAAATCTCCAAGATGAACCTATTCAACATCCAAAATCAGATATTAGAATACCATTCATCTAACAATGCTATTCACATGTAATATTTATAATTGTTTACTAGTTACATACCCCAACATTAGATGTCGTAGTGTAATATGCAAGTGGAGAATCGCTGAAAACTGCATCAACACTATGACCCTGAAATTTCATTAAAATCATCAAACTAAATTAGTTAATCTTGCATTTCAAAAATGAAATTTAATAAATTAAATTCAATGAACTTGCTAAGATTTACCTGAGTATCAAGGCTGAAAGTCTCACTCAGGAGGGCATCTGTCATCACCATATGATCAGCTGCAGATGTAGCCTGCGCACCTATGTCCCGACTATCCATGGGGTCATAACCACAAGCTGACCCACAAGCCTGACAAGTATGGGGTGGAACCCTACTCAAACTTTCCACCGGCCCACGCTGTACTGTAGGACTGACATGCTCTATGATGTTCTGGGTCAAGGCACTAATGGACTAAAGTGTCTCAACCTCAACACTCTCCTTCACAATGGAAGGGATAGACACATGCTCATGGGCTAGTTTGGTGAGTGCTCATCTCACTGGCTACTATGGGTCAACATGTGCCCCTGGTCTATCTTGTACTGGCCCCCCACCTCTACCCTGGAACTCCTGCATATCAAAATAGTTTGACACTTTATTTTTGACAAACTCACAATAGAGTTTCCTAAAAAAATATTGCAGTACCTCATTATTGTTGCATGGAGGATGGTCAAAAACCATCCACCACCTCTGCCCAAAATTGTCCCTTATTGCTTGGTTGTTGCACCAATGGATAGGGAACCTCTTGCATGTAAGGGGTAGAGGTCGATTTGTTCATGGGTCTATGAAAATAGAACACAAGTCCAATTTTGTAATTTGTTCATTTTTAACTTGTTCATAGGACAACTTGTCTGCATAGAACTCTCTAAATTCTCTCCTCTTTTCTGACCAACTAGAGATTTGCTTGCTAATTGAATCTACATTTGATAACATAAATTCAAGAGATTGAGCAAGCATGGATCTATGCAAGGTTTAAGTTGCAGATTCTTTCAACCTTCCAATTATATCCTCAATTTGTTTTTTATTGTTTTCAATTTGCCCCATTATATTTTCTTGTGTTACAGGGGCATATTGAGGAATGAATGGAGGTGTTTGTTGTTGGGGTTGTTCTTCAGCAGGTATTTGATGTTCAGGTGATGGAGGATTTTGTGGATTTTCAGGAGGAGAAGGTGCATTATCAATTCCTGTAAATTAAGGAAATTTACATCAAAAAACTATTTGATCCTACCTATTTAGCAACAAATTCACACAAGAAAGAAAATAGAACTTAGTCCTTCAGCCTCCTTGACATCGTGGTGGCATTTTGATGAT
This sequence comes from Cunninghamia lanceolata, assembly GCA_027924645.1. NCBI lineage: Eukaryota > Viridiplantae > Streptophyta > Pinopsida > Cupressales > Cupressaceae > Cunninghamia > Cunninghamia lanceolata. The sequence goes on along the minus strand of BSBN01000792.1, from coordinate 841,941 downwards.
GAATCAACAACAAATTGTTGACGATATGCCCTTCAATAATGCGAGCGCGCTCTCCTTTGTCTCCAAGCCGTGGGTTTCTACGAAATGTTGTGAAACAATGAAATGAAACACATGTTTTTTTTTAAATAATAGAGCATAATGTGAGCGCATTATGGCTTGGTGTTTTCGAGCCTTAGGTTCGACATCACCAAGACATAATGTGAGCGTGTTATAACATGCTCACATTATTGCTTAATTTTTTTTTAAAAGGTTGGCCACTTTTTGGCCCCCCAACTTTTTGCTCCCGCCCTTACCTCTTTTAATACCTCATCCAACTTTCCAACAATGTTAACAACACCCCAAGCTCTTCGAAATGGAATATTTCTTTGGATCTAGTGTAAATTGCCTCAATTTGATGGTCTACCCACAATCACTCCTTGTAATTTCCTTTTAATCAATGATATATTGACAATCGTCTTCTAGGCTACCTCAATTCAATGATCTATTTCACAAGTATAACCTTCAAAATATTGCTTACTCTACTCAAGGTTCAAACCTTATGCTTTGATACCACTTGATGCAGTCATGGATAGAGGGTCCAATGGAGGATAGTCCAACCATGTAGCAAGAACTCAACACACACAATACTAACAACAAATCTTAATGAAATAGCAACATGATCTTTATTGAATTCATACTACCAAATGATTAAAATCTACCACAATGGGCTTCCTACATGCTAGTCTTCAATTGTTTGATTACTAACATGGAAATTACTATAATTAGATGAAATTAAATACATTCAGTGACTTGTACATCATCAAACTCCATCCTAAACCTTCTTTCTTATGTTCATAGTCAGACTTCCAACTTCTTGCTCAATCCTCCCTAACTCCCTCTTGATGATCTCAAATGATTGTGAGTAGCAAATATATAGCAATCTCAAACCTCAAAAAATGATCTACATTAGCTATAAGGTGGTACAATGTTCTATACTCTAAGAAGCGTGCATGGTCAACTAGTGAGAAACTAATCCCTTGAATAAAGTTATGGTAATGGAAAATAAATATGTGTGGTGATCATTGTTCACTCCCCTAGATCCAATGAATCTTCACATGTGTCCCTTGATTATCATAAACTTCAAATGATCTAGGACCAATAGTAAATTTATAATTGTGACAATCTACTAGTCCGGTGTAAGTCTTCAAATCATATTATGTCACTCTATGCACCAAATTATTCTCAAACATGGATATGAAATCTAAAAACCTCTATAAAACATTATCTCAAAATTGCAAGACCAAAATTCAAATTGTGGTAAAGTGTGGCAGCTTATTCTATAATTGACTGGTAAATGAAAACCTGCAAATACACAAACAAGTGAAAGAGAAAAATATTTTTTGTTGATGCAAGATTGTTCTTGTCCCTCAAGGTTGCTCCTATATAAAAAATCCTAGTTGGAGGTTCATCTTCCATCAAAAGGAGGACTAGAGCTTCTCGGTTCAAGAAGTCAAGAGGTAAGAGTCCTATGATCAATGTTGATGAACTTCAAAGTAATTCTTTTGAGTTAGAAAGTAACTTCACTCTTCCTCTAAAGACTTAGATTTCCTTTGTAAGGATAAGAAAGGTAAATAGAAGGCGTTTGAGGAGAAAACTACTAAAGAAGACCAAAATCAGAGTTCTAAGTGTAAATATTGGAATAACAAGAGAAAGACTAATGAGATAGTGTTTGCAAATTTTTAAAATAAAATTATTCTTTGGAAAATGAGATCAATCTTCATAAGGGTTTTATGAAGTGGATTTTGAAAGACAATGAAGAATTTAGAGAAAAAGTGAAGAATCTATAGTTGTAAATTAATGTGAATGGGAATAATCTTAGTTTGGAAAATAAATGCGTGCTCAAGGAAAAAATGGCTATCTTAGAGGGAAGATTGAATCAAATTGAGGCTGAGAACAAGACCTTGGAGGAGAACCTAGATAAATTAGTTCAATTGATCAGAATAACTAGCAAGAATTTGTTTCTAGCATGAATATAGGTTGAAGGAAGGGTTTAAGGAGAAAAATGAAAGCTATATGGAAACTAGAGAAAGTTAAAGAACTGAAATCCATTAGAGATGAGGAAGATGGTGGAGTAAAAATATATTGATTTGGAATTGACTAAGGACTATATCGACTTCATGGCAGAGGAATGGGAGGCCATCAAAGTCGTGTAATTTGGGATCTCTCTAGCTTGGGGAGTTGCTATCTTTTTCTTGTTTATTAATTGTAGGTTGATGTTGTGCTATTGTTTCTAGATGTGTGTTCAGGTTGGTATTATTTGAGGACTAGTTTTTCTTTATTGTTCTTTGTTCTAGTTGGTCACTACTATATCTTGGTTGCTACTTTGTAAAAGGTTTGGGATCGTTCCAAAACCCCTTTATTATCATTAATCAAAAAAGATCCAAAAAGCCCTAATTTTTTTCCCCAAGCGAATAAAATAAATCAAAAAATCTAACCATTAAAACATCCCACTTAAAATGAAAAATTAGAATAAACAAATTTAGCCATTTCAAAAGCTCCAATTGACTAGTTTAAGCTATAATAAGAATTACAATAAAATTGTTTACCACTCAAGCCTGACATCTAAACATAATTAGATATGAGGGCACAACAATCACAAAATGACTAGTATGAGGTCTTCTTTGCTTTTTTCCAGGATAATTTAGCATAAAGGATCATCACATAAATCTCGTTGTTCCACCATGTGGAGCAAGATGGGTAAAACAAATAGTCACGAAATCCTCCACCTCTCTGCTAGATTGACTTATAAATGGCTACACACTCAATGTACACATTAAATCTCATCGTGAAAGCTATAACTAAAGAAACAAGTAATAGATACATTATTCATCCATCTACATTTTTATCTATTTAGTCATTTAGAAAGATCACTACTCATAATGGATAAGTAACTATAATTTAAACAATTAAATGTGTCAACAATGTTATAAAATTAGTTTATTTAAAATATGCATTCAACATATCCATTTCCAATCAAGAGTATTCAATTCAATTATATTAAAAAATATATAAATGGATATAAATCAACATTCTATAACATCAACTGTCTACTTGTAGATTTTAGGACAACTATTCAAGTAACATTCAACTTAGCATCATGCAATACAATCAGTATTCCACATGGAGAACCAAGATCAATGATTTCAAGCATGGTTGTGTTAACACACATTAGGATTCATTCCTACATAGTGAGAAAGAACACATTCATTATTTTCATCAAGTCCAGTTCAAACAACATCATCTAGTACACATCAAGGGTAGTAAGAACATCACCAAAATAATTAGAACATGCCACATTAAATGTTAGAAGGTTAAACATGACAAGGTTAACATCATGCATTAATGTAGGGATTAAGAAACTAGAGTGGGGCTAAGTTTTCAACATGGTTGATCCTTATAGGATTCCTCTCTAATTATATCAACTTTAGGTTGGGCCTCCCCTCCATTATCTATATTTATCCATAGAAGATAGTTTCAATGATGATATATAGAAATAATAATAACATTAAAGACTGATAATTAATTTAAAATAGTAAGTATAAATCTTAAACCCTAAAACCTAAATCATTACCCCTGAACCATAAACTATGAATCCTAAACCCCATATGTATGGTAAACCTCAACTATAAACTCTAAATTATAAATAAGTTAAACTAGAAACTCAAACATAGACCAAGTAAACCATAAACCATAATTTAGATAATAAATAAACCCTAGATTCTAAATCATAAATACCTTCAACTATAAACCCTAAATCATTAACACTAAGGTCTACAAACCCTATACCCTAAACCATAGACCATAGACCCTAAAGTGTGAATTCCAAACCTTAAACTATTAACCCTTAACCCTAAACACTAACTTCCCTAGCCTTGAATCTTGAAACTCCAAACCCTAAACTCGTAGTTACTCTAAATACCAAATCTTAAACTATAATTTATAAATTATAAATTGTAAACCTTAAACCCTAAATCCTTAACCCTAAACTCTAAACCCTAAATTTAAAATTCTATATATGATAAACCATAAAGGTCAGTTAGTCATCACTTAGAACATTCTTGAACTAGATCTAATATGAAAGCATATTTTGGATCACCAACTAGTAATTTTCATCACATGACATCAAAGTCATGCAAAAAGTTATCTCTCAATTTATTTTTGTCATTTCAAACTAAATGCTTACACATTTCTATTATTTTCCAAACTTTTTAATCTATAATTAATTGTTAAATTATATTAAGTTTATTGCTTTACCCTAAATAAAAGTATATTTATTTCCTTTTCAATAGCACACATAATTCTACCATTTAATGTGAAACAAAGAGGTATTCACTACTTATTTGTCACCATAAATATTGGAGAGGAGGTAATATAAAATGTGCAAGTATTTTTCATTTAAAAAGGCAATCTAAATAAATAAATGGCCTAAATGAATGTCAATTTCAATTCTTTTGGGTCTATCACATTGTATTGATACGTCAAATATTTTAAACATACCAAGACAACTATTCTTAAACATCATTCATTCAAAATCAAAAGTAAAATTTGACTAATAAAATAAAACAACTATTTACCACTTTTTGGTATCAATAAGATATAAACTTACTATTGACCACCATTGAAGCTAATACTTTGAACATACCAAGACAATTATTCTTAAACATCATCCAATTCAACATTCAAAAGTAAAATTTAACCAATAAAAATAGAACAACTATTTACCACTTTTTGGTGTCAATAAGATATAAACTCACTATTGACTACCACTAAAGCTAATACTTTGAACATACTAGGACAATTATTCTTAAACAACATCCAATTCAACAGTCAAAAGTAAATTTTGACCAATAAAAATAGAATGAAGCTAATACTTTGAACATACCAATACAATTATTCTTAAACATCATTCAATTTAACAACCAAAAGTAAATTTTGACCAATAAAAATAGAACAACTATTTACCACTTTTTGGTGTCAATAAGATATAAACTCACTATTGACTATCATTGAAGCTCATACCCTGAACATACCAAGACAATTATTCTTAAACATTGTCCAATTCATCAACCAAAAATAAATTTTGACGAATAAAAATAAAACAACAATTTAACACCTTTTAATATCAATAAAATATAAACTTAATGAAAGTCTAAAAACATAGTTAGCCGATAAGCTTTTATATGCGAGCATTATAGTGCTCGGAATTGTCTCACGCCAGGACATTTTCTAAACTCGTTGGTTGTTTTTATCGATGTATTCCTTGAACCTCCTATAGGTGCAGGTGCTAGTATATTTACACAACTACAACTACCCTTGTTCTAGCTCATAGTGTATTTCATACTTATCATAATCTTCCAATAACTACATGCCAATACTTTTTGTCCATTAAAGCTGAAAATATCGTAAAAGAATACCATATAGAAGAAGTAGGTCCCCTAGGTGCCTTGAATCCTATGATTTCTCATACTTTTTTCTGGAAATTAGATATAATACACGTTTCAAACATTGAACGTGTACAACTCATTTGGTGAAGTGATAATGTCAAAGGCTGACATTTTCAATGGCCTTGTTCAGTTGGTGGGAGGACCACCAACAAAAGATAAACTTGGCTTTTTATGTGGACGTGTTTGCTTATGGGCTGAGCAAGCAACTTCCTCTGCAATAATCATTACAAAAAATGTTAGTTTGAATGGATAATCGACAGTGTTATGATATGATATTGAATAAAAATATGAGGTAGACAGAGACAGGAATTCTAGGAATAGAGTCAGAGAAGGTAACATCCATAACTAACGTGAATGTTGGTATCACAGCACGCAATCTCTGTGGACTGAAATTGTTCAAGTGCAGACATTACACAACTACTTCACGTCAAGATAGTGAAAGCACAATGTCAACAAAACATGATCTAGGAGAGTTCTGCAATTGACGGTAATTGCAACTGAAAGCAATATTTCGCTTCCTTGGCGTCCATGGGAAGCAATCGCAGCAATTTGTAACCACAAAAGCGTGGAGTTTCTGTTACGTGGTGTCAAATATGGTCGTGGCAAAAAGGATGAAATTTTAAAATGTACTTGTAAACTTTTTAAAATTTGCTTGTTTTAATAATGATTAATATGATGTGTTGGAAGAGTTTCCAATTAATTTTTTTTTTTAATTGATCTATAATAACAAGGATCGTGTAGTGATGATGTGTAGGGTAACTTTTGGACTTGGCTCACCGACCCTTTAGGGGTTATTATTAGGGAGATTCATGTTTGGACCTGTGTTCATGTATTGCTCTTTCTTTTTTTTTGGGACTAGTCTTCTAACTGTTTTTGTTGGTTTGTTGTACTCTCATGGTACCCTGGCCCTCTGAGGGTTATTATCAGGGTTTTAAGTTGTAATGTAGAACTGATTTGAACTGCTACTTTGTATGGGACTGGGACCCTTTTCCCAACTAACCTTAATAAAAAACAAGGATTGTGTAGTGACTAGTCATTGTCATTCTAATATGTTTGTAAATTAGTTTATTTGGTTAAAGTCGTATTAGTATTTGTTGTAATATATTTAGAATTTAGTTTACTTGGTTAATCTACGCGTTGGAAGTATGGTTGAGCTATAATTTGAGCATATGAAATATTATTTTTCATTCAAAAGATGTATATGATACTTTTAATATATAAACTAATGCCAATAGAAAGAAAGTACATGTGCACTTGAACATAGTTCACTTGGTTAATACATGAGAATGGACTTGTTTCTTAGATAAACATGAAAACATTGCTTATAGATAGCATAAAAACTAGACACCATAAATATATAGAGAGCAAATACTAGATATGATAAGTCTACATTGCTCACAATACCAAAATATTACTTTTCATTCAAAAGATGTGTACAATGGACTTAATATATATACTAGTGTACCAATGAAAAGAAAAGAGAAAAATATATATACACTAGTACATTTGTTTGCAAATACTAAATATAATATCTACATTAATTTATAACACTACTTTCAAATAAGGGGCTAGATTAGTTGATGTGTATGATGATATTGTTATCTAAAGTGGTGTAGCATATTCATGGCATTTTTTCTAGTATTCATTGTATTTCATTTCTGCAAGTGTTGGTGTCATATTCACACTCTACTCAACTTGTAGAAGCTCTAGAAATCTTCACATGTTCTCTTGTCCTCCAAAACTTAATGCACTTCTTGAAATCTTAGTGTCAATGGTTTTTTATAAACACCTCATTGAAATCTAGAACCAATCTGTTGATAAACAATGTTTGTGCGATGCTTCCACCATAGAATAATGCACTATTGCGATAAACCTTCAGCCAAAGAAATTTGTAGGGTAACAAGTAGGCTAGTAAAGCAACAACAAGTGAATCAATTCAAGTGTGCTATCAAACTTGTTGTAAACAATAGACCAAACATCTTGATTTCAATGATCATTTTCTCAACCTCTCCTCTATTTAATTAGACCAAATTCTCCATTCACAATACCATGCATCTTAAATTTCATAGCACATAAGGACCAACTCTTGACAAATGATATCTAATTGCACAAATGCTTCTATTTTAGGTATTTGATTAGCACATTTAAATAACATTTTTCACAATTGCCAAAAGAAAATCAAATTGAAACCATCAACCTTCAAAGTCTAGAGAAATCCAAACTTTAGGGAAAAGGAAAAATACTCATGCACCTTGTATGTTTAACTCCATTCATAAACATCATTGCATTTCAAGTTATGCCCTAAATTATTGTGGCACATAGCACCTAGCAAACACTGATACATGATTCCACAACTATGGTCTTAAATTCTTACTCAACTACAATCTTTTCTTCAACCACTATGATATTGCCTCACAGTAGTTGTTGCAAACCTAATTTTACTATAGTTCAATTTGTTTATGCATTGTGAGTGTATAAGGAAGAGCACTTTGAGTGGTTGGAAGAGTGAGTCAACAATGAAATACTTTTCCTTTACATTGCATGTACTAATGGTGGCTACTACATCAAGCTAGATGTCCATTACCAAGGATGAGAAATAGAGAACAACTTCTCTAGTGGACCTCTACTTTGAGCAATGGCCTTAGCATTATTTCCATGCCTTGCAAAGATGAATGAAAATCAATAATAATCACATAAGGGGGACACCATTGATAGTTCCCAAAACACACCTAGGAAGTAAACAACTTTAGCTAGTGCAAAATACAAGCATGTAAATCTATGCACTTGTTAATGCTATGACATTGATGAGCCATAAATGAAGTGTGCTTTAATACAAAACATAAAATCATCATATATACCTTTAAAGGATAGCTCAAATTACCAACTTCATTTCTATTGTATAATCTTAAACTTTGAATTATGAAGGAAATTTTACAATTCAAAGCCTAAGTTTGTTGCATTTTCAATAAACAATTGCCACCTTAGCTTTAGATAAGGTATTCTTGTTTTAGCTTAACTTTTGGTTTAACATAAGGCCGATCGTATAATAATGTGTCCCACTTGTGGGACATCCCATTTTTTCCTAAAATCACATATTTTTTTAGAAAAAATAATTATTTAAGCCTAGATGAACTCCATTTAAGGGAGTTTGATTCAAGAGGGTTAGATATAACCCTCTTGAATTAGAATCCCTTGGATAAAACTCCTCAATCTTAAATCAAACCCTTGATGGAGTCTTCTTCGCACCTATAAAAATGTTGACAAAAAAAAATTTTGCTTCACCTTTTGAGGGATCAAATGAAGTCATTTGGAAATGTCATCTTGTAGGTATGTATCCCTTAATATTACTTTTCCAAAAATTATAATATGTATTATGTTTTCTTTAATATTATATTTTTTAAAAAATTCTAATGAATGTAGATCCATTACAAAGAAATAATGACCTCTACTCAAGGCAGGTTAGGATAAAATAACATTGCTAGAAAAATCTCAAAAAATGTATTGCACTCCACATAGATGTCCTTGTTTCAATGAAAAAAGAAAATTTTAATTTTGATATATACTTAGAAATTCATTACGAAATAATAAAACACTAAAAATTTTGTTAGTACCACTTCAAAAATTAATAATAAATAAAATATTTAATAAAAATTACAAAAAAATATCATGCACTAGACAGAGGAGTTAATGGTCTAATTCCAATAAATCATGAAAAAAATTTATTTGTAGTGAAACTTATGTGTCATGGAATAATGTATCAATAAAGAATAATAGAAAAAAAATGATTAAAAAAATGATAGAAATAATTATTTAACAAATATAAAAAAATTATGTCTTGAATCTACATAGAAAATTCCACAACTCATTGGTTTACATCATCCTTAAATTCTTGACCATTTGTTTCCTATAATTGACACAAATTAAAAAAATGTTAAAAAAATGTTGTTTTAGAGCATCCCACTTAAGTCAAAAAGTGGGACACACTATTTTGTTGTCACCCATAAATTTACTTGCAATTTAACCATGATATAGTATTCTAGTTTATATATTATCATTTTTCATGCATTCTTTTATACCACACCCCTATAAAACAACCTTCTTTTCAAAATTTTAGTAGTCATTTAAGAATTTGGCCTCTGGGTAAAAGCACAAAGATGAGTCCACTTTTCATGGAAGCTTTTGGAGCAAGAAAAAATCTAACTAGAATGGAAGCCTGCTTTGAAAATAACGGGCACCTGTTATGGAATGGGCTCCGTTCAAGATCGAGCTCCCGAAGATAATCGAGCTTCCGTTACATATAGTTGGTAAGTGTTGCACTATGTTGTCATTAGTGTTGTCATTGATGTCAAACTCTAGTGTAGCTATGATGAGTAAGTCCTTGCGGATGTCAACCTCTAGTGTGGTTGAGATGCTGAGAAGGTATTGCAGATGTTGTGATTGTATTGAGAAAGTGTTTTTGGTGCTTAGCTTTCAAGTGCTTTTGAGAAAATTTGAATAAAGAGTGTACAATGTGACAGACATGTGTTCTATATTTTGCTCTGCATTTCTTTAGTCTTGAAGTTATGCTTGTGTGGTTTGGATATGTTGATCAAATGTGTTCAGAGGTGCTATATCCAGAGTTTTAGGTTTTGGATCGTGCAGCAAAAGAAGTTGTGTTCACCAGTGTGTGGACTGTGAAGCAAGTTGTATGGGAGAAATGGAATTGCTCCACATTTCTCCGCATTGAGGTTTCTTGTCTTGCGGATTTGTGAACATGCTAATATTTTTTGTATCTATCTTCCCTTGGAGTGGTTCATGTTTAGATGCTCTGCAAGGTTGGATTCATGAGTTGTTGTCTGTGGTAGTTTGACTAGTTACACAAGATGGTTGTGTTCTTTAGTTGTATGTGATTGCGGCAGTGTTGTTGGATATTATGTTGGTGTTGGAATATTCCAAAATGTTATGTGATTCTATTATGTGGTCTACGAGTTGTTTCCAAACATGGTGAAGTGTGAACTTAATTGCTTAAGGGCATTAATTTGCAGGTTTCACCAACTTGGCAAGTTAGCATTAATTGCGGATGTGCTTCATTTCTTGTGGAAGCATGGTGTAGTGTATTTGTGTAGATTTAGGTCTTGGATAACCCTTGGTGTGGTCTGCCTTCACTTCTTTCCACTACGGAGGTGTTTGGTGCTGACCTATTTAGTGTTTACACATTTGAGCTGTATGTGTTTCATTGTAGCTGACTTGAAGATGTTTTTCAAGTTGCGGATGATATAAATGCAATGTAAATTGTTGGAGAAGGTGTGGTGTGTTGTGGTGTGAAATGTAATTGAGTGTTGTGATCTGAGTATGAGCTTTAATGATTAAGGCTACTAGAAGTAGTGAGCAGAAGGTGTCTACATTTCAGTGTACCTAAAGTTACTAGAGGTAGTGAGCTAAAGGTTGTAGATGGTGTAGAGTTGTTGTGGTGGATCCTCCTATTACTTTGAGACAAAGTTCTCTCTTTAACAGTCTTCTTCTTTCTTCTCTCTAATCTGACAGTGAGCCCTTCTTTCTTTTTGGACAGTGAGTCCTTTGGGCAGTGAGCCTATTGCATTCGATGTTGCTATTCATTTATGTTGTGAGATCATCTTCACCATGGTTTTTCCCTTCTTAGGTTTTCCACATAAATTTGGTGTTCTATTGTGCATGGTTTTTTGATGTGTTGTTGTTTCATTTGTTTACATTCATGCTAAATCTTATTAAGGGTTGAATGTTAATGAGGGTTTGATGTTTTAATGTACAACTGATTCACCCTCCCCCTCCCAGTTGTCCTATGTGTCTAACAATTGGTATTAGATCCAAGTTCCTTAGAAGAAGCTTAACCGCTTGAGGTAGATCCAGATGGTGCACAGGAAAGTTGTCAAGGCCCCTTTATTTGATGGAACAAATCTTGCATTTTGGAAGATCAGGATGGAAGGATTTCTTGTCTCATTAGGATTTGGTGTATGGAAGTCAGTTGAAAATAGATATACTATGCTTACTGGTGGTCTGACAAGTGATGATGAGATCAAGGACTATGAGAACAATGGCAAGGCAAGGAATGCTCTTCTAAGTGGTCTTTCTGATTCATAACTTGTGAAGATAATGAACTACAAAATTGCTGAAGAGGTCTGGTAGAAGCTGGAAAGTATCTATGAAAGAGATGTCAAGGTCAAGCAAGCAAAGATGTAGAATTTGAAGACCAAGTTTGAAACCCTAAAGATGTCAGAGGATGAAGATATAGCAAGCTACATGCATAGAGTGAATGAAGTTGTCAATTCCATCAATGGCCTTGGTGGAAAGCTGGAGGAAAAGAAGTGGTAAAGAAGGTACTAAGAACTCTTCCTAAATCTTATAGTGCTAAATTTTATGCTATTGAAGAGGATCAAAATTTGGATCAATATACTAGGGATCAATTGTTTGGTGCTTTGACCACTTTTGAATTAAGAGAGTTTGGTCATGATAATTCAAGAAAAGAGTCATTTTTTAAGGTTAGCAAGAGAGAAAAGAATGATGAATCAGATCTGGATAACCTTGATGAAGTGGAATCAAATTTTGTAATAAGATTGAATAAGGGCACTGGAAAATATAGACGTAAGTTACCTTTTGAATGTTTTAACTGTGGAAAGCTAGGTCATTATGCTTCAAAATGTCCAACCAAAGTCCCAAATGACAAATACAAGGATAACAAAGGTAAATCTGTTAAGAGTAGTTATTATGTTAAAGAAGATACTAGCATATCTGATGATGAGTTTGACTACTCGGATGATGAAAGTGATGAATGATTGTTCATGGCTTTGAATGTTGGAACTAATTCTATTGACTCTGAAAGATGTATGAAGGAAATTGCTCTGAAAATAGGTCACAATATCAAAGGAACTATGGTGACTACTTTTCATGCAAGAGAGGAGAAAAACTACTGGATAATTGACAGCAGATGCTCAAATCATATGATAGGTGATAAGAGTGAGTTTGTTAAACTTGAGAAGTTTGAAGGTGGTCTTGTTAAGTTTGGAGATGATACATCTACTAAGATATGTGGAAAAGGTTCAATTATTTTTGATGCCAAGCATAAAACAAATGATGTTCTTTATGTCAAGGGTCTCCAACATAATCTTCTAAGTGTAGGGCAAATGTGTAGCAAAGGATATAACCTTGTGTTTTAGGATGATAGTTGTGAGATCAGAAAAGAAAGCTCTGGAACTCTAGTTATTGTAGGAACAAGGATAGAAGGAAATGTTTATTTTGATAGCCTAGTGAGGATCAGATCCATGCAAGTTGTGAGAGATCTGCCAAGAATTACAAAGTCTATCAATGCAATTTGCAAGGAATGTCAGGTTGGGAAGCAAACAAGAAAGAGGTTCAAAATCAAAGAATATTCTACCCTAAGGCCTTTGGAGTTGGTGCATACAGACCTATGTGGACCTACAAGAATAGGAATATTTCAAGGTGATAGGTATTTCATGCTATTAATTGATGATTACTCTAGAATGACTTGGATAACCTTTCTCAAAGAAAAATCAAAATCTCTAGATAAGTTTAAATCATTTAAAGCTATGGTTGAGAATGAAATATATATGAAAATCAAGTGCTTGAGGTCTGATAGAGGTGGTGAGTTCACCTCCAATGAGATTAACAATTTTTGTGAAGATCATGGAATAAAAAGGCATTTGTCAGCTCCTAGGACTCCTCAGCAAAATGGATTTGTGGAAAGGAAGAATACGACAATTCAGGAAGTAACAAGGACAATGATGAAAGAAGCAAATCTATTGGATGTCTATTGGAGAGAAGCTATTCACATTGCAGTTTACATACTAAACAAAGTACAAGCAAGAGTAAACAGTTCAAAAACTCCCTATGAGCTATGGTATAGAAGAACTATTGTTAAATATTTCAGAGTGTTTGGAAGCAAATGTTATATTAGGAGAGATGGAGAAAACTTGGGAAAGTTTGATGCAATATTAGATGAAGGAATCTTCCTTGGATATTCTACAAAGAGCAAGGCTTATAGATTCTACAACAAGAGGCTAAAGAAGATAGTTGAAAGTGCAAGTGTCAAAGTGGATGAAGAAACACATCAAAGCTCAGTGCTGGTAGAAGGATATGAATTTGATGAGTCCTCTTGCAGAGAAGAAGAAAAAGAAGAAGAAAAGGAAAAGGAGATGAAATTTAAAGAAGAAGAATCTTTAGAAAGGAATCCTAAGACTTCTAAGTATGTGCAGAAGAATCATTCTGAGGATCAAATCATTGGAGATAAGAATAAAGGTGTATTGACAAGAAGAAAAGTTGCTATGATAAAAGAACAGGTAAATTTGTGCTTACTTTCTAAAGTAGAACCTAAGACAGTGATTGAAGCATATAATGATGAATATTGGATCAAAGCTATGGAAGAAGAGTTGATGGAGATTGAGAAGAATCAGACTTGGGAACTAGTCTCAAGACTAGCAAACAAGAATGTGATAGGAACTAAATGGGTGTTCTAGAACAAATTGAATGAGAATGGAGAAGTTGTTAGAAATAAGGCTAGGCTTGTGTGTAAGGGCTACTCACAAGTGGAAGGAATAGATTTTGAGGAAATATTTTCTCCGGTGGCAAGAATGGAGGCCATTAGAATGTTTTTAGCCTTTGCAACACATAAGGACTTCAAAGTTTATCAGATGGATGTGAAGTCTGCATTCTTGAATGGAGAGTTGGAAGAAGAAGTATACATTGAACAACCAGAAGGCTTTTAGTTATCAAATGATCCTAATATGATCTATAGATTGAAGAAGGCATTGTATGGACTCAAACAGGCTCCTAGAGCATGGTATGCAAGATTGGATAGGTACTTGTTGCAACCAGGATTCAATAAAGGTACAACATATAGCAATCTTTACTTCAAAGTTGAGAGAAATCAAATCTTGATTGTGGTTGTGTATGTTGATGACATAATCTTTGGAGGAAATGAGGCAATGTGTAAGAAATTTGCAGAAGAGATGCAGAATGAGTTTGAGATGTCAATGTTTGGGGAGATGAATTTCTTTCTTGGGCTACAAATCAGTCAGACAGAAAAAGGTATATTCAGTTCACAATCAAAATATGTCAAGGAAATGTTGAAGAAGTTTGGAATGGAAGACTCTAAACTAGTATGTACTCCTATGATTACTGGTTGTAAGCTAAGCAAGAATGATGAATCTCCTAAGACAGATCAGAGCAAGTATAGATCAATGATTGGTGGACTGCTATACCTAACTGCTACTAGACCAGATATCACGCATGCAGTTTGTCTTGTGGCTAGATTTCAAGAAGATCCTAGAGAGACACATGTGGCAATAGTCAAGAGGATATTTTGATATTTGTAGGGCACTCTGGACTATGGCCTATGGTATCCAAAGGATACTAATTTCTCTTTGAATGCTTATACTGATGTAGATTGGGCAGGTTGTGTGGATGATAGAAGAAGTACAAGTGGAGGTGCTTTCTTTCTTGGAAATAAATTAGTTTCTTGGCTAAGAAAAAAGAAATATTTAGTGTCATTATCTACTGCAGAGGAAGAATATATTGCTGCAGCATCTTGCTGCACACATGTGTTGTGTATGAAGCAGACATTTAAGGATATCATAGTATCATATCATGAACCTATTTTTATTTTGTGTGATAATACAAGTGCTATAAACATTTCAAAGACTCTAGTAATGCATTCAAGGACAAAGCATATCTCAATCCAGTATCACTTTCTAAGAGAGAAGGTTGCAGAGAATGAAGTGAAGCTGTAATATGTGCCTACAAAAGACCAAGTTGTAGATATTTTCACAAAGGCTTTTCTAAAAGATACATTTGAGTATCTCCAGCAGAAGTTAGGAGTTATTGCCCCTCCTTCTTTCAACTACATGCATAAGATTGTGCATCAGTCTAGTGAATCCATTCAAGATTCATTCTTTGTTCTGGACTAATGAAGGTTACCTCTTAGGGGGAGCAGATAGTGGTGATTTTTGGTTGGTGCAGTTGAGGGGAGCAAGTGTTGTCATTTGTGTGGAAAGGAATGAATTGATTACAAGTGTTTTTCTTTATTGATTTCATCAAAGGAGGAGAGTAGAAGGAAAAGAGTTGGTTGCATATATTGTCCTTTGCCATTGATGTCAAAGGGGGAAAGATAAAAGTTGGGAGAGAGTTGGTTGAAAAACCATAGTGCAGAAGAGATAGAAGTTTGATAAGGGAGAGATGTTGGTGGAGCAAGGAGAGAGAGAAAGTGTGAGAGAAAAGGATGCTCAAGTAAGGGGGAGTGGTTCTTTTCTTTTGTTGTTGATGGTTTTCATCAGGTGTTGCATCAATGACAAAGGGGGAGATTGTTGGTAAGTGTTGTACTATGTTGTCATTAGTGTTGTCATTGATTGTAACCTCTAGTGTAGCTGTGATGAGTAAGTGCTTGTGGATGTCAACCTCTAGTGTGGTTGAGATATTGAGAAGGTATTGTAGATGTTGTGATTGTATTGAGAAAGTGTTTTTGGTGCTTAGCTTCCAAGTGCTTTTGAGAAAATTTGAATAAAGAGTGTATAGTGTGACAGATAGGTGTTCTATATTTTGCTCCGCATTTCTTCAGTCTTGAAGTTATGCTTGTGTGGTTTGGATATGTTGATCAGAGGTGTTCATAGGTTATATATCTAGAGTTTCAGGTTTTAGATCGTGCGTCAAAAGAAGTTGTGTTTGCCAGTGTGTGGACTATGAAGCGGGTTGTATGGGAGAAATGGAATTGCTCCACATTTCTCCATGTTGAGATTTGGGAACGTGCTAATATTTTCTATATCTATCTTCTCTTGGAGTGGTTCATGTTGAGATGCTCCACAAGGTTGGATTCATAAGTTGTTATCTGTGGCAATTTGACTGGTTACACATGATGGTTGTGTTCTTCAGTTGTATGTGGTTGCGATAGTGTTGTTGGATTTTATGTTGGTGTTGGAATATTCTAGAATGTTATGTGGTCCGTGAGTTGTTTCCAGACATGGTGAAGCATGAACTTAATTGCTTAAGGGCATTAATTTGCAGGTTTGGCCAACTTGGCGTGTTAGCACTAATTGCAAATGTGCTTCATTTCTTGTGGAATCATGTAGCGTGTTTGTGTATATTTGGGTCTTGGATAACCCTTGGTGTGGTCTGCCTTCACTTATTTCCACTATGGAGGTGTTTGGTACCGACCTATTTGGTGTTTGCATGTTTGAGGTGCATAGATTTCATTATAGCTGACTTGAAGATGTTTTTCAAGTTGTGGATGGTATAAATACAAGGTAAATTGTTGGAGAAGGTGTGGTGTGTTGTGTTGCAAAATGTAATCAAGTGTTGTGATTTGAGTGCGAGCTTTAATGATTAAGACTACCGGAAGCAGTGAGTAGGTGTCAACATTTTAGTGTACCTGAAGTTACTGGAGGTAGTGAGCTAAAGGTTGCGGATGGTGTAGAGTTGTTGTGGTAGATCCTCATGTTACTCTGAGATAGAGTTCTCTCTATAATAGTCTTCTTCTTTCTTCTTTCTAATTTGGCAGTGAGCCATTAGAAGTGAACCCTTCTTTCTTTCTAGATAGTGAGTCCTTTGGGCAGTGAGCCCTCCATCAGTTAGCCTATTGTATTCAGTGTTGCTATTCATCTATATTGTGAGCTAATCCTCATCGTGGTTTTTCCCTTCTTGGGTTTTCCACATAAATTTGGTGTTCTATTGTGCATGGTATTTTGATGTGTTGTATTTTGAAAATAGAAAAATCATACAAATAACTTATGAAGAGGAAAAATAACTTAAAATACCCAAAGAGATGGTATATGAAGAGATCTAAAAAAACTAATGAATTTGGTCAAACATGTACTATTTGAGTGGTCAAGTCAAATTTTGCCAAAGCATTCATAATCTTTCATAACAAGTCTAGGCTACACCAATAAGGGAACATAATAGGTTCATAGGTGCCAAGGTTTGTGCATACCTCTTGGACAAAGTTTGTCTTCTTTTAGGTCCTAGGGATCTTAAAAGATGTCACTTGAGTGATGTAGATTGTTCAAAGGATCAATATGCTTGTTGAATGGGGAAAGAGCTAATGAAGATAATATATGGGGAATATTTGGATTAAGATGGGCATCTAGGTTGAGATAATTTGAAGATAATCCAGATCAAGGATTAGGATGGATTAAATGGGATTAATGGAAAAGAGAATTGGATTAAGATGATGATGAGGTGATAATGGATTAAGGATTAGATGATGAGATTATCTTAGGATGAGGGCTAGTGGATTATGGTAGACTTGATTAAGCTCAAATGATGGGATTAGATTATGCTCAAGTGATGGGATTATGAATATGATTGATTAACATCTGGATGGGATGATTAATGGATCATGTGGATTGTGATTAATGGATCTCTTAATTAATGTCCTATTTGAAGTGATGGGATTATGACTAGGGTTGATTAATGGATGGGATGATTAGGGATGGGGAATATCTGGATTAATATGAGCATCTAGGTTGAGATAATTTGAAGATAATCTAGATCAAGGATTAGGATGGGTTAAAAGGAAATAAGTGGAAAAGGGAGTTAGATTAAGATGATGATGAGGTGATAATGAATGAAGGATTAGGCACAATTAGGATTAGATGATGAGATGATCTTAGGATGAGGGCTAGCGGATTACGATGTGGATTATGGTAGACTTGATTAAGCTCAAATGATGGGATTAGATTAAGCTCAAGTGATGGGATTATGACTAGGGTTGATTAAAATTTGGATGGGATGATTTATGGATCATGTGGATTATGATTAATGGATCTCTTAATTAATGTCCTATTTTCATGATCTCCTAAACTGTAATTTACCCTAAAAATGCAAGTCCTAATTTCATGTCTTAATTAAAGTCCTATTTTCATCTCATAATTGCAAATATTAATTAAAGTCCTAATTTTATTTCCTAATTGCAAGTCTTAAATAAATTCGTAATTGAACATCTCTTAAATAGTGTCCTTGAACAAGTTAATTTTAAGAAAGATATATGAATGGGCAAAAAATATATATGTTTTCAAAGAACCAACAATGGTATTATAACATTCTAGATACAATTACAAGAAAATTACAAGTATAGGAGTCATAATTCTAAGTCAAAATATATAGTCAAAATTACAGTTACTTGAGTCCTAATTCAAGGTTTTGGACTCCTAGATTATAGTAAATTGTAAAATATTAAATTTATTTGATTTCAAGAGATGTTAGGTCTCACGTGCATATAATGTACAAGTGATACCAATTATGTCATCTAGTTGTAGGATCTACTTGAAACAAAGATGATAAAAAGTACAATGAACAAGTAAGTATGTGTACAATCATTGCAAGTAAATAATTTAAAACTATAAATACACGAGTCGTACAACTATAAGTCAGGTGAGAAAATTATATAAAATAAAGATGCAAAATTATGGTAGAAATTCCTTACATTGAAGTGATGTGTAGCATAGGAAAATCCAATATGAATGTCAAACGTTGAATGCACCAACTTAGTGACAATCAGCCAACTAGTTGTAGGATACCTGAAATACATTAAACTAAACCAAATCCTACATAGTTATTATTAAAGTAAATTAAACTTACCTAATTTTTGAAACATAGGTAGGGGATGGCTTAAGGGGAGATGCAATCAATTAACTATCAATCTTATTAATCCTAAACTCACATCCTAGACCAAATTCTAAAGCTATTAAACTAAATCGTAACTACTTAATTTATGAAACATAGATAGGGGATGGCATAAGGGGAGTTAAGAGGATGGATTAAGGGGACATGAAATCATTTAATAATTTAGTTCTAGAGCATGAAAGTGTAATGTCGGAAAATGTCCCCTTGGGGGCTTTTCCCTCATAAGGTTTAGCTCTCAGGTCTTTAGCATGCATTTAGGACATTTTAGTTCATATTTTGGCATCTCGATGGAATGAGACCTAGGTTCCATGGCAAATTGGACCTAGGTGGACCCCTTGAGTTGTACCCTACCCAAAATAGGGGGGAGAACTTGGGCACCTGTGCCCTAGTCCTGCTTTATTTTGGGGCAGCCCTAATTTCTGGGTGTCGGTTTATGACCATTATTTGGTCCTTTTGCCGACATGGTAAGTTTTGATTTTTAAAATCCTGGTGACAATGCTTGTAATTGCATATATAAGCATGTTTAGGTATTCATTTGTAAACTAGATGATTACTAGCAAGCTATTGTGTTCTCAAGGTGATTCAAGGCTTTCATTGTGTTGCAAGAGCAGACTTGTGTATTTTGTGTGTTGATATTTGTAGATTTGAGCATCAATTTCCTCATGGAATGAAGGGCATCTTCCTCCCATGCGAGCTTCACTACAAGGTGAAATTATATTGTGATTTCATCATTGATTCCTTTGGTTTTTGCCTTTGCCTCACAAGGGAATGCACTCTTTATTTGACAATGGTGTTTGGAGACTTAAGTGTCCTCCGGGGCTTGACTGAGGCAAGCCTCTAAACACCACAACCCCCAAACCAAGTCTTGTGATTGTAAGTTATAGGTGTCGTATTTGGGGAAAGTGAAGTTGCAGGAAGGATTGGTAGGCATCAAGGATTCAGGATCTAAAGAAAAGTAGGACACAGGAGCACTTCCAGGACTTGGGCACTCGCTCTAGTGTCCTCCACATTCAAGTTTCAGGAAACAAAAGTTATATGGCTGATCAGTGTTGGAAGGAGGTCCAGATCCCACGGAGAAATTGGTACCTTGGAATTGGGCACCTGCTCCAGTGTCCCTGACTGTTCTGCTTCAGAGCCGTGAAAATAGGTACTCTGTGATTTGGTATTTTACTCCTATCTGCAAGAGCTTTTTCTGTTATTCGTCAGTTTTGTTTCCGTATTTGCATAATTAGGGTTTTAACGGTCAATTGGGCATAAGAGAAGGAAAATTGATAATTAAATTCCCTAATCCAAGTTTCCCTACATTTGCAAGCAACCTAGGGTATGATAGTGCTCGTCACTCGACCCTAGATCCTTGAATGTATAATGGAGAGGCGGATTTAAACATCTAAAATCTAGAACATTAACAAATCCAATTTTCCACTAAACATTTTGGTGAACCTGTGTTTTTAGACTTAAATTACAACTTGTTGAGTGTGTGTCTTCAGATTTAGATTGATTTCATTCATTCATATAGTCATTCATTTTATTGCATTGAGAAAAATTCAAAAAAAAAATGAAAAATTTGGAAAATACAAAAAAATTGCATTGTTTGGCTTACTAAATTGCATCAATTCTTTCTAAATTTTCCTAATTCATGATTTTTGCATCAAATCTGATATAAACTATAGAAAATCCCAAAAATTCAGAAATTTGCATTGCATTTTCATTATTAATTCGCTAGGTTTATGTAGAAATTTTGACAATTTTCATATAACCTAGTAATTCCAAAATCTAGGGTTAGTAGGAAAAATATTTTCTCATATTTTTCTACTGATTTTAGAGGCTCATTCAAATTTTCATTTGGCTGTAGTCTTGTATTTTAGTATAAATTTGCATTTAGATTTGAAATATTTGCATTTTTGCATAGAAAATTTCAACAAAAACTAGCAATTTTGATGCCTTTTCATTAAATTTGCATGGGCATTTTGCATGTTCAAGCTTGAAAATTATTTTTAGATATGAGAGAATTTAATTCCCATCATAAATTAGACTTCAAAACATTCACATAGTATTTTGTCCCAAGATCTCAAACGTAGGGCTTCAAAAACAATGATTCTCACTAAATTTGGCCTTATTGACTTTATAAACTTGCACCATATGCTTGTTGTGAATGATATTTTCACATTAATTTAATTTTATTAGGGTAATCATTTTCTTCCCCTCATAAAAAGCTTCACAATACTCTTTTATCAGGCTCTTGTAGTGAAAATTTTGCAAAAAACTACACATTTTGACTATTTTTGCCCTAGGGTTTGACCTAGTTTGCACTCCAAGCGTGTTGTGACAAATTTTATGGATTGAGGTAACTGATATCATTGATATTATTTTATGTACCTCCTAAAATTCATTACAACACCCCCTTTTCTAGTTCTTGGAATTGAAAAACCGTGAAAAATTGCATATTTTGCTATATTTTCACTAGGGTTTTACCTAAGTGGCACTAAAAGTATGTTGTGTTAGGTATTTTGGCACCAAGTGGCTGTTATTACTGATATTATTTTCTTTCCATCATCATTTTCCTCACAACACCCTTTGTTATTCCCTTTTGCATTGAATTTTGGTGAAAAAAGTGCTTATTTTGACATATTTTCACTATATTTTGACTTGGCATTAACTTGAAATCGAATCAAGAGTGTGTTGTGAAGGATAATTTTTCTGTTTTGGACTGATATCAGACATATAACTTGCTTCCCTTAACTGAAATCCTTACAACACCTTTTGTTTCATTCATTTGCATTGAAAAAGTACAAAAAATCAAGCATTTTAGAACATTTTTGCTTATAGTTTTGCACTTAATTTGGAAAATTTTTAAAATCTGATTTGGCATCTCATTATGGCATCTTCATGTTATTCATCTCTGAAATCTTTGCATGAGTATATCCTAGATTTTGAAAATTTGTCTAATTTCACTATTGAGAATCCTCATGTTCTAGAGCACATAGCTTCTGCAAGTGGTATTGATACTTCTATATGTTCTACATATGAGCTACAATTACTTTTTTATACACATGATTTTAATAGCTTCAGACTATTTATAGGATCATATCCTTTGATCCTATAAAATTTAACTAAATTCATCTCTAGGAATACTCATGAAAACATTGATAATGATTCCATAGAGCATTCAAGAACCTTAGATGAGAAGACTAGGGATAGCTTTCGTAATTCCACTGCTCTCCCTGGCCAAGATGAAGCATTAGTGAATGAAGAGCTCCCTCTAACAAAGAGCATTCCATGGGTAGAATATGCGCATTCATTTAATAATAATCAAATTCCTACCTCTGTGGATCATCCCACCAACCTTCTTCCTTTAGTTGATTGTCCACATACCTTGGATTTCACTAAGGAAGAGAATACCTTTAATGTCCCTCCTTTGTTTGATTATTCAAGTCATTTGGACATCACTAAAAATGTAGCACTAGTGGATGAGGATAAGTCTCACATTAAATCCTTCAAGGATGGATGTTGAGATCACTCAAAATAATTTGCTTCTCCCACCACTTAAGAGGATAGTGAGTATGCGTAATAATGAACTTCAACAAGAAAAAATTCCACCTAACATTGAGTCAAACCAAGAACCGTTTAAGAATGAACAAAAGAATAATTACAAAAACTTAGTAATGGTACCTTATGTTTGCAATTGGAAAGAGAACGAATTTTTATGACTTCTAGCACGAAGACCCTACAGGTAAGTATTTCTAACCCTTTATCTCTCTCATGATGTGCTTCCCCTGTGATGTGTTATGTGTCATTTAGGCCTCCTGGGATGACCCTTGTTTCTCCCATAAGGTTTGGGATACCAGGAGACTGCCTTTGTTGTGACTTTCTTCTATTTGTATCATCATTCTTCTAAATTGCCTCTCTCTGCTTTCATTGATGTGTGTTGTGTCTTACGGACATAGCGTCGTGGTTGGTGGCCTAGGGGCACCCTTATACATGACTGTCCCTAAGACACTTGTTCTCCTCTCTTATTTATTGTTTTCCTTCCTCTAGTGTTTCCACCTAGCAGGCGGATGACGACAAACATTTATACTGATGCTGACCTAGTGTCCCTCTCGAGAGCAATCAAAAAATAGATTTAGTTCCTAATATGATGATGGGATTGTATATTTTATTTTATGCTTGGCTAGTGGAAGTAGTCGTGCTTGCCACGTAGTGAATTTGATGATGTTTCTATCGTATTTACAAACCTTAACAATACTATTGCTCTATGCACCTTTGTTGTCTTTGAATCTGGCCTTGGTGGTACTCGATTCAGAGAGCTTCGTGATATAGCCCCACGGTTATCCTCAAACTCTAAACTCATTGTATAACCTTGGCTCTTTGTGTGGTTAATCATATGCATTGATGTTGTTGTTTATCATGATGTTGTAGACACTAACATGTTTCTTGCAGGGATGTGTTTGTGGGAACATTTGGCGATCGTAAAGTACATGTCACCTCCGGGGGCATGGGCTTTGCAAAAGTCTGTGTTCCTTTTTGTGTTTTCTTCCTACCTTAACGTGCTTGATATCGTTGCATGATATCAACCACCTTAAGGTGGGGGCATATATAAGGTAAGCTGTCTATTGTAGATGTTAGCAATGTGCTTGTCCTTAGGTGCAGACTAGTGAGATGAGTACTTCCTACATCCTAAGTTTGTTTGCAATCAATCTATCTATCTTGAAATCTATTGCGTATACCTCCTTTTCACCGTAAGGTGTTTTCGTGATGCGGGTGGGGTTGTATACTTTTGAGCTCATACCTCCTTTTCATTGTAAGGCGTCTCCATGACACAGGTGGGGTGGTATGCCATGCTTACTTTTCACTGTAAGGCGTCTCCGTGACACGGGTGGGGTTGCATTTTCAAAAGTCCTCTGCAGAGGCAGGGAGCGGTTCTGTGACTAACTCAAGCCTTAAGCATGTTTTCAGTGATTGTTGTGGCGAATTTGAATCGTCAGTGTGTGCTTGAGATGATGAAACCTAAAAATAGAGAACACACCATCGCTTTTATGCCATGTTTTCTTCGTGTCTTCAAGTGTGTGTGTTTTGGTGTGCTTGTTTTGTTTGGCATGTTTTTTGCCCCATATGCGGTATGCATTTTGGGAGGTTTTGTGTGTCTTGCATGTGTGTTGCCCCATATATTCAGAGACCTGCGCCTTAGGGTAGTGCATCCTATATTATGGGAGGTTTGTTTATTTTCCAGTACTTGCATTTGCATTTCATATATATGAGAAAAAGAAAAGAAAATATATCATTTTTGTCTTCCATGCATTAATGTGTCTTCTATGCATTGACTGTATTCTCCATGTTTTGGGTGACTGTAACCGTCTTCTCCGTGTTTTGCATGCCTGTTACTATTTTCCATGTGATTAGCATGTCTTCTCTGTGCTTGATGTGTTTTCTTTGTTTGTGACCTTACTTTAATGCATGTATTGTCCTTGCATTTATACATACATTAAAGTGGGGGTTAAATGTAACATCAAAAAATGTCCCCTTGGGAGCTTTTCCCTCATAAGGTTTACCTCTCGGGACTTTAGAATGCATTTAGGACATTTTAGTTCATATTTTGGCATCCCGATGGAATGAGACCTAGGTTCCATCACAAATTGGAACTAGGTGGACCCCTTGAGCTGTACGCTACCCAAAATAGGGGGGAGGACTTGGGCACCTATGCCCTAGTCCTAGCCTATTTTGGGGTAGCCCTAATTTCCAGGTGTTGGTTTATGACCGTTATTTGGTCCTTTTGCCGACACGATAAGTTTTGATTTTTAAAATCTTGGCGGGAGTGCTTGTCGTTGCATATGTAATCATGTTTAGGCATTCATTTGTAAAATAGATGATTACTAGCAAGCTATTGTGTTCTCAAGGTGATTCAAGGATTTCATTGTGTTGCAAGAGCAGACTTGTGTATTTTGTGTGTTGATATTTGCAGATTTGAGCATCAATTTCCTCATGGAATGAAGGGCATCTTCCTCCCATGAGAGCTTCACTACAAGGTGACATTATATTATGATTTCATCATTGATTCCTTTGGTTTTTGCCTCAGCCTCACAAGGGCATGCACTCTTTATCTGACAACGGTGTTCGAAGACTTAAGTGTCCTCCGGGGCTTGACTGAGGCAAGCCTCTAAACACCACAACCCCCAAACCAAGTCTTGTGATTGCAAGTTATAGGTGTCGTATTTGGGAAAAGTGAAGTTGCAAGAAGGATTAGCAAGCATCAAGGATTCAGGATCTGAAGAAAAGGACACATGAGCACTTCTAGGACTTGGGCGCTCGCTCTAGTGTCCTTCGCATCTGAGTTTTAGGAAACAGAAGTTATAGGGCTGATCAGTATCGGAAGGAGGTCTGGATCCCACGAAGAAACTGGTACCTTGGACTTGGGTGCCTACTCTAGTGTCCCCGACTGTTCCTCTTCGGAGCCCCAAAAATAGGTACTCTGTGATTTGGTATTTTACTCCTGTCTGCAAGAGCATTTTCTGTTATTCGTCAATTTGTTGTTGTATTTGCATAATTAGGGTTTTAATGGTCAATTGGGCATAAGAGAAGGAAAATTGATAATTAAATTCCCTAATCCAAGTTTCCCTACATTTGCAAATGACCTAGGGTATGTAGTGCTCGTCACTCAACCCTAGATCCTTGAATGTATAGTGGAGAGGCAGATTTAAACATCTAAAATCTAGAACATTAACAAATCCAATTTTCCACTAAATAGAAATTAAATCAATTAGTGCTATCAAGTAAATATGTATAAAACTATACATTAGTCAAAAAATAAAGATTAAAAGTTTAAAAATTTCTACATACTTACAAACCATAATAAAAAAATTACTCCATTGTATCATCTGCATCCTCTCTTTTTTGTAATGCATCTATGATTGCCTCATGCTTTTCCATAAAAGGTGTCCATAAATCATTTTTGATAGGTCTCCCTTGATATTTCACTAAGTGTATATTTGTTGCCACAACCAAATGCGACTAGTGCAAAATTTTCTTATGTCTTTCATAATCTTCAAATGCAGGTATACCATTCCTTCTTGTTAGATAAATTTACATATCCAAGTGCCAACAACAACCATAGAACCTGTTGGATACTTGAAGTTACCATCATTTACTCTAGGCTATAACAACATGTGTTTTGGGTTTGGTCAGAGATGTTGTTGCTAGTCAACATCGGATGACCAAGTGGTTCTTTATTGAGATTAATAGAATTAATATCAAATTGAGTGCTATGCAAGAGAAAATGGGAAGTAGAGTGGAGATTGATGATAACATGGATACAGAGATTCAGCTTAGTTGGGATGCTATTTTGAAGATGAAACAGATGGAAATAGATATGAAAAAGTTTAGTCATGACTTTGAAGCTCGTATTGCTGGGATGGAGAAAGAGCTGAAGAATATTAAAAAAAACCTAGAGAGGGTGGTGGAGATTAGCAACTTGGGCACTATCCACAACAGTGCGGAAGGAATTAGGATCCTTACTGATAAGATGAAGGAACTCTAGGAGGATCAGGTTACAGGTACTGCTATTCAGATGGATGTTGGAGAGAAGGATCATACTAACATTGGAAAGGGTAACTAGGGTTTAAAGAATGCTGAGCAAGGAGGTCCAAGAACCTGCACTCATGGAAGTAAGAAAAAGTCTTTCGAGGATGAAAAAGATGAGTTGCTGGGATTCATGAAGCTGCACAAAGATTTCTACAAGAAGGAGTTGGAGGCTGTTAATACTTTGAAGAAGTTATAGTTGTGTTGTTTATTTGCTTTTGGTTTCCTATTAGTTTTTTGTTTGATGTTTGTTGGTTTTCGGTAGGTCTTTTTTAATCTTTGGGCAACATTTTGTAATAGGGTTTGGGGGCCCCTTCAAAACCTGTTTTACCCTTTAATAAAAAAACAACTTGTGTTTTTCCTCAACACATCAAGCCAACCAATAATTTGTTTCCTCTTCATTACCCTCATGTGCAACAACATCATACACATGTGTCCTACAAAAAAAAATCAAATTCAATAAAGTAGGACACGTGATATATAAGTCACAAAAATATACATGCATGTATAGAATTTTATAGATTACAAAACAATGTAATGAAACTAAATATTGAATTAATGCACCTTCTTGTATTAGGTTTGAAATATGATCATAGTCATATGATGCTTGCAATTGATTATCCTCTTCAAATGTTATCTCATGTTGATCATGTGTCTGTAGAGGTGTTAGGGATCTTTGTTGCCATCCCAATCTATATTTTCACATGCTTCCCACTCACCTCCAATACAAAACTGACAAAAACATGTAATCTCCCTAGTCCATATAGTCCATGTGCTTGTATTTCAACTCTTAAATGAATGTCATTTTGTTGATCCACTAATTTTATGACAATCATATCGGGGAAGAATGTTTTCTTCTTCAACCAACCAAAAAACTATTGAACTTTAGAGTTTTCACTTGATCCTGTAGTCGATTTTGCATTACACCAATCCACAATTGCACGCACATCTTTAAACTTTGCTGCATCCACAAATTTTAGTTGTTCTCTAGCAATCTGATCTCTTTTCACACATGCTCCAACTCCATCATGTTCTCATTTACCATGTCCAACTTCAAAGAAACTCCACATATGTTGTATATTATTTTCTTTATGGGCCCTACATAACCAATAAAATATTCAAGCATTTTTGAATTGTCCTATACAATTATCTGACCATATGAGATGTTGTGTCATTTGGATTTCTCTTTCTTTTAAGTTGTCATTAAATACATTGAAACCATATTACATCACTCACATAGAAATGGTACTCCCTCAAAACCTTTTTGTCATCTTCTGTACTCTCAACTGCATGTCTGTATACAATATGAACAAATATGGCCACCTATATTGAGTTATAATATTGAGATTGAATCTCCTCTTGTGGAGCAAGGGTATAATTTTCTGCAAAGTCAACCACTAAAAGTATAGTTCCAATTGGAAATGTGTTTTTACATCTGCAAAATTGTTCATCAAGCCACCAAGCATATTGAGAGTGCTTCACATATTTATACACAATCCTATTCTTGAACTCTACAATGAATGCATGTACACTACTTTGTTTTATGACTAACTGACAACGCTTTCTAATTTGTCCATTCTTTAATGGATATTGAACATTGTTGAACCTCTTCACATCCACTAATTGTTGTCCAAAATTATGTGAACTACTTTCATGCATGCATTATCCTAATAATGAAAGTCTACCACATCTATTGCATTGTCTAGAAACACACAGTTTTGAAAAAATAATTGCCCATAATGTGTTTCAAAAAGTAAACTTGTTATAAACTCCTTAAATGTTGTAGATGGCATTTTAATACCACATTCCTACATAATTTGGTTAGTATGCAAAGTACAACATATATATCAAAAAACATCATAATAATAATGAAATTACACATGAGTTTTGCAACAAAAAGAGATTCGTCGCTTATTAATCTTGACATACCAATGTTTATATTTCTCAAATGATCTTTGACTTATGCTAAAATTTTCTATAACTGAATCATCTAGAAATTTTCTATATAATTCTGTTTGAGTCATGTCTAAAAGATGTTTTGGATGAGGATCATGATTTTTTGACCCCAACCTTAATTTCAAAACATCTCTAGCATTTGATGAAACCCTTGTATTATCATGCCAGAAATTTTTAATCAAAGACCTAATTTCATTATTTAATTTCATGTCAAACCTTGGGAGTCTACCACTAAAAGTCCAACATGGGTTAATTGGATCATCTTCAATACTTACTCTTCTCTTTTTCAATCTTCTCAAAGTTTTAGCATGCACATTTAAATATTCATTTGTCTTACTTATCATTCTTTTGCTCACAACTGATTTATTGACTAAAGTAGTTGTTATTGCTTGACGTGTTACATTCCTATTCTTAGATCGACTCATTTTTCCAATAGAACCAATAACATTAGCAACACTGGACATAACTTGTTCCATTGATTCATCCACCTTTTTGGGTTTTACAAATATGCCTAATTTTTTCATTACTTTTTGCATTATTGACATTCTCATCAATTACAATACAAGTTGACATTGAAATCCAATAGTTTTTTTCTATGGAAAAATAGTTTATACAATCTATTTGCATGGATTTGAATTTGTCTCCAAGATATATTACCATGAAGATTATTCAAAACATTACTTTCAATTTTAAAAAAAATATTTTCATTTTCACTCATACAAGGGTTTTCATTTTCATTTTTTCTTGTGTTGTTTCTAATAGAAGAATTTATATCAACAATGTTATATCTAGTTTCCTTTAAATCATTAATCTCATTATCATTCAAGGGATTTGAGGACATACATGGATTCATTTCTATATTTGCATTTTCCATATTCTTGAACTCTTCCACATTTGCTTATTTTACATTCACCTCATCCATGCTGGTCTCTTCAATATTCTCCTCTTCAATAGTCATCGAATTGGATGCTACATCATTCTTCATTTCTTGAATCCTCTCTCTACTATCTCTTTGTTGTTTTTCCTCTTTCTCTTGATGTGCTTCAATTTATTAAAATGTCATGACCTTCCTTTTGTTTGTTGACTTTATTTGATCCCATGATTACCAAAATGTGTTGATAAAATCAACAAATGATATTGTACTACACTTAGAGTTGGATCCCTCCTTAAAATTTTTGAAGTACAAGTAAGTGTAGATCCTTTGCTCAATATGACATTTGTTTGATTTCTCTAAAAAATAATTTATTTGTTCGATCTCTCTAAAAAATAGTTCTTCTACTTCATTCCATGTGAAAATGCTCCTTATGATTGAATCCTTGTAAAAATTGAATAAAATATGTCTTGTTGAGATCTTGAATTGACACCTGCATATAAAAAAATTGAAGAATTCATCATTGTTAGTCTACATGTAAAAAGGAATGTTGTAGAAAATAGGTCGTACTACATTTTTATGAAAAAAATAATAATGGCTAAAATAGAAATGGGCACTTGTTTAGAAATGGGCACCCCATTAGAAATGGTCACCCGTTCCATTTGAGAAAGTGCACCCATTTATAACGGGCTCTCATTCTATTGTTATTAAACGGGCACTCGTTTAGTTTTGAGCAGGCACCCATTTATAGGTGGCACTCATTTCTTAAAATTTAAAATTGTAAGCCCATGGGTTTGCATTGGTTTTAGACTTGGAAAAGGCTTGTAAACCCATGCCTTAGCCTTGGACCTACAACTAGGAGACCATGTAAATAGCAAGAAAAAAAAATGATTTCACCACTATGGATGATGACTTTTTTTCAAAATATTTTCATGATATTAAAACTCATTATAGATCTCAGAGTCTAGTTTTCAAATATGCAATTTTTTACTATTGGACATAATTTTCTATTTAATAATTTGTTTTTAAACAAAGAGACTCATAAACTTGAAATAACAGACATTACTATTTTTTTTAATAACTTTCGATTTTGAAAGTTTCTTGAAAAAAAAATATGCTTAAGCAATCTAGACATCACTCTCTACATGAAAAAAAAAATAGTGAATTGATTAGTTTAGCTCAAATTATGTTGGTCATACATGCGGGGTTTTAAATAACACTAATTAGGGCCATAAAAAAATTAATAAAAAAATTATCAAAAAATTACAAAAAAATATCCTGATCAAAATTCAACATTTTGTGTATCTTTCCACAAAAGGAATTATAAAAATACCTTCATTTAGTTCAAATTATGTTGGTCGTACACATGCATACTTTGGCCAAAACAGGGGACTTTTAAAAATCCACTTTTTGTACATCTTATAAAAAACCAACTTTTGTCAGTTGGGTATTATAAAAAATTACATATTTGAAAACTAGAAACAAAGTCCTACATTTAATATTTTTACATCATATTAATATTCTATCTGTAAGTGCTTCAAATTTTCACTCCAAGTATGACACAATTTGAAAAATAGGAAAAACACTTCCAGTTTTTGGCAAAAAAGTGGATTCATCTTCTTGAACTCACCCCTCTTATAATAAACATAAGAATTTTAAACTATACTACCCTTCCTATGAATTTAATAATTATGTAATCTTAAATTTTGTGAACTACCCTATACCTTTTCTCTCACCTAACATTTCAACAAAGTGAATGGTTACAATGCGTACCTTTAAATTGTTTGATAGTCACAGAATAACAAAAGGATTTAGCTAAGCCATTAACAAAATAAACCATTGAACATAATAAATTAGTTGAGCTACATGTCATTTTCATGTTAAAATGATAAAATCAAACTACAAGAAACTTCCTTTTTGTTGTTCACACCCCTACCAAAAGAAGGAGAATCATGGATTGATTGGTGGTGTGATTCTATCACACAATGCATTGAATTCCTTCATTCCTCTGGTCAAAGAATGGATTGGCAGTGTACACAAAAGGAAAAACATTTGAGAGGTAAGTTGGAACATGCTAGAAAATAGCTTTATCATGACCCTAGTAATTCTTTGATTCAAGAAGTTATTACTTCTATTGAAACACAACTATGTAAACTTGACAACTACAAAGGGTAAGGGGCTAGAATAAGAGCTAGAATTCACTAGATAAATGAAATCAATAGAGGTTCAAATTTCTTCTTTAATTACTTAAATTATAGCATAAAAAGGAAAAAATATGTGCCTTAATGGATAATCAAGGGGCAGTTCATACAAATCCTATTGAAATAACATTAATATTCCAAGAATTCTATGAGAAACTCTTTGAAGAGGAGAATCATTGAGAGGATATATAGGATGCTCTTCAAGAGACAGTTAAAGATATTATTCATAATAGAATTGACCCTAGATATAGTAAATTTCTAGATTGTCTTCTTTCCCTTGAAGAGATTGAATGTGTAGTTTTTTCCATGGCTTATAATAAGAGTCTAGGTTTTGATGGGATTCCTATGGAGTTCTATTAGACTACGTGTCAACATATCAAAGATGATTTTTATATGCTCTATTTGGAAGATTTTGGGAAAGGATCTTTAGGTCTTATTATCGACAAATGGTTAATTAAACTTTTACCTAAAGGGAGGAATGAAGACACTATTTTAGGTTGGTGCCCTATCACTTTATTAAATAATTCATACAAAATCATTGTAAACAAGATTTATTTGAGGTAGATACATTTGGGATAACTTGATTCTTACTTAGGAAACATGTGAATGGGTTCAACAATTAGGTCAAAATACTTTGTTGGTGAAACTTGACTTTAAAAAAGCCTATGATAGAATACATTGGAGCTTTATCATAAAAATGATGCAGTGGCTAGGTTTTGGACCAAAAGTTTGTGCTCATATTCAAATGTTAACAATATCAATACCCATATAGTGGTTAATAATTCTATCTCTCTCTCCATTCCTTTGCAATGATCTATTAGATAGGGTTGTCCTTTATCTCCTTTATTATAGGTGCTTACTATTGATGTAATAGGGTATTTATTACAAAAGATAAACAATTGCAACTCATTTTTGGCATTTCTATCCCTCATAACATTGTTGTGATTAATTCACATTTCACTGATGATAGTTTATTATTTTTTTCTAAACACTAAAGAAGAGCTGAATAATTCCTTAGATATTCTAAATCTATATTATTTCATTTTTTGATCCCAACTATCTAATCATAAAATTGAATTTTTAATAATTCAAGAAGGCTTTGTTCCTCATTGGATCCCTAAATATTGGAAACAAATAAGACATGGATAAATTAATCAATATCTTGGCATCCCATTTGGTATGAGATTAACCTTAGTTTCTATGTGGAATTGGTATTTGAATAGACTTAAAAATAAGTTATTCAATTGGGGCAATAACTTCCTTTCATTAGTAGGAAAAGTTTAGGTGGTAAATAATTTTTTTCTTGCCACTCATGTTTACTTTTCCTCATGCTGGATGTCGTCAAACAAAGGGTATGAAGACTTGTGTAAACTAATTCGACAATTCATATGGACTAAATTGGATGGTACTATTGGTTATAATGCTATCTCTTGGTCTTAATGCATACAAGCTAAATCCAAAGGTATACTTGGAATTATAGATCCTAAAATTCAAGGAATATGTTTAGTAGCTAAATGGATCACTAGAGTTGCTAAAGGTGAAGAGCCACAAAATGGTGCAGTCATGGCTAGGAGGGTCCACAAAGTGAATATTCCATATCGTTTAGCAAGAGTAACCACAATGGAAACAACTCAATTATAGAATGCAAATGTAGATTCAGTCGTCCAACATATCATAGATTCAAAGTGCAAATAGGCCGGCAACATGCAAGCTTACAATAAGGGCTCACAGGCCTGATTCTCTAGTTTCAATATATGCACAAGATATATCTTTGAAGTGCCTTCACAAAGAATTAAAACTATTTATCTATCTCTATGTGATTGAAATTACTTTCCTATGCATCTATTACATGATTATATATCATCTCCAGATCACAAGATTCCTCCGCATCAGCCAAGGATGATCACAAACTCCAATGAAGAGCTATAACATGTGTACATGGATAGGTTGGACCTGATCGACTTATACTCCTCTGCAAATGGATGAAACAAGGTGTGGATCTTAGGGAAGGTTGGCCATGATCCAAACAACATTGAATGATGTGTCATTTAGCTCTACAAGTCATGAAATGCTCCACAGGTCTTCTCCTTTAGTTGATTGTCTGAGACTGTCAGGATGCTCTGTTATAAGAAAACAGTCAATCTTCTGATAGTGATATCTTTCCAGTACTTAATGTAAATGATCTAATTTCTAGATGCTAAGTCCAGCTCCACAAGGTTTGAAATGAAACTGAAGTAGAATGCGGACCAAAATACAGAAACTGCTACTGACCGAACTAACTGTACTGAACTAGAAAATGAAAGAAAACAAATTGAAATGCAAATGTTTTTTCTTGATGCAAGATTACTCTTGAACCAGGGATGCTCTTGCATCACAAAAGATACTATTGAGATATAGACTTAATAATGTTACTATTAAAAAGACATTGTAGGAGGTTAACTAGATTGATAAGCTTCTCCTTGCACCATACTTTTAAATTGGAGCCTCTTTTCCTATCCAATCCATTTGGAAAGCATGGAAAAAAGTATGTCAATTTTTAAACTAGGAGTCATCAATTCAACACATGTTAAACTTTTCTTTTTCTTCCATTTGGTGGAATGGGAATTATCCAAATTCAAAGATAAACATGGGCTATAATGTTTCCCAAGCAGGCTTACTATTTGTTCAAGAAGGGTGTTAGATAATTTGGTGATTTATGGTACTTCTCTTCTTTGTAGTGGTCTTCTTGGCTGGTTATTAAAGATCAATTTAATTTGAATAACAATTCCAATAAATTCATCCTCTTTTTTTAGTCCTTAGTGCCACCTAGTATGACTATTAAACTATATACTTATTTATCTTGTAGTTCCTTCCAAGATTGACATTGATTTTCTTCCTAGCATTTTTTCCCATTAAAATAAATTTATCACCATATTCTTCCCAAAATATAACTAGTTTCCCATCTCAATATTAAATGGAAATGTAAATTCAGTAATAAATGCTAGATCATGCTGAGTGGTCAAATTTGGAAGTCTAAGGCTGGTTTAGATGCTCAAATGTTGGATTGGAAGTTATTACACTATAAATTTCCAGTTGGTGAAAGATTAAGATGTTTGTCTATGCATCTAGTTAAATTACTTTTTTGTCATGTGGATGAAAATACGAAGCACTTATTTTGGGAATGCAGATTCACTAAAACATAATGGTTGGTTATTTTTAGGGATCTTCCTACTTTGTTTGGTCATCATTTTGCTCTTTTTGGAATTGGTTTGAGGAATAATATTATTGTTGATTCTGTTAGATATGTTATCCTTCTACATTTATGGAAAACTAGATGTATTACTATGCTTTTTAATTCTACTATTCATTTGGAAACTATAATTGCAAGGCTTTACTTTGACATATTTTTCCAAGTTGCTTCATTATTCTCCTAGGTATAGGCTATGTCAAAGAAAAACAAAGAAGTTCCTTTTCAACTTGATTAGATTAACCTCCAAGTCCAACATCTTCAAATTAACTAGCAAGGTTATTCCATGTCTTCAACATACTATGAAAATCATCCACAATTCTAGAAACTAGATATAGTTCTCTTGCTATTGTTATTACTAATGTTGCTACATTTTACTATTTTTAGCCATATTTTGACAGTGTATTAGTTTATATGTGTATTGTCCTTCTTTTGGTGACTTCTAGAATATATTGTAAAACTTTTAGTTAGATCTTTAGAGCCTTTTCTTAGCATTCTACAACTTGGTTTAGCCTTATTGTTTTTGTTTCTATACAGTTCTTATTATTCTTCATGCAATCTTCTTGATTGCATCTCCTTATTTGTAATCTTTTTGCTTTGTTCAATACAAAAAAAATTACTAAGTCATTGATCTATGACATGTGATAATGTTTGTTATGTACGAAAAGAGAGATGAGTGCAAGCATGTAAGTACACTAGATCTAACCCTTCTTTCACTATAACATTCAAGGAAAAACTGAGCTAAGTCACTACAAGATGAAAGAGGACTTAGCTACTCATTTTGTTCTCTTGTTTGCTAAGGATGGATGTGATTCAACCAAGCCTTTTATCAAACCCTAGGTCAATCAATGCACTAAACCCAAGGGTTAAGATAATCAGCTTATAACAGACAAACAACAATGGAAAGTTAGGATCTGAAAGTACTAGGATGATCAGTGAGATGCTGCAACATGTTCCTCAGAAGCTGAAATGTTAGAAGACTCCGGGGCTAGTGCCCGAGTCCAGAAAGTCCCGATCTCTGAAAGCTCCAAACTGGAAAAATGTCGTAAATGATGCTTTGATGTTGTATCCAGGGCCTGTTTGAGCTACTAGACATTGGGGCTAGCGCCCAAGTCTGCTACAGATAAATTTATGAACTCTATTTTCAGATCTTGAATTTTTGTCCCTTAAACAACTTCCTTGTACCTCACTTCTGCAATACCCGCACCTATAACCTGCACACAAGAAAAGGGGTTTGGGGGTTGTGGTGTTTAGGGATTTGCCTTAGTCAAATCCCAGGTTAGCATTCAAGCTTTCCTAACATTGTGGTTAGAGAGAGAGCGTGTCCTTGTAGGACAGAGGCTAAAGATAATCCAAATGATGATGAAATGATTCAAACACAATGATGTCACCTTGGTGGTGAAGTCCTTAGGAGGATGAAGATTTTTCAACTCATAAGGATGTTGATGATGATTCCAAATCTGCAACAAACATGTACAATACAAACACAAGTCTGCAATAATAACATAATGAATGCCTTGAATGCTCCTTTTTTCAATATAATAACCTTGCTATCGTCAACTTGTTACAAAATGACTTCAAACACTTGTTTATATATGTTATCCCGTTAAACTTTTGCAAATTAACTGAAAGAGCTGACAAGGAGGGACCCATTTAAAAGTCATATGCCGACATCCCTTAAATTTTACCTTGACCAATTAGGGTGGACTTGGGCACGAGTGCGCAAGTCCCAAGGTGCCTTATTGGTCAGGACCTAAGCATTAAATGGGCCCCTAGTTCCCATTTGACATGGGTTTTAGGGGATTTATTATCGGGATGAATATTTTTCCTTGTAGAGTGTAAACACAGGGACCTAGGAGCTAAACTAGGAGGTAAAGAGGCATGTGTATACTTTTTACTCCATAACATTTAGCCCCTACTTTAATGTGTGTGTGATCCTACGATTCAACACATGCATTAAAGTATGGTCGAAGCATATCAAAACACATCAAACATAAGAGGAAAACACACCCTAAGCTTGAAGGACTACTTCTAGCCCCCAGACTTAGGCCAACATATGAAAAACACTGAACAATCACATAAGACACAATGAATATAGTAAGGAAGCACGTAATACACTAAGAAGACACTGAAAGCACACAATACACAAAGAAGACATGAACACAGTCACACAAGACACAAAGAATACATGAAGAGAAGACATGCTTAACCAATTACATATCTATATATATATAATACTAACTAAAGTAAACAAAATATGCAAAACACATACAGTGTGGGGGGCTCATTGTCACATGACTTTAGACCATGCCACAAGCACACAAAACAGGTGAGGATGACACATAAAACACACGAAAGACACATGGAATACACGAGCGCCACATAGTATGTTGTCGACACACTATACGTCTTATACACGACAAACACAGGCGATAGGAAGGAGCTCACCGTTGCACTCCATTATCTAAAACATGCCAAACACACCTGATGGTTGACCTACACTACCAAAACTACCAAAGACACGCTTAAGGGTGAATGACTCAAGATCCAACCCTGCCTCACAATGAGGACTTTACTTAAAAGGATGTGCACTAGCTCAAGAGATACACCATCCCGCCTCGTGATGAGGGCTTTTGCTTAAAATGATGTTCACTAGCTCAAGAGATACTCCATCCCACCTCATGATAAGGGCTTACAAACATGCTTTGTTAGTGTAAAAGTAATCAATCAGATACCATTATATATGCCCCCACCTTAAGGTGGTTGATCTCGCTTGCCGGTATCAAGCACATTAAGGTAAGGTGAAAATGTAATGAAACAACTTGCACAATATCTGAATATAATAGTAAATATGCTGCAAATACTTGATAATAATATGCCACTTCGAGGGGGCAACCTCCAAAACCACTTCGAGGGGGAGACCTCCAATAGTCTTCAATGAGAACACAATACTGAATATATGATGAAATAAGACTCACTACCTCCTATATATACCTATTTATGCCTAGGATATCACCTAGGCCGACTTAGATGGGCCTATATAAGCCTTAGGCTGACCTAAACAACTAAATAACAATAAACTAATGATAATATGACTTAATTAAGAGTTAAGATAGCCACAAGCCGACTATTCATAACCCTATACACACTATAGGATTAAGGGCGTAGCATGCCCCCCCTCTTCAAAGAAGCATTGTCCTCAATGCTGACCAAATGTGGATGCTTTTGCATGAATTCCTCATTCTCCCATGTAGCTTCCTCAACTGGAGAGTTTTTCCATTTAATTAGATATTCTATGATTTCCCTTGTCCTCAGCTTCTTGGTGCGTGTTTGAATAATTCTCTCAGGATCCACAACTCTTCCCTCTTCATCAAGCTCAGGTAACTTAGTCTGTGCTACCACTTTATTCCCAATAACCTTCTTCAAGCAGGAAACATGAAAAACTGGATGAATTTTTGTTGATATGAGCAGCTCCAATTTATATGCTACATTGCCAATCTTCTGCAACACCTTATAAGGACCATAGTACTTGGGTGCCAGCTTGTTAGCTTTATGTTGTTGTTTTAGAGACATTTGCTTGTATGGTTGTAGTCACACAAAGACCCAATCTCCCACTTCAAAAGTTCTTTCACTACGGTGTTGATCAGCTTGTTGCTTCATTCTGTTTTGTGCCATTGCCAAGTTCTCTCAAAGACTAGCCAATACCTCTTGCTGATGATGGATGTGTTCTTCGACTGTGTGAACCTTTGGTTGTACCCGCAATGAAGAGATGATTGATGGTGGGTGGTAACCATATAGTGCTAAAAATGGAGACATCTTGGAAGAAGTATGGAAAGAAGTGTTGTACCACCATTCTGCTAGTGGTAGCCATTGCACCCATCTCTCTTGTTTATCTGAAGCAAAACAACGGAGATATCCTTCCAAGCATTTGTTGACCACTTCTATCTGTCCATCTGACTGGGGGTGATATGATGAACTACGAGCAAGCTGAGTGCCCAAGCATGAAAACAAGTCAGTCCAAAAATTACTTGTAAATATAGGGTCACGATCACTGACTATAACTTTCAGAGTCCCATGCAGTTTCTGAATAGTATTCATAAAAGCTATTGCTACAGTGCTTGCTGCTAATGGTTGTGCCAAAGCACAAAAGTGACCATATTTGGCGAGACGATCCACAACAACCATGATGACATTTTTTCCTTCAGATCTAGGCAAACCTGTGATGAAATCCATAGATACCTCCTCCCACCTTTGACTTGGGATACATAAGGGTTGTAGAAGACCTGGAGTCTTAATTGTCTCCCCTTTATGTTGTTGACATACCATGCATTCAGCTACAAATTTTTGAACATCCCCTTTCAGCCCTTCCCAAAAGAAATCTTGCTTGATTCTATGATAAGTGTTGAGGAATCCTGAGTGCCCACCTATTGGAGAAGCATGTAGTTCTTCGAACACCTTAAGCTTAAGAGTTGAATTCTTGCAAAGGTATAACCTCTCCTTGTACCATAAAATATTTCCTTTCCATGAAAATTTGTCAGACACACTTGATTCCTGTTGGAGTTTCTCAATGAGCCTTTGAGTATCTATGTCCTTCTCCCACTCTTCTCTTGCCTCATTTACCCAGTCTACTTGTAACATGGAAATGGCAAATAAAAATGACTCTGTGGGTTCATCATGCCTTGATAGAGCATCAGCCACAACATTCTCCTTGCCTTTCTTATATATGATCTCAAAGTCATATCCCAACATCTTTGTGACCCATTTTTGTTGTTCTTCAGATGATAACCTCTGTTGCAAGAAATATTTGAGACTATCATGATCTATCTTGACCTTAAAGTGTCGTCCCATTAGATAAGGTCTCCATTGTTTGACTGCATGCAAGATAGCCAAAATTTCTTTCTCATAAACTGGCTTCAACAAATTCTTACCTTTGAGTTGGCGACTTTCAAATGCTATGGGTTTTCCTTCTTGCATAAGTACTACTCCTATTCCCTATCCTGAAGCATCACATTCAACAACAAATGCTTTAGAAAAATCTGGGTTAGCTAGGACTAGAGTTGTACACATGGCTTCCTTTAGTTTCTCAAATGCCCTTGTCGCCACTTCATTCCATTGGAAAGCATCCTTCTTTAACAAGGATGTGAGAGGAGATGCTATGCTACCATAATTCTTTACAAATCGGCGATAATACCCTGTAAGCCCTAAAAAACCTCGTAAGTTCTTAAGGGTCTTAGGAATTTTCCACTCTACAATTGCTTGGATCTTATGAGGGTCCACCTTGACTCCCTCATGTGACACAATGTGACCAAGGTACTCCACTTCTTTGACACCAAAGATACACTTGGATGGTTTAGCATACAACTGATTCTGCTTCAAAATGTCCAACACTTGATTTACATGTTGCAAGTGTTCCTCCCATGTTTTACTATATATTAAGATGTCATCAAAAAATACCAAAACAAATTTCCTCAAAAATGGCTTGAAGATAGAGTTCATTAAACTTTGAAATGTCGATGGTGCATTAGTGAGACCAAAAGGCATTACCAAAAATTCATAGTGGCCCTCATGGGTTCTAAAAGCTATCTTATGTACATCCTCATCTCTAATTCTAATTTGATGATAACCAGAACGGAGATCAAGTTTTGTAAAATATATAGCACCATTAAGCTCATCTAACAAATCATCAATTACTGGAATAGGAAACTTATCTTTTATGGTGAACTTGTTAAGCTCCCTGTAATCTGGACACATCCTCCACGTTTCATCCTTCTTATGCACCATTACCACAGGAGATGAGTAAGCACTTTGACTATGCCTGATAATGCCTGCTTCTAGCATCTCTTGAACTATCTTCTCAATCTCACTTTTTTGAGCATATGGATATCTGTAGGGCCTGATGTTGGGTGGTTGGCTCCCTGGTACTAGTTGAATGGCATGATCATGATCTCTCCTAGGAGGCAATCCTTTTGGCATCTCCCCAAAAACTATAGAGTGCTTATCTATAATTGCTTGTAGATCCAATGGTGTAGAAGCCTTTGAGTGATATGCTTCTAATGAAAATAATTAGGCTACCATCCCATCTACCCCCTTCTTCAACATCTTTTGCATTTGGTAATAACTCACTATCTGTGGTGACTTTCTACGCATCCCTCGTAATTCCATTGTTCTTCCCTCTGATTGAAAGCGCATGAATAGTTCTTGGAAGTTCAATTCAATTGTTCCCAAAGTGGTAAGCCACTGTACTCCCAAAACAATATCTGCCGCACCCATTGAGATAGCATACATTGGACAATTAAGATGATAATCTCCCATGGATAATTTAATGCTATGGCATTTTCCTGAACAACTAACAGTACCACCATCTACAATCAAGACCTGAAATTCTGGAGTTGGATATATAAAACAATTTAAATGAGTAGCCAACTTTTTGTTGATGAAGTTATGAGTGCTACCTGAGTCTATCAACACTGTTACTTTTTCTTTCTTTAAGAAACCCACTACCTTGAGAGTTTGTGGGGTACTAAAATCTGAAAGTGCATGGCAAGAAATGATTGGTTGAGTATCTCTTGACTCCTCCTCAATCTCATTGTCACTCTCTACTATTGGTACCTCTTCTTCTTCCTCACTTGGCCCTTCAATATAGAACAATTTCTTTTCAGTGCATTTGTGTCCTCTACTATATTTGCTATCACAATTAAAACATAATCCATTTGCTCTCTTCTCTTCAATTTGTTGTGGTGTTAGCCTAGTAGGTTGTGGAAGTGACTATGTAGGAGTGCTTTTATCTCTTATGTTTATAAAACCTTGCCTTTTATTAACCATAAATTTTTCCTCTACTTGCCTTGCCATAATCATTGCCTCTGAGATGGAATTTGGATGGAACATGCGTACCTCATATTTAATGTGATCCTTTAAGCCACCAATGAATAGCTCCAACAAATTTTCTGTAGACACATTTTCCACTCTTAAAGATAAAGTACGAAATTGATGAATGTAATCCTTGACCATACCTGTTTGCCTTAATTTGGTAATTTGGCTGAAGTAGCTATCCATAAGATTTTCACCATAATGAGTAATGAGTTCTTCTTGGAAAACCGACCAAGTGACAATGCATCCTTTTGCTTTCTTTTCTTCACATAGCCAATGGTACCAAATGAATTGATCAGGTTCCAAGTATAAGGAAGCCATGGCCACCTTTTGTTGACATGGAACATGGTGGATATCAAAGAATTGCTCCATTTGACAAAGCCAATTGGTAGGATCTTGACCATCAAACTTTCGCATATCCAACTTTGGTGTGAAATTCCTTGCCATAAAATGAGTGGTGTGATGATCCATCTTGAGATTTGATTCAAACCCAAAAACACCCTTCCCTTTTGTAGAATCCTCTTCCTCCACATTGTGGTGTTGTGACTGCTTATGTTTGGAAAGTATCTCCAGAATTTTCTCAATATCACATGACTTTGCCAACCCTTTCATTTGTTCACCCATAATGGACAAGATTTCACCTTTCATCTTGCTATTTTATTTATGCATAAGTTCAAGTATATTTTCATATTCTTTTTGATAAACATCCTCATTTTCCACCTCCTCCTTGCCTGGAGTTTTTCCCGATGTGGTAACATTCTTTTTGCCCCTTGTTGAAGGACCTGTCATGATTGGAAACAATAATTTTGAAATAAATCACACAAATGAAATTAAAATTCTCTAAAATTTTTACTGTAACTTACTAAGGCCAAGATACCACTTACCCAGAAAAAATTCCAAGAAATTATCAAATTTACTGCCTTGAGAGTGAATTTGTTGCAAACACTAATTTTGCAATAACTCGCTTATTTTTGCTCCAATTCCTCTAAAATCTGGACTGTATCTTCTTTAATATTGTCTTCAAAAACCCTTTAAAAATCTTTAAAAAATTCGCTAAAATCTGAAAGTTATACTCTTCCCAAAATCGCCTCCAATGATGAGAAAAAATTTTGCCTCTACGGTGCCAAGATCATGCTCTGATACCACTTGTAATGAAACAACTTGCACAATATCTGAATATAATAGTAAATATGCTTCAAATACTTGATAATAATATGCCACTTCGAGGGGGCAACCTCCAAAACCACTTCGAGGGGGATACCTCCAATAGTCTTCAATGAGAACACAATACTGAATATATGATGAAATAAGACTCACTACCTCCTATATATACCTATTTATGCCTAGGATATCACCTAGGCCGACTTAGATGGGCCTATATAAGCCTTAGGCCGACCTAAACAACTAAATAACAATAAACTAATGATAAAATGACTTAATTAAGAGTTAAGATAGCCACAAGCCGACTATTCATAACCCTATACACACTATAGGATTAAGGGCGTAGCAGAAAACACACAAGGGAACAAGAGATTTCACAAAGCCCATGCCCCAAAGTGACATGTGCCACAATCACTAAATGGTCCCACAAACACATCGATATTATTTGCTAAGATAATCAACAACATATAAGATTTGTTTAGAAAATCTTACTCTAAGATAACATCCAAATCAATTCATGAAAGCTATGCATAAATTATATCACATAAGAGACCAAGGCTATACTTGTGGGTTTGGATCAGAGTATAGCCATGAGGTTATACTCCAGGTATCTCAGAACTGAGTGTAGCTACAAGGTGAGATACAAAACAATCCAAAGTGCATAGAAGCAGATTTAGAGTATTGCAAAGGTTTGTCACAACACGAATCACAACACGGAGTGATTCTACTAGTCAAGCGTTGGATATATATATATATATATATATATATATATCAAACCTATCTTCATATATGGACTAGGTCCATTTTTTCTTACTTGTTGTAGGGATACATGGTCCTTATTAGTATTTGTTTGTTTTTGTTATCCGCTGACTAGTAGAGTCACTGAAGAAAGTAAACAATAAAAATGAGAGAGGAGATAAGAGTGACTTGGGTTTACAACCTGGCAAGATGCCCCCAAGACATCCTCCACAATGTTATTCCCCCAAGGCAAAACATACAACAATAAAATAGAGGAGAGGAAAATAGAAGAATAGAGAGATACATAGAGGAATGGTCACAACAGAGTCGGTCTCCTTGTTTCCTT
This sequence comes from Cunninghamia lanceolata, assembly GCA_027924645.1. NCBI lineage: Eukaryota > Viridiplantae > Streptophyta > Pinopsida > Cupressales > Cupressaceae > Cunninghamia > Cunninghamia lanceolata. The sequence goes on along the minus strand of BSBN01000792.1, from coordinate 797,882 downwards.
GACCTTACAAGAGTATCAAGGGTCATTCAAGGAGACCTAAACAACATATAACACATCACGGGGGAACACAACACAACTCATATAAGTATATTTATCTAAGAGGGAGCCAAACTTGCGAGCATCTTGGAGAGGTACTCCATCAAGTGTGGTAAGGTGTGTGCAAAACTCATACCCGATTGATACTTATTTCCAAAATGACCATGCGGTGCTTGTTTCTTAAGACCCTTTATGTTTGAAATCCTTTATTGTGTGTGGAGAGGGGAATCATTGCAAATTTTGATTTGGAGGTGCTACCAACTTATTTCCATTATCATTCACACGAGTAACTTGTATCATATTAGAATTGATGAGGTCTTGATTTTCATGTTTAAGACACATACATCTTTTAGTATCATGTCCCAGCGAGTGGTGATAATGACAATAAGAATTAGCATTAAATGAAGGTCCTTATGGCTTGCTACTCTTAAAAGGACGAGTAGAAGGAAGCTTCAAAAGATTGTTGTTCACTGTCTGAGTCATTACTGAATGGAGAGAATATGATAATGGTGTAAATTGTCTATGTTCCTATCTGAATTGAAATGGTGCCCGAGGAGGCTTGGTAATAGCAAACACTTGTGAGTGAAAATTATTTGAATGTTGCCCATTGATCTTGATTAAATTCCTATTGTTCTTCTTGAATGAATTTTGAGATGAGCCAGCTGCGGATTGACCAATAGGAGCTAATGAGCTATGACTCTCATATTGACTAGCTGAAAGTTGGTAATCTCAGAGAGCTGTGCATAAGTGTTGAAAAGAACTATACTTCATCAATAATATCTTGTCGCATATGTTTGGTTGTGTATTCATAATGAATACCTTCTGAAGATCCTCATCTTTAATCAGATATTGTATTTGCGAGATGGGACCTTGATATTGACCAATGAATTCTATTACTTTCTCCTTCAGACCTTGTTTACAAGGAACCAAATCAATCAAGGAGACGGTAGGTCCAATGTTTGCTTGAAAGTGTTGTAAGAATTGATCAACTAGCTATGATAAGGAATTGATTGAATTAGGAGGCAGAGAGAAAATCCATTCCAAAGCAGTATCTTTTAGAGATCAAGGAAATAGTTTTACTAACAGTGCCTGATCAAAAAATAAATCACTACACATCATTGTGAATGCTACCACATAAGTATTAGGATCACCTTTACCACTGTACTTTTCAAAGCAAGGAGTCTCAAATTTATCAGGCATTGGAGTTCTTAGGATTGCATAAGATAAAGGACTGCGAGCATGATATGTTAGCAAAGTAGGTTGAGAGGAAGCATTAGTCAGATTTGTCACTTTTTGCTGCAATCAAGACATTGTTGGCAAGAGACACTATATGGATTCATGGTTGTTGTCATTGATGGCAACAAAGGTCATCCCACATATCCGCAAGACATGATATGTCTCTACCGGAAGTCAGAATAAAGAATGTTGTGGTCCGGTGAAGAAGAACAGAGCATGTGGCAAGGTCCGACAGATTGGTCCGGACCTCTCAGAGGAAGTGTCTTGGTGCAGTGCGGATTTGGGGAAGTCAAGAGGACTACCTTGAGTGGTATATTCCAAGGATTTAGCCTCCGGTGATGGACAAGGAAAAAGATATGAATGGTTGAGTACCGGATTCCTGAGAGACAGTGAAAACAGAGGAAGAACTGACTGGCAGAGTATCAGACTGCTTTCCGGATGGGTTACTATTGATGACAGAGGTTGTGAAGGCATGAATCATGTTTGGCCGACATGATTAATGATATCTACAAGTATATGCTTGATCCGCATTGCTTGGTGAGGAAGGATTCAGCCGACAGAATGAAAGTTTATAAGAAACTAGACTGTTCCGGATGCCGACTAGAAAGGTGATGAAATTACTTGTGCGGATATATATAGAGGATGGATTTAGTTGTGAAGGTGAAGTTGTTGTGGAGAGATATGCGAATAAGTCCAGATAAAGAGCAGAGGTAGCAAAAAGGATCCGGTATGTGAAAGATAGCAGAATAAAGAACAGAGGAAAGATGAAGTGCAGCAGATCAGTGTACTGAGCCTAACCGGAACTGAACTCCAGCATATGCAGATGCTTCCAATCAGTTCAAGACTGTGATTCTCATCACTTTGTAGACAGTGTGTCTTCTTGTAGGCAGTGGGCCTCTTGTGAGCAGTGTGCTCGGGCAGTGAGCCCTAATTGGCAAGTGCCATCTTTGTAATTTCCTATTCTTCTAACAGAGAATAATTTTGGGTTAATCACCCCGTGGTTTTCTCCCTTAACAGGGTTTCCACGTCAAAAATACTGTGTCATGTGTTTCTTGTTTTATGGATAATGTTTTATGTTTGATTTTATGCTGCATCAATTAAAAGGAAAGTTCAATAAAGGAAACAATTAGGATAACTGATTCACCCCCCCCCCTCTCAGTTATCAACAGACATACTCTACAAAACTATTGTAGGAGAGTATCATTAGCTGAAGAGGTAGTTTGTGGATTTGAGATAGGTGCATTAGATGCTGCAGTCGTGAAATTAAGAGGTGGTTGGTAATAACTGGAGGTGATATGTGGTTGAGAATAACTATGCATTGGTATGGAGACATGAGGTGTAGAGTTTTGATAATTAAATCCAATGGATTTGTAATTTCCAGTAGATGTTCCCATGGTAGTGGTAGCATTACTACAGGTATGTGGATTGGTGGTGAGAATTGATGATGTAAAAGTGGATATTATAGTAGTTAGTATAGGTGCCGAGACTGGTGAGCTTATATACCTCGATGGTGACACATTTTCAATGTTATTCGTGTGGCTAGCTGTATGCATAATGTTATGATCCACTATGTGGGCTAATCGACAAATCATGTCAACACCTTGTCCTTCTTGTAACAATCCTCTTATACCTTCAACAATAGTTACTACTTCTTGAGCTAGATGTGCTTGTTCCACAATTTATTGAAATTCAGCTAGTTGTTTGTCCAATTTCTTAAGATTTTCATCAAGTACATGTATATATTTGTTACCCATATCTTCAAAAGGAGGAATTATTAGTTCTTCCAAGTTATCATTTAAGATGTCATGTAAAGGTGTTGATTCACCTTTTGTAAAGTAGTTATGTAATGGATTTTCTAATGTTTGCACACCATTGCTATCAACAACATTAAAACCCATTAGTCTACAACTTCTCCTTACAAAGATGTTTCTAGTAGGGCAGCGGGTTATACAACTCATGCAAATTCCTATAACACTCAATGCACTAACCACTAGTATAATCAACAAGATTAAGGTAGTTGTGTTTGTTGAAATACACAATGTGTAATTGCAAAATTTGAACTTTAAATGCAAGAACACACAATGAAGCAACACTACAACTCAAAATCAGTTTTGAATGAGTTTTTAAAGCGAGTAGAAAAATTTGAAATAAAATTTTGACGACAAACCCTAGCTTTTGCAAAAACTAGGTTATATGAAAAATGCAAACTTTTGACAAAACCCTAGGAAATGAGATATAGAAATTGATGCAGAGGTAAACGCAACAGGAGCTAACTAACAGGAAGGAGGAGCCAATAATACAAACAGCATGATAAAAATCCCTATCGGCTCAGCATCATCATCATATTTCCTGCAAACACCAACAGCATCATCATCATATTTCAGACGAGCACAATTATCCTCCTGCCGACTACTGTTCACTTCCTCCGTCTTCCGCCTATCATCATCATCATGATATTCAACTGGCGCAAACATCCTCCTGTTGCACTGTTCATCGGGCGCCAAACTCTAGCGGCATCATCATGATCTTCAACACTCCCTTCGTCAGCAGGATATCAAATATCCGGTTGCTCCAAATATCCTGATGATGATCACCTTCAGCACCTTCCCTTCGATGCCCCGATAGCCGTCTATACAAACAACAGCATCATGATATGATTTATCCGGTTCGGTTGAAACATCCTGATGATGTTTAAACAAACTTTCTGCCGAGGACCTACGCCGATACCTAACACTTAACGACAGCAGGATAAGCTTGCATAGAGTGATATCTCAATATCCTGATGACGATGACGTCATATCCTGATGACGATGACGTCACACAATATCCTGATGACCTCTCCAACACTTAGCAAAAAAAAACAAACTTTCACTCCCGCATCCGATAGCGATATGCGGATGATGGGCACCCCCGAGAGATGATCCTGACGGTGATATATACACTGAGTATATATCCGACTTACAACATCCTGATGCACTTGCAACATGCAAACTTCAACAGTTTCATGACCCGATCCAGATGGCGATGTGTTCACAGATGACGAAGCGATTCGCTCCGACTGGAAAAGCACATGCAGACTCCTGTATATCCGTACGCTGCATGTAAACACTCAGAACCGCACAATTTCACAAAGGCAATATGATGATCGGGCCGGATCACCTTCAAACCAAAATTTAGCAGCTTATCTTTCTAGACCTAGCACATGAGGATGCTAGGCTGATTCACAGCATGCTCCTAACTGATCTCTTGAACGATGCAATGCATAAACAGAAAACACAAATGCAAACTAAGCTATAATACAGGACCATTCCACCGATTCACAGGATCAACCGGTGGAAGGGTTGAAGGAATCCATCAACTTGCAAACAGAAAGGAAATCAAAACAGATACAACTGATAAAACCAGATAATGCAAATGATGAGATCTTATTCAATTGAAACTCAAATGTCCTGCTTCTACAATCCTGTCAAACAACAGTGCTTCTCAATATCTGGACTGTTCAATCACAACACCATAACATAACACTACTAACATATCATAACATATCTCAATCTAATCTGCTAAACCCTAACAGATCGAAGGTATATATAGCAAATCCTTCGAGTACTACCAACTCACTTCCCAGCGGCTGGGAGCTTCCAAGCGGCTGGGAGAAAGGACAGCTCAGACTACCTGATCACGATCTGTAACTGATCTCTAACTGCCTACACACACTCCTAGGCTGATCTATTACATAGCATTGGTCCAATGGACCTTATTACATGATGAAGTCAAACATACTAAAAATAGACTAATGCCCTGTCATCATGTGGACAATTAACCTATATCCTGATCATGTACGGGTGCTCCTGCACCATACTCCCCAACAGAAAAGAACTCATGTCCCATGAGTTTGGGTTGTGGAAGTCCTCCACCTTTACACTTTGCCTTAGCAATATGCTGATCTGCTCCAGCTTTGTCCGCTGCTGGCTCTTGGCTGCTCCAAGACTTCTGAACTGTAACTGGCTTTCTGGCAAGTAAATCCTCATGCCTGTAAATGTAGGCCTTTTTCTCACATGCCCTTTGTTTGTCAGGTTGTCTGACCAGAACCTCTGTCTGAACTGCCTCTTGAACGTCTGAAATGTTCAATTCTGTCTTCCTGTCAATCTTTATAGGACAAACAATAGTCCCAACTATGACAACATCCTTGTCATTCCTCTCAACTGGTTGCTGTGTGCAAACCTGTTTCTGCACCTGCTGCTGACCTATGTCAGTCAAAACTAAAACTTTCTTCAACCTGTTGTCCTTAACAACTCCTTTCTCTGCAGTGTCCTCAACTGCCTTTATGCCTGCTCCTATAGGCATCTGCACAAATTCCTTCTTTCCCATCAAAATGATTTTGGCTGCCCCCTGTGCTGCAGCATCTGCCTGCAATGGCATTAACTTAATAGTCTTCCCATCTTTCTTGATGGTGTAGGTATTAGCATACCCATCATATAGTACCCTTCTATCAAATTGCCATGGTCTACCCAATAGTAGGTGACAACATTCCATGGGCAAAATATCACACAAAATTCTATCCTGATATGCTCCAATCTGAAAATCCACGTATGCCTGTTCATAGACAAAAAGTGATTGACTATCACTCACCCAAGATGCCTTGTAAGGGTGAGGGTGTGGAATCCTTTCCAAATTCAGTTTATCCACCATTTCCTGAGATACCATGTTGTCTGTTGAACCAGTATCAATGACAACCTTACATACTTTACCTTTACTCTTGCATATGGTCTTGAAAAGAGACTTTCTTTGTGGGGATTCTTTGTCAGGTACCTTCATGGTAGTCATTGTTCTTCTCATCATCAGAGACTCTCCACTCTCTGGGTATGCATAATTATCAGGCTCCTTATCCTTTTGATAAGTGTTTGAACTCTGCACACTTTGCTCTACTTTCTCTTCTTGTACAAGTTGTACTCTCTTGTCATTAGTGCTATCATTTCTGGATGATGAACCTTTGTTTTCTGGACATTTGAAGGATGGATGACCAAACTCACCACAGGTGTAACATTTTCCTGAAAATGTAGTAGAACCTCTACCACCTCCAAATCTTCCTTTATTACCTTTCCATCCACCTCTGAAATCAGACTGTCCCTGTCCTTTACCAGTGTCTTCTTGACCCTCATTGGTTTGCTTTTGTGTAGGGGCTGCTCCTCTTCCCCTCATATTGTTTCGTTCCTGTTTTCTCTTTAACTTCTCTTCCACTTTCAATGCCAACTGAAAGCTTTTCTGAACTGTATCTGGATTATGCAGACTTAGATCTTCCTGAATGTTAAACCTCAATCCATTGAGGTATCTGGCTACCTTCTCTTCTTCACTTTCTTTTACCTTTGTCTTCATACAGAGTTTCATGAATTCTTCTGTATATGAGCTGACATCTAGCTCCTTCTGCTTCAGGTTTTGCTTCCTTTTGTGTAATTGGATACTATAATCCAATGGGACATAAGCTTCTTTGCCTAATGCCATCATCTTCTTCCATGTGGCAACTCTACGTTTTCCTTCCTGTACTCTATCATCTTGAACAAAATTCCACCATGTCAAGGCAGCTTCTTTCATCTTTGACTGTGCTATCTTCACTCTCTGTTGTTCTGGTATCTCCTCTGTTTCAAAGAAATTGTTCAAACAGTCTATCCATTCCATTACTGAATCAGGGTCCATCTTGCCTGTAAACACTGGCAAATCCAGTTTCACATCCATGGTTCTCCTCTCCATGGCCTTGAGGGCGTTCAACAGTGGTCTCTGGTCTGCAGGAACGACCTCCTTGCTCCAATTAGGGATCTCTTCTTCTTCCCTATCTTCTTCTTTACCAGAACCTACTCTTCTCCTCAACTTTGCTAACTCATCCTTCAATTCCTAATTCTGAGCCTTCACGGCCTTGCTTTCTGCAATCTGTTTCTTCACCAGAACTGCCAACTCAGCGTTGGTCATCCTTGCTGGAACCTCAGATGTTCCTTCTTCATCTGACATCCTGCTTATCTTTTCCAGAAGATCCTAACCTTTGCTCTGATACCACTATGATGCAGAGGTAAACGCAACGGGAGCTAACTAACAGGAAGGAGGAGCCAATAATACAAATAGCATGATAAAAATCCCTATCAGCTCAGCATCATCATCATATTTCCTGCAAACACCAACAGCATCATCATCATATTTCGGACAAGCATAATTATCCTCCTGCCGACTACTGTTCACTTCCTCCATCTTCCGCCTATCATCATCATCATGATATTCAACTGGCGCAAACATCCTCCTGTTGCACTGTTCATCGGGCGCCAAACTCTAGCGGCATCATCATGATCTTCAACACTCCCTTCGTCAGCAGGATATCAAATATCCAGTTGCTCCAAATATCTTGATGATGATCACCTTCAGCACCTTCCCTTCGATGCCCCGATAGCCGTCTATACAAACAACAGCATCATGATATGATTTATCCGGTTCGGTTGAAACATCCTGATGATGTTTAAACAAACTTTCTGCCGAGGACCTACGCCGATACCTAACACTTAACGACAGCAGGATAAGCTTGCATAGAGTGATATCTCAATATCCTGATGACGATGACGTCATATCCTGATGACGATGACGTCACACAATATCCTGATGACCTCTCCAACACTTAGCAAAAAAAAATGAACTTTCACTCCCGCATCCGATAGCGATATGCGGATGATGGGCACCCCCGAGAGATGATCCTGACGGTGATATATACACTGAATATATATCCGACTTACAACATCCTGATGCACTTGCAACATGCAAACTTTAACAGTTTCATGACCCGATCCGGATGGCGATGTGTTCGCAGATGACGAAGCGATTCGCTCTGACTGAAAAGCACATGCAGACTCCTGTATATCCGTACGCTGCATGTAAACACTCAGAACCGCACAATTTCACAAAGGCAATATGATGATCAGGCCGGATCACCTTCAAACCAAAATTTAGCAGCTTATCTTTCTAGACCTAGCACATGAGGATGCTAGGCTGATTCACAGCATGCTCCTAACTGATATCTTGAACGATGTAGTGCATAAACAGAAAACACAAATGCAAACTAAGCTATAATACAGGACCATTCCACCGATTCACAGGATCAACCAGTGGAAGGGTTGAAGGAATCCATCAACTTGCAAACAGAAAGGAAATCAAAACAGATACAACTGATAAAACCATATAATGCAAATGATGAGATCTTATTCAATTGAAACTCAAATGTCCTGCTTCTACAATCCTGTCAAACAACAGTGCTTCTCAATATCTGGACTGTTCAATCACAACACCATAACATAACACTACTAACATATCATAACATATCTCAATCTAATCTGCTAAACCCTAACAGATCGAAGGTATATATAGCAAATCCTTCGAGTACTACCAACTCACTTCCCAGCGGCTGGGAGAAAGGACAGCTCAGACTACCTGATCACGATCTGTAACTGATCTCTAACTGCCTACACACACTCCTAGGCTGATCTATTACATAGCATTGGTCCAATGGACCTTATTACATGATGAAGTCAAACATACTAAAAATAGACTAATGCCCTGTCATCATGTGGACAATTAACCTATATCCTGATCATGTACGGGTGCTCCTGCACCAGAAATGCCAGGTGTGATATCATAAAATGATTAATTGCTGTGATTTGTCTCAGATCTGATATATAAATCAGAATTTTAAATTCTTCCAATGACATGCAATGAAAATAATGCAAAACTATACCTTTATGCAAGCCTAGAATGCTTATTTTTTCAATTTTTTCAAAATGCATGCAAGATTTTTCAATGAAGAATGATAAGTATACATTATGAATTAATGCAAGATCTAATTTCAACACTAAACAAGATGCAAATTCTTAAAACATGGGTTCACCAAAATGTTATGTAAGAAAAGAGAGATGAATGCAAGCATGTAAGTACACTAGATCAAACCCTCCTTTCACTATAACATTCAAGGACAAAACTGAGCTAAGTCACTGCAAGATGAAAGAGGACTCAACTACTAATTTTGTTCTCTTATTTTCTAAGGAAAGATGTGATTCAACCAAGTATTTTATCAAACCCTAGGCCAATCAATGCACTAAACCCTAGGCTTAACATAATCAGCTTATAACAGACAAACATCAACGAAAAGTTAGGATCTAAAAGTACCAGGATGATCAGTGAGATGTCGCAACCTATTCCTTAGAAGCTAAATTGTTGGAAGACTCTAGGGCTAGCGCTCGAGTCTAGAAAGTCCAGATCTCCAAAAGCTCTGAACTAGAAAAATATCGTAAATGATGCTCTGATGCTGTATCCAGGGTCTGTTTGAGCTGTTGGACACTAGGGCTAGTGCTGAAGTCTGCTATAGATGAATTTATGAACTCTATTTTTGGATCTTGAATCTTTATCCCCTAAACAACCTCCATGTACCTTTTGTTCTGCAATTCCCACACCTGTAACCTGCACACAAGAAGAAAAGGGGTTTGGGGGTTGTGGTGTTTAGGGATTTTCCTTAGTCAAATCCTAGGTTAGAATTCAATCTTTCCCAACACTGTGGTTAGAGAGAGAGCATGTCCTTTTAGGATAGAGGCTAAAGATAATGTTGGGAATTAAGGTGTCTCAACCTTTGCAAGTTCCTAATGTTGTATTTGTTTATTGAACACTATGTTGTAGGAACCCATAGTCAACACCTTGTGTACATGCAGTAAAATAAATTTTGGTGACTTTGTCAGCCGTAGTTTCCCTCCAAAGTAATTAATAAAGGCATCAACAATTATTTTTTTATTGGCCAACATGGATAAACAGACATTGGATAACTGCCAAAGAGGCTTGATAAATAAGTGGTTGGAGAATGTAAAAGGTCATGAGATGCAAATGAGAATAGACATTGTGTACTCGTGAAAGAGCTTGCATTACAAGTGTGTTGTAATCATATTTTGATTTGATAATACATTGTGGAGGTTTTGGAGTGTGGGGTTTTTAACCTGAAAGGGTTTTCCCCATGTATATCTTGTGTTGTGAGTTTTGTATTTGCATTTGGATGTTATTTGTTGGGTGAATATTTTGTTATCAACTAATTGATGATAAAATGGTTATATCAACCATAGTATGATGAGATAAATCTCTCCTCTTAGAAAGGGGAGGCTCCCTTCTTATTGCTAACTATAATAAACCTGTAATTAACTAAGCTTATTTACACTAAAACTATCCATGGGGTGTTTCCATATCATCTTATTCTCTTATTTCAGAATAGATGTTCTCTTACAAACTTACAATAACAATTTGTAATGAACCACAAACTACTAATTGAAGCAATAATAATTGATATCCAATTAAGTTAAACAAAAGAGTAACTGAAATGATACCAGCTTGTGTCAACACCAAGAAACCCACAAAAGCACACAATCTTTTCTTGCTCCTTACGCCAATTGGAAAAGGAAAATATATGGAATATGATGCAGCCCAAAGTCTTCACCGTATGCCACAATTATATCACACAATCACAGATGATAACTTGCAGCCCAAAGTCTTCAAGTCACCTTCAATCACGAACATAAGACACAAATCCAAAGATGATATCGCAGCTCAAAACTACAAAATCATATTTAGAACACCTTCTAAAATATTTAATTCCACACCACAATTCAATCACATACACAAGAGAATGCAATATAAAAGACTTAAGAACAATTCCAATACACCACAAGCTCGATTCAAGACAAAAGTTGAATGCCAACTTGCTTCACTTATATTTATTGAATAAAATTTACACTTTGAACACAAAGTTTCAACATGTTCCTCAATTTAGTAGCGTTTCACTTCAATAGCTAAAAGATAATATTTACAAAAGAGCCCCCTCTTATTTATAGAGGGGAGCTACAAGAAAAAATAGGAAATCTACAACTACTTTGACTTATTCAAGATAGAGTCCAATTTGATTTGGGACTCTATACTTCTCTTTCATGTAAATGCATATTAGAAAAAAACATGTAGGATGTCATTTACATATTACAAACTACATAATGAAAGTATAGAAAAATAAACTAAGTGTCCTATGACACATGAATTTCTTCCTCTTTGTCCTTCTCCAAGAAATCTTTGTATCTTTTCAAGGTAGCCTAGACTTCATTATTGTCAGGTCCTAATGTATGTATGGAGATTGTGAGCACTCTGGTGATGGAGTCTGTTATGGTGATAGGCCCACTCTTGTGCTTATTCAGGATCATTTGCAGTTTATCCAAAATCACTTGAAAATCCACACTTATCAATGGAATCCAATGAGAAAGCTTTTGACTCTATCTCTGTATGTATATGTGTGGTGAATTCTTTGACAACTATATCAACAGAGAGGGTTTGTTGACCATAATATAAAATCTGACAAGGAAGTTTAGAAAGCTTGTCTAAAATGTCCAAACCTTTGTCTATGCCTTTGTCCAGGTCTTCCTTTAGATCTTTGATTAAGGTCTGGATGACATCTTTCTTGTTTATCATCGCCTCTCTAAATTCAACATACCTTTTCCTATTGGGGATCACCCCATGTTCAACTAGCACTTCCATCTTGAAATCTCACAGCTTGTTCCATGTTTCAAGATCTTGTTCTATCAACTACATGTCCTGAGAAAGTATCTCAAGTGTTTGGTCAATTTATTTCTTTACCTCATCAAAATTGTTATAAAGTTCAATGGAGGACTTTATCAACTATGTACCTTGGGCCAATATCGTCTCAATCCAGGCACTGAGTACCTGGCCTTGAGCACTAATCTTTTCAACCTTTTGAATGGCTTCTTCATCTACACCTGTCTTAACAAGTTCTACCTTCTCTGAAGAATGGGCTATTTTGAGTAGAACTGAAGTTAGCTGTTCTACCTGTGCTTTTAGTCGATCTTTGATCACCTTGTCCCTATCATATCTCTCAAGAAAAGTAGCCATTGTTGCTTGTAAATCCTCCTTGGTACTTTCATGCGTTTGTATTCCAAGTTCTATCCTTGAAGTAGTGTAATTAGAGACTTGCACTTCACTGAGGTTCTTGTCTAGTAGAGGCACAACTACCTCATCATATTTGCTCCCTGATTGATCAACAAGAACCCTCAACAAGGTTTTGGCCTTCTTAGTTTATTTGGGCTTTGTTGGGACTAATTGGCCAAAGTCAAAGTCATCCAAGGATATGGCTTGTTTCTTCATCTTTGGTTTCTATTATATTAGCCAAGGAGGAAGGATGAAGGAATCATCTCCTATTTTTGTCACCAAGGTTTGTGATGATAGAGTAGGACCTATGGGTTGTGAAGAGGATGGGATATTAGGTGAAATGAAAGTGGTGGTCAGAATTGGTGATGTCTGAGTTAACACTGCAGTAGGAATCTCAACACTTGACACTTTAGATGTAGATGCAGATATGAACTTTTCAAAGTCCAATTGAGTAGTAATGAATGTTTCAATCATTGGTGATGATACATCTGACAGACTAGGCAAAGAAGAAAGTGAGCCAAACACATTCTCTATATTGCCATGAGGGCTTTCAAACAATGACTCATTGGTGGGTGAGGAAGGGGATGAATGAATAGAAAGAGCTGACACAGTGGGTGTAGAAGAAATAGTAGAAACAATAGATAAATATTGTTCACTTGAAGAAGCAAGAGGAGTAGGAGTTGAAACCTAAGAAGTTATAGTTGGAGCCTATGAAATAACAGGTGGCTTAGAAGGGACTTGTTTTTTAGGAATAGATGGATTCTTTTCAGCTCCAAGGGAAGGATCCTCTTCTTCCTCTACTTGTGTAGATGTTCCTTCTTTCTCTTTTCTTTTCCCTTTATCCCCTTTGGTCTTGAAAACAAACTTTACTTTCTAACTAGAACTAGAGGCATCTTCTTTGTTCTTAGTTCTCAACTCTAACCTCTTGTCAGAGGTTCCTTCAGCCTTCTCTTCTTCTGATCCTATTTTAAAAAGTTTTATCTTTATTCTTTTCTTCTCCAACCAAACATTGGTGTTTTCAAGAACCAGTTGGAATCTCTCCCTTATTGAAGTCATATCCTTTTGTGACCATTGAATCGGTAGAAGAGGAGTTTCAACAATTTTATTTCTCACATATGTAGAACCCACTATATCACCCTCTTCTTGCATGTCTTCAAGAATATTAGTAAGGTCAAAGTTTCTGATTTGTTCTAACGTAAGCCAACTAAAATCTAGCTTCGTTACCTCTTCATTAATTCTGTCCTCAGCCCATATATCTTCAAATTTATGCACATGAGTAAAGTTCCCTTGAGCTTGTCCTTCATGCTCCGATAATCAAAATCATTCCTTTTCTTATACCTCTTCATAGTTACCCACTGCATTTCAGTTTCCATTGCTTTGGCTCTTGGAGTTGTGGATATTGAATACTGGCCAATGGTAACTGGGAACTTGAAACTGGGTCTATGAGTTTCTGCTTGTTTTCTATGTACAATCATTATCTATCTACATAATTCCATTAATATCAGCTTGTCTCTTGGGTATCTTGGCAACATGTAGGGTTGCCCATTAAAACAACCAACTTTGATATATGTAAAAGTAGGAAACTGTAGAAATATACAACTAAACCTTTTCACCTGCTCCCAAGCTGCATCAAAAACTCTTTTCTTTTCAAGCTCTTTCTCAAACATACAAATGTAACTATAAAATAAATCATCATTGATCCTTCTGAAGTGCTCGATGATCTCTTTCATTTTCATTTGAGGGTAGTAATCATACACTGGAATATGCCTTGTATCACCTTCTGAAGTTAATCCAGGAAAGTGCCTCATAGAAGCAACAATGTATACTAAATATGAAGTCATATAGAACTTTAAAGAAGTTGACACTTTCGAGAGTTGTTGATAATTTGAGTCACTGATTTGCTTACCCCAAAATATCTTCTGATTACCCTTGTTTATGACATATATGTACTAGTACATCCATTCTTGAAAAGTATTGGAGGTTGAAAGCCCTTTGACTCTGCTCAAGAGAGTAATCAGATCACCTACCTCTTCTATGAACTCATTCCGGAAGATGTTCTTTGGCCACCTTGCAATTGTAGGCCTGGGAGTCTTGGGCCACTGAGTGTTAATGATTTTCTTACACTTCTCTGCATTCTTGTCATAGAAATCTTGTGTTGATTTCATGGTGATATTAGCATAATCATCAATATTGGGGCACATGAATATTTTATCAAAGAAATCATCATCCAACTTTATCACCACTTTACCATCTACATCTTTTATGCTCTTGCTCTCTTTGTTGAAATTAGCAACTACTACCAACACGAACTCTGGATTCTGAGCTGACACTGGGAAGACATAAACCAAATGGATGCTACTACCAAGAATAGTTTGCATGTTTGAGGCAACAAGATGTTTGTTCACTCTCTCCAAAAACTCTAACATGTCCACTTGCCCAATTTCTATGTGTTTGATATTGTCCACATTGGACTCCATAGAAGACATCGGGATCACGCCTTGATATTTGTACTTCATATTTTTCTTCTTGGGAGAAGGATCAATCTGGTAAGAGACTGCAAAAATGAGTTTCAAAAACCTTCTAGATTTAGAAAAATTTCAAGTGTCTAGATCAGTGCAGTTGTGGAGAAAAACTACACTTTTATGTTTCAAAACTGTGTTTGGTGTAGTTCAGAGAAAATTCTCCGAACTACATGGGAATTTCTCTTTTTGGTGTAAAGTCAGAAAAATTTTCTACATTTACATGGGGCTATGATTTTAGGTGTAGTTCGAAGAAAATTCTCCTAAATACACTTAGGATAAGTCAAAATGAAATAGATGCAAGTTAGAGAATTTTCTCCGATTTGCATCTTTCAAGGGTAGGTCAAATTGATGCAAATAGGAGAAAATTCTCCGACTTGCATGTCATACTTAGTGTAAAAACATGGATATGCACTTCAGAGAAAATTCTTTGAAGTGCATGGGGTAAATCTCTTTTGTGCACTTCGGGGAATTTTCTCCGAAGTGCATGAGTTACAACATGCATCACGACTTACATGTTTCAGTGATAGTTATTGAGGTTGGGTGTTGTTTGGGGAATTTTCTTGAACAACACCTTTTAACAAGGGTGTTGTTCAGGGAAAATTCCCCACACAACGCCTGACTTGAAAAGGTAGGTTCAGTGTATAAGGGTGTTGTTCAGAGTTTTTTCTCCAAACAACACCTGGTCCCAAAAGATTGATGGTGTTGTTCGGGGAAAAACTCTGAACAACACCAGTCGGCATTATTTTCATAATGACACAAGGCAACAACGACAAGACATTTTAAGGATGTAGCTCAGATATTTTTCTCTGAGCTCCATCCATGGTGAAATCTAGGGTTTATGACATAACCCTAACTATGTTTAAAATAATCGATAATACAAACTTAAAACCTAGGGTTTTAATACAGAATGAAATGAAAATGCAAAATGGAAAAACATGAAAATAACAACCAAAAGAAGGAAAAGTAAATGGGATTACCTGTGACAGAAATATCAATCAAGAATCCTAGGATCAAATATTTCACAGGCAAATCAATCACCAGACAAATGGGATGCACAGGGATTGAAAATGATGAGGAACAATGGTAAAAAAAAAAATGAAACTGGGTTAAAGTATATAACTTCAACATTAATGGTAATTAATGCCAATCATACAGGTGTAGGAGTGTAGTTGTAGAGAATTTCTCCGTAACTACATATGTAGTTGCGGAGAAATTCTCTGCAATTACACATGAGTTTATAACACTTGAAAAGTGTAAATGCACTAAAAAATAGTGACCCTGCACTTGAAGGAAAAAATGACTAAGTATAAAAACTTACCTTTTGCATTTTTTCAAAAGGCGAGAAATGACCCAAATTGAAATGACTTTTTGAGGGTTAGACTATGCACGAGACCAATCAAATTTTTCCTCGATTTGTGTGCTTAGAGGACATAAGCTATGAAATGGACAAGTTTTGTAGGGGTTAATGGTTATCCCATGAATTGAGCAAGTGAAATTTGAGGATAACATTATTATATTTCTATTAATGTGCATCTAATAACCTGTAACTGTAAAAGTTAAAATTTGCATAAATCTTTCCTCAGTAGATCAGTGTAGGAAGCGTTTCTGCATACCTTGCTTCCTTTTAGTTGGTAGCAGAGCCTAATCACCTTTAGTTCTAGCTATTGGAACCATGCCATTAGGCATGAAACAAGAAGATTGGGATCTAATGGATTAGAAGGCTAAGGGTTTGATAAGACTCTGTTTGGCTGATTCAATGCTCCTGAATATCCATGAAGAGAAGAGTGCAAAAGATCTTTGGAAGAAACTTGGAGATGTTTATCAGCTAAATCCCTGGTGAACAAGTTATTCCTACGAAATAAATTATATTCTCTAAGGATGGAAGATGTAGGATCTGTTACTGATCACCTGAATACATTCAATATGCTTGTTGCCCAGTTGACCTATGTTGATGTGAAGATGGAGGAGGAGGATTGATGTATGACATTATTGTGTTCCTTACCAGATTCATGGGACCACCTTGTTATGGCCATTGGGAGTGGCACTACCACCTTCAAGATGGATGAAGTGGTTTCTCCATTGTTGTCTAAAGAGATGCGGAGAAAATCTTCTGAGTATGCTAAGGATGCTCTTGCGGTTTGTGGTAGATCTAAAGAGAAAGGGAAGAAAAAGGATAAGAAGAAAGAAGAAAAAGGAAGATCCAAATCTATTGGGAGATCCAAGTCTCCTGGAAAGTCCAAGGCTCTATGTTGGAATTGTGGCAAACCTAGTCACTTCCGCAAGGAGTGCAAGGAGGAGAAGAAGAAAAAGAAGAAGAACTATGATTCAGATTCTGACAAGACCTCTCAGGATGAAGGAGAAGCGTTTGTCACTACGTTGGCAGCACATGCATCTAAGGATATATGGCTTATTGAATCTGGTGCATCTTTTCACATGACCTCTCATTGGGGTTGGTTTTCAAAGTATGAAGAATATGATGGTGGGAAGGTGTACTTGGGTGATGACTCTCACTTGAAGATTGTTGGCCATGGAAAAGCCTTGATTCGATTCCCTGATGGACGAGTGAAGGGGATCAATGGTGTTCTGCACATCCCTGGTTTGGCACAGAACCTATTATTTGCAATTAAGTTGAATTATGTGGGTGTGTAGGTTGTTTTCTCTAATGGAGGATGCAAGATGAATAGAGGATCTATGGTGCTATCTAAGGGTGTTCGGATTGGCACTTTGTTTTAGCTTGATGCCTGTGTGGTTTAGTGCAATAGTGCCTCTATTTCAAAGAAGAGAATATCAGAGTCTTCATCCTCACCATTGGAACCAACAACGAAGAGGACTGTTGCATCTACTTCTGATGGTCATGGTTTCTAGGTACCTAAGGGTGCTCATTCTATGGAGATGAAACTTCCAGTTGAGAAGACAATGTTATAACACCAAAGGCTTGGTCACATTGGTGAAAAGGGTTTGAGGACCCTGAAAAATAAAAACCTCGTTGAGGGTATGAATAATTGTAATCTTGAGTTTGATTTTTGTGAACATTGCATCTAATCTTGAGTTTGATTTTTGTGAACATTACATCTATGGTAAACAAAATCATGTTTAGTTTTATTCTAGTTCTCACAAATCCTTTGAGGTGTTGGAATTGATTCATTCTGATGTGTTTGGTCCAATTAATGTTCCTTTGATTTCAAAATATGTTTACTTTGTTTCATTCATTGATGATTACAGTAGAAGGACATGGGTGTATTTCCTTAGAAGAAAATCTGAAGTCTTTAGTAGATTCAAAGAGTTCAAAGCTTATGTAGAGAGTCAAAAGTATAGAAAGATTAAGTATTTAAGGATTGATAACGGTGGTGAGTTTTGTTCAACAGAATTTGAGAAGTTCTGTAAAGAACATGGGATTGAGAGGCACAAGACAAATCCATATACCCCTCAGTAGAATGGAGTTGCAGAGAGGATGAATAGAACGTTGATTGAGAGGGCAAGGAGTATGCTAGGTGGAGCTGGCCTTGAACAAATGTTCTGGGCTGAAGTTGTTTCTACCACTTGTTACCTGGTTAATAGGTCTCCTATATTAGTGCTTGTTGATAAGACACCTATGGAGGTGTGGTCTAGTAAAAAGCCTTCATTGAGACATATTCAAGTAATTGGTTGTGAGGCATATGCACATGTGCCTAAGGAGAAGAGGTCTAAGTTGGAGAACAAGGTTGTGAAGTGTATCTTGATCTGTTTTGGCATTGGTGTGAAAGGGTACAAGCTTTGGGATCCAATGGCTGAGATAGTTCTATATAGAAGAAGTGTGATCTTTAAAGAGCTCAATCCTTCTTCTATTATTTTAGAGCCAGAGAAAGAAAAAGTGAAAGAGGATGTGGTTCAGCTTCCTTCCACCCTTGAGAAAGTTGAACTGAAGACATCTATTGGACTTGATGATGAGGAGAGTTCTGGTAGCTCTGAAAGTTTAGAAGAAGATGAATAACCTCAACCTCAACCTTTGAGGATGTCCACGTGGATAAGGTGACAACTTGATAGGTTTGGTTATTCATTGCATGATTCCAGTTGTATTTTATCTTTGATTTCTAACACTAATGAGCTTAGGACCATAAGAGAGACTATGGTATGAGTGATGCAGATTCCTAGAAAGAGGCCATGGAAGAAGAGATGGCTTCCTTGAAGAAAAATAATACTTGGGATCTAGTGCCCTTGCCTGATGGACATAAACCTGTTGGATTCAAATGGGTGATCAAGAAGTTTGGTTCAGATGGTAGTGTTGAGAAATTTAAGGCAAGGTTGGTCACAAAGGGTTATTGAGAGGTTGAGGGAATAGATTATGGTGAGATTTTCTCTCTCATTGTAGAGCTGACATCTATCATATTTTTGTTATCACTTGTTGCAGCATATGATTTAGAATTTGAACAAATGGATGTGAAGACAAATTCCCTTCATGGTGACTTGGAGGAAGAAATCTATATGTCACAGCCAGAGCACTACATGGTAAAGGGTAAAGAAAATCTGGTTTGCAAGTTGAAAAAGTCTTTGTATGGTTTGAAGCAATATCCTAGGATGTGGTACCATAAATTTGATGCTTTTGTTTTGAGATTAGGATTTCTAAGATCAAAATCAGATCATTGTGTTTATTATAAAATAGATAATGATCACATTCTCATTATTCCATTATATGTTGTTGATATGTTGTTCATTAGGAATGGTAAAAGTTTGATTTCTGATTTGAAGTCTTAATTGTCAACATAGTTTGAGATGAAAGATCTAGGGGCAGCCAAGTACATTCTGGGAATGGAAATTAGAAGAGACAAAGCTAACAAAAAACTTTGGTTAGGCCAGAGTAAGTATGTGAACACTGTGTTGGAGAGATTCAGCATGGCAAATTGTAGACCATTGACTATTCATGTTATGATGGGGACAAAGTTATCTGTTGTAGATTGCCCAAAGTCTCCTTTTGAGATGAAGGATATGAGTAGAGTTCCTTATGCTAGAGTAGTTGGCAGCTTGATGTATGCTATGGTCTGTACAAGATCATACATTGCCCAAGCAAGGAGATTCCTTAGTCGATTTATGGCTAATCTTGGATGGGTACATTGGGATGTAGTGAAGAGAGTGTTTAGATACTTGTGGGGTACTTCCAAGTATTCCTTATGTTATCATGGTTATCCTATAAGGGATTGGCATTCACTTTGTATTCAAGGATTTGTGGATTTATATTGGGTAGGTGATATTGATAGCAAGAGATCCACTGGTGCTTGTGTTTTCACTATGTTTGGTGGTGCTATTAGTTGGATGAGTAAATGGCAACCTCTGGTTGCTTTGTCCACTACTGAAGTAGGGTACATGGTAGAAACTCATTTTTGTAAAGAAGCCATTTGGCTTAAGAGATTGTGTTTTGATGTTGGGTTTGATGCGGGGAAGATTACCATTTGTTGTGATAGTCAGAGTGCCATATGTTTGGCAAAGAATCCTACTTTCCACGTGAGGGCTAAGCATATTAATGTTCACTACCATTTTGTTTGTGACATGGTAGAGGATGGGAAGGTGAATTTAGAAAGAGTTGACACTTTGATGAATGCTACAAAGAAGTTTAGATGGTTTTCAGAGTATATGGGCCTCTCGGCCCCTAGTAGTTAAGTGTTGTCATTCTATTGGCTCTTGAAAGGTGTTCAACAAGTGGGAGAATGTTGGGAATTAAGGTGTCTCAACCTTTGCAAGTTCCTAATGTTGTATTTATTTATCTAGCACTATGTTGTAGGATCCCATAGTCAGCACCTTTTGTTCATGTAGTAAGATAAATTTTGGTGACTTTGTCAACCGTGGTTTCACCCTAAAGTAATTAACGGGGGAGTGCAGGGGGGCAGAAAATGCCCTATATTTAATAAAGGTGTTGACACTTATTTTGTTATTGGCTGACATGGATAAATAAACATTGGATAACCACCAAAGAGGCTTGACAAATAAGTGGTTAGAGAATGTGAAAGGTCATGGGATGCGAATGAGAATCGACATTGTGAACTCCTGAAAGAGCTTGCATTGCAAGTGTGTTGTAATCATATTTTGATTTGATAATACATTGTGCAGGTTTTGGAGTGTGGGGTTTTTTACCTAAAAGGGTTTTCCCCACATATATCTTGTGTTGTGAATTTTGTATTTTCATTTGGATGTTGTTATTATCTTTCTCTTAATGTGCATCTAATAACCAATAACTATAAAAGATAAAATTTGCATAAATCTTTCCTTAGTAGATCAGTGTAGGAAGTGTTTTTGCATACCTTCCTTCCTTTCAGATAATCCAAATGATGTTGAAATGATTCAAACATAATGATGTGACCTTGGTGGTGAAGTCCTTAGGAGGATGAAGATTCTTCAACTCATAAGGATGTTGATGATGATTCCAAATCTGCAACAAGCATGTACAACACAAACATAAGTCTACAAAAATAACACAATGAATGCCCTGAAATCTCCTTTTGTCAATATCATAACCTTGCTATCATGAACTCGTTGTTGCAAGTATGTGCTAACCAAGGTTGTCATTGATGTCAACATGTTCGTGTTGTCATTAGTACCAACTGTGCTCTTTTTTTTGTTACTTGATTGTGATGAGTTAGTTGCTTTGTATTGTGTTGTATAAGTGTTGAAGATGATAAGAATATGTTCCTGATATTGAGTATCCAAGTGTTTTTGAGAAAATTTGGTTCATACTGAAGACAGAGTTGTGAAGATATGTTCTGGCTTATAGGATACTGTCTGAGTTTTTTCTCTGCATTTCTCTTGTGTTGAAGACCGGAGTATGAGATTTAGATATGTTTTAGAAAAGTGGTTGAAGATGCTAAATCTAGAATTTGGTGGTTCAGCTCACTGTGCAGTAGAAGTTATATTCACCAGTTTGAAGATTGTGCCTGGGAGCATTTGCAATGTGACAGGGAGAAAGTATTTTGCTCCGCATTTCTCTATAGTTTGGTTTTTGGTCATGTGGTTTTGGACATATGTTTATAAGGTCCCTAGCTATATTCATTCCAAAGGATTTGTGATTTGGTGCTCCGGAAAGCAATTTATTGATTAGTAGAGTTTGACAGTGTTTGTTGTGAGCAGTCTGTGATTTGTCTTCAAGTGAGATCTATTGCGATTGGATTTGTTGGCTCCTAGGTGACTTTATGTTGTTCATGGATGTCTCTAGATTGTGTTGAAGGTGTATGGTTGATTTGCAAGCTATGATGAAGTTCTTGGAAGCGTGTGTCTAAGTATTCTTGGTGTTTGCACAAGTTTGACTGACTTGGTTGCTAACACTCTTTGTGGATGTGTTTCATGGATTGTAGAGTGTTGAAGCATGTGTAGATGTATTTGGGTTCAAGATAAACTATGGAGTGTTCTTCCTTAATTCATTTGCTCCGCAAGTTTGTTTATGTCTAGACCTTATTTGAATTATGTGTGTTTTCTGACATTGGAGATTGTTCCAAATCTTGTAAATTGTATTGTCGACCTTGATGTATGTTCCAAGGTTGATGATTGGTATAAATAAATGTAATGAATCTGTGTGTTGTTTGTGGGGATGTGAAGATGCAAAGATGAGAGTGTTTGTGTTGTAAGGGCAGCAAAGGTGATATATATTGTGCTTCAGTGGAACTAAACTCACACATGTTGTAGGTGCTATTATATCAATTCATGGCAGTGAGCCACCCTTCAGTAGCGAATCACACTATTGGCAGTGAGCCCTATTTGCAATGAGCATTTCTTTGGATAGTGAGTCCTTGGGTAGTGAGCCCTTTGGTAGTGAGCCTCTTTTGTTATTCGGTATTGTTACTACATTATATTGTGAGCTAACACCCACTGTGGTTTTTCCCTTTTAGGGTTTTCCACGTAAAAATCTGGTGTTCATGTGTGTATGGTGCTGATGTGTTTAAGTTTTGCTTCTATACTTCATGTTTAATCTTCATAACAGATGAAGGGGTTAAAGTAAATGAATGTGAATGTGATATTGTTTGAGAAAAGTTAAATTTTTGGATACAACTGATTCACCCCCCCTCTCAGTTGTCTTGTGCCTCCAACAATTGATATCAAAGCCTAGTTCCTTGGAAGAAAGCCTAACAGCTTAAGGTAGATCTGGGATGATGCACATGAAGGATGTTTCTCTACTTGTTTTCTGAAAAATGAGAATAGTAAGCTATTTGGATATGTTGTTTGTAATTCAATTGTAACTACATTTAAGACTGGCAAACCTAACAAAACTGTGGAAATAGATCAAAAGATTGCTGTTAATATGGAAGCTAACTTTGAGAGAAGAAAAAAATTTGATACTGATATGCATAGGGACAAGATGCCTCTCAAGTGTGGCGAGATTGGTCATTATGCATCAAGATGTCCAAAGAGAAATTTGAGAAGTAAGAAAGAAGAAAATAAAAGCAGAATGCCTAAGAGAACTTATTATGATGTTGAAGACAATAATGAATGTCTACTCACTGACTCAAAGGATGATATTTGCAGTGCTGGCCCTAAAGGATGTGTGAAAGAAAATGATTTGGAGGTAAGTCCTGATAGTGAAAGTAATATTCAAGAAAAAAAATTTGGGTTATTGACAGTAGTTCTCAAATCATATGACTGGTGATAGAAGTAAGTTTATTAATTTTGAGAAATGTGATGAAGGATCAGTTATATTTGGAGATAACTACACTGCTAACATATGTGGAAAAGGTTTAGTCAGTCTTGATGGAAAACATCATACTAATGACATTCTTTATGTTAAAAGTTTAAGGCAAAATCTCTTGAGTGTTGGATAGTTGTGTAGAAAAGGATACAGTCTTGTATTTTAGAATGATGTTTTTGAGATCAAAGAGAAATCTGGAATCGTGATAGCTGCTAGAAATAGGATAGAAGGAAACCTCTATCTCAGAGAAGGTGATTATTATTACTCTATGACTTAGATCAGTGAGTGTTGGCTCTGGCATAGGAGATTATGTCATATCAATCTTGATGATCTGGAGTGTCAAGATGGAAAGCAATCAAGAGGAAGCTTACAAGATAAAGAAAAATCCTCTACCAAAATATTGTAGTTGATTCATACAAATCTTTGTGGTCCTACAAGAGTAAGAAGTTTCCATGATGACAGGATTGTTCAAGAAGCTACAAGGACAATGATAGAGGAAGCAAATCTACTAGAAATATTGTGGAGAGAAGCAATTCAGACTATTGTCTACACACAGAATAGAATATAGGTGAAAGCAAATGATGAAAGAACTCCCTATGAACTATGGTATGAAAAGACTCCCACTACTAAATATTTTAGAATTTTTGGAAGCAAATGCTTTATCAGAAGAAATGAAGAAATAGGAAAGGATGATGCAAAGTATGATGAAGGTATTTTTCTTGGGTATTCATCTTGGAGAAAAGCTTACCACTGCTATAACAAGAGACTAGGGAAGATTGTTGAAAGTACCAATGTCAAGGTTGATAAAGACATACAGAAGTATTCAAAAGTTAATGAATATGTATCAGATTCAGATGGGTTCCCTTGCAGAGAAAAAGAAAATACTACATAAAGGGAAGTACAGACTAGAGAAGAAGAAGAGACTGAAGAAAAGGAAATGCAGGATGAAGTACAAGAAGAGTGTTAGATCATTAGTGATAAAAGAAAATGTGAATTGACAGGATACAGAGCTGCTAAAGAACAAATAAACATGTGTTTAATTTCTGAAGTTGAACCTAAAATAGTGATTGAGGCCTGCAATGATATCAAATCTTTAGAAGAAGAATGTTTGTCCACTGACATTGAAGAACTCAAAATTGCTCTTGAAGACCTAGAAAGATCTAAAGAAGAAAACATGGACTTAAAGGAGAATATCAAAAAAGAAAATGAATACATTAGAAATTTAAGAAAGCAAGTCAAGAAGCTTAAACAAAGACATAAAGAGGACAGTGAAAATTTGAGGTTAGCAAATGAAGAAAAAATAAGAATTGAGGAATTTTGAAAGACAAAACTAAAGACTGCACAAAGCTTGAGCAAGAAGTTGTGAATTTGATGTCAGACTTGGAGAAGGAAAAGAAGTATGAAGAAAAACTCAAGATAAGCTCAGAAGAGCTCTGATGACAAAGAAGGTTTGGGACTTGGGAAAGGTAAATGCTCCAAATCAGGTCAAATAGTGAATGTTGAAAACAAGGAGGACAAAGGCAAGTAGATCTAGAATCAAAGGAGTGGACCAAGAAAACAATCAGTTAGGAAACCAAATGCTCAAAGGTATCCATCTTTCAGTGGTTATTGTCATTCATGCAATAAATTTGGTCATAAGGCTACTCAATGTAGGAGCAAAATGAATTAAAATGTTCCATCTTTCTCTGGCCTGTGCTTTACTTGCAAGAGAGTTGGTCATGTAAAGCTAGTGAATGTAGAAGTTAGATAAGGAATAGTTATAGTGATGAAAAGAATGTTCAATCCTTCAGTGGTAGTTGCTTTACATGCAATAGATTTGGACACAAGGCTAACCAATGTAGGTCTAGAATGAATGGAAGGAACAACAATCAAAGAAATGTTGTGTGCTAGATTGTAATAGGTCTGGACATATTGCAAAGTTCTGCAGAAGTAGGAACATGAAGAAGGATAACCCGGTAGAAAAGAAGAAAATAGTGCAAAAGGATGATCTAGTAGAAACCAAGAAGGAGATGAACAAGAAATGGATCAACAAGGATATAAATGAAGTCAAGAATAATCCTATGCTAGCCCCTGGTACAGATGTTTCCTCTAGGAATTAGATGCATAAGGAAGTGCATCAGTCCACTGTGGTTCAAAAGTCATTCTTTTCTAGACTGATGATGGAGTCTACCTCTTAGGAGGAGCAGGTAGTGATACTGAAGAATGTTGCAGACTGAAGGAATCATTTAGGGTAGTTAAGAACAAGTGCAAGTATGTGCAGTGGAAAGAGATGTGTTGCCCTTTGCCATTGATGTCAAAGGGGGAGAGAGTTCATGTGAAAAAATCAGAGAACAAGAAATCATTCAGTGATTAGAGAGAGTTCAGATGTGTAAAGAGAAAGGGGAGTTCTGATATAGAGTTGTGTCTTGATGGTGGAACATGTTGTTCATTTTTTCATATCATATGTTGCCATCAATGACAAAGGGGGAGATTGTTGCAAGTATGTGCTAACCAGTGTTGTCATTGATGTCAACATGTTTGTGTTGTCATTGGTGTCAATTGTGCTCTTGTTTTGTTACTTGATTGTGATTAGTTAGTTGCTTTGTAATGTGTTGTATAAGTGCTGAAGATGATAAGAATATGTTCCTAATATTGAGTATCCAAGTGCTTTTAAGAAAATTTGGTTCATACTGAAGACAAAGTTGTGATGATGTATTCTGGCTTATAGTATAATGTCTGAGTTTTTTCTCTGCATTTCTCTTGTGTTGAAGACCAAAGTATGAGATTTGGATTTTTTTTAGAGAAGTGTTTGAAGATGCTAAATCTAGAATTTGGTGGTTCAGATCACTATGCGGTAGAAATTATATTCACCAGTTTGAAGACTGTGCCTGTCAGCATTTGCAATGTGACAGGAAGAAAGTATTTTGCTCCGCATTTCTCTATAGTTTAGTTTTTGGTCTTGTGGTTTTGGACATATGTTTATAATCTCCTTATCTATCTTAATTCCAAAGGATTTGTGATTTGGTGCTCCAGAAAGCAAGTTATTGATTAGCAGAGTACGACAGTGTTTGTTGTGAGCAGTCTATGATCTGTCTTCAAGTGAGATCTATTGTGGATAGATTTGTCAGCTCCTAGGTGACTTTTTGTTGTTCATGGATGTCTCCAGATTGTGTTGAAGGTGTATGGTTGATCCGCAAGCTATGATGAAGTTCTTGGAAGTGTGTGTCTAAGTATTCTTGGTGTTTGCACAAGTTTGGCCGACTTGGGTGCTAACACTCTTTGCGGATGCATTTCATAGATTGTAGAGGAGTGTTGAAGCATGTGTAGATGTATTTGGGTCTAATCTAAACCATGAAGTGTTCTTCCTTAATTCATTTGCTCGACAAGTTTGTTTAGGTCTAGACCTAATTTTGAAATTATGTGTGTTTGCCAACCTTGGAGATTGTTCCAAAGGTTGTAAATTGTATTTACGACCTTGATGTATGTTCCAAGGTTGATGATTGGTATAAATAAATGTAATGAATCTGTGTGTTGTTTGTGGGGATGAGAAGATGCGAAGATGAGAGTGTTTGTGTTGTAAGGGCATCAAAGGTGATATATATTGTGCTTCAATGGAACTAAACTTAGGCATGTTGTAGATGCTATTATTTCAGTTCATGGCAATGAGCCACCCCTCCTGGTAGTGAGCCAACCCTTAACAGTGAGCCACCCTTCAGTAGTGAGCCACCCTATTGGCAGTGAGCATTTCTTTGGACGGTGAGTCCTTGGGCAATGAGCCCTTTGGCAGTGAGCCTCTTTGGTTATTTGATATTGTTACTACATTATATTGTGAGCCAACACTCACCATGATTTTTCTCTTTTAGGGTTTTCCACGTAAAAATCTAGTGTTCATGTGTGTATGGTGTTGATGTGTTTAAGTTTTGTTTCTACACTTCATGTTTAATATTCATAAGAGATTAAGGGGTTAAAGTAAGTGAATGTGAATGTGATATGGTTTGAGAAAAGTTAAAGTTTTGGATACAACATATTCACCCCCCCTCTCATTTGTCTTGTGCCTTCAACACTTGTTACAAAATGATTTTAAACACTTGTTTATATATGCTATCCCATTAAACTTTCACAAATTAATTGAAAGAGTCGACAAGGAGGGACCCATTTAAAGGTCTTATTCCAACATCCCTTAAATTTTACCCTGACCAATCAAAGTGGACTTGGGCGCTCGTGCCCAAGTCC
Organism: Cunninghamia lanceolata; assembly: GCA_027924645.1. Taxonomy (NCBI): domain Eukaryota; kingdom Viridiplantae; phylum Streptophyta; class Pinopsida; order Cupressales; family Cupressaceae; genus Cunninghamia; species Cunninghamia lanceolata. The sequence goes on along the minus strand of BSBN01000792.1, from coordinate 770,249 downwards.
CAAGGTGCCTTTTTGGTCTAGACCTAAGCACTAAATGGGCCCCTAGTTCCCATTTGACATGGGTTTCAAGGGATTTCTTATCAGGATGAATATTTTGCCTTGTAGAGTGTAAACACGGGGACCTAGGAGCTAAACTAGGAGGTAAAAGGCATGTGTCCACTTTTTACTCCATAACAATGTTAGCTTTATATTTAATGCACTTGAATATGTTCTCACATGTCTTAACTAAAACAAAGGAAACCAACATAATAAAGATCTTTGCGATAATAAAATTTGGCAGTTACACAAAGTATTAAAGACATCCTACATCACATTTTCTATGCATTTTAAAAGGCATTTTTCCATAGAGAACTTTGAGAAAATTTAAACTATGAACATCTCCCAATTATTGTGATTTTGCACTATGACTTATAAACTACAAATGAATTATGAAATATGACTTGAATGTAGAATATGGCATGAATATGAACATGATATGGGATCATTTTTTACAATGAAACTATGACATATAGATATAGACAAAATGAAAAGAGAAACCTTTTAAAACATGGGTGCACTGTCAACTGGTAAATTTGAACCATGTCATCGACCATGATTATGCAACTTGGGCTTAAGACTATGAGGCTCAAATGATAAAAATAAATGATCCCTTGATTCACAACTTCAAATATCACCTAACTATTGAGGATCAAGGGATAAAATGACAACTTTGTAGATAGATGATTTTAACACCGAATTAAATTGTATATGAAATTGAGTCATTTTTAGAGTGGTAATTGATGCATTAAGGAAAATCATTTTCTAAAAGATTCTATGTATGCACTAGTCCAACCTAATTGGTATTATGAGGTCCAAATTGATTGATAGTTAATATTTCTGTGCTTTTTTAAGAGAATTGATACTTTGTTTTATCTTGTAGGATTTTATATGGATATCATGGGCACTTATTCAATGGACCTAGTGCTTATGAAGAATAGGAACTTGGAGCACTAATGAGTTGGAGCTATCTCAAAAAAGATGAATGCAAGAATTAAATGAAGACTAATATGGACCATGGAAAGTATTATTATTTAAAACTGGACATTCAACTCAGAAGCTTGTCTTAAATGACCCTATTTCCTCCAATTTTAAATGAATAACTTCTTATAGGAGAAGACAGAGAATTTAGGTGGATTGCATTGGAATTATACACATGGAAATGAAATAATAGATCCATTCTATGTGAAGAAACATTACTAAGTTTAATGAAAATTTATTTTGACCATTGATTAAAGATTTGCTATTTAAAATGGGTCCTCTCTAAAGGAAGTGATTGTTAAAAAACTGTCAGATGGGACCAATTTGATGACCTCAATGCACCTATTTCCACTTGAAATTTAAGTGGTTCTTGTCACTTCAAATTTAGGACCTTTTTACATTGGAATTTCAAACTTGAATTTAATTTTTGTAACTGACTTGGCAGGAAAACTTATTAAGTTTTCTTTGGTTGGGAATCTATTTAAACCGAGTGAATCAACATTATTATGGGTATGGATGAGCTATAATTTGAGAATAAAAAATCTTATTTTTCATTCAAAATATGTATGCAATGCACTTAATATATAAACTAGTGCCAATGAAAAGAAAAGATATACATGTGCACTTGAACATAGTTCACCTAGTTAATACAGGACAATTAACTTGTTTTTGTAAGCACTAAAAATATGCATGGGCCTACATGATAATCTGATGATGAGATGTAGACCTAAACATGTACATGTAAGCATGTAATAATGACCTCTTGGCAGCATTCTTCTTGGTGACACATGGATCAAAGTTCTTCATCTTGTTTGTTCTTCCCTTGTCCCCTAGCTAACCTTAGGTCCTATGTCTTCATCATTTGCCCTATGTCGATAATTTATTTTTTTCATTTTCTAACCCTCTCAACTTGACCCAATGACATCAAAAGATAGTAAATTCACTTTCCCTAAGCCCCTTTCATCCATTTAAACCTTGGAAAGGCCTCCAATTGACCTCCCAGACCATTCCCCATCATTAATTTCATACCTTTGTTCTTCCTTTCTGGGTCACCCCTATTATTTCCAAATCTCCCCTAGGTGACCCTGGAACTCTCTTGGGTGACCCACCTGTTGGTCATGATGTTAGTCATTCACATACATAGAATAAAAGTTACACAACAACCTTTACTCATCTTGAAAGATACGATGAATTCAAAGAATTCATGATCCCAAGTCTCCGTTGATTAGGTCTTAATCTACTAACGTTACTCAGTGGTTGATGTGTGTTGCTGTTTTCCATCCAGGGGCCTTACATGTTTCTGCACTGTTCATCATCATCATCTTCAAATATCCTGCTCTGAATGTTCGCTCTGCATAAGTCTCCAACAATTCTACCTCTGCACTGTAAATTTAGTCAAATAATGTGCATACAGGCTGATATTTGCATGATTTCTACCATTACTTATGATTCTTTGCATGATATTTTCAATACTACATGCATTTAACCAAATATGCTAAGGATCTTCAGTTACCTACGGGATTTCAGCATATTTCACTGTTTCTGCTTGTTATTTATCATGATTTGCAGTTATGGTGATGAATTAATGAAATTGAAAAAAGGAAAAGGGTTAGAGAGTGAGATTCCTAAAATTACTGGACTTAGATCACTGATTCACATACAAGCTCCCATACTTGCAATGAAAGGAAGGAAAACTAGAAATCATACTTCACCAGGACATTCCACAAATCCGCATGATCTAGTGCAAAGCTTCAAAGGAAAGTTGACAACAACATGTAATGAAATGAAAGCGCTTCCAGTTGAACACAGCATTCACCAGTACATATCCAGAAATCAACAGAAGATTACGTAAAATTTACAATCAGGATGTAATCTGGAACTTCACATTCATTCAGTATGCTCAAGAACAGGTACATTTACAGTGATCTGAAGAAAGAACCTTGACATTTCAACAATTCTATCCTCATTAGTCTCAGTAATCCGATCTCCTAACTTATTCTACAGCAATGGACTCTTTGCGCCAGATGCGTCTGTGTATTCTAATGTATTCCTCCTCTTAAAATGACAAGCTCTGGATGTTATATAGAGCAACTGCCAGAAAACGGTTACAATGATCCAAGGATCAGGATCCCCTCATAACAAACAACGGTCCAGATGAAAAGCACATGCTTCGTCAGTTAGCAAATGTACAGCTGGCACAGAATATTCCAGCATCTTCAACTTGATTCGGTCTCCAGCTGGCGAACAGCATATTTGACAAATCCTCCTCATGTCTGGTCCATGTTGACTCTATGCGCAACTTTGTAACTATCAGCTTCAGCAGCATCATCATGATCTCAACGCTCAGCTTCAGCAGCATCATCATGATTTCCTGCAAGTAAACAGACAAACATTAAGTTCATCATCATGATGATAAACAACAGGAAGTAAAACGTTTCATTAAACAAGCCCCAAAGTGTGCATCCACGAGCTTCAAATCAATGGAATTTTATGCACTAAATGCATAAACAGCATAAAAACAATCTGGTCAACCATCGTTGACCAAACATCAGGCAGTCTGCCCCTTTCAAATTTCCATCGCTTCATGTTCTTGCCCATTTTCTTGTATATCGGGTTCAAAATATGATGATGATGATCTCAAATTAAACAAGGAAATAATCGCCTTTCAACCATCCTTAGAATCCGGCTCTGCATCATCATCATATTTGCATGTTTCGGGTCATCATCATCATATTCGCATCAGTGCGAACACACATGATCAGGTTGACAAATTTACCTTAGGCCGACGGCAACAGTTATACCGACGCCAAACATCATGAGGATGACCAACTATATGCCTTCTGTCTGTCCGCAGGATATTACAAAAATATGATGATCCTCCTTTCCTAATGCTCTGATGAAAAGGACATCAGGATGTTTTGTTTTTGCACATTCGGGAAAGAAAGACATCGTCATCATCATCATGATGAAGACAAACAGGAGGACTTGGAAAATGATCCTGCCGCTGAGGAAAATCATGATGACGTCATCGTCATCATCAGGTTTGGTTAAAATGCAAAGGGATGACGTCATCGTCATGTATCGTTAAGATCAGGAGATAACTGGAATATCGGGTTCCCTCTAAGGAAGATGATCAGGTGGATGAAAGCAATATGACCCTTTTTTGGCTAAGGCAATCCGCTCGAAAGGTCAGGATGATGAACATCATCATCATCATATTTGCACCGGGTGATCAAAAATATGATCCTGCCGAAAGTCTTGATGACGTCATCAGGATATCCGGGGCTTGTGTTAATCTTCGAACATGACATCATCGTCATCATCATATTGGCGAACAGGATCATACCCTGGAAAATATCCTGCCGAAGGAGAAGGTGATGATGATGTCATCGTCATCATCATATTCGCAAAAGTTTATACTTGTCGGCAGGATGATATCACGAACTGTTGGGAGAGACGAACAAGATCATGATCTTGTTCAACACGACTTAAGAAATGAAAATCACCCTCCGCTTCGAAAGATAAGGTGATCATCATGATCACGCAAAAGGAGGTCAGGAGGATATTAGGAAATGTCGGGTCTCGAAATATCATGATGATGTTGATCACCAAGACTGTCGTGCGCGCGCAAATTATGCAGATGGCAGATTTCTCTAAGCAAGGTGACGATGATCATCAGCATGATATTATCACATCGGGTGATTTTAAATATCATGATGCTCGCAATGCTGGAATATCATGATGATGATGATGTTAGAATATCATGATGATGATGATGTTTCCAGGGTCGCTTGACGGGAAAAGCTCACTAGCACTTAAGATTGACGTCCGGATGTTTCGGGATTGCATGATTTTTTATCAGGTGATAGAGTAAGATCATGATGATGACCTTTGGCGATACAAAAGACCGCCCGACGGGGAGAACCTACTACGACTTAAACTTGACGTCCGGATGTTTCGACCTCAGGATATTATCGGGGGGCTTTTCAAATATCATGATGATGATGTTCATATAGCAATTATCAGGTTTGACCAAAACTTTGACTGCTCACAACTCTCTCATATGGACGAATTTTCAAGTGATGCAAAAGGCAAACCTGCATGAAATTTCAAGCTCTTTCCAGCCATGAAGTCATAGAAACAAAATATGAACTTTAAGAAACTAACCTCATGATGATGACCTACCTCATCCTGACCTTCATGATGATGATGCACCTGACTTAATTTTACCAAAACCGCCAGAAACAGACAACACAAGCCAAAACAAAAGCTGGGTCCCTGTTTTGCCAAGTCAAAATGGGGCGTGTTGTGTAACCACACAACAACTTGCCACCAAAGAAAACAACAAAATTCAAATAATTCAAGTGATATGATCATATTCATCTATAGTATTCTAATTCTGTCTAAGTAAATCATCATGATCTTTGAATGATAAAATTTCATTATGGTGATAAAGCTAACAAAGGATCATGTGTGTGCAGATGATTAATTATCCTCATCTTGAAAGTAAGTTGAAAACATAAGTAACTGGTGTTAAACTACATAGTTGGAGATCATCCCTCATAGCCAACCTGGATAGAGCCTTGCTGCCAGCAGGTGTCTATAACCCCGGCAAGGTTATCTATACAATCTCCCTAAGTAGAGCCCCACTGCCAGCAGGCGTCCATAGCCCCGGTAGAGTTACTTAGATGGCCTAAGTTTATTGTTTATATATTTTCTATTTATATACTTATATTTGATATCATCATGTCAGCTCATTTATACAAGGGGGAGTCACTTGCAGCTTTAGGTTGGAGATTGTATTGGTAGCAAGGGAGTCCCTTTAGATTTTTCACTTAACACCTATACTCATATCTTCAACAAACCCAAGGCTGTTAGGTGTTTCATTGTGTTTGATTCGCTTTGGACAAGAAAAAGTACCCTGATGAAAAGACATCATAAACCTGATCATGAGTATTTATCAGAATGAATTACAATCTATATCTAAATCTGATCTCATCACTTGAATCCTAACAATTTAGTTATTCTCTTAGGTGATGGAGTGCATCATCCTGACTTACCAAAACAAAACTCAACCAAAACAACACAAAACAGAAACAACACTATACAAACAACTAACCTACAAAAAGGAAACAACAGGAACAGAACGAGAAAGCAAAACAAACAAGCAGACTGTACAAACAACTAATCTACAAAAATATATACAACACACTACTAGGCAAACAAAAACCAGAAAAAGACCTAAGGACACCTGCATTTGCATACTTCTTTTGATTGTGCAGGAGCATCAGGGTATTAGTTATGGTTCTCAACCTAGCAAATTTATCTTTATATTCTGAAGAATATTCTGATATTCTGAATTCACTGTATTCAACAGAACAACTCTTGATGATCAGCAACTGAGGAAGCTCACCATGTTCATGATTAATCCATATGCATGTCTTATCTTCTGAATTTCCATAATCAAAATAGTATTCAACATCATTTACTGTGGAAAGGAGAAATACAACCTGGTGTATTTCTGGCTTTGCTGGACATGCTTCTTCATTGGCAATTGGTCTTCCATTTGTCATTATATTTTCACTGCTTGGCCCAGTGCCTGGTCCCTCTTCAAATTGAAGGATGTATGACCTTTGATGTATTAATTCTTCATCTTTATCCAGCCTTATCCCTTCATTCTGGATGTTCAGTTTATCCTCCAGTTTAGGAAACTTCTCAGTATTTTCTTCAGTTTCCTGCACATCAGCATCTAAATAAGTATCTTTATTATCACAACCTGATATACAGAAATTTATCATTTCTAAATCATTTGACTGTAAAGGAGAAACAACTTTCACTTGATGAGGACACTCCCCTATTTCATTTTCTAAATATTTCTGGAGTGACATCTGATTATGCACAACAACTCCAAAGTCTTCTACGTCTTCATCTTTCAGGAATTGTTCATTGAATAATTCACATCTTCTATCTAGTAAAGGATCTGGTTCCATTAACCTGCAACATTCTTGCATTTGATCATTTAATTCAAAGAAGTCAGGTAATAAATCAGCATTTATTTTCTTCTCTATGACTCCCTGAGTTACCATCATAGGAACTTCATCATTAGGAGTGCATTTAAATTGTTCTACTATCTGTTTACACTTCTCTTTACCATAGAATGACTCCAGGAAAGATGTTTCATCTTCTTTATCAAAAGTATTAGGATCAGAATCAAAACTATTATCCTGATGAGTGATTTCTTCTCTAAAATTTTCACAAGATTCATACCTGCATACTGACTGATCCTTACTTGTATTAGGAAGTAGAGAACTCCTATCAATCCCACCATAAAATGAATCCAGGAAAGATGTTTCCTCTTCATTACCTTCTGGAACTGACTCAGCTATTGTATTTTCTAGAATCTTTTTCAACATGACCAAGCAAGGGTAGCAATCTCTCTCTGAATGCTCTTCATCATGTAATCTGCACCAGCTTTCAATCAAGACATCATCAATGGGCAAACCTAATATTTGACTACACTGTATATTTCTAGACAAGTATAATTCAAAATCTTCAGAATGATCTACTTCAGTGTCTGGACAATTAATAACTTCTGGTGCTGCATTTGCTTGTTGCTCCAGAATTTCTTCATTTTCCTGGCGGATTTCTTTATTTTCCTGGCAAACTTCTTCATTTTCTTGGCAAATTTCAACCCTGAACACATCCAGAAAGAATATTAGTCCTTTCAAATATAAATCCAACCTTGTGAGGAAAGTTAAACAATTTATTTCACTGTGTTCTGTAGTCTGGTGTATCCTGCAACAGGTAGATAAACCAAAGTTAGACAAATTGTGAGGGTAAATCTGCCCATTCAGAGTTTCCTGAAATAAAGGAATGTTAATTTGACCATTATTTTCATATACATCCATCAAAATGAGACTCTATTCCTCAAATTTTTTTTTATTTTGCAATTTTAAGGAGATCTATCATATCTCAGACTAAAACTTTGAAAGTCCAGAAAATCAAACAAATATTTGATGCTTTGGGCTAGATCTTTGCAAAGGTGCAACCAAAACATCTCAGGTAAGAGATATTTGCAGACATTTAGCTCAAATGCTGAAATATTTATGCAATATTTGCAGAAAATCCAAAAATTCGCAGCTCACGCCCTGCCTTCTCGAAAATTGATGTTGTGTTAAAAGCGAGGAGCCTGCAGATACGTTTGCAAGATTTAAAGCGGGCTGCTATACAGAGGCAGGGGATATCACTTCAACTGAACAGGATTTATTTGCTGAGAAATGGCTCAGGCCCTCCTTCTAGCGCCAATTTATGTTGGTCATGATGTTAGTCATTCACATACATAGAATAAAAGTTACACAACAACCTTTACTCATCTTGAAAGATACGATGAATTCAAAGAATTCATGATCCCAAGTCTCCGTTGATTAGGTCTTAATCTACTGACGTTACTCAGTGGTTGATGTGTGTTGCTGTTTTCCATTCAGGGGCCTTACGTGTTTCTGCACTGTTCATCATCATCATCTTCAAATATCCTGCTCTGAATGTTCGCTCTGCATAAGTCTCCAACAATTCTACCTCTGCACTGTAAATTTAGTCAAATAATGTGCATACAGGCTGATATTTGCATGATTTCTACCATTACTTATGATTCTTTGCATGATATTTTCAATACTACATGCATTTAACCAAATATGCTAAGGATCTTCAGTTACCTACGGGATTTCAGCATATTTCACTGTTTCTACTTGTTATTTATCATGATTTGCAGTTATGGTGATGAATTAATGAAATTGAAAAAAGGAAAAGGGTTAGAGAGTGAGATTCCTAAAATTACTGGACTTAGATCACTGATTCACATACAAGCTCCCATACTTGCAATGAAAGGAAGGAAAACTAGAAATCATACTTCACCAGGACATTCCACAAATCCGCATGATCTAGTGCAAAGCTTCAAAGGAAAGTTGACAACAACATGTAATGAAATGAAAGCGCTTCCAGTTGAACACAGCATTCACCAGTACATATCCAGAAATCAACAGAAGATTACGTAAAATTTACAATCAGGATGTAATCTGGAACTTCACATTCATTCAGTATGCTCAAGAACAGGTACATTTACAGTGATCTGAAGAAAGAACCTTGACATTTCAACAATTCTATCCTCATTGGTCTCAGTAATCCGATCTCCTAACTTATTCTACAGCAATGGACTCTTTGCGCCAGATGCGTCTGTGTATTCTAATGTATTCCTCCTCTTAAAATGACAAGCTCTGGATGTTATATAGAGCAACTGCCAGAAAACGGTTACAATGATCCAAGGATCAGGATCCCCTCATAACAAACAACGGTCCAGATGAAAAGCACATGCTTCGTCAGTTAGCAAATGTACAGCTGGCACAGAATATTCCAGCATCTTCAACTTGATTCGGTCTCCAGCTGGCGAATAGCATATTTGACAAATCCTCCTCATGTCTGGTCCATGTTGACTCTATGCGCAACTTTGTAACTATCAGCTTCAGCAGCATCATCATGATCTCAACGCTCAGCTTCAGCAGCATCATCATGATTTCCTGCAAGTAAACAGACAAACATTAAGTTCATCATCATGATGATAAACAACAGGAAGTAAAACGTTTCATTAAACAAGCCCCAAAGTGTGCATCCACGAGCTTCAAATCAATGGAATTTTATGCACTAAATGCATAAACAGCATAAAAACAATCTGGTCAACCATCGTTGACCAAACATCAGGCAGTCTGCCCCTTTCAAATTTCCATCGCTTCATGTTCTTGCCCATTTTCTTGTATATCAGGTTCAAAATATGATGATGATGATCTCAAATTAAACAAGGAAATAATCGCCTTTCAACCATCCTTAGAATCCGGCTCTGCATCATCATCATATTTGCATGTTTCGGGTCATCATCATCATATTCGCATCAGTGCGAACACACATGATCAGGTTGACAAATTTACCTTAGGCCGACGGCAACAGTTATACCGACGCCAAACATCATGAGGATGACCAACTATATGCCTTCTGTCTGTCCGCAGGATATTACAAAAATATGATGATCCTCCTTTCCTAATGCTCTGATGAAAAGGACATCAGGATGTTTTGTTTTTGCACATTCGGGAAAGAAAGACATCGTCATCATCATCATGATGAAGACAAACAGGAGGACTTGGAAAATGATCCTGCCACTGAGGAAAATCATGATGACGTCATCGTCATCATCAGGTTTGGTTAAAATGCAAAGGGATGACGTCATCGTCATGTATCGTTAAGATCAGGAGATAACTGGAATATCGGGTTCCCTCTAAGGAAGATGATCAGGTGGATGAAAGCAATATGACCCTTTTTTAGCTAAGGCAATCCGCTCGAAAGGTCAGGATGATGAACATCATCATCATCATATTTGCACCGGGTGATCAAAAATATGATCCTGCCGAAAGTCTTGATGACGTCATCAGGATATCCGGGGCTTGTGTTAATCTTCGAACATGACGTCATCGTCATCATCATATTGGCGAACAGGATCATACCCTAGAAAATATCCTGCCGAAGGAGAAGGTGATGATGATGTCATCGTCATCATCATATTCGCAAAAGTTTATACTTGTCGGCAGGATGATATCACGAACTGTTGGGAGAGACGAACAAGATCATGATCTTGTTCAACACGACTTAAGAAATGAAAATCACCCTCCGCTTCGAAAGATAAGGTGATCATCATGATCATGCAAAAGGAGGTCAGGAGGATATTAGGAAATGTCGGGTCTCGAAATATCATGATGATGTTGATCACCAAGACTGTCGTGCGCGCGCAAATTATGCAGATGGCAGATTTCTCTAAGCAAGGTGACGATGATCATCAGCATGATATTATCACATCGGGTGATTTTAAATATCATGATGCTCGCAATGCTGGAATATCATGATGATGATGATGTTTCCAGGGTCGCTTGACGGGAAAAGCTCACTAGCACTTAAGATTGACGTCCGGATGTTTCGGGATTGCATGATTTTTTATCAGGTGATAGAGTAAGATCATGATGATGACCTTTGGCGATACAAAAGACCGCCCGATGGGGAGAACCTACTACGACTTAAACTTGACGTCCGGATGTTTCGACCTCAGGATATTATCGGGGGGCTTTTCAAATATCATGATGATGATGTTCATATAGCAATTATCAGGTTTGACCAAAACTTTGACTGCTCACAACTCTCTCATATGGACGAATTTTCAAGTGATGCAAAAGGCAAACCTGCATGAAATTTCAAGCTCTTTCCAGCCATGAAGTCATAGAAACAAAATATGAACTTTGAGAAACTAACCTCATGATGATGACCTACCTCATCCTGACCTTCATGATGATGATGCACCTGACTTAATTTTACCAAAACTGCCAGAAACAGACAACACAAGCCAAAACAAAAGCTGGGTCCCTGTTTTGCCAAGTCAAAATGGGGCGTGTTGTGTAACCACACAACACCACCCTTTTGAGGTCCTTAAATCAGTCTCTGAGTCCTAACTTCATCTTTAGCCCCCTTTGATCAGTCTTAGCCCTTGTAACGACTTGCATAACCTACTTTTTTTGGTCACCTACATTGCCTTCTGAAACTCCCATGGGCGACCCTAGATCTCCTATGGGGTGACCTAGGATCTCCCCTAGGTGACCTTCCCTATCAAATTGGGTAACCCAGTCATGTTTTAAGTTGTGTGTTTCTCTTTAGTTTAGGCCCAAATTATCTCCATTTTTCCTCTAGTTAGCATGGCTCTTTGACCCTAACTGAGCCTAGTCTATTTATAACTCCTTCTCCACTCTCAATAACTCTATTCTTAGCTCCCAAAAAGCTATTATTATCTCCATTTCTTCTCATGCTAACTCTTCTTCCTCCTTGAGTGATAATATTTCATGCCCAGTTGACTCCCTAATCAGGCTTGTTCACTCCTCAATCAATCCTGTTAACTCATAAATCAATTGAGTTATCTATTCAATCATCTCCACCATTTGTGAGCTCTCCCAACCTATAAATACCCCCCTCCTATATGTAATATGGGAGGCAAATTCATTGTTGCACAACCATTTTCAGCTTTGCTTTTTTCTCTCCATAGTATGTGTAGAGTAAAATACTCTACATTTAGTAAGGTCTCATGTGTTTCAGCGATGTTCCACGAATCTCAGTGCATCAGTTTTGCCTCTGCAAGTATTTTCCTATGAAGTTTAGTCTAGCCGTGGAGGGTCATCGTGAGGGTTTCTGCAAAGGTTTTATTTTTCTCAAGTCTCAGAGTAGCATGGAGCCTGCCAAGTGTCGAGCTTCGGTTCATGTCGCATTTTTGTTTCTATGATATAACTCGCACAAAGGATGCCACGTGTCATCAGCTAAGACACATTTTATACGTTTCTGTATGAGTTGCGGACAAAGCCATGTGTCTCTTATGCTACAACGGAAGGCGCCAAGTGTCGGCATCCGCGTTATTGTTTCTTATAAGTTTCAATGATAAGAAGGCTGAAGGTGGGGCCCTATTCTAAGTTACACTCATGTGAAGGACGCCAAGTGGCAATTTCCATCGAAGTCTCAAAAGCCCCTTTCAAAGTTTCTCAGTCCCGTGGAAGATGCCGCGTGTCATTTGCAGAGACACTCTCTATTTTTGCAACAGGAAGGCGGAATGTGGCAGAAAGTGCCATGTGTCGGCATCCGCATGAGTTTCAGGGGAGTTTCTAAATTTTCAAGAGTAGCGCGGAGGGTGCCATGTACCAGTTTGTTGAGAGCGCGAAAGGCGCCACCTATCTCTGTTCTTTCTTTCAAAGCTACTAAGCGGTAAGTGTTGTGGGTCCCATTTTATGGGTAATAAAGTTATAGTTGCAGTGGATCTTGCCAATTGTCACAGGCAGAGTTCTCCTGAATATAAAGACACAGTAAGTATGAATGTAGCGGATAAAGACACGTATCAATTTCTAAGTGCTGCGGAGTTTGCCAAGTGTCATTTTCCTATGTCTCCTGAAAAATAAAAGAGTTTCAAATGATGTGGGCAGATGCTGCCACCTGTTATAGGGTTTATTATCTTAAAATGTGTGGAGGCCGCCAAATGTCTTTTCCTAAATAGGTGAAGTTATGTCACGACTATTTGATAATAGCTAATGAGCTCATAGAAGGAGTGACTGTTGCAGATTCTGAGGATCTTGAAACTGTCAGAAACTTACAGTTCACTTCAGTTTGGTTAGGCCGTTGAGATTCGATTGTTTAGACAATCTTGGGCCGATCCTGTGCTATAAATATGTGACATTGGTAATCAGAAAAAGAGAGAAGATAGACAATTTTTGGCTAAAGATAGTTTTCTATCAGAGATTCAAGAGAGTTTGAGACTTTTTGCTGTGACCAGTAATATCATTTTGCCTTTAGTTTGTTTTCTTGATTTAGAAAGTAACTATAACTGTGCATGTATCTGTGCCTCTTATATTGCTGGGAAATTAATGAGAAAGACAGAGTTCTGTGCCTTTGTTGATATTTCCTGTGTCATTGCAAAATTGTCTGGTTGTGAGCCTTTGATTCTATTTGTTTTATCTGTTATATTAATCATGCAGAATTTGCTCTTTAATATAATTGAATCTTGAAGATAGTTTCACTATGCTTGGTAGTAAGAAACAAATCATATTCAGGTGCATCGCCATAGTTAGACTTGCTTTTCATTGCATTTGTAATTATGTTTAGTTTCTACCCTTTTCCCCAAAACGCATTCGAGATAGAGAAGAGCCAGCTTCTTTAAAAATCTGGAGGTTGTTTCAGGTTGCAAGTCCCATATTCCTGAAACTTCCAATGTTGGTGTTGGAATCAGCGCAATTTTAAGCATCAATAGTTTTTGGCACGCCCAGTGGGACCATTCTTGAAGTTTCTGTCAAGACTGTATGAACTAGAGAGCTACAAGGAGTTAGAGCTGTGGACCTATAACTAGACCCAATCTGTTGCTAACCCAGGTATTCTTTTACCACCACTGGTAGCTAATCCAAGAAGAAGAGCGAATCAGTTTGTAGCAGCACCAAGAGCAAATATGGGAGCACCTGTAGCCCCAAGGAATTATGCAAATTGGAACACTGGTAGTCCTCTGATTCTCCCAATACCACCAGCCACTTGGGATCCTATTCCAGCCAATGCCCTGAAGGCTCTGCCCAAATTCAGTGGGGATGATTTCAAGACACCTAAAGAGCATCTGCAAGATGTTTCTGATGTTTGTGCAGTGCATGTGATTACTCAACAAAATGTGGCTATAAGGCTATTGGCTGCCTCTTTCAAAGGAAAAGCCCTTTACTGGTACAGATCCTTAACCCCTAACATAATATCCACATGGGACCAGCTTGGTGATGCCTTCTTTGGTAGATTCAAAGAAAAGGGTGATAATTTTCTTTACTGCAACAATTGGTCACCATCAAAAGGGCACCACAAGAAGCAATGACTGATTTCAATTCAAGATTTCAAAAGACTTGGGAAATAATTCCTGCTATAGCAAGACCATTACCAGGTATGGCTATAGTGTTTTATCTTAAAGCCCTAAATTCAGATATATCAGTAATGATTTAGTCACTTGGAGGTCAGACCCTACCAAAAGCTTATGAGTTGGCAGTCAAAGCTAAGAATAACTTAATAGATGCTGGAAAGTTGCCCCCAAGGCCTCCTATGCCCATGTTCCCAGAGATTAGCTTACCTCTACCTCAAGAAGTTCCTAATTCCATTACCCCACCAGTGTCTATGTATACATTCCCTCAACAACTTGCTAAAGAAATTGCCCCTGCTCAATCTTCTGAGATGGATGATGTCAAGAACATCTTAAGAACCTTCTCAAATGAGATAATCAATCTAAAAAGGCAACAAAATCCCTATCCAAAGCCTCCTTATTAAGGTTACCAAGGAAATAGACCTCCCTATCAACCAAATCAATATCAAAGCTCTCAAAGGCAAGCTAATCCTCATCCATCTAACCAGTTGGTTACAATCCCTACACCCTTGCAGACTGTTCCTCCTAATTCCAACAAAGAAATAGTTCCAAGGCAAAATAATTATGTAGATGGCACCAATGCTTGGTGTTTCCCTTGCAATAACTCTCATATGCCTAGAGACTGTCCTAGAGGGAATCTACAGCAAAGAATAGCTGAACAGAGAGGATTGGAGGGGCAATTTGCAACTTCTGACACATCAACATATCAGTCTCCAGGTATGCAAAATGCAGTTTTGGTGGCCCAGATGCAAGGCATGTCTTTACAGCAAGAAGAGGAAATAGCCCCTGAGCATGGTTTGTTTTCATGGATTGAAGATGAAGAGTCAGTATTCTTGAATGAAACATCTTCTTCCAAGAAACCACTTGTGCAATCAAATTATTATACCAGAGCAAAGAGGAGGAGGATGGAACAGCCTGAGGTCACAAATAATGAGATTATCGGTCATTAGAATACAGTTTCTAGACAAGAAGTGTCATAGCCAGTATAGAATCAAATGGATTCAGGACAAGTTCTTGACAAGTTAAGATACCCTTATTATCCAAGAACCCAAACACTAGGACCTGTGAATGTGGTGGATCAGCTGAAGAGGACCCTAGCACATGTGTCAATCTAGGACATGCTAGCTATTCCTGAGTAGAAGACATTGTTGCAAGAAGCTCTGTAGGGCCAAGCAGTGCCTAAACATACTGGTACCAAAGGAGGACCTGCTGATAAAGAAAAGCTGCAACTCAAAGACACTATTCCTCTGCAGACAATAGCCC
Source organism: Cunninghamia lanceolata (assembly GCA_027924645.1). Classification (NCBI taxonomy): domain Eukaryota; kingdom Viridiplantae; phylum Streptophyta; class Pinopsida; order Cupressales; family Cupressaceae; genus Cunninghamia; species Cunninghamia lanceolata. The sequence continues at coordinate 754,471 of BSBN01000792.1, read as the reverse complement.
TTTTGAACAATGCACCTGAGGTAGGTAGATCTAAGCCAGATCCCTTTTATTTAACTCTGATTATTGGGAAGAAACTATTACATAACGCAATGATAGACTCTAGGGCTAGTACTACAGTAATGCCAAAGCAAATAGCAGATGCTTTGAAGATAAAATATGAGCCACTTACTAGAGGAGTTATGTAGTTGGATGGGAAATCAGTGCAAACAATAGGGAAAATTAAACAACTCCCATTGCAACTTTACACTTGCCCTAACATAATTGTGAATCAGGATGTAGTGGTCATAGATGTTCCTCCTATATTTGGTCTATGTCTATCCAGAGATTTTACAGCCAAGATAGGAGGTTACATGTCATTGGATTGGTCACACCTTATTCTAAGAACCAAGTATGGGACAAAGATGAAGATACTGTCTGAGCCATTATCAAAAGAACATATCACAAATGAACCAACCTCAAAATTAGAGACAGCCCATGCTATGATGAATAAAGATGAAAGAATCTTTGTTGAGGAGATAGGTGACTAGACTGAACATGACCAACAGGAGGAAGAGAATAATCAATTGTTGACTATGATGCAAAGTGACCCCTATGGAAATTATGACTCTACTAGTTTAGGCACTTATGTCATATTTGAAGAAGACCAAGAAGTCCCAAATGTTTTAAGAGAAGAAACACCACATATTCAAGAATTTGAAAATGACTCAGAAATCTGGACTCTGAATTTTGATGGGGCTAGAAGTAAAAATGGAGCTGGAGCAGGAATTTGCCTTACTACCCCAAATGGTGAGAAAATTTTAAGAGCCATCCGTTTTCAATTTGTCTACACCAATAATGATGTTGAGTATGAATCCTTAGTGCATGGGCTAATGCTAGCTAAGAAAAAGGGAGTAAAGAATCTGATAGTCAGAGGAGATTCAGAACTAGTAGTGAAGCAAATCAGAGAAAAGGTAGTGGCCAAAAATGTAAGAATGAGATCTTACAGACACAGAATTTGGGATTTAATAGAGGATTTTGAAGCTTTCAATATTGAAGTAGTTCCTAGAACCCAAAATTCTAAAGCTGATAGGATGGCATAGATTGGCTCACAGTTTGATCCAGCAACTGATCTATTGGTCAACAATGAGTCAGTCAAAATTATAGTAAAGCCAACTATCCTAGATAATGATGAAAATTGGCAAGTCTTTGAAAATGATTTTTAGGTACTCTCATTTTTGCAACAATCAGGGGAGTTTGCTGATCAATTGCAACCCAAAATTGAAGAAGCATATGGGGACCAAATTATTCAATTAAAGTCAAATAAGCTCCCCAGAGGACTAATTACCTTAGAAAACTTATTTGACCTAGAAGATGTAAGCCTAGAAAAGAAAAGGTTTCAAGCAGATAAAGCAGATTATTCTGAAATACAAGTGAGTGAAGGGAGAAAACTAAAGATTGGCAATTCCACAACCCAACAGGAAAAGGAAAGACTAATTGACTTGTGTGAAAGATATGACAGAGTGATAGCCTGGACCTATGAAGACCTCCATGGCTATGATAGGGATATTATCCAGCATACCATAGAGCTTACTGAGCGATCTAAGCCAGTCAGACAGAAGCAAAGGCTAGTGAATCCAAGGATTGAACCTCTGATGGTGGATGAACTACAGAAGCTCTTAGAATCAAAAATAATTTTTCCAATCAAACACTCAACCTGGGTATCCAATCTAGTGCTAGTCAGGAAAAAGAATGGTGACATAAGGCTCTGTGTAGACTTCAGGGATCTAAACAGAGCATCCTTGAAGGATCACTATCCCTTACCCTCTATGGAACAAATTTTATAGACTATGGCTGGTTCAGAGAGATTTTCCTTGTTGGATGGTTTCTCTGGATATAATCAAATTTGGTTGGCTGACGAAGATCAGCATAAGACCGCTTTTACCACAAAATGGGGAACATTTGCTTATGCAAAGATGCCTTTTGGTCTTTCAAACACTGGAGCTACATTTTAAAGGGCTATGGATGTAGCATTTGGAGAGCTTATAAATAAAATCATTCTGATTTATCTAGATGACCTCACTGTTTTCTCTAAAAGTGTTACAGATCATTTTGACCATCTAGAAGCTATCTTTAAAAAATGCCAAGAGTTTAGAATATCCCTAAATCCTAAGAAATGAATCTTTACAGTACCTCAGGGCAAACTGTTAGGGCATATAGTGTCCAAAGAAGGAGTCTCTATAGATCCAGAGAGAGTCACAGCCATAATGAACTTGTCTCTGCCAGTCAATAAGAAGGCAGTTCAGTCCTTTTTGGGAAAGATAAATTTTGTCAGTCATTTCATATCAGACTTTGTAGGCTTAATAAGACCAATGACACTTCTGCTGAAGAAAGACCTGGTGTTCAAGTGGAATGCAAAAGGGAGACAAACTTTTGAGGAGGTCAAGAAAGCAATTGCAACCACCCCAGTACTCAAGAACCCAGACTTCTCTAAGTCTTTTATAATGTATGTCTATGGAGGAGAGTTCAGTGTTGCTGTTGTCCTAACATAGAAAGATGATCAACATGAAGGAGAGAATCCCATAGCCTTTTTCTCAAGGACTCTTAGAGAGTATGAAGCCAGATACAATTTTGTGGAGAAACAGGCATATGCTATGGTAAAAGCCTTCAAGAAGTTCAGGCATATGGTGATAGGAAATAAGATTCTAATTCTAGTGGCTCATCCGAGTGTTAGAAAATACATTATGGAAGGTGACATTACTGAAAAAGAGCAAACTGGATAACAAAGATCCTTGAATATGATGTAGAGGTTAGACCCACTAAGCTAGTCAGAGGCAAGGGATTGTGCCAATACATGGCCCAAGACATGGAGAAAATGATAATTGAAGAAACAAAAAAGGAAAATGTATTGAGGATACAAGAGATTAATCAGAGTTCTTGGGTTACAAATAGAATTCAATTTATGAAACATGGGATTTTCCCAAAAGAACTCTCTCATGACAAAAGGAGATACTATAGGCAGTAAGGGATCCATTTTGTTTTAATTGACCAAGTTCTTTTTAGAAGAAATGCTGATGGTATACTTCTAAGATGTATAGAGAAAGATGAAGCACAAATAATACTACATGAAATGCATCATGGAGCCTCAGGTGGACACTTTTCTGCAAGAACTACTACCATAAAGATAACTCAAGCAGGATACTTTTGGCCCACTTTGTTTACAAATTGTTATCAGCTGGTCAAAGAGTTCCAGTCTTGTCAGTTCTATGCGGGAAAAAGAAGAAATGCAGCAATGCCCCTTAGTCCCATAATTGTAGATGAACCCTTTGCCCACCCAATGGGGTCTAGACTTCATTGGAATGATCAATCTAGTATCAAGTATGGGACATAAATGGATCCTAACTGCAACAGATTATTTCACCAGATGGAGTGAAGCAGTGACACTCAAAGAAGCAACAGAAAAGGTGATCCTAGACTTTCTGGAGGGTATTACTGCTCATTTTGGGCCTCCTCGTACCATGATTTCAGATAGTGCTAAGGCATTTTTAGGGGCAAAACTATCTAAGTTTGCATTGAAATATGGAATCTATTTGAAAACTGCTTCAAATTATTACCCTCAAGGTAATGGTCTGGCAGAGTCTACTAACAAGAACCTGATTAGACTCATTAAAAGAATAGGGGCTGATCATCACAAAGAGTGGCATAAAGTGCTTAACATCGCACTATGGGCTGACAGAATTACACCTAAGCAAGTCACAAAGATGTCCCCATATGAATTGGTCTATGGTAAGCCGGCAGTGATGCCCTTGAGCTTAGAGATCCCTGCTCTGCAGTTGTTGAAACAGATTGAGGTTGAGGAAAATGGTCCCATGCAGGTCTGACTTGCGGAGCTCCTCGAAATACAAGAAAAAAGAGAAAGAGCACATGAATCATTAATGAAACATCAGAATATAATCAAAGAATGTTTTGATAAGAAGACTTCAAATCCCCATTTTGAAGTAGGCTCAGTAGTTTTGAAGTGGGACGAGAGAGCTGCCAAGCCAGGTCGACACAGCAAATTTGAGTCATTGTGGACTGGTCCCTATAGGATTCGTTCCTGTAAGCAACAAAATTCTTTCGAACTTGAAACAATGGAGGGCAAACCTGAAGAGATTCCTATAAATGGGATCTACCTGAAACATTTCAATTAAGCAGTGTCTCCTATGTACTATAGTTATCTAGTTTCCCTTTCTTGTTTCTCTATTTTCCCGCTTCTTTTTCCCACTTTTCTTTTAAATAAGTGGTCTATGAACACATGGCAAAAGCACAAGCCTCTTCTCTTTTTGGAATCCTCTCATTCACTAAGATTGTCCCCAATCCCCAAAATTCCTGAAGTACGCACTTTTCGCAGCCACTGTCTTATGTTTCTGACATGCAATCCTACTTTGATTCATAAGGATATATTAACGGTTTCTTTGGCGTAAATGCCATTTATGAGACTCAATGTGTCATTAAAGCCCCATTAATAGGAGTTAAACCTTAACTATATCTCTCATTTTTGCCAAATCTCCCTACATCATTTCCCTAGTGATCCTCTGCAAATTTTCATTCCTCGCAGGAGCTTTTGGCCTTGTGTCATTTATTGCGCAGTTTCTGTCTGTTGCTATGTTGAAACACTTACATTCTCCCCACAGAAACAACCATGGCTGAAGCACAGTCTTCTTTAGAGGGACTTGGCATATATGAATCAATTGATAGACTTCTAAACAACAAATCATACACCTCAGCGCTAGCGCAGCCTAAGAAAACCTATCCACGGACAAGGGTTCTTGAGGTGGGTCTTTCTATTGACTCAGAAAAGGTTAAGGATTTCGCAGATAATGTTTTCGACCCTGTCCTTCAGAAATCTACCAAGTCACTTCGTGAAGGGGCACATCAAAGATGCATCCAAAAAGTAAAGGCTGGGCAATCAGAAACATTTGGTATGAGGATTTGGACCTCACAATTGGCGAAATTCATCATCCCAAGTGTGCATTCGTGTCCCGACTTGGTTGATATGTGTGCGGAACTATTTCATGCCCTTTCAGGCACCATTCAACAGGGCCTCTTTATGATACAAATTACACCTAAGGCCATAAGAAACATGCTCGCCCTGTCTCATGATCGAATGGCCACATTCCCCACTATCGCCAAAATGCAGAAAACTTGGGCAAATGTCCATAATCAGCTAAGGTTTCTCAACTCAGAATTGCAGTTAGATGAGGAGAATACATAGATGCCCATATTACCTATAGGAAGGGCACAATTTGCGCAGGCCAGTTAAGAGGCACTGTCTATGATGGCTTTCATCTTTGGAATGAAGGAGGATATCACGGTCTACGACTGGCAAATTGCCATTTTATTCAGACTGATGACTGTAGACAAGTTGCAGGAGTTTCGGCTAGATTTCTTAGAGCAGCTGGCTTATTCAATGGTCAATCAACTCACCCACTTCAAGACAAAGGGGGTTTTCAGGTATTCTGCTTATCTATTTCACCTTATGCTATATCAAAACCCTAGTATCTTTTCATAATATATGCAACTGAACATGTATGATCCAAATTTTGGTCATAATAGGACTATTCCTATGTCCACATGGACACATATCCTATCTGAGGCATCAGACCTATATGAATTTTGGGAACTTTTTGTTGCCCCTGCCTTTTGCCACCTAAGCCCTGAACTAGTAGAAAATAGGTTGACACCGAGCATTAAAGGTTTCATGACCAATTGCCCAATCTCATGTGACTACTATTTTGGGGCCCAGAATACCATCATTAGGGTCCATGGCTTCAATGATGAACCCATGCTACTGCCTAAAGTCTTGACTCCTAGGGTAGTGTTTCTGGAAGTGACCCAACAAGTGTCCGTGGTTGATAATGTGTATGGCACAAAAAAGAAGAAGAAGAAAATGTATGATATTCCCTGGGTTAGAAAGAATATGGCCCTAGAGGTTAGGGATGCAGAGCTCCTGTTGTTAAGAAAGCTTGGTGTTTTGGGTTTCCTTCTCATCGAGGACAAATGGAGATATGACCTGACCAGTTTCATAGCCTCTTGGGTTAAAAGCAACAACGTTGGGGCTAAAACTGCTCATGAGGGTCATCCTTTTTGGGAAGACAGAAGAAACCCTAAGGAAGATGCTCCTGACCTATATGTAGAACTGGCAGATTTGCCTTATGAGGGGCCAAGGCCATGGGAAACCTTTTATGATAAACAAAGGGCTTACAACCCTAAGATCAGAATGGGCACTGGATTGAAGAAAGCTTTATTGAAAGACAGGGAATGGAAACCAGACAAAATAGAGGCATATTGGAAGTACAGGCAGGAAATCTTTGAGTTGACTCACTCTTTCGGCAAGGTTGACACAGATGAAAAATGGGAGTCCATTTGGGACAAGTAGCATCCCTCTCCAATTTCTAGCCTTGATACAAGTAGAATCCATTGGAAGGGTGAGAAGTCTGAAGAGGAGGCTGAGTCAACTCATGCAGTGCAAGCTACAAGACAAGCCTCATCAAGTGCCCCTATATCTCCCTGGCCCCAATCTCTTAGTACTCTGGAAAAGCAAAAGGGTGTCATGTCATCACCACCTAGGGGGACTCCATTAGTTTCAGCTATTGGGGTTTCCAGTTTTTATCATTACCACCATCAGTAGTGGTAAATGTTGCTGAGAAGAAAACAGAGGAAATAGAAGAAAGGACAAGAAAGCATAGAAGGCTAAACCTGCAGTCAGATTTAGATGAAGAGGTAGAGCCTTCACAACAGCAACCACCAGTCACATCTATGGCTCCTCAGGTAATGGTTTCTTCTCCTTTTTCTTCTCAGTCTCTTTCTTCTACTATAGGGTTGCAATCCCAACTGGCCCAATAACAATATCCCCTGCCACCTCTGCTGTGCTAACATCTACACCTACCCCACCTGTTAATCCTCTAGCCATGTCATCATAGGCCACGGTGTTTCCCTCCTTTTCTCCCTCAGTTCCTAAAAGAGTCCCTCCCCAAATTTCTCCTAGCCAACATTTGGCTATTCCCTATGGCTTACCACAAGGACATCCTTTTGCTAGTGGTTATATTGCCTCTCCCCCTACCTTCCAAGCTCAAGCTGATACAGCTAAGAAAGCCAGGGAAGCCCGGATGGACAAGAAAAGAAAGAAAGAAAATAAAAGTTTGGCTACACCACACATGAGGTCACTCTTTGAACCAATTCAGCAACAGCTGACTATAACACATTTGTCATTGAATGTGGTTAAGCCAAATGAGCAGATGCAGCCACAGGATTTCACAATGAGTGCAGTAGCTATGGATATGTCACTATTCATACCACAAGACAGGGTCGAGTTGCTCAATGAAACCACTTCTGCTATAGCAAATGATTATTTGAAAGTATCTAAGAAGCTGCAGAAGGTAGAAGCTGATCTGGCCCAAGAGAAGACAAATAGTAGCAACCTCGCTATAGAACTGAAATCCAAGAATGATGAAATAGAGAATCTAAACAAGCAGTTGCAAAATACTATTTCTTGTCAAATTCATCAAGTGACAGTGGCACAAAATGCTTCTCTAAAGATGGAGTTGGCATAGGAGAAAGCTGCTGTAAATGTTTTGAAACAGGAAAAGGCCACATTAGAAAAGAGATATCAAGAAAAGATGCAACAAGCTACACAATCTCAGCAGAAGCTGCTGACTGAGCAAAATGCTGCTGCTGCAATATAGGCCCAACTCCAAGCTAAGCAACAAACAACAAAATAGTTGACACTTGAGTTGGCTAATAGGCCTAAGAATGCTGGAGTTCTGAACCTTGTCAAGGAGCTATATATATCAGTGTGGAAAAGAATATCTAAAGAGATTATTCAACTCAGACCCTCCTTGACATTCCTGCTAAATGCCCAGCAATTGTGTGAAAAGGTGGAAACTTCAGTTCAAGCTACTCTATCCACTGTATCCTTGAGAGTATCTGACTCTCACCTATTGCTCAAGAAACTCTATGACACAACTGATGAAATTTTATCAGCAGCAGGGATTAATGACAGGATGATAGCAGCAAAGAAGGTGAATAAAGTTCTTAGTTGTAGTTCGGCTGCTACTAAGTGTTAGGAGATTCTTGATATTGTAAAAAGTCGAGTCAAAGACATGAAGAGACATATGGAAAGTCTGGTGCAGTTGGGTCTTCCTTCCCCTTTCCCTAACAATAATACTGTATTAATGATTGATGAAATTAAAGCCCTGTTGCTAATCAGGCAAAATGATCAATCAATTTTTTAGGGTTTAACAGATTCTTCGTCAGTACAAGAAGTGGAGACTGTCCTAATCCCAATGGCCCAACTAGAGTTTCAGTTGAAGGCTACGGTTCCAAGATTTGCAGAATAAGTAGGGACTTTTTGACTCTAAATGGGCCATTTATTAGACAGCTTTGCAGAATCTCTGATTCTTATGGTATTTTTAATACACATCTTTTGTCACAATTTTGGATTCTTTTTGGGTAGGCTCAAAAGTCCTCGGGGTCGCCAAGAACTGTAGAGTAAAATACTCTACATTTAGTAAGGTCTCATGTGTTTCAGCGATGTTCCATGAATCTCAGTGCATCAATTTTGCCTCTGTAAGTATTTTCTTATGAAGTTCAGTGTAGATGTGGAGGGTCATCGCGAGGGTTTCTGCAAAGGTTTTATTTTGCTCAAGTCTCAGAGTAGTGCGGAGCTTGCCAAGTGTCGAGCTTCGGTTCATGTCGCATTTTTGTTTCTATGATATAACTCACGCGGAGGATGCCACGTGTCATCAGCCGAGACACATTTTATAAGTTTCTGTATGATTTGCAGACAAAGCCATGTGTCTCTTATGCTGCAGCGGAAGGCGCCAAGTGTCGGCATCCACGTTATTGTTTCTTATAAGTTTCAATGATAAGAAGGCTGAAGGTGGGGCCCTATTCTAAGTTACACTCGTGCGAAGGGTGCCAAGTGGCAGTTTTCGTCGAAGTCTCAAAAGCCCCTTTCAAAGTTTCTCAGCCCTGCGGAAGATGTCGCGTGTCATTTGCGGAGACACTCTCTATTTTTACAACAGGAAGGTAGAATGTGGCGGAAAGCACCATGTGTCGGCATCCACATGAGTTTCAGGGGAGTTTCTAAAGTTTCAAGAGTAGCACGAAGAGTGCCACGTACCAGTTTGTTGAGAGCGCGGAAGGTGCCACCTGTCTCTGTTCTTTCTTTCAAAGCTACTGAGCGGTTAGTGGTGTGGGTCCCATTTTATGGGTAATAAAGTTATAGTTGCAGCAGATCTTGCTAGTTGTCACAGGTGGATTTCTCCTAAATATAAAGACACAGTAAGTATGAATGCAGCAGATAAAGACACGTATCAATTTCTAAGTGCTGCGGAGTTTGCCAAGTGTCATTTTCCTATGTCTCCTGTAAAATAAAAAAGTTTCAAATGATGCGGGCAGATGCTGCCACCTGTTATAGGGTTTATTATCTTAAAATGTGCAGAGGCTGCCAAATGTCTTTTCCTGAATAGGTGAAGTTATGCCATGACTATTTGATAACAACTAATGAGCTCACAGAAGGAGTGACTGTTGCAGATTCTGAGGATCTTGAAACTATCAGAAACTTACAGTTCACTTCAGTTTGGTTAGGCCGTTGAGATTTGATGGTTCAGACAATCTTGGGCCGATCCTGTGCTATAAATATGTGACATTGGTAATTAGAAAGAGAGAGAAGATAGACAATTTTTGGCTAAAGATAGTTTTCTATCAGAGATTCAAGAGAGTTTGAGACTTTTTGCTGTGACCAGTAATATCATTTTGCCTTTAGTTTGTTTTCTTGATTCAGAAAGTAACTATAACTGTGCATGTATCTGTGCCTCTTATATTGCTGGGAAATTAATAAGAAAGACAGAGTTCTATGCCTTTGCTGATATTTCCTATGTCATTGCAAAATTGTCTAGTTGTGAGCCTTTGATTCTATTTGTTTTATATGTTATATTAATCATGCAGAATTTGCTCTTTAATATAATTGAATCTTGAAGATAGTTTCACTGTGCTTGGTAGTAAGAAACAAATCATATTCAGGCGCATCACCATAGTTAGACTTGCTTTTCATTGCATTTGTAATTCTGTTTAGTTTCTACCCTTTTCCCCAAAACACATTCAAGATAGAGAAGAGCCAGCTTCTTTAAAAATCTGGAGGTTGTTTTAGGTTGCAAGTCCCATATTCCTGAAACTTCCCATGTTGGTGTTGGAATCAGCGCAATTTAAGCATCAATAGTATGCTTATGCTCTTTTTAGGACTTGTGAGCCTTTTTTTCATAGTTTAGTTTCTAAGATTTCAAAAGATTCAATAGTGTTGTTACACTTGCAATTTTCTTTTGAAAAAGCCAAGCCATAGTGCTTTAATAGATTCAATAGCTCAATTCATTCATCATAGCTCTAAAATCTCAATCCCATATTCAATCCATTGCTTCTTTGTCCCTGATGCCAAGAGGAGATTCCCGCTGTTGTAGAGGAGAGGAAGATGCCACACATCTAAGGATACACCAAGCTCATGTGCCAAAGAGAATCTATGTTTTTTATGCTTTCATATTTAATTAGATCACACACTCTTGCTCTTGGAGAAGTAATCTTTGCATTGTTATTTCCTTGATAGGATTAACTTTTTAATTTAATTAGATTTTGTTGTAATTCGTAGATTACATTTCATTCAAGCAATTTCAACTTTTAGAATAGATTCGAAAATCATTCCAAAAATACCAAAAACAAAGGATTAATTACATTCATATTTCCCTTCATAGTTAATTAGATCACTTTTATTATTCAATTTGGAAAAGGAACCAAAAGTTGTTTGCATTCATATCAGTTGCATTTCATTAAAAAGCACAAAAATATTAGGAAACTTAGAAAACCAAACCCTCGATCCCATCATGACGTACATTTCAAATTTCACATTCAAACAAAAGAAAAATAAACCTTCGACATCAAGTCAAAGTCAACACAAGTAAACAAGTCAAGATAGGTCAAAACTTAGTCAACACCACTCTTTTTCAAGCATTCGATGTGCCCAGGGATTAGAGGAGATTGGATCAAGGCCATTCTTAAAGATATAGATGAAATCCACCCAAGACCACAATTACACACACAACAAACAATAGAAGCACAAGAACACGCTCTTAGGATCATCCAACAAGAAAACAACATTCAATGAATCATTCAAGCAAACAAGGATAGGTTGCAACACACTAGACTCATCAACGAGTGAAATAGTCTACCCATAAGGCATTGGAACCTAATAAATCCCAACAGGAGACATAAGATTAGTGACCCTTTGGGTCATATAATTATCTTCACCACAACAATCCTAGAACGAGCTCATCAAATATTAATTTATACTTGTCCTATAGATCGGCCAACTACCCTCTGTGAAGTTCTGTTTCCACATGAATAGAATCACCGCGTCGAGTCTCGTCTCCACTTTGACTAGCTTCTTCCATGAGAGTGAGAGTGACTTGGAGGTCACTCATATCAAGGAGAGGGGTTCATGTGTGATATCAAGACTAGCTCATTCGCATTGTGCTTGAGTCATGTTTCAGAGCATACATATTTTGGTGAACTTGATGTGAAGAGAAAAACCTCCCATTTAATCTTTTTGCATTTTCATTACTTTGATCCCACTTTCATTATCATTTTCATATCCACTTGCTTTCATTGCCATTGCTTTAATTTTCATTCTCACTCTCACTATCATCATTTATTCCATTTATTTTGTGGTGTCTAAGGAACTAATGTAGAGTATCTTATAACACTAAAACTAACTCAACTTATTCACCTTTCAAGTCTGGAACCATCAAACAATAGCCTTTCATTCATGACTGTCCCATTTTTCTAGTAGCCTTCAAAACTTGGTTTTTTTCAGCATATCTTTTTAAGCAGACCTCAAACCCACAAACCATTTACCTTTTCAAATACCCATTTAGCTATTTGACAATATATTTTGATTTGGGATAGGGTTACTTTGGAACAAAGTCCTCTAAAATTGACTGGTAATTCTGCAAATAGGCCTAATTAGGGCAAAAAACAAGGTATTTTTGCCATAACTTGCAATAAACAACTCAAACCCACAATCTAAAACCATTTTTAGATACCATTTTCAGCCTTCTTCAACATACTTCAAACTCAGATGAGGTTGTTTTGGAAAGAATGGCCTTAAAAATGACTATTACGCTTGAAAAGAGGCTTAATTAGGCTTATTTGCAAGAGGGTTTATTGGTTCTCTACACTTCTGACCACAAACCACTTCAAAAATGCCTCAAACACATCATAAAGGGTCTACACATGCTATCTAAACTATTTTCCATCCTTCATCATTGATCTTTCTTCAAACCCCAACTCTTAGCCATCAAATTAAGCATAAAAAATCATGAAAAACAACTAGTGCAACAAGAAATTGATGTAACTAGCCTTCCCCTGCACCTGCAAGAATAATCAAATTGAAAAAACAACCTAAACTTGTTGATTGTCAAGAACACTGAGAGGGGGGTGAATCAGTGTTCTAAAAATCTTTTCATGCACTTTAACTTTCAACCATTTCCCATAATTGATTAAACAAAAATACAATAAGCATATGAACAACAACCATGAAAGCATGACACATGAACACCAAGATTTTTATGTGGAAAACCCAAGAAGGGAAAAACCACAAAGAGGATTAGCTCTCAAATATATATTTCAATCTTTACAAAAATAATATTCAGGCTTGGTCACTCCACGGGCCTAGAACATACTGGCTCACTGCCATGAAGTACAACTAGGTTTAGTACGCTCAGTTCCTCAACCCTAGACCTAGAAAGATTACAATAAGGGTTGTTAAACCCTGAGGGCTATTAAACCATGTTGAAGGCTCACTACTAGCTCACTGCCTTGATGATGAATTGGATTGCACATGAGAATTGATTACTACTTATGCATCTGCCACTATGCCAGGTGCAGTCATTTATCCACTGAATTCTAAATCCCAAGTCTTCATTGTTGCTGCTCTTCTAACTTTGTTCTTCTATTCACATGCTCGCATCTCACACATTGTCTCTACTCTGCTTCTTCACTCCGCACTACTCTTCACATCTTCGCTCAAGGATGTATTTTCCATGACTTCCTTACATTTTTATATACAATTCATCAACCTTGGAATGTACATCAAAGTCAGCATTACATTCATCATTCATTAGAACAATCTCCAAGGTCGGCATTCATACATACATCAAATTAGGTCTGGACCTAAACACCATACGCCACAAAAGAATGAGAACATAATGTATTACACCTTAGCTTGGACCTAAATCTATCCAAGCATGCTACACATCACTTAAACATTCATCAAAAGCATCTCCTTGATCACTGCATTTAATCAAGTCAGCCAAACAGTATAAACTGGGAAAATTCTTGATCACATGCTTCCTTGATAACAAACATAATAATCGGACCTTGTGCAATTGGTGCAGGAGCACCCCTACAAGACAGGATATAGGTTCATTGTCCGCATGACAGGACATTAGTCTATTTTTAGTATGTTTGACTTCATAATGTAATAAGGTCCATTGGACCAATGCATATGTATTAGATCAGCCTAGGAGAGTGTGCAGGCAGTTAGAGCTCGTGATCAGGTAGTCTGAGCTGTCTTCTCCCAGCCGCTTGGAAGCTCCCAGCCGCTGGGAATCGAGTTGGTAGTACTCGTAGGATATTGCTATAAATAACTCAGATCAGTTAGGGTTTGAGATCATGTCAAAGAGAGAGTAGTAGTTGTGTTATGTTGTACTGGTGATTGAGTGAGTTCCAGAGATCAGTCCAGACATTGTGAAACATTGTAGAAGCAGGACATTTGTGTTTCATCTAAATAAGATCTCATCAATTGCATTATCTGGTTTATCAGTTGTTTATGTTTTGATTTCTGTTCTGATTACAAGTTGATGGATTCTTTCAACCCTTCCACCGGTTGATTCTGTGAATCAGTGGAATGGTCATGCATGTTAGTTTAGGTTGTATTTTAGTTTTCTGTTTATGCATTTCATTGTTTGAGAGATCAGTTGGTAGCATGCTATGAATCAACCTAGCATCCTCATGTGCTAGGTTTAGGAAGATAAACTGTTAAGTTTTGATCTGAAGGTGATCCGGCCCGATCATCATGTTTTCTTTGTGAAATTGTGCGGTTCTGTGAGTTTGCATGCAGCTGACGGATATACAGGGATCTGCATGTGCTTTTCCAGTCGGAGTGAATCGCATCGTCATCTGTGAGTATATCGCTATCCGGATTGGGTTGTGAAGCTGACGAAGACTGTATGTTTCAAGTGCATCAGGATGATATAAGTCGGATATATACTCAGTGTGTATATCGTCGTCAGGATCATCTTTCGTGTGTATCCATCATCCGCATATCGCTATCGTATGCGGAAGTGAAAGTTCATTTTTTGGCTAAGGACCAGAAAGATCATCATCAGGATATTAAGAGATCACCCGGATATTCATTATCATGCTGCGGAGGATATAAGTGTCTTATATCCTGTTGACATCATCATCAGGTGCATATGACGTCATCGTCATCAGGATATTGTGAATATCACCCTATGCAAGTTTATCCTGCTGTCACTAAGTGTTTTGGCATCGGCGTAAGTCATCGGCATAAAGTTTGGTTAACATCATCAGGATGTTTCAATATGACCGGATAAGTCATATCCTGATGCTGTTGTTTGAGTAGTCGGATATCGGGGTGACGTAAGCATCGAAGGAAGGGTGCTTGAAGTTGTCGTCATCAGGATATATAGGAGGAACCGGATATTTTATATCCTGCTGATGAAGATGATGCTGAATATCATGATGATGAAGATAGAGTTCGGCGGTAAGATGAATAGTGGACATCAGGAGGATGTTTGCGCTAGCCGAATATGATGATGCTGCTGACAGGCGAAAGGCGATAGGCGATAAGGAAGTGAACAGTAGTCAGCAGGAGGATATTTCATGCCTCTTCGAATATGATGATGCTGTCTGTGTTAGCAAGAAATATGATGATGAGGATAAGCCGATAGGTATTATAACATGTTGGTTGTGTTAGTGACTCCTCCTTCCCATTTGTAAGCTCCCATTGCGTTTTACCTCTGCATCATAGTGGTATCAGAGCAAAGGAAGGATCTTCTGGAAAAGATCAGGATATAGCAGGATGTCAGATGAAGAAGGAACATCGGAGATGCCGGCAAGGATGACCAACGTTGAGTTGGCAGTTCTGGTAAAGAAACAGATTGCAGAAAGCAAGGCTGTGAAGGCTCAGAATCAGGAATTGAAGGATGAGTTAGAGAAGTTGAGGAACAGAGTAGGTTCTGGTAGAGAAGAAGATAGGGAAGAAGAAGAGATCCCTAGTTGGAACGAGGAGGTCGTTCCTGCAGACCAGAGACCACTGTTGAATGCCCTCAAGGCCATGGAGAGGAGAACCATGGATGTGAAACTGGATTTGCCAGTGTTTACAGGAAAGATGGAACCTGATTCAGTGATGGAGTGGATAGCCTCCTTGAACAATTTCTTTGAAACAGAGGAGATACCAGAACAACAGAGGGTGAAAATAGCCCAGTCAAAAATGAGAGAAGCTGCCTTGACATGGTGGAATTTCGTCCAAGATGATAGAGTACAGGAAGGAAAGCGTAGAGTCACTACATGGAAGAAGATGATGGCATTAGTAAAGGAAGCTTATGTCCCATTGGATTACAGTATCCAATTACACAAGAGGAAGCAAAACCTGAAGCAGAAGGAGCTAGATGTCAGCTCATATACAGAAGAATTCATGAAACTTTGTATGAAAACAAAGGTAAAGGAAAGTGAAGAAGAGAAGGTAGCCAGATACCTTAATGGATTGAGGTTCAACATTCAGGAAGATTTAAGTCTGCATAATCCAGATATAGTTCAGAAATGCTTTCAGTTGGCATTGAAAGTGGAAGAGAAGTTAAAGAGAAAACAAGAACAACACAATAGAGGAAGAGGAAGACAACAAAGGGGTGGAAGAGGTCCTTTTAGAGGTAGAGGACATGGACATGGATATCAAGGAGAATCCAGTCATGACAATAGTAAGGGAAACAATAGTCAGAATCAGAGGGAAAATTATAGTCAGCAAGGAAACTTCAGAGGTAGAAGACCTTTCAGAGGAAGATCCCAGGGCAGAGGATCCATCAGATGTTATAACTATAACAAAGAAGGCCATATAGCCAGCAGATGTCTAGAAAAGGCCACAAGCTCAACAGGAGAAAGGAGAACAAATCTGATCCAAGAACCTGATAATCAAAGTATGACAGGCTCTAGTGATTTTCAGAGTGTGAATGCTCCTGATAATTATGGATACCCAGAAAGTGGAGAGTCTCTAATGATGAGAAGAACAGTGACTACCATGAAGGTACCTGACAAAGAATCCCCTCAAAGAAAGTCTCTTTTCAGGACTATTTGCAAAGCAGGAGGTAAGGCATGTAAAGTTTTGATTGATTCTGGTTCTACTGAAAATTTTGTGTCTGAAGAAATGGTGACAAAGCTTAAGCTTAGGAGATTTCCTCACCCATCCCCATATAAAGTCTCATGGCTTACCCAAGGTCAGCAAACAACTGTAGAAGAGCAGGCTTGGGTAGAATTTCAGATTGGAGCATATAAGGATAAGTTGTTGTTTGATATTACCAAGATGGATGCTTGCAATCTTTTATTTGGTAGACCATGGCAGTATGATTTAAAGGCACAACATGATGGTATTAGAAACACCTATAAAATCACTAAAGATGGTAAGGTGATAACGTTACTACCATTGACAGAGAAGGAGGAGAAATCTAAAGGAAAAGAGGTGAAGGTAATGCTGATGGAAGGTAAACAGTTCATGAAAGAAGTAGCAGCAGAAGGTGCAGTTGCATATGCCCTAATCCCATGTATGAGGGTGAGTAAAGAACAGCAGCAAGAAGTCAAGGAAGAGAAGAAGCACAGGTTCATAGACCCAGCTATCCAAGAGCTATTGGATAAGTACAAAGGTATCATCTCAGAGGGAATGCCAAGATCCCTACCACCTGTCAGAGATATCAGTCACTACATAGACTTAATTCCAGGGTCAACACTTCCAAACAAAGCAGCCTATAAGCTAACTCCAGAACAGAATGCAGAAGTAGCCAGACAAATTGAAGAATTATTGGATTCAGGTCTAATTGGGAAAAGTTTAAGTCCATGTGCAGTACCAGCTGTACTAGCACCAAAGAAGGAAGGTACTTGGAGGCTTTGCACAGATTCCAGAGCTATTAACAAGATCACAATCAGGTATAGGTTTCCAATCCCTAGGATAGAGGATTTACTTGACTGTTTGGGAGATGCTAAGTATTTTACAAAAATAGATTTAAAGAGTGGATATCATCAGATCAGGATTAGACCAGGAGATGAATGGAAAACAGCATTCAAAACTAATGAAGGGTTATATGAGTGGAAGGTTATGCCTTTTGGTTTATCTAATGCACCTAGTACTTTTATGAGGTTGATGAATGAGGTTTTGAAAGAGTTCATTGGTAAGTTTGTCATAGTATATCTAGATGACATTCTGATTTTCAGCAACACAAAAGAAGAACATCTCAGACATATAGATTTGGTTCTTAAGAGGTTACATGACGAGCAGCTGATGATAAATTTAGACAAGTGTTTGTTCATGAAAGAGGAGATCACATATTTGGGTTTTGTCATTTCACAAGGAAAGTTACAAATGGATAAGGAGAAGGTAAGTGCCATATTGTCTTGGCCAACCCCAAAGACTATGAATGATGTCAGAAGTTTCCATGGGTTAGCAACCTTCTACAGGAAGTTCATAAGAGGGTTTAGTCATATTTGTGCACCCATGCTTGATACCATCAAAGGAGGACAGAAGTGCAGATTTGTTTGGACTCAAAGAGCGGATGATTCTTTTGAAACATTGAAGAAGAAGGTGGCACAGTAGCCAGTCCTTGCACTTCCAGACTTTAACAAAATCTTTCAGGTGGAATGTGATGCCAGTCACATGGCCATTGGAGCAGTACTCAGCCAAGAAGGTAGACCTATTGCATTTTTCAGTGAGAAGCTCAATGATGCTAAAAAGAGGTATTCCTCATATGATTTGGAAATGTATGCTTTAGTCCAGTCACTCAAGAAATGGAGGCATTACTTGATGCCAAAGGAATTCATAGTATTCACAGATAACCAGGCTCTGAGTTTCATAAACAGCCAGGAAAAGCTGAACCACAGACACATGAAATGGGTAGAAACCTTACAAGCTTTTACTTTTACATTGAAGCATAAGAAAGGAGTCAAGAATAAAGTTGCAGATGCTTTGAGCAGGAGAGTTCTAACAGTCAACCAGATTCAGTTAGAAAGTGTTGGCATTGATTCACTCAAGACCATGTATCAGACAGATGAAGATTTTGGGGAGATATATCATGTATGTACTTCTTTTGGAGAGAAATATCATGCTGAATTCTCTAAATTTTTGATTCAGGATGGATTGTTGTTCAAAGGTGGACAGTTATGTATCCCAAGGTGTTCTATGAGGTTAAACATCATTAAGGAGAAACATTGTGGAGCTATGGCAGGTCATTTTGGTCTAGATAAGACTCTTGATCTTGTCTGAAGACATTACTTTTGGCCTAAGTTACAATCAGATGTCAGAAAGTTTGTAGAGACATGTGTGATATGTCAGAAAGCTAAAGGCAGGTCGACTAATGCAGGTTTATTTCAGCCCTTACCCATTCCTTCCAGACCATGGGAAAGCATAAGTATGGATTTTGTCTTGGGTTTACCAAGGACAAGGAAAGGGTTTGACAGTGTTTTTGTTGTAGTGGATAGATTCAGCAAAATGGCACATTTCTTGCCATGCAAAACCACTACTGATGCTTCATACATTGCAGATTTGTTTTTCAGGGAGATTGTCAGAATCCATGGATTGCCATTGAGCATAGTGTCAGATAGGGATGTGAAGTTTATTGGTCACTTCTGGAGAACTCTTTGGAGGAAACTTGGAACAAATTTGTCTTTTTCCTCTGCATATCATCCTCAAATGGATGGACAGACTGAAGTAGTGAACCGTTCCTTAGGGAATTTGCTTAGATGTTTGACTAAACAACATGGAGAAAAGTGGGATAATATTCTATCTCAAGCTGAATTTTCCTATAATGATACTGTCAATAGGAGCACAGGGAAATCACCTTTTCAGATAGTTTATGGTATGCATCCAAGAGGAATTTTGGAATTGAGAGATCTACCTACAGTAGACCCTATTAGTGCAGAAGGAGAAGCTTTTGCAGAAGCCATAAAAGAGGTTCAAGATCAAGTCAAGACCCAACTGCAGCAAACCACCTTGAAGTATAAGGAATATGCTGATAAAAAGAAGAAGGATGTACAGTTTGATGTTGGAGATTTGGTATGGGTTCATTTGAAGAAGGACAGACTTCCTAAGGGAAAATATACTAAACTCATGCAGCGAAAAGTTGGACCATGTCAGATCTTGCACAAGCATGGACAGAATGCTTACGAGATACAACTCCCACCTGATCTTGGTTTGTCCCCTGTATTCAATGTATGTGATTTAACTCCATACAAGTCTTATCCAGATGCAGATCAGGATCTCCTACAGGATACAGTAAATGATAACATTCCCAAGCATGATCCTCCACAGTTGCAGAAGGTTTTGGACACCAGAGTGGTCAAACAGACTCGGAACAAACAGTACTTGGAGTATCTAGTCTCTTGGAAGGGAAAACCTAATTCTGAAGCAGTATGGATGACTGAAGAGCAGATCCAGAAACATGGTGCAGATCTTCATACTCTCATCTCAAGTGGACTTGAGATTTCTTCTTCTGGGGAGTATGGTGCAGGAGCACCCCTACAAGACAGGATATAGGTTCATTGTCCGCATGACAGGACATTAGTCTATTTTTAGTATGTTTGACTTCATAATGTAATAAGGTCCATTGGACCAATGCATATGTATTAGATCAGCCTAGGAGAGTGTGCAGGCAGTTAGAGCTCATGATCAGGTAGTCTGAGCTGTCTTCTCCCAGCCGCTTGGAAGCTCCCAGCCGCTGGGAATCGAGTTGGTAGTACTCGTAGGATATTGCTATAAATAACTCAGATCAGTTAGGGTTTGAGATCATGTCAAAGAGAGAGTAGTAGTTGTGTTATGTTGTACTGGTGATTGAGTGAGTTCCAAAGATCAGTCCAGACATTGTGAAACATTGTAGAAGCAGGACATTTGTGTTTCATCTAAATAAGATCTCATCAATTGCATTATCTGGTTTATCAGTTGTTTATGTTTTGATTTCTGTTCTGATTACAAGTTGATGGATTCTTTCAACCCTTCCACCGGTTGATTCTGTGAATCGGTGGAATGGTCATGCATGTTAGTTTAGGTTGTATTTTAGTTTTCTATTTATGCATTTCATTGTTTGAGAGATCAGTTGGTAGCATGCTATGAATCAACCTAGCATCCTCATGTGCTAGGTTTAGGAAGATAAACTGTTAAGTTTTGATCTGAAGGTGATCCGGCCCGATCATCATGTTTTCTTTGTGAAATTGTGCGGTTCTGTGAGTTTGCATGCAGCTGACGGATATACAGGGATCTGCATGTGCTTTTCCAGTCGGAGTGAATCGCATCGTCATCTGTGAGTATATCGCTATCCAGATCAGGTTGTGAAGCTGACGAAGACTGTATGTTTCAAGTGCATCAGGATGATATAAGTTGGATATATACTCAGTGTGTATATCGTCGTCAGGATCATCTTTCGTGTGTATCCATCATCCGCATATCGCTATCGTATGCGGAAGTGAAAGTTCATTTTTTGGCTAAGGACTAGAAAGATCATCATCAGGATATTAAGAGATCACCCGGATATTCATTATCATGCTGCGGAGGATATAAGTGTCTTATATCCTGTTGACATCATCATCAGGTGCATTGACATCATCATCAGGTGCATATGACGTCATCGTCATCAGGATATTGCGAATATCACCCTATGCAAGTTTATCTTGCTGTCGCTAAGTGTTTTGGCATCGGCGTAAGTCATCGGCATAAAGTTTGGTTAACATCATCAGGATGTTTCAATATGACCGGATAAGTCATATCCTGATGCTGTTGTTTGAGTAGTCGGATATCGAGGTGACGTAAGCATCGAAGGAAGGGTGCTTGAAGTTGTCGTCATCAGGATATATCAGAGGAACCGGATATTTTATATCCTGCTGATGAAGATGATGCTGAATATCATGATGATGAAGATAGAGTTCAGCGGTAAGATGAATAGTGGACATCAGGAGGATGTTTGCGCTAGCCGAATATGATGATGCTGCTGACAGGCGAAAGGCGATAGGCGATAAGGAAGTGAACAGTAGTCAGCAGGAGGATATTTCATGCCTCTTCGAATATGATGATGCTGTCTGTGTTAGCAAGAAATATGATGATGAGGATAAGCCGATAGGTATTATAACATGTTGGTTGTGTTAGTGACTCCTCCTTCCCATTTGTAAGCTCCCGTTGTGTTTTACCTCTGCATCAGCAATGCTTTAACATGATCTTGACAACTCCATGAACAATATAAATTCACCTAAGAGCCAATAAATCCATCCGTAACAGATCTCACTTGGAGATTACTAAAGACAACAAATATCACCTGAACTCAACAAATTTCATCTGAAGTATACAACACAAACTTGTCTTCTAGAGCACCAAATCACAAACCCTCTAGAACGAAGATATCTATGTACTTTCTAAGCTTAAATCCAAAACTGCAAGGCTCAATTCCAATCTGCAAAGAAGTGGGGAGCACAACACTTTCTCCCTATCACTCTCCATACATTGCCAAAACTAGTCTTCAAACTGTTGAATAGATCTTTTGTTGTATAGCATTCTGGACCACCAAACTCAAGATTTAATATCTTCAAACACTTCTCTAAATCATATCCCAATCTCACACTTTGGTCTTCAATGATGAGGAAATGCAGAGTAAAACATTGCACTATTCTGGGAGACAAACACTTGTTCCAACTTAACCAAGTAACTTCCTTGGATGCTGACCTTAGGTGTTGACATCAATGACAACACTTACTACTCATACTTGCAACAATCTCCCCCTTTGTCATTGATGGCAACACATGATGTGAAAAACCATCAAGACATATAATCGTCCTTTGCTTCTTGGCTCCCCCTCACTTGATACTTTCCCTGACTACAACTTTATCCTTAGGTTTTTCACATGAACTTCTCTCCCCCTTTGACATCAATGGAAAAGGGTGTCAAAACTTTTACTTCTCTCCTTCTTGAGTTATCAAGGCTCAACTCAGATCTTATTACCATTGTACAACTTCCCCTGTCAATCAATACTGCAACACTTACTACTCTTTATCAGGAACTCATATTAGCATCACCTACCTACTTCCTCTGGGAGGTAGCCTCATAATCCTCTTGACTACCAACACATGTGACTCTCTAGGATCTTCTTGAAATCTTGCCACAGGACAAACTACATGTATTACATCTAGTCTAGTATAGGTCAGATATAGTAGTCCTCCAATCATAGACCTATACCTTTTCTGATCAGTCTTAGGTGAATTAGTATTCTTGCTCATCTTGCAACCAGTTATCATAGGGGTACATACATATTCCAAAATAGCTCTTTCACATACTTGGACACTACTGCTCTGATCATTCTGAGATTATTCTTTACTCCTCCTGACTTCAACAACCATCTCTAATTGCTACTTGCTCTGCTGCATCTTTTTTCTTTTACTTCTTTGAATACTCCCCCTCAAGAATACACATCAAACTGTGTCAACTTTTGCTCACATTAACATATCTTGTCTTCTCAAAAATTTAGACTTGACTTTGCTCAGATCAGAGTATGACATCCAACCATGAACTTTCCTTCTTCTTAAGGAACACACCATTCCATCTTTTATGATGCTTATTAATCAATGACAACACATATAGCCAATAATTTCTTTAGGTCAATACTCATTTGTCTACAACTTTTCTCCTGCAGGCATCGTTTATCCACAACCACACAGTCTCACTTTCAATCAAAATTCATCGCTCTTATATATCCACATCATGATTTATTTCACATGTCGGCCTGCTCCTCAAGAGCATGCTTAACAGGTTCATATGCTGACTTACAACTTCTACTGCAGATTACAAAACATTTTCAAAAATCATATCAAGGACTCTTTATACATTCCCAAACTAACTCTCAGAACCGCAAGGCATGATATCATCTTGCAGAGAAATGCAGACCATCAGAACTTAGACTCTGTCTCTATCAGACTCTATCAAATGCTATGCTGATACTTAGCAACTTGAAACTATCTTTCTGGTGAACTTCAAATCTCCCAACTCTGGAATTAGACACTTTACATAAGTGTTTACAACACCTCAAAAATGTATAACAAAAACACTCACCTACAGAGGAATGCAAACCACTGTACTATACCCTATTCACTGTTCCTAGTATACCTTTGCTTTTCGAGACTTAGACATTTCTTCAAGGTGACTTCCGAAGGAAGTCAGGACTTGATCTCTGAAGCATAACACTATCAAACAATTGAGAACATTATACCTAAGCTGCATTACCAGATCATCATTTGTGAAGGCATACTATCCAGCTTACTGTCCTCTACTCAGAATACTTTCCATAGTCATTTTCTGTCAACCGGACCTGGAATCCAACATGTTCAACTTTTCTCTTCATTCACTGCAACAATTAATTCATTTGATTTAGATATGATATTTTCGCTTGTTTTCATCAACCTTCACATTAGCACTCTCAATGATCTTCTTCAATATCTTATTGTAGCACTGGTAGGCTTTACTCTTGGTAGAGTATCCAAGGAAGATTCCTTCATCACACCTAGCATCGACCTTACCTAGTTCTTCTTCTTTCCTTTGACTTGAACTATGTTTCGGATGTAGATAGTTGTATGTATAATTTCTCTCCAGTACACTTTCGGTAGGTCAGCCTCCATCATAGTCTTAGAAGCCTCTTGAACTATCTTATTCATTCTCTCAACAACTTCATTTTGCTGAGAATTTCTCAGTGCACACAACTGTCTTTCTATCCCTTGTTATGTTTATCTGCAATTCTTCTTCTTCTTTGTCAATACACCTCTACTCCTTATAGTGTGATGTCTTTGCACAAACCCTTGTACTTTCTTCATCTTTTGCTATTTGATTCATGTCCATTTGCCTCTTAGTTCATCAACTACTTCCAGTCATCATGAAAATTGTTTTGTACTGAAAATAACTGTGTTCTATCAATTCAAACTTCTGTTACTCATTACTTATCAAAATTAGACAAATTTCTAGATGTAGATGTAACCAATGATATATAACCATATGCCAGAACCGCAGAGCAATATCATCAATAGCGAACCAATGCGGACCAAATTACCGGAGCACTGTAAACTTGATTTTGTCTTCTTTTCTTGATCAAATATTCTTGCATAGCAAACTTCTCACTACACAAACCTTCCTTAATCCTTTACAAGCATAGTTCTTTGTCTTGAATTAGACCTTTGTTGCCAATATTTGACTTGTCTCTATGTGCTGAGGCATCCGCACCAATCCTTTGGCAGGGGAGAAAGGATTTTCATTAAATCTCCCCTTGAGCCAAAACATCAAATTCATTTCCTAGAGAAAGTATCTGCACCTGAGTCTAGTGCAGACTCATCTCTAACCTCATTTACTTCCTTCTTGACCCAAACCTTGTTCATCTCCTTCTTGACTTCTGCCGGATCAACCTTTTCTATTGGTTTCTTCATTTCTACCTGAGTATCCTTCTTCATGTTCTTACTTCTGTAGAATCTTGCAATGTGTCCAGGCCTATTGCAATTGAAACAGATAGTATTTTTATGACCATTGTTCTTTCCATTCATCCTTGAACTGCATAGATTAGCCTTGTGCCCAAATTTATTGCATTTATAACAATACCCACTGAAGGATTTAACTGTCCTATTCTTGCCATAGCCATTTCTCACTTGACTTCTGCACTCATTTTCCCTATGTCCCATCTTATTGCATGCATAGCACTTAATAGAACTCTGACTTACTTTACTTCTGCATACAACAGCTCTATGACTCTCTTTATTGCATGTGAAACATTTACCTTTAAAAGATTGATCATTCCTTCCATTGTTGAAACCTTTCCTAATCTGACTTCTACATTCATTTGCTCTATGACCAATTTTCTTACAATTGAAACACTGACCAGAGAATGATGGAACATTTTAATTCATTATGCTCCTACACTGAATAGCCTTATGACCAAACTTATTACATGAATTACAATAACCATTGAAAGATGGGTACCTTTGTAAATTTGGTTGTCTGATTGGAGATCTTCTAGGTCTTCTTTTTAGATTTTTGAACTGATTTCCTTTGTTTTGTTCTACTTCAGTGGTTGCTTGACCAGATTTTAAACTTTCTCCTTTTTCATATCCTAAACCTTGCTTGTCATCAACACTCTTCTGGTTGAAAATCATTTCATCAAGCTTTGCGGTACTTATCTTGAATTTTTCTTCAAAACTTTTGGCCTTTTCTAGGTCCATTTTTAGACTTGCAATTTCTCTTTCTAGCTTTGCACAATCTTCTAATTTGTTTTTCACAATTGAATTTAGATCATCCTCTACTCTTGATCTTTCTACAACTTTTGCTTCCAAATCATTTAAGGCTTAATTTGCTGATAACAATTGATCACTGACTTCTATGTATTTGTCTTTGAATTTCTTGACTTGCTTTCTTAGCTTTAAGATGCATTCATCAGCTTGTTGCAAGTTTTCCTTCAGATCCCTGACTTCTGCTTCAGATTTTTCAAGATCCATAAGGGTTGCTTCTAGTTGGTTAAATCTCTCATAATTTCCATGCCTTCTTTCTGCCATGATCATACTATCCCAGATCTTCCTCAAGTTGTTAAACTTCTTCCGAGGAACCTTGCTCTAATACCAATTGTTGATTGTTAGGAACACTGAGAGGGGGGTGAATCAGTGTTCTAAAAATCTTTTCATGCACTTTAACTTTCAGCCATTTCCCATAATTGATTAAACAAAAACACAATAAGCATATGAACAACAACCATGAAAGCATGACACATGAACACCAAGATTTTTATGTGGAAAACCCAAGAAGGGAAAAACCACAGAGAGGATTAGCTCTCAAATATATATTTCAATCTTTACAAAAATAATGTTCAGGCTTGGTCACTCCATGGGCCTAGAACATACTGGCCCACTACCATGAAGTACAACTAGGTTTAGGAAGCTCACTGCCTCAACCCTAGACCTAGCAAGATTACAATAAGGGTTGTTAAACCCTATTGACGGCTCACTGCCAGCTCACTTCCTTGATGATGAAAGCTTACTTTCAATTGGATTGCATATGAGAACTGATTACTGCTTACATATCTGCCACTATGCCAGGTGCAGTCATTTATCCACTGAGTTTTGAATCCCAAGTCTTCATTGCTGCTGCTCTTCTAACTCTACTCTTCTATTCGCATGCTCGCATCTCACACATTGTCTCTGCTTTACTTCTTCACTCCGCACTACTCTTAACATCTTCACTCAAGGATGTATTTTCCATGACTTCCTTACATGTTTATATACAATTTATCAACCTTAGAATGTACATCAAAGTCAGCATTACATTCATCATTCATTGGAACAATCTCCAAGGTCGGCATTCATACATACATCAAATTAGGTCTAGACCTAAACACCATACGCCACAAAAGAATGAGGACATAATGTATTACACCTTAGCTTGGACCTAAATCTATCCAAGCACACTACACATCACTTAAACATTCATCAAAAGCATCTCCTTGATCACCGCAATTAATCAGGTCGGCCAAACAATATAAACTAGGAGAATTCTTGATCACATGCTTCCTTGATAACAAACATAATAATCAGACCTTGTGCAATGCTTTAACACAATCTTGACACCTCCATGAACAACATAAATTCACCTGAGAGCCAATAAATCCTTCCGCAATCGATCTCACTTGGAGATTACTGAAGACAACAAATATCACCTGAACTCAACAACTTTGATTTGAAGTATAACAACACAAATTTGTCTTCTGGAGCACCAAATCACAAACCCTCTAGAATGAAGATAGCTATGGATGTTCTAAGCTTAAATCCAGAACTGCAAGGCTAAATTCCAATCTGCAGAGAAGTGCGGAGCACAAGACTTTCTCCCTATCACTCTGCATACATTGCCAAAACCAGTCTTCAAACTGGTGAATAGATCTTTCGCTGTATAGCGTTTTGGACCACCAAACTTAGGATTTAGTATCTTCAAACACTTCTCTAAATCATGTCCCAATCTCACACTTCGGGCTTCAATGCTGAGGAAATGCGGTCTAAAACATTGCACTATTCTGGGAGACAAACACTTGTTCCAACTTAACCAAGTAACTTCCTTGGATGCTGACCTTAGGTGTTGACATCAATGACAACACTTACTACTCATACTTGCAACAAAACTAACCCATTCCACCAATTTACAAAAGTTTCCATTGGTGGAATGATCTTTTATTCCTTTTTTTTACTCTCAAACCCTTAAACCAACAGAAAAAATGTTAAATCTACAGAAAACAAGATACTTTTATTCAAAATTGCTTCTAGATACAATATTCTCTCCTCTCTCTCACCTTCACAAGGCTCTTTATAAATATTACATCAGTTATTTTACCTACCCCTTGAGTTTCCAATGACCAAAACCCTTCCCTTTACAAAGTGACTCTTCATATTCCACTTCTTGCACTTTTGCAATTTTGTATTTTTGATAACATTTGTAAGGTTTTGCATTTTGTTTTTAATAACTTGACCCCATAATCCCCTAGAAACCTAATTACATGAATCAATTGCATTAGACAAGGTCCAAATATAACCTTATTACAATCATAACATGATGAAGACTCAAACATTACAAGTTTACCTCATGGTGGCATGAAATTAACATGGTGCCTTGCACTAGGAACCCCTAAATATTATGGAATCTGAAGCCAACCCAAGGAATATTCCCTCTAGAGAATTCAAGGCACCCTCTTTCAATAGGTATGTGCCACCTGATCTAATGGAACCAATGACCAATTGTTTTGACTACAAAGACTCTGTCTATGAACATGATAGAAGAGAACCTCTCGTTCTCTCAAATTCAATAATCCCACATGGGAACAAGGAACTGTGATTCAGCCTACTTACTCTATAATACCCAAGTTGCTAGCAAGATTAGAAATCCATCAAGTGGATCAACCTTCAACAAGTTACATGACTACACACTTAGATGATGGAGTAAGATGCCTAGAAATACATCTACAAGAGTCTAGAGAGGCTCAAGAATCCTTGTGTGTCGCTTGTCGAGAGGAATAACGAGAGAATGCTATAAGAGAGCAACTAAGTGAAGTCAACCATGAAAATTCACAAAATGGAGAAACACAAAGAATAAGAGGTACTAGTCCTATAGATCTCATAGCAACACTAGTCCAATGGATTAGGACATTAGATGCAGTAGGGATGGATCAACCTCTTTATGAAAAACAAATAAAGACACATGACAATACTCACAAGAATAGAAAATAACAAGACTAGGGGGCATCTCAAAACCCCCCTGTACTTAAACTTTTACTCACGAAATGGAAGTAATGAGACCTTCCCAAATGGAAATCATATGATGAAAAATGTTCAAACCATTCAAAATTATCATCCAAATCATGTCGTTGCATCCATATATCAAAATGCACCAATGAGGTTGATGCTCTCAACCCCGTAATCCCAAAGCACGTTCTTGGAGACTTATCTTGAGTACCTAAAAGAACCTCTTGACCATGTCATACAAAATGTGTTTCTACCATTACCCCTCCCTGACTCACCAAAGTTTGAGGGTGAGGGAGATCCCAACTCACACATCAAAGCCTACACAACTGCAGTAAGAGAACTCCTTCCTTGGGATGGAGTTGTCACAAGAATTTTTCTAAAAGTGCCTGAAGGTATTGCCTTAGATTGGTATTATCAATTACCTAAGGTTTCAATCCACTCCTTTTCTCAACCTATAGGAGAGTTTGTCATGAAATTTGACATGAATAAACTTATTAAAATAGGGGTTCGTGAATCTCTAACTATGAATCAAGACATGAATGAATTTAGTGGCACACTTTATGACACAATGGAGACAAGTACTCTACTCATTGACAAGTGCCCCGAACATGGACCATAGAGAATTGTGTTACATTTTCTTGCATTCCCTTAATAAGGATACTCTAGAGGAAGTACAGAAATTAACCTACAAATCCTATGAGGAAGCACTAGAGAGTGCCTTGCGAATTGACCAAGCCACCAGTGATAGTGGGTGAAGAAATTACAGTGAAAATAGATGAATGGTGACACAAATAAGTGACAATGGAGGAAACAATACATCCATGATCAAGATCTTAAAGAACATAAATGCAACCATGGATAGGATAACAAATCAACCCCTGATAAGAAACAAGGTGAGAGATGACTACAATGGAAGAGACTATTTCCCTCCAAACGTTGACATAATGGATCGACCTTGCAATAATGGATACTACCAAAGATAACCAATAGCCATAGAATTGAAATTGGAACGATAATAGATATGAACGCCCTCCTTATGAATACAATTAATTTTTTTCTTTCCATAGGACAAGGGGGCATAACACCGAGTCGTGTAGAGAATATAATAGGTTCATCGCAAGATTTCTTGAAGATCAAAAATGATTATTCACTGAAATGTTTTTAAACATGCAAGAGGTCATGGAAAATAACAATAACAAACCAATGCAAGTACCCATCACACCACATAATGCAGATATGAGAATCTTCTAAGAACCCTTTCCGGTACATAGGAACAATGAAATGAATAATCACGATGCAACAACCTTAGGATCAGCTAATCCTCCAAAAGCCTTGGAAACAAAAATCCTTGTGCAATTGGGACCAAAAGGAGAGGCAAGGATGTTAGGATTAGTGGAAATATTACATAAGGAAGAAAATGAATCCAATAATGAACAAAAAATAGAATTTCATGGAGGGATAGTTTCATTTGTAGAACCAATACCTGCCCTAATCGAACCATACAAATTAATCAAAGATCTAAAAAAGACCTATGCCCACATCTATTTCATAGATCTCCTTCAAAAATTTCAATCACATCGGTTAATTTGAATGGAATTACTAACCACTCATACAGTCCTTCTTTTGTCTTGAATGTTGTCTTCCATTCATCTCCTTTCCATATCTTAATCTAGTGATACCCACTCTTCAAATCTATCTTTGTGAAGTACTTCTCTCCCCTTAGGCAGTCCATGATATCATCCATCCTTGGCAAAGTAAATTTGTACTTGATTGTGATTTTTTTGATGGATCTAGAATCAGTACACATCCTCCATTCTCTATCCTTCTTAGGTGCTAGTACTACAGGTACTGCACATGGACTCAAACTCTCTTTGATTAGCCCCTTTCTCAACAATTCTTGAACTTGTCTATTCAACTCCTCATTTTTTGCAGAAGTTATTCTCTGGATTTCCTTGTTATGTAAAATAACTCCTAGTATTAAATCCATCTGATGACTTATGCTTCTCACTGGTGGCAAACCTTTAGACCTGTACATTATATGAAACAATATCTTTAAATTAATCCAACATATCTACAATTTCTGCAAGTACATCTTCTCCTTCCTCTTTTTTGATTTTAGGAATCAAGTAAAAGCACATATGTTTTGTTTCAAATATGTGCTTAAGCGGTGTTGTCATTGATGTCAACATATCCTTGTTGCCATTGGTGTCAATTGTATCCTATTTTGCTGCCTGTTTAGAAGACCGGATTGTTGAGGATATTGAGAAAATTAATGGAGATCAATATATGCATACCATATGGCTTTGTAGAGGTTTGTCTAAAGAAGCTCCAGTTAATATTTGAGAGGTTCGCATTAAGATTTGAAGAAGTTATAGCCATCTGAGTAAAATTAGTTCCTACATTATTCAGGAGAGACATAGTGACATGAAAGAGGTCTAGATTGCTCTGGTAATGTAAAATGATGATCTGCAGATCCAGAGGCATGTTTGGGAAGTCAGTGTGTATCATCCATTCAAGTGGTTCATGGTTTGGAGGTCCACAAGCAATCTTTCTAATGTGAGAGTCATGGCAGATAGTGTTCTTGAGGTTCCAGAGGAAGATACAAGTTAATCGGATGATTTGGAGGAGTGTGGATGTTTTTGTTGAATGCAATGTGCTTCTGGAAGTCTTTGGATCATGTGACTGCTATGTTGGAAGTCTGCATTGAGGTTTGATCTTGTCAATAAATATTTTCTTATTGGTGTTGCTGTTCTTCCCAGTCTTGGCCGACTGGATGACTCAAGCGTGTTGCGAATGATCTAAGAGCAATTATATGAAGCATGGTGTGTTGATCAAGGAACATTTGAGTCCATGTTATGTTTGGCCGATAGCTCAGGGATTCGCAGTAAGTCAGATGTTGCCGACCTTGATGTTCATTCCAAGGTTGATGAAGTGTATAAATATTTGTTGATAAGTTGTGGAAAATTATCCTTGTGTGAAAATATAAATCTGAAGAAAGGATCAGAAGAAGAGCAGAGGAGAGAAGGAACAAAAGAACAAAAGCAGAGTAGAATGAAGAATTAGTGAAGAAAAATTTACAAATAGAGTAGAAGTTTATGAGCATTCAATGAAACTGAACCAGGCATGAAGTAGATGCTATTTCTCAGTTAAATCTTTTTGTGTTAAACTTAAATTTCTTGTAGGTAGTGAGCCTCTCTTTTGAGCAGTGATCCTAAAGGCAAGTGCCTTCTCATTCTTTTTAAGTACTTTTGACAGGGTACAAATCTTGTGGGATAACACCCACCGTGGTTTTCCCCTTAACCGGGTTTCCACATCAAAAATCTTGGTGTCAAATGTGTTGATTATGTTTCTACTTATGTGATGTTGTTCCATGCTTTAATGTTTACATCATTAATCAATTTACAAATTTTGAAAGAAGATTAAAAGAAAGAAAAGTTTAGATTTTAGAACAACTGATTCACCCCCCCTCTCAGTTGTCTAGTCTAATTCCAACAATTGGTATCAGAGCCAAGTACCTCTAAAAGAAGCTTGACCTCTTGAGGAGATCTAGGATGTCGACCTACAAGAAGGATAGCCCAAGATTTGATGGAACAAATTACTCTGTTTGGAAAAATCGCATGGAGTACCATTTACAACACATGGGTGATGCCTATTGGGCAATAACTAAGGATAAGTATGAGCCTCCGGAAAAACCTTCAACTCCAGGTGAAGTCAAAAATGTTGAAAATAATCTTCGAGCCAAAGAAGGCTTGCTAAGTGCCCTGTCTGATTCAAAAATCACAAATGTCTTTGGACTAAAAACTACTCATGAAATCTGAAGGAAGTTGGAGAATATTTATGAAGGCGATGAATTTGTCAAATGTGCCAAGAAAAAATTGAAAATTTGAGGATGAGTGAAGATGAAAACATCATAATCTACATGCAAAAAATAAATGATCTTATGTGTGGTATCAGATGTGGTGGTGGGACTTTGGAAGAATCAAAGATTGTGGCAAAAGTGTTCAGACCTTTACCTGATTCATACAAACATAAGGTTGTTGCTATAGAGGAGATCAGGACTGTCTCAAAAGTTACAAGAGATCAGCTGGTTGGCAAAATCTTGGCTTTTGAATTAAGTGAGTTTGGTGATTCTCTTCCCAAGTTTGAATCTGTATTTAAGGCCAGTGTATATGGAGAGCAAAGATATGATCCGGGTGAAAGATCTTCTGCAAGATCAAATAGATTTGTGAAGACAAGGAAGGATCTTGAAGATGTTGAAATTGAAACTACAGATCTTGAAGCTCTTCTTGCCAAAAGATTGCCAAGAGGATCTGGTAAGTATGAAGGAAAATTGCCACTGAAATGTTTTGCTTGTAATAAGATTGGTCATTTTACCTCAAGATGTCTGGAGAGGTTTTCAAAACTAAACCCTAACAGATACAAAAATTAGAAGAAATGTTACTATGTCCAAGAAGCTGGAGAAGAAGGAGTTACAGATGATGAATCTGATCATGGAGGTTCCTCTAAAAATGATTGGGTGTTCATTGCTATCAAAGAAGAAGATCTAGTGTCTACTGAATCTACTAGCTATGCAAATATGGAAAGTGCCTTGGCCACTCATGTTATTGAAAAAGATGAATAGGTGATTGATAGTGGATGTTCTCATCATATGACTGGTGACAAGAGTAAGTTTGTGAATCTTGAAAATTATGGAGGGCTTGTGAAATTTGGAAGTAACTCAGCTAGTAGAATCTGTGGTAGAGGATCCATCTCTTTTGATGGTAAGAATAGCACCAATGATGTTCTGTATGTGGAAGGAATGAAACATAATCTTCTCAGTGTTGGACAGTTGGTTGACAAAGTTTATGATCTTCGATTCAAGGATGGAAAATGCAGAATCTTGGAGAGCTCCGGAACTGAAATGGCATCTGGTACTCAAACTAGAGGTAACATTTTTCATTTAAGTAGTTTTGGCAAAAATTGTTTGACTGCTCAGACAGATCAAAGTTGGTTATGGCATAGGAGGATGTGTTGTGAATTTTGATAACATTGTCAAAATAAGTACCACTCAGGCTGTAAGAGATCTTCCAAAACTTGTGAAACTTAATAGCATGTGTAGAGAATGTCAATTGGGGAAACAGAACAAACTTTCATTCAAAAGTAAGGAACAAGCTTCAAGTGGATGATTGGAACTGGTACATACGGATATCTGTTGTCCTGCTAGAATTAGGAGTGTGCAAGGAGATAGATATTTCATGTTGCTGATTGATGATTACTCTAGGATGATGTGGGTAACTTTCTTAAAAGAAAAATCAGAAGCTCTTGACAAGTTTAAGGTGTTCAAAGTGATGGTGGAAAATGAGATTGGTGAAAAATTGAAATGTCTGAGATCTGACAGAGGTGGAGAATTTACTTCCGGTGAGTTTGATACTTTCGGTGAAAAGCATGGCATAAAAAGACTGTTATCTGCTCCTAGGACTCCCCAACAAAATGGAGTTGTGGAAAGAAAGAACCAGACCATTCAAGAAGATGCTAGGACCATGATGATGGAAACAAATGTTCCTCAAGTTTATTGGAGAGAAGCTATGAGTACTGTTGTCTACACTCTTAACTGGGTGTAGATCAAAGGCAATTCTGGTAAGACCCCTTATGAGCTATGGTTTGGTCATCCTCCTACTGTGAGATATTTTAGAGTTTTTGGTAGTAAATGCCATATCAAAAGAGATGAGGATTTAGGCAAGTTTGATGCAAGAAGTGATGAGGGAATATTTTTGGGGTACTCCAATCAAAGTAAGGCTTACCGGTGCTTTAACAAGAGGTTGAAAAAGATTGTTGAAAGTGCTAATGTTAGAGTTGATGAGAGCAAGGAAGGACATTCCAAGTTATGCGGATATGATTCAAATGATCAAGATGAAAGTCAAAGTCAAGGAAGGTTAGTTCAAACTCAGATTCAGATTTAGATTGATCTAGAAACTCCAAGAACTCAAGAAAATAGTACAGATGTTGAGGAACAAGCTCAAGAAACAGAAGTTCAAGCAATTCCCAAAACCCCCAGGTATGTAAGGTTGAATCATCCTAAAGATCAGATCATAGGGGATAAGAATAAAGGTGTTTAAACTAGGAGAAATTTTTCTGAAGATCAAGAGGAAATTTGTTTGATTTCAAAGATTGAACCTAAATTAGTAGGTGAAGCCTGCAATGATGAAAACTAGGTAAAAGCAATGAAAAAGAATTGATGCAAATTGAAAAGAATCACACTTGGGATCTTATTCCTAGACCTAAGGACAAAAATGTGATTGGAACCAAATGGGTCTTCCGAAATAAACTAAATGAAGATGGTGAAGTTGCGAGATACAAAACAAGGTTGGTATGCAAAGGCTATTCTCAAGTGGAAGGAATTGATTTTGAAGAAACTTTTGCTCCGGTGGCAAGAATAGAAGCAGTCAAATTATTTCTTGCCTTTGCTACCTTCAGCGATTTGAAAGTTTATCAAATGGATGCCAAATTAGCATTCCTGAATGGAGAATTGGAGGAAGAAGTTTACATTGAGCAACCGAAAGGATTTTAGTTATCTGATCAGAGAGATATGGTCTGCAGACTAAGAAAAGCATTGTATGGACTCAAGCAAGCCCCAAGATCCTAGTATGCAAGACTAGATAAGCATTTGCTTAAGCTAGGATTTAGAAAAGGTACCACTGATAGTAATCTTTACTTTAAGATTAATCATGAGGACATCTTGATTGTTGAGGTCTTTGTTGATGATATCATTTTTGGTGGAAATGAATGTATGTGCAAAGCATTTGTTGATCAAATGAAAAGTGAATTTAAGATGTCAATGTTTGGTGAGATGAATTTCTTCCTAGGTCTGCAAATTGTTTAGTCAGATAAAGGTATCTTTATATCTCAGTCCAAGTATGTGAAAGAAATGCTGAAGAAGTTTGGAATGGAATATTTAAATATAGTAGGTACACCTATGGTAACCGGATGTAAGTTAAGCAAAGATGATGACTCCCCCAAGGCAAATCAGAAAAGGTATAGATCAATGATTAGAGGATTTCTCTATCTGACTCAGACTAGACCTGATATCATGAATGTCGTTGGACTTGTTGCTAGATTTCAAGCTGATCCAAAAGAATCCCATGTTGTGGTAGTCAAAAGAATATTCAGCTATCTCAAGGGCACAATTGATTATGGATTGTGGTATCCAAAGGATGATGACTTCACTATTCATGCATATACAGATGCTGATTGGGCAGGAGATGTGGATGATAGGAAAAGTACTAGTGGTGGTGCATTCTTCTTGGGAAGAAGATTGGTCTCTTGGATGAGTAAAAAGCAAGAGGCAATATCTCTGTCTACTGCAGAGGCAGAGTATATAGCAGCAACAAATAATTATACTCAAATTCTGTGGATGAAGCAAATGTTGAAGGGCATCAGAATTGTGTTTGAGGAGCTAGTCACAATCTTCTGTGATAATTCTAGTGCAATAAGCATCTCAAAGAATCTGGTGTTGCATTCAAAGACAAAACATATATCTATCAAGTTTCATTTCTTGAGAGAGAAGGTAAATGAGAATGAAGTCAAGTTAGAGTTTGTGTCTTCCAAAGATTAGATTGCAGATATCTTCACCAAGCCTCTTGCCAAGGATACTTTTGAGTATCTCAGAGAGAAGTTAGCAGTTATTACCCCTCTGAATAAGAACTAAGATGCACTAAGGTGCATCAGTCTGGTGGATTTCACAGTCATATCTTGTGATCCAGATTGATGTTAAGGAGATACTACTCAGGGGGAGTAGTCAGTATGCAAATGATGGGATCAATCTGAAACAAAAAGGGAGAAAAGATTTCAAATATGTGCCCTTTGCCATTGATGTCAAAGGGGGAGAGAAGTTCATGTGAAAAACTAGTTGCTAATAAAAGGGGGGCAGTGAAGAAAGAAATTGCAAAAGTAAGAAGAGAAAGGGGGAGAAGTTCTTGTCTTGATGGTTGAATTCAATTTTTCACATCATATGTTGCCATCAATGACAAAGGGGGAGATTGTTCCAAATATGTGCTTAAGCAGTGTTATTGATGTCAACATATCCTTGTTGCCATTGGTGTCAACTGTATCCTATTTTGCTGCCTGTTTAGAAGATCGGATTGTTGAGGATATTGAGAAAATTAATGGAGATCAATATATGTGGGCCATATGTCTTTGTAAAGGTTTGTCTAAAGAAGCTCCAGTTAAGATTTGAGAGGTTCGTATTAAGATCTGAAGAATTTATAGCCATCTGAGTAAAATCAGTTCTTGCATTATTTAGGAGAGACAGAGTGACAGGAAAGAGGTCTAGATTGCTCTGATAATGTAAAATGATGATCTGTGGATCTAGATGCATGTTTGGGAAGTTAGTGTGTATCATCCATTCAAGTGGTTCATGGTTTGGAGGTCCAAAAGCAATCTTTCTAATGTGACAGTCATGGCAGATAGTGTTCTTGAGGTTTCAGAGGAAGATGCGAGTTAATCGGATGATTTGGAGGAGTGTGGATGTTTTTTGTTGAATGCAATGTGCTTGTGGAAGTCTCTGGATCATGTGACTACTATGTTGGAGGTCTGCATTGAGGTTTAGGCTTGTCAATAAAGATTTTCTTCTTGGTGTTGTTGTTCTTCCCAGTCTTGTTCGACCGGATGACTCAAGCGTGTTGCGGATGATCTAAGAGCAATTATATGAAGCATGGCATGTTGATCAAGGAAGATTTGAGTCCAAGTTATGTTTGGCCGATAGCTCAGGGATTTGCATTAAGTTAGATGTTGCCAACCTTGATGTTTATTCCAAGGTTGATGAAGTGTATAAATATTTGTTGATAAGTTGTGGAAAATTATCCTTGTGCGAAAATATAAATCCAAAGAAAGGATCAAAAACAGAGTAGAGGAGAGAAGGAGTAGAAGAACAAAAGTAGAGTAGAGGAGAGAAGGAGTAGAATGAAGAATTAGTGAAGAAAGGTTTGGAGGTAGAGAAAAATTTTATGAGCATTCAATGAAACTGAACTAGGCATGAAGTAGATGCTATTTCTCAGTTAAATCTTTCTATGTTAAACTTAAATTTCTTGTAGGCAGTGAGCCTCTCTTTTGAGCAGTGAGCCTGAAGGCAAGTGCCTTCTCATTATTTTTAAGTACTTTTAACAGGGTACGAATCTTGTGGGCTAACACCCACCATGGTTTTTCCCTTAACTAGGTTTCCATGTCAAAAATCCTGGTGTCAAATGTGTTGATTATGTTTCTGCTTATGTGATGTTCCATGCTTTAATGTTTACATCATTAATCAATTTGCAAAATGTGAAAGAAGATTAAAAGAAAGAAAAGTTTAGATTTCAAGACAACTGATTCACCCCCCCTCTTAGTTGTCTGGTCTAATTCCAACATGTTTGTGCTTCATCCCATCCAAAAAAATTCTACCATCTACCAAACAAATTCTAGCATTACTACATACCTTTTCCTTCGCTTCTCTCACAGGTTTCAGATTATGTCTTACTCCGTCTTTTGTTAGAGAATAGGTGTTAGCATGACCATCATGGATATCACACCTATCATACTGCCACAACCTTCCCAATAACAAGTGACATACATCCATTGACATAATATCACATAACACCTCATCATGATAATCTCCAATCTTAAACTTTATCAAACATTATTCATTAACCAAAGCCTTATGATCTTTCTATAACCAAGCAATCCTATAGGGGTATGGATGTTTTATTCTCTTCAAATTCAACTTTCTAACCATCTCTTTAGAGACTAGATTATATGTACTTTCAATAATCACATCACAACACTTACCTCCTAATTTAAACCTTGTTCGAAATAAGCTCTTTCTTTGTGTTAGTTATTCTTTTCTCTCTTATTTTATCAAGGCTCTTCTGATAACAAGATCTCCTCTTTCTACATCTTCTGAGTGTTCAAATCTAGCCTCCTCATCAACATGGGCAACTCTAGCATTACCCTATGGTCTTCTATTTGTTCCTCCCTAATTTTGTTGGCATTCATATGTTCTATGACTTTCTTCACCACATCTAAAATAGGTTCCTCTAAATCCTCTTCTTCTAGGTCCTCTTCCAAATCTACCTCTTCCTCTCTAGTACCCATCATTCTGTCCTCAAGAGCAGTACATGCATTTTCACCTATGTTAATTTGACTAGTGCCTACATCTTCATTCTTCTTTTGATCATCTTGTTTCCCACGACCCCAATATTATCTTCCACTAGTTCTTCCACCATGACCTCTTCCTCTTTGTTTATTCTCAAATTTTATGTTCAACTTTTCTTCTAACTTCATTGCAAACTGATATGCATCTTTAATAGTTGTGAATCTGACCAGGCTTAATTCTTCTTGGATTGTTTCAATCCATTGATATACTTGGCTACCTTCTCTTTATTAGCCTCTGTGTGACCTACTCTGATGATAAATTTGTAAAAATATTTAGTATATTCTTTCACTATCTTGTTCATTTGTCTCAGACCTTGCATTTTCTTCAAAAGTTCCAACTCATAATCCACAGGAATAAAATTTCTCTTCAATTTATCCACCATTCTATCCCATCTATTGATCTTCTCTTTTCTTCTTCAGTTTCTTTCTAATTGCACCTCCTTTCACCAAATTCTAGCATGACCTTTGAGCTTAGTCTTGGAAAAATTTATCCTCTTAGGATATTCTATTTCATCATATTTAAAATATTCCTCCATATCATTGATCTAATATATCAATTCTTCCCGATTCAGACTACTAGAATATGTAGAGATATCTATCTTTGGCCTTTTCCCAATTTTTGTTATGGCCTTAACCAATATAGTGTGTTTAGGTTCCACTTCTCCCTCATTTTCTTTAGATTGTGCATCATCTTTGACTACATCATATTCATCTTCACTTTCATCTCTAATTCTCAGTTCAAACCCTCTTCTTAGTTCCACTTGGATTGCATTAATCTGCCTCTGTAGACAACATTTCTATCACCATGGTTTCTTCATGGAGGCATTTTGATTTTCTTCTTTATTATCTTACACTTAATGTAAAAATTCATCAGTGTGGAGCTACCTCAAATTGGTGATTTTGTTTCTACCTTCAAACACACGATCTCAAGGTCCTAGAACAAATTAGGCCTCATTATTTGGTGATCTATTTGCACACTCAGAATAACCTCACTTTGATACCACTTGATGAGGGTCTACTCCACCCAACACACTTACAACATTAAATTATAAACTTCAAATCAATGAGAACATGAACTCATGGGAAAAACATAGCAATTTACATGGGGAAAACCCTAACCTCACTCAAAAAACAACTCAATATATTATTTAGAAATCTCAACAGGATTACAATATACTTGCAAAGCAAGATTTTCACAAGAGTATCACCAAATAGAGATCAGGAGGCAACTCCACATCTATAATACTTTGATACACAACCTCCATCTCAAGCACCTGATATATAAGAGATACAATACATGAAACCGTCAAAGAGTAATTACAAAACCAGAGCTAAAACCACCCAAAGTGGCACCCAAATTATCTCCAATCAAAAATGCCTTCTAATGTGTCGAAACACACACCAACATGTGTATCTCCCTCTTACATCTCCTTTTGTGTCCAACATGTTTTCATATTTTTCAATAAAGGAGGCACAACTTTTAGAGGCCATAACTTTTGATCCAAGTACTCGATTGACGAATTGTTTGATGTGTTGGAAAGATCGTGAAGAGATCTACGTGGTGCTTTTCCCACATCAAGAATTGATTAGACATTGATCAGAGCCCCATTCAATCATATAAAGGTCCAAAATTTACTTTTAATATTTTTTATAGGATTTTTAGACCTTGAAACTTTAATATCTCAATATTTGCAAATTTTCTTTAGCTATTTTTTTTACCATAGGCTGACTTTATAATTTCAAAGCTCTGGGTAAATTTTTAGGTCCATACGTGTGTTGAATACACTGATATATTGAGAGGGGGGTGAATCGATACATATTCAAATTCTTTCCCTTTAGATATTTTCAATCTAATGTAAATAATTTACCCACATGAAGCAAAAGAACATACACACACATAACACTAGATTTACGTTGAAACCCAAGATGGGAAAAACCATGATGAGCCAACTACTTGGATCTACTGTCCAAATCCAACCTCACAAATAAAATAAAGTATACAATGAGTTTTATGGGCACCAACCCAAAGGAGACACCAATCCCCTGTTACAATGATTTATGAACACCAACTCAATAGAAGAACCAACTTCCTAAAACAATGTTGTATGGGCACCAACCCAAAGGAAGTGCCAACTCCCTAAAGTGTTACAACACTTACAAGATGAGGCACCAACCTCTGCTCTACAATTCTGGATTGATGGCTCAATTACCTCCACAACAATATCTTTGCTAACACTTTGACATCCTTGTTCTAATAACTCATACACCTCAACACTATCATCTATGATATATCCTTTTGATCATTTGACTGATTCTGATTGCTCCCATACCTCCACAATACTGACTTTGCTACAGATTATGTATTAATTCTTACAAAGTTACTTGTCTCCTTCTGATAATTCATTTTTCATCGCACTCTCACACCTTGTAGAAATCTTTTACCTTCATATATATATATATATCCTCTGCAAGCCTCTTAGACTTCATCATTGTCGGCCTTAGGATAACATGTGACATGAAACACATAATTGGCCTTACTTGTCAACTCCCAAGTCATTTGTGGTAATGTAGGAATGAAATCCCGTTATGCGGTTCATACCAAGGAATCTATTGGACCCATTTTACTTCCTCTAAAGATTTCTTACTAGCACACACTCCCAGACACATGGTGCAAGCATTCAAATATACCATGTTGGCTCCATAAGCACTTAACCTTTCATCCATTAGCTCCAAACCCTATGCAGTGCTAGAGAAGAGAAATATCATCAAGCGGTTCATGCCACGTACACTATGATACCTAACAAACCTTCTCATATACTCCTCTTTCTACTTCATGCTTCTACTTGCTGACACAAGCATTCATACTTTGATGCTGGTATCCTTTACACACACCAATTACACAGTCTTAGCTTAGAATATTGAAAAACACACTTGCAGCACTTTATATCCTTTGAAACTTTAATATGTCATTATTGTATCTTTTCTTTACATAATCTCCAAACCACCAAGTCATATGTGCAGATGCGGTGAAATGTGGCAGCTTTGAGTTTCATACCAAATAACCTTACACTGTGATAACCCTATTTTCAGTATGCTGACTCTGGATGTCCTTGCAGTAGTCCATATGCTTTTAAATTTGGATCAAGCATACCTCATAGCCATATTTAGCTATCCTTCAAACCGTGAGGTCATATCTTCATCTGTGGTGGAATGCAATCTCTTGTGCTTCTGTAGTACAATTCCCTATGCCTTTGACATTTTGATAACTTAGACAATTTCCTTCATATCCCATGCAATGCTTTTCATCAAGTAACAATGCAACAAACATGACTTCATATTATCAATGCATGACATCAATCAAAAGATTTTGACAACCTTCACCTATCCATGAACTTCAGAAGATAAGGTACAACTATGTACAGATGATACCAATCCAACAACATGTTCATGTCTTTCATCATGTCTTTCACATCACAACTCCTCTGATCACACTGCTTTGACATCAATGACAACATATGCAACAATCTCCCACTTTGTCATTGATGGTAACACTAATATGATATTCAAATTCTCTCCCTCTTTGTGATCAAGAGAAAAGGGTCACTGATCTTACTTTGTATCAACAAACATACAAGCTCCCCCTATCTGTATTAACCCTTACATACTTTTGCTATCTCTTTATCTACTTTCTCCTCCTGAGAGGTAGTTGTTGTCAATCCAAGGATATAAATGAATCTTGAAATACTCCCCCTAGATAGATGCAACATTTGTGCATCTAATTAAGAGAAGGAGAGGGAGGGGCAACATCCCCTAACTTCTGCCTAAGATATTCAAATGTATCCATAGAAAGTACTTTTGTAAAGATGTCTGCAACCTGATCCTTTGTAGGTATATATTCCAATTTTACTTCTTGATTTACAACCTTTTCTCTTAGGAAGTGATATTTAATGGATATGTGCTTGGTTCTAGAGTGCATTACTGGGCTCTTTGAGATATTGATGGCACTTGTATTATCACATAAGATGGAAATAGGCTCATCATATATTACCCTGATATCCTTCAATGTTTGCTTCATCCATAACCTTGAGTGCAACATGATATTGTAGCTATGTACACTGCTTTTTTTGTTGATAAGGAAACTGAATCCTATTTTTTTACTGAACCATGAAACCAATTTGTCACCAAAAAAGAAAGCTCCACCACTGGTACTTCTCCTATCATCAATGATGCCATCCTAATCTACATTAGTTATGTTGACAAATAAAAATCATTATCTTTTTGATACCATAGCCCATAATCTAGAGTGCTCTTTAAGTATCTAAAGATTCTTTTGACAACCTTCGCATGTGTTTCTTTTGGATCAACTTGAAACCTTGCAACCATACAAACTGCTTGCATAATATCAGGCCTTGATGCTGTTAAGTACAGTAGGCCCCCAATCATAGACCTATATAGAGTTTGATCAGCTTGTGGTGACTCACCATCTTTACTTATATGACAACTTGTTACCATAAGTGTACTCACTGGTTCACAATCTTCCATACCAAACTTTTTCAACATCTCCTTGACATACTTTTCTTGTGAAATAAAGATACCTTCATCTGATTGAGTGATTTGAAGTCTAAGAAAGAATGATAGTTTACCTATCATAGACATTTCAAATTCCTTCTATATCTCTTCTACAAATGTTTTATACATTTCATCATTGCCACCAAAGATAATATCATCAACATATACTACTACTATTAATATGTGCTCATTCTCTATTCTGATATATAGGTTACTATCTGCTATACCTTTCTTGAAGCATTGCTTGAGTAAATACTTATACAACCTTTCATACCAAGCCCTAGGGGCTTTCTTAAGACCATATAGTGTCTTTCTTAGTATGCACACCAAATTTTGATCTTTGGATAGCTGAAATGCCTCAGGTTTCTCAATATAGACTTCTTCTTCTAAATCACCATTCAAGAAGTCTGACTTGACATCCATTTGATAAACCTTGAAATTTTTGTGGACTGCTAATGCAAGAAACATCTTGATTGCTTCTAACCTTGCTATATGAGCAAGGGTTTCCTGAGAATCTATACTCTCTACTTGTGTATAAC
The DNA here is from genome assembly GCA_027924645.1 of Cunninghamia lanceolata. Taxonomy (NCBI): domain Eukaryota; kingdom Viridiplantae; phylum Streptophyta; class Pinopsida; order Cupressales; family Cupressaceae; genus Cunninghamia; species Cunninghamia lanceolata. The sequence goes on along the minus strand of BSBN01000792.1, from coordinate 710,576 downwards.
CTTTGCAGACCAGTCTTACCTTGTTTCTAACAACTTGTCCTTCATTTAGTTTATTTCTGAACACCCATTTTTTGCCTATCACATTCTTGTTTGCAGGTCTTGAAACCAATTCCCAAGTCTCAGTTTTCTTTATCTGATTGAGTTCTTTTTCCATAGCCTTGATCCATCCTTCGTCCTTGCTAGTAACAGCAAAAGTTTTAGGTTCCATCTTAAACAACAAAAAGAAGTTTACATGTTCATTTTTCCTTGCAAATCTTCTTCTAGTCTGTACTCCTTCATTCTCATCTCCAATTATCTGATCATCTAAGTAGTTTTTTTAACATACTTAGCAGGAGTCTTGGTGGCCTTCTCTTGTGTTTCTTCTTATTTTTCTTCAACTTCATCCTCTTCTTCTGTGCAAGATGATCTCTCTGAGAAATAATCATCTTGATCATATCTAGATGGACATAGGTCTTCATCAATCCTCACATTTACACTTTCGACAATCTTTTGTAGCCTATTATTGAAACACTTGTATGCCTTACTTCTAGATGAATAGCCAAGGAAGATACCTTCATCTGATCTTGAATCAAATTTTCCTAGGTTATCATCATCTCTCCTGATGTAGCATTTACTTCCAAACACCCTGATATGTTTGACTGAGGCAGGTCTGCCTTTCCATAGCTCATAAGGTGTCTTGAAACTGTTTACTCTTAGCTGTCCTCTATTGAGAATGTAGACTATAGTGTGTACTACCTCTTTCCAATACTTGTCAAGAAGTTTTGCATCATTAAGCATAGTTCTTTCCATCTCCTGTACCATCCTATTCTTTCTTTCATCAACTCAATTTTGTTGAGGGGTTCCTCCAACAGATAGGTGCCTCCTTATTTCATGTTCTTCACAATATTCCTCAAACTCATTTGATGTGAATCCACCACCTCTATCAGACCTTAAGCACTTGATTCTATAATTTATTTCATTTTCAACCAAGGAATTGAAAATCTTAAACATATTGAAAGCTTCTAATTTTTCTTTCAAAAAAGTAACCCATGTCATCCTAGAGTAATCATCAATGAGTAACATAAAATACCTCTCACCTTGGAGACTCTTTGTTTTGGTAGGACCGCACAGGTCAGTATGAATCGGTTCTAATGGATTTGTAGAAGAATACTCCTTATTCTTGAACCTTGTCCTTATCTATTTCCCAAACTGGCATTCTTTACATAGGGTACTTGTGGGCTTGGCAATCTTTGGCATGTCTCTTACTGCATGTACAGAGCTGATTTTCACAAGATTGTCAAAATTGATGTGTCCCATCCTTTTGTACCATAACCAACATTTATTTTTCTATATTCTTAGAAGATAGTTTCTTTCATCGACACCACTTAGGTTGTATAGGTTACTCTCTATCCTACTAGCTTCTGTCACCAGTTTACCAGTACTTGCTCTTCTGATTTCACATCCTTGTGCATGAAATATAAGATTGTATCCTTTGATGCACATCTGAATTACATTGAGAACATTGTGCTTAAGACCTTCTACATATAGAATATCTTCTATTTTAGATCTTCCATCAATACTTATGGTGCCCTTTCCACAAATTTTTGGAGTTGTATTATCTCCAAACTTGACTGATCCACCATTCCACTTTACAAGGTTGATGAATTTTCTTTTTTCACCTGTCATGTGGCTTGAACATCCATTGTCTATCAGCTAGGGGTTTGTTTGCCCTTGGGCATGAAATGTTGTTCTAAAAATCATTGAATTTTCCACCTCTTTATTTATTTCCTCTCTTGGATGTATCAGTCTCCTTGTTTTGCTTATTAATGTCTGCCATCTAAGTTTCTGACTTTGCCAATCCACTTCTGCAATATCTTGCTATGTGTCCAAAGTTGTTGCAGGTATGACATATCACATTGAAATCTACTAGAGAAGCAAGATGATTCCTACTCACAAAATTTCTTATATTCATCCTAAACCTGCACTCAATAGCCTTATGACAATATTTATTGCAGATAAAACAATAACCAAAAAATGCATGATTGAACCTATTTATGAAGGTTTGTCTTGGCATGGGAAGGTCTTCCATATCTTCTTCTTTGATACATGACTAGAATAAAATCTACTTCTTCAATGCCATCTGGATTTTCAAGCCTTTTTCCAAAGTTAATACTCTTGTCCAATTGATCATATACTTTCTCCAATTCTCTTCTGAGTGAAACAATCTCCTCCTCAAGTTTTGAATATTCATTTGTCTCGGCTTCAAATTGGGATTTTTGTTCTTTGTTCTCTTTCCTTACACATTTCAAGTCTTCAAGAGAAGAAATGAGTTCACCTTCAAGATCAACTTCACATTCTTCTTCATCAACAATATTGTCTAAATTATCAAGGACTTCCATAGTCATGAATAGGGATTCTTTCCTTTCATCATTTGATGAGTAGTGATCTGCTTCTTCTAAAGAGTTGTGGTCCTCTTTGGAAAGGAGATTATTTTTAATGTTGTTCCTTTTGAAAACCTTGTTTCTATTTTTATTTTCTCCAAAAGGACATTTAGATGCATAATGACCAATTTTACCACAGTTAAAACATTTGAAGGGTAACTTACCTCTATACTTTCTTGAACCCCTTTTTAGGTTTCTCACAAAGTTTGCTTCTTCTTCCTTAGAATCACTGTGTGGACAAGAAGTTCCTTCTTTCTTTGAGGCTTTGAAAGTAGCTTCCCTTTTGGATGTATCTTTGGCATCATTTCTCATCTCATAAGCAGTGAGAGAACCAAATAGCTCATCCATGGTGAATTTTTCTAGATCTCTGGCTTCTTCTATAGCAAAAAATTTTGAATCAAATCTATGAGGGGGAGATCTTAGAACCTTCTTCACAACCATTGAGTCTTTTACTTCTTCACCTAGCGCTCTGATTGCATTGATAACTTCATCCACATAGAGCAGATAGTCAGCAATGCTTTCTTCTTCTTTCATCTTCAGGCTCTCAAACTTTCCTCTATAGGTTTGTAGGTTAGCTTGCTTTACCTTATCATCTACTTTTTATGGGCACCAACCCAAAGGAAGCACCAACTCCTTGAAGTGATACAACACATACAAGATGAGACACCAACCTCTGCTCTGCAATTCTGGACTAATGGCTCAATTACCTCTGTAACAATATCTCTACTAACACTTTGAAATCCTTGTTCTAATAACTTAGTCACCTCCACACTATCATCTATGATATCTGTAGAGTTAAAACTCTACATTTTGAATATATATATCTTTAATAGATATTATTATTTGTCTAGGTATTAATATTTTGAAGCATGTCAAAGGTATGAGTGGAGAAAAGAGTTAAATAGTCCAAGAGGCTGCAGATAGCAACAAGTGTTAGCTTGGTGCTCATTTGAAAATCTTGAATAACAAAAGACTCTCCCAGTTCACACGAAGACTACATGTGGTGGAATTAGGGGTCTGTGGCTACTTAAAAGGAAAGTATAGGGAAATATCCTTAGCGGTTGTTAATAAATCATGAGTCTTGGCTGAGTTTTCCATGTGTTAGCCTAGAACTTATTTTAAGAATCCTCTTTTGATAAAGTTTGAGGTGCTGCAAAAAGATGCCATGCATCCCACCATGGAGGACCTGACTCTTATAAAAGAATCCAGTGGAAAGCGCCACTTGTCAGCAGGGCACTCATTTGATGAGTCTCTTTGGTGAAGTTTTGATAGAAGGAGCACCAAGACACCATGTGTCCTTTTGATGAATGCAGTGGAAGATGCCATGTGTTCCAATGACACATTTTGTATGAGCCTCAATTTTGAAGAGTTTTCTCTGTTACGCCATTGGTTTTTGTGACCAGGTGTCAACCCTAGAAAAGTAGAAGAATCTATAATATAATATTCAGTAGAGGCATGTCATGGATAGTTTTCTAAGTTTCATGAGGTTAACAATAATTGGTTATAATGGCATAGATGAATAGGGAGTCAAGATTCTCCAGAAGATTTGCAGCGTGTGAGCCAAATCATAGAAGAGTCAGTTAACTAAAGCAATCAATTGTCAGGCTGTTATTACTTTGTCAATTTTGGAGATCTTCAAGATTTTTGACACTATATATGTAGGATCAGCTCGAGGTAAAAATGAGTTCTAAGATATCAAAGAGATTTATCAGTTAGAGTAGAAGCATTTTCTTACCTTAACAGGTGCCTCTCCTGAGGGATTGAATGTTGTATTTTGTGCAAATCTTTGCCTCTGTACTTTGTTCTCCTATCAAACAATGAAGAGAGTGGTGTTCTATGCAATTGTGATCTGCTTCTTATTCTAGTTTCTTACTTTCTATATGGGCCTTTGATTAATCTGATATTTATGTTGTGAATGTTAATCATACTTCATGCTCTTTAACTTTATCAGTGAATTTTGCAAGTCTAATCGTTGTGCTGTTAGTGTGGATAAAAATTATGGCACATCACTTTAGTAGTTTTGAGTATTTCTTTATAATCATGTTTCTTCTTCCCTTTACCTCAAAACACATAGAGAAGAGCCATCTTCTTTAAAATTTGGAGGTTATTTCAAGAGTCACGTCCCACATTCTTGGAATTTCCCATTGTTGGTGATTTCTTGCAAAATTAAACATCAACAATTTTTTAGCATTCCCGGTGGGACATAATTACTAAGTCTTGATTGGAAGCGCATGAGCCGACATCCTGCAAGAAGTCAGAGTTGCAGATTGACTACACGAGCTTGATCTTTCACTAATCTATGACTTTTATTGCCACCATTGGCAATTACCTCAAGAAGAACAATTCAACTAAACACTTCAGGAGGACAAATGGGTGCGCCGGCTCCACTTAGAAATTTTGTTAATTGGGATAGTGGTAGTCCACTCATTCTTCTGACACCTCTTGACACATGGGATAAAATTCCTTCTAATGCTCTAAAGGCATTACCCAAATTCATAGGAGAAGATTTCAAGACTCCAGCTAAACCTTTACAAGATGTGGCGGATGTGTGAACTGTACATTACATTACAAAGAAAAATATTGCTATGAGATTGCTAGCTACATCTTTTAAAGGAAGAGCTCTTGACTGGTACTGATCTCTAGCACTGAACTCCATTAGAACTTGGGACCAACTGGGAGATGCATTATTTGAGAGATTCAGTGAAAAGGGAGACAGGTCATCCCTTTTGCAATAGCTTATCACCATAAAGAGAGTGCCACAAGAAGCCATAACTAATTTCAATACCAGATTCTAGAAGACCTGGCAAAGAATCCCAGTTGCAGCTTGACCACCAGTAGGTATGGCAATTGTCTTCTACCTTAAGGCTTTCAATTCTAATATTTCAGTTATGATCTAGTCATTAGGAGGGAAAACCCTTCCTGTGGCATATGAGCTAGTTGTCAAAGCAAAAAATAGTTTGATAGATGCCAGGAAATTACCTCTAAGGCCCCCTATGCCCATATTCCTTGAATTGTCAATTCCCATCCAAGAAGAGGTTCGCAATACTCCTCAAATCCCTATTTCTATGTGTACCTTTCCTACACCACAAAGACTAACAATATCAGCGTCAACTTCCTCTCGATCAGAAATGGATTGTGTCAAGAATATCCTCAGAACCTTTTTTAATGAGAATATCAACCTCAAGTGGCAACAAACCTCATATAAAAAGCCTCCTTACCAAGGATTCCAAGGGAATAGGCCCCCATATCAACCAAACTAGTATCAAGGGTCATAGAGACCACCCTTTTCATAGCCATCCAATCAGCTTGTCCCTATGCCCACAGCATTACAAATAGTCATCCCTAATCTGGGAAGAGAATTGGTTACTGGGTAGAATAATGTGGCCAAAGAGACAAATGCATGGTGTTTCCCTTGCAATAATGCACATATGCCTAAAATTGCCCAAGAGGAAATTTTCAACAAAGAGTGGCAGAGCAAAGAAGAATGGGTGACCAGATTGGAGCATCATCGAGACCATACCCATACCAGTCACTCGATGTCCAAAATGTAGCAATGGTAGCTCAAATGCAAGGCATGTCTATAGAGCAGGAAAAAGAAATTACCCCTAAACATGCACTATTCTCATGGATTGAAGAAGAAGAATCAGTGTTCATCAATGAAGCATAGACTACCAAGAACCCCCAGTTTAGTCAGATTATTACACTTGGTTAAAGAGGATGATGGTGGAGACCCCAGAAATAATTCCCAATATAATGACTGAAACAAGGAAAGGACCATCAACTCAAGCTTCATATATCCCCACGGCAAGACAGGACATCCCAATGACGATGCAAAATCAAGGAGTCTCCAACCCAACAATTGAAAGACAAGGTATTCTTATTACCCTAAGATGCAGTCATTAAGACCGATGAATGTGGTGGAGTAGTTAAAAAAGGCTCTTGCTAATGTATCATTATGGGATATGTTAGCCATTCCTGAATAGAAAGTACTATTGCAAGAAGCTCTAAAATGTCAACATGAACCTAAAGCCACTGGCACCAAGGAAGGCTCATCAGACAAAGGAAAGGATCAACTCAAAGTATCTCAACCACAGCTGGGGTCTACCCTGGTGAATGCAAAGGAAGAGGTGAGTAAATTTAAACCCAATCCCTTTTATATGAATCTAATAGTGGGGAAGAAGTTGCTACACAATTCAATGATAGACTCAGGTGCAAGCACCACTATTATGCCTAAGCAAATAGCTGATGCTTTAAAGATAAAATATGAGCCCTTAGCTAAAGGAGTGATGCAGTTAGATGGAAAATTAGTTCAGACCATAGGGATTATCAAGGAATTTCCATTATAGTTGTATACCTACCCAAATATAATTGTACTTAAAGACATAGTGGTCATTGATATTCCCCCTATTTTTGGGTTATGCCTATCTAGAGATTTCACAACCAAAATCAAGGCATACATGTCTCTTGACTGGTCACATTTGATTCTGAGAACTAAGTATGGGTCAAAGATGAAAGTGTTGTCAGAACCATTATGTAATGAACATATAATTGATGAAGCAACACCAAAATTTGAAGCATCCCATGCTATGATCACTAGGGAGGAAAGAGTTTATGTGGAAGAAATGGGAGAATGGACTGAAATTGATGGAAATGAGCAAGATGAGAACCATCTATTAGATATGACACAGGGTGATCCTTTTAGGAATTATGATTCTATTGGATTAGGAACATATGTGATTTTTTATGAAGACCCTAAGATACTTGAAATAATGAGGCAATCAAGAAAAGAAAAGGAAAATCCAAATGAGGATTCTATGCTATGGACTTTGAATTTTGATGGAGCCAGAAGTAAGAATGGAAAATTTCTTAGAGCCATGCGCTTCCATTTTGCCTATACCAACAATGAAGCTAAATATGAGTCCCTAGTACATGGCCTGATTCTTGCTAAGAAGAGAGGAATAAAAAAATTGAGGGTTTTTGGTGACTTGGAATTGGTAGTCAAGCAGATCAAAGAGACAACTGTAGCAAAAAATGTTAGAATGAGATTTTATCGCCACCATATATGGGACTTAATTGAAGATTCTGATGCTTTCAATATAGAGATCATACCAAGGTCCCAGAATTCTGAGGTGAACATAATGGCCTAGGTTGGATCTCAGTTTGACCCAATGAAAGACCTATTGGCTAATAAAGAGATAGTTAAGGTTATCGTTTGCCTTGCTATCCCAGATATTGGAGATAACTGGTAGGTTTTTGATAGTGATCTTCAAATCCTTTTATTCTTACAACAGTCAGGGGAATTTGCAGACTAGTTGTAGCCCAAAATTGAGGAGGCCTACGATGATTAGATAATGCAGTTGAAATCAAATAAGCTGTCAAGGGGATTGATAACCCCAGAGAATCTGTTTGACCCTAATGATGCAAGTTTAGACAAGAGAAAGTTTGTAGCCAACAAGGAAGATTATTCAGAGATTGAGGTTAGTAATGGTAAAAGGCTAAAGGTGGGTAATGTTACTACTCAAGAAGAAAGAGATAGATTAATATCTCTGTGCAATAAATATGATAAAGTGATAGCATGGACTTATGATGATCTCCATGTTACAATAAAAAGATAGTTCAACATACTATTGAATTGACTGAAGGATCAAAGCTTGTGTGGCAGAAACAAAGACTAGTAAATCTGAAGATTGAGTCTCTTATGGTAGAGGAACTCAAGAAGTTGTTGGAGTCAAAAATAATTTTTCCAATCAAACACTCAACATGGGTGTCCAACTTAGTGCCAGTAAGGAAGAAAAATGGAGAGATAAGACTATATGTTGATTTTAGAGATCTAAATAAGGCCTCTCTTAAGGATCATTACCCCCTTCCTTCAATGGAACAAATCTTATAGATTGTAGCTGGGGCTATAGGATTTTCTTTACTGGATGGATTCTCAAGTTATAATCAAATCTGGCTAGTAAAGGAAGATCAATTCAAAACCACTTTTACCACCAAATGGGGAACTTTTGCATATGCAAAAATGCCTTTTACACTTTCTAATGCTAGGGCAACATTTCAGTGTGCCATGGATATTGCTTTCAGAGGATTGATAAATAGGATTATTCTAATTTATTTAGATGCTCTGATTGTATTTACAAAATCTGTTGAAGACCTTTTTGACCATTTGGAAGCCATCTTCCAAAGGTACCAATAGTTTGGGATTTCATTAAATCCTAAGAAATGTGTGTTCGGAGTGCCTCAGGGTAAGTTGTTTGGGCATATAGTCTCAAAAGAAGGGATCTCCATAGACCTAGCTAGAGTTAAGGCAATAATGGATTTGTCTCTACCCATGAACAAGAAGGCAGTTTAATCTTTCTTAGGAAAGATTAACTTTGTTAGTAGATTCATATCTGATTTTGCTAGTTTGATTAGACCCATCACTCTAATGTTGAAGAAGGACCTTAATTTTAAATGGACAATCGAAGGTAGGCAGGCTTTTGAAAGCATCAAGAGGGCAATCTCTACTGCCCCAGTGTTGTAAAATCTAGATTTCTCAAGAGATTTCATAATGTATATATATGGAGGAGAGCACAGTATAGCAGCAGTTCTGACTCAAAAGGATGAAGTGGAAGAAGGAGAGCATTCAATTGCTTTCTTTACTAGAACACTGCGGGAGTACGAATCTATATACAATTTTGTTGAAAAGCAGGCATATGCTATAGTAAAAGGATTAAAGAAGTTCAGATACATAGTGATAGGCAATAAGATTGTAATATTTGTAGCCCATTCAAGTGTCAGAGAATACATAATGGAAGGAGAAATTACTGAAAAAGGGCCAATTGGATAACCAAAATTTTAGAATATGATGTGGAGGTTAAACCAACCAAATTGATAAGAGGAAGCGGCCTTTGCCAATACATTGCCCAAGATTAAGAGGTTCCAGCAGAAGAAGAACATGTTGCAGAGGCTGTACTAAATGTACATGAGAGAGTTAATCTCTTGGGTCAGTGACATAATACATTTTATGAAGACCGGTCAATACCCTAGTCAGCTTTCTCTCCAAAAGAGAAGATACTGCATGTAACAAGGAGCCAGTTTCATTCTGATAGATAACCTTCTTTTCAAAAGAAACTTCGATGGAGTCTTACTTAGATGTGTGGAAGAAGATGAAGTCCATAGAATCTTGTATGAATTACACAATAGGACATTAGGAGGACACTACTTTGCACAAACCACAACCATAAAGATAATCTGGGTAGGGTATTATTGGCCCACCATGTTCTCTGATTGCTATGAATTGGTAAAGAAGTGCCAATCTTGCCAATTTTATGTTGGCAAAAGAAGGAATGCAGCATTGCCCCTAAGCCCACTAGTAGAAAAATAAAAATAAATGACTAAATAAACTACCAAAAATTGGTCATGTGACCGATAGTTTGGTCACGTGACCATTGGTAGCTTATTGTCAATCATTTATCTCGTGACCAAATTTATGACTAAACAAATTTTAGTCATTAATTTGGTAGTATATTTAGTCATTAATTTGGTAGCATATTTAGTCATCAATTTGGTAGTATATTTAGTCATCAATTTGGTAGTATATTTGATAATTTGGTAGTATATTTAGTCATCAATTTGGTGGTATATTTAGTCATTAATTTAGTCTTTGATTGTTGTTAACCGGTCATTTATTTATTCATTGTAATCATTAATTGCCGTCAATTGGTAGTATATTTAGTCATTTATTTATTTAGTATATTTATTTATTTAGTCATTTATTTATTCATGGGAGTCATTTATTTAGTCACTGTGACCAAATTTCAATGCACAAACACATATCGATGTATCTAAGGTATTTTAGTGCCATATCATTCTTTAACTCAAAGACGATGGTTTCCACAAGGCTGGTGATTTAGTAGAAAAATGACTGTAATGACCAAAACAAAAGGCCACTCAATTTTCTTAAGAAGAGTTGTAATGAAAATCTCTTCAAAGAAGTCATCGTATAACAAAAGGGTTCCATGGGACTTAGATCTCTTCAATCTCTATCATTGCAACCCATTTTTTTTGTATCGCTGCCCTCATTATATTCTCTATAAGATCAAACCCTTGTTTTACCTAAAAATTATAAATCGGAAACCACATGATCTTTCTTTGAAAACCCTTTTATCTAAAGAATTAAGGAAATAGTTCTACCTGTTAAAAATAATTCAAGGAAAGAGGCAATGTAAATATCTTGCATTAAAATAAATTTTGGCATATTTTTTAAAAAGGCAGCAATGGGGTTTCTATTTTTCTATGGTTTTGATGGAGATACCTTTTTAAAAAAAAGATTTCCTCCACTACCTTGATTGATTCCTTGGAAGGCAAATCTTTTGTTTTATGTTTGCACTCCCTTCCAACTCACCTCAAATCTTGCAATTTGATATGCTCGCCTAAGTTGTTTGCTTTCAACCGTTTTCCCTTTCCTTTTCCTTTGAAAAAAAATAAAATAGAAATCCTAGAGCATCCAGCGGGGAACATTTAAACGACATGAGACTTTTTCTGACACAATTTTTTTCCCACGGTGAGAACAACCGACAAGTTTAGAAAATCTTCCAACGTGAACTTTTTTACAGCGTGAGAAACATTTCTAGTCTTTCCCAAACCACCCAACGAGCGGTTTAAGACCGGGCCCACGCTCCTCACAGGCACCCCAAATATGCTCCTGAGATAATTATTTGGATTACAATGGTTATACCCCAGTACAAACCCTACCGCTATAAGAAATAATTATTTGAGTCTTCTGCATCAAATTACTCTCTGAAACCAAAAATTAGCCCAAGGCAACTGACACCAATCCTCATCATCCAAACGCAGACACAATCATATTTAAGATTTGAACGAATACAATGATAGATGAGAAATACTAGGTGCCCTCATAAAACCACCGCATTAATAGTATTGCTTGGCGAACAAGCAAGATCAAGGAAAAAGAAAAAAAATTATATGCAATTTAATGGTTCCCGGTCTGAAAAAGAAACCAAATAAAATCCCAAAGCATTACTCTGAGAATTGGGCGGTGGAATGCAAATATAGTATATGAGGGTTTTAGAAGGGTTTATATCAGAAGAGGAAGGAGAAGTGGTAGTATTTTGAAGGGTATCAATATCAGTAATGTCTGCACAAAAAGCATTGATGAGGTTGGTGACAACAACCATTAGCATAGGCGTAGGGTTGAGCCTACTCAACACCTCTCTCTACACCGATGGAGGGCACAGGGCCATCTTGTTTGACAGGTTTAGATGCATCCTCAACCAGAGCATGGGCGAAGGCACACATTTCCTAGTGCTGGTGTTCGAGATCCGGATGAAACCCTGAACCATTAGTACGATGATGGGCACCAAGGATCTCTAGATGGTAAACATTTCCTTAATCACAGTGAGTTCAACAAAACCTGTCGGTGCCAAACAAGTTGTTAGGGTTAGCTAGTAGAAGATATCAATTAAATGCAAATAAAGATTAAACAGAGAAATGGAAATACACAGAATTAATAACAGCGAGAGACAAGATTTAACGTGGTTCACCCAAACTTGGGCTACATCCACCAAACAGAGAGTCCAATATTATTATCCAGTAAATTAAACCGATTACAATCAGCAATCCCTGCAACTCAATACCGCTACAAATGCTACAATACAATACTCAAACCCTAACCCTTGGCCGCTTTTTATCAAGCCTTTTTGTCAGTTACAAAAAATTAAGGTTTTCTTATGTCGGTCATAAAAAAATAGGATTTTTTAAGTCAGCCCTAGGATTTTTTTAAGTCGGCCCTAAAAAGACCCCCGGCGAGGATACATGGCTAGTGTACAGTACTTTCCTGATCAGTCGCCACCTACCAACAATCTCCCACTTGGAGACTGATCCTGGACGACACCGCTGTGCATGCAGCTCCCACTGGAAATAAGCACCCTGGACTCTACTGTTCTATTTTTGTTGTCATCAGTTGAGAAGACCAACCAAAGCTAAAGAGGAGCTCAGCTTCTCCCTTGTCATTGCCTTTGTAAACATATCCGCTGGATTTTCATCTGTATGTATCTTTGCCAGCCTTAACTGTCCATTATCCAACACCGACCGAATAAAGTGATACCTCAACTATATGTGTTTGGTCTTTGAATGCAAGGCAGAATTCTTTGCAAGATGTATGGCACTCTGACTATCTGTATACAAAGAACTATTAGCCTGTTGTTTACCCAATTCTTCCATGAAAGATTGTAGCCATATCATCTCCTTGCTTGCCTCTGTTGCAGCTACATATTCTACCTCGGTGGTGGATAAAGCAACCACCTCTTGCAACCTGGAAATCCAACTCACCGATGTTCCTCCTACAGTAAAGACATAACCTGTAGTACTCCGCCTGGTATCAATATCCCCTGCCAAATCTGAGTCGACATAACCTGCTAAATCAGTAGTAGAGCCCCCAAAACATAAGTGTTTATTAGATGTACCTCTCAAATATCTGAGAATCCATTTTACCGCATTCCAATGCTCAAATCTGGGATGACTCATATACCTGCTAACGACTCCGACAGTATGTGCAATATCCGGTCTCGTGCATACCATGGCATACATTAAACTTCCTACAGCTGAAGCATAGGGTATCTTGGACATTTTCTCTTCCTCCTCTTGTGTCTTTGGACACATCTCCTTAGTCAATTTCAAATGACTAGGCAAAGGTGTGCTGACAACTTTTGCATTCTCCATATTGAATCTCTGCAACACCTTTTCAACATAAGCAGCCTGAGATAGAGTCAATTTTTTGTTCTTCCTATCTCTGCAAATTTTCATACCAAGGATTTGTTTTGCTGCCCCGAAATCCTTCATATCAAATGACTGTGATAACTGATGTTTTAACTCTCTGATGTGATACATGTTAGACCCAGCTACAAGCATGTCATCAACGTATAAACATAAAATGATGTAGCTGTCATTATCCAACCTCTTAAAATAAACACAATGGTCAGAATTACACCTACTGTAGCCTTGCTCAGCCATAAAACTATCAAATTTCAAATACCATTGCCGAGGTGCTTGTTTCAGGCCATACAAGCTTTTCTTCAATCTACACACTTGTTTCTCCTTACCTTTGACCTCAAATCCCTGTGGTTGTGCCATGTATATCTCCTCCAAATCACCATGGAGAAAGGCAGTTTTCACATCTAGCTGTTCCAAATGCAAATCTTCAGCAGCCACAATACTTAAAACAGTACGAATAGAAGTCATCTTGACAACCGGAGAAAATATCTCATCAAAATCAATGCCCTGTTTCTGTGCAAATCCTTTTACAACTAACCTGGCCTTAAATTGTTTCTTACCTCCATCTTCCTCTTTCAGCCTGTAAACCCATTTGTTTGGTAAATCCTTTTTACCTACAGGTAACTTACATAATTCCCAAGTCTGATTTTTTAGCAAGGAGTTCATTTCTTCTTGCATGGCAAGCTCCCACTGAACTTGTGTATCCACCTGCATAGCTTCATCATACCCTTCTGATTCACCAGCATCTGTTAACAAAATAGAATACAAAGAGGGAGAAAACCGTTCAGGAGGTCTACTTATCCTTGTTGACCGTCTAACATTCACTGGAGTTTGTGGTATTTCTGGTTGCTGTTGCGGAGCATGAGGAGCCACTGGAACATCACTATTTGGAGTATCATCCAGCACCACATAATCCTTTTCTTTCTTCTCATGCTGCTGCAACGGATCTTTGTACAACACCTTCTCATTGAATATAACATCCCTGCTTCTCACAATTTTCTAATTTTTAAAATCCCAAAGCCTATAACCAAATTCATCAATGCCATATCCAACGAAGGTACATTTTTTTGATTTCGCATCCAGCTTGGTTCTATTTTCAGAATCTATATGTGTAAATGCTTCACAGCCAAAGGTTTTCAGAAAAGAATAACTCACCTTCTTGCCAGTCCATGCTTCCTCTGGAATACCACAGCCCAAAGGAACTGAAGGACCTCTGTTAATTAAATATACAGCAGTGTTGACAGCCTCTGCCCACATGTTTAAAGGCAGTCCAGCATGCAATCTCATGGTCCTTGCACGCTCCATTATTGTCCTATTCATGCGTTCAGCCACTCCATTTTCCTGTGGAGTCCCTGGAACCGTTTTCTGCCTACGAATTCCATTAAAGGAACAATAGTCTTCAAATTCTTTGTTGCAATACTCACCGCCATTATCAGATCTGAGACATTTTAATCTTTTACCTGTCTCATTTTTCAACCAAGCTTTTCCATTTTTTAAATGTTTCAAATACATCAGATTTCTGTCTAAGGAAATAAATCCAGACCTTCCTAGTTGCATCATCTATGAATGTAACATAATACCAAGAGCCACCAAAAGAAGATACCTGAGCTGGTCCCCATACATCTGTATGCACAAGCTCCAACTTTTCATTTTTCTTTTGCTTCCCATCTCTGAGAAAACTGACTCTCTTTTGTTTTCCATACACACAACTTTCACAGAAATCCATATTAATACATTTCAGACCTAGTAAAACTTTCTTAGAATGAAGTACCTTCATACCTTTTTCACTCATATGCCCAAGTCTATTATGCCACAGTGTTGTTTCAGAACCTGCAACAACTTTTCCAGTCTCTTCCTGCAAACCTGCAGCAACTGTTCCTAAACCTGTTTGTTTTTCCTCTATAACATCTAAAGTAGAAGGAACAGTGTGACCTGTACAAAGATATAAGGTGCCTACTTTCACACCTTTTGCTACTACTAAGGCACCTTTTGAAACCTTCCAATTTTTATCAGTAAATGTAACAGTGCAACCTTGTTCAGTTAGTTGCCCTGCTGAAATTAAATTCTTACTGAGCCTTGGAACATGCCTCACCTCTTGTAGTAGCCAATGATTCCCATTCTGCAACTTAATCTTGATTCTTCCCTTTCCAACAATCTGACAGGGTTCATTATCTCCCAAATAAACCAGCCCAAAATCCCCTTGGACATAATCAAGGAAATAACTTCTATGGGGCGTAGCATGAAATGAGGCCCCTGAATCTAAAACCCATGAATCATCAGCATTATCTAGGGAAAGAATCAAAGCATCATCTTCAGACTTATTGCTTACCACATTTGCTTCCTTATTGCCTTCTTGTTTGTCTCCTTCTTTATTTTTCTGAGACCAGCAATCTTTCTTCAGATGACCTGGTTTTCCATAGTACCAACAATCCTTCTGTCCTCTGGTTTGGGATCTTTTGTCCTTTGATTTTCCTCGTGACTTCCCATGACCTCCAGAACCTTTTCCTCTCTCCGTTGATCTACCCCTGCTTTCTGCGTTCAAAACACTGCCTGATTTGGATCCACCTGAGCTTTTCTTACGAATTTCTTCATTCAGAATAACACCAACAACATCATCAAATTTTAGGGTATTTGAACCAGAAACAGAGTTACTAACCGCCATTACCAAACTATCCCAGCTTTCAGGCAATGAACATAATATCAAGAGAGCTCTAACTTCTTCATCAAATTTTATATTTACAGAAGTCAATTGACTGACAATCGTATTAAATTCATTTAAATGACCTGTCACAGATCCACCTTCAACCATTTTCAAATTAAACAACTGCTTCATGAGAAATACCTTATTTGAGGCTGAGGGTTTTTCATACAATTTAGCCAAAACTTTCATCAGACCATCTGTTGTCTTCGCTTCCGTTATATTGAATGCCACCGACGGTGCCAGGCACAACCAAATGGTTCCCAGTGCCTTTCTGTCAAGAAGATTCCAATCCTCATCAGACATTGTTGCCGGTTTCTTGGCTACTCCTTCCAACGGCCTCCATAAATCCTTTTGATAGAGGTAATCTTCCATCTGCATCTTCCATAACTGATAGTTCTACCCATTAAATTTATCAACCTTCATTTTACCCTCGTCCGCCATTGCTCCCACTCAACCGTGAGACTTTCCTACAGACGATAATCGAACACAACTTGGCTCTGATACCACTTGTTAGGGTTCGCCAGCAGAAGATATCAATTAAATGCAAATAAAGATTAAACAGAGAAATGGAAATACACAGAATTAATAACAGCGAGAGACAAGATTTAACGTGGTTCACCCAAACTTGGGCTACATCCACCAAACAGAGAGTCCAATATTATTATCCAGTAAATCAAACCGATTACAATCAGCAATCCCTGCAACTCAATACCGCTGCAAATGCTACAATACAATACTCAAACCCTAACCCTTGGCCGCTTTTTATCAAGCCTTCTTGTTGGTTACAAAGATTAAGGTTTTCTTATGTCGGTCATAAAAAAATAGGATTTTTTAAGTCGGCCCTAGGATTTTTTTAAGTCGGCCCTAAAAAGACCCCCGGCGAGGATACATGGCTAGTGTACAGTACTTTGCTGATCAGTCGCCACCTACCAACACAAGTCGCACAAACTAACAATTCAACCCTAAACCCTAATCCACTCTATTGAAAACCCTAGCCGCTCCATTCAAAATTTGTCCTGCAACAAATCAAGGAGGCCCAAATAAGCCATTTTCCCCAATCATAATATAACACCAAATAATTTCATCTAAAATCTAAATGCTTAGAAAAATCATTACCTACCAGTACCCAAAAAATCTACAGGTTAAAAATCACATGGAAGAAAATGATATTTGTGGTACCCAAATCCACTACCTCTCATAATAAAAACTACCACATACAAAAAAAAAAGAAAAAATCTTGATTATGTGTCACATCTCTTACCATTTCTCTGCGTCTTCCCCCTTAATTGGGACCATTTCCCTTCCCCGTTCTTCCCTCTCTCATGTGCTATATCTTAAGTTCAGTTTATAATTTGGGTATTTGCCTGCCCATTATGTCTGCCTATTTTTGCCCGCTAAAAAAATTTCAAAATGGAATCAAAATTAAATAAACTAAGATATATAAATCTCCAGCTTTTATACAATAAATATTATTAAATATATTATTATATAATATTAAATATATAATAATATAATATTATAATATTAATAATATAATATTATATTATAATATAAATATTATATTACATTATATTATTATATAATAGAAATATTATATTATATTATAATATAATATTATATAATATATAATATAATATATATTATATATTTAATAATAATATCTATCCAGTTTGTTTGACCAATTATTTAGTTGTGTTTTTTGCCCAATGACCAAATTAGTCACATATTTAGTCATTTATTTAGTCATTTATAGTTGTGTTGCAAAAAAATTTGGTCACGTGACTAAAAGTTTTAGTCACCTGGTCATTTATTTGCCATATTTCTACTAGTGGTCCTATAATTGTTGAAGAACCCTTCGCCCAATGGGGCCTAGATTTTATAGGGATGATTAATCCGGTTTCAAGTTCATGACATAAGTGGATTCTTACTGCAACTGATTATTTCACAAGGTGGAGTGAGGCAATACCATTGAAGGAGGCCACTGAGAATGTCATTCTACATTTTCTCAAAGAGATTACCACCTGGTTTGGTCCTCCCCGCACTATTATATATGATAAAGCTAAATCTTTTCTAGGATCAAAGATTTCTAAATTTCCCTTGAAGAATAGTATATACTTGAAAGCCTCATCAAATTATTACCCACAAGGGAATGGTCTGGCTGAGTCGACAAATAAGAATCTAATCAGGCTCATAAAGAGGATAGGGATAGATCATCGGAAAGAATGGCACAAGTATCTGAAGGTAGCCTTATGGGAAGACAAAATCACACCAAAGCAGGTAATCAAAACCTCCCTGTATGAACTAGTATATGGGAAAAGTGCTGCAATGCCTCTTTTTGTGGAAATTCCAGCTCTATAGCTAATAAAACAAACTAAGATCATGGAAAATGGTCCAATGCAAGTAAGGCTCATGGAATTATTGGAGCTTCAGGAGAAAAGAGAGCTAGCACATGAATCTTTGATTAATCGTCAGCAGACGGTAAAAAATCAGTTCGATAAAAGGACTTCTGAACTAGATTTTAAATTCAGCAGTTGGGTATTGAAGTGGGATGAGAGAGTTTCAAAGCCAAGACATCATGGAAAATTTGACTCCTTATGGGCTAGTCCCTTTAAGATAACCACCTGCAAGCAGTGCAATGCATATGAGTTGGAGACTCAAGAAGGAGAAGCACTGGAGATTCTCGTTAATAGGGTCTTCTTAAAGCTTTTCACATAAGTTCCAAAGCACTTTCCTTGTACTATAGTTAGAGTAGTTTCCTTTTGTTTCATTTTGCGGAGGTTGTTTTCCCACCTTTTTTGAATAAGTGTTCTTTGGACACATGTCTCAGAACGGACTCTATTTTATATCCTATGTGTCTATCCCACTCAAGATAGTTGGTAAGACTCGGGAACCTAGAAAATACCTATCAAACCGCCTTACAAGGAGGAGTCTTTGTGGCAAGTTTCTTTTCAAAAAAATTGATTATGATTGCAAAATCTCATTGGGATCTCGTTAGACGCACTTTGGAAAATGGAAATTTAAAGCCATTTAATATGACATGATAGGCTCATTAAAGAGGTCCATTAATTCACACAACTGGAGCGACAGGTTTTGAAAAAAGGGTCTTGGCTCCTTATTTCCAATAATACAGATAGAAAAATTCTATCGTAAGCTTAAGGCTTGAGTGCAGTTTGAATTCTGGGCTTGACTGTGAAAGATAGCGAGAACCCCTGTCAATAGAGGTCAGAACAGAAATGGCAGAAGAAGGACAATCTTCCAAAGGTGGTGATCAGAGAGGACTGTTTGAATCAATAGACAAATGGGTAAACAACAAGTCATATGCCTCAGCTAGGGAACAACCCAAAGATAAGCTCCCGAGGACAAAGGAGGTAAGAAAAGGCAAAGTTGCAGACGCTTCTTAGGTGGTTGACTATGTTGATGGAATTTTTGACCCTGTAATCTCTAAGAAACCCAAAATCCTGACAGAGGGGGCACATGCAAGGATGATCAAGAATGTGAAACAAGGCAACTTGGAGAGTTTTGGTATGAGAATCTGGAGTTCTCATTTGGCCCAATACATGGTTCCACTAGTCCATTCATATCCATAACCGATTTCGCTATGTGCACTTAACTTTGATTCTCAAAGTGGAGTCATTCAGGGGAGAAATATCAAAGTAAACATCAATGCTAAATCCATCTAGGATATGCTTTCTTTGCAGTATGATCCGTTAGCTAGCTTCTACAATAAGGCCCAATTACAACATATTTGGCATCAAGTGAACCACAAGCTTGGTTTCTTAAATAGGGAGCTAAAGTTTGAAGAAAATAACACCAAGTTACCACCCCTACCCATTGCCCTATCTTTGCTACCTCTAGATGTGCAAGATGCTTGTTCTATGCTAGCATTTATTTTTGGGCAAGATGAAGATGTGAATGTGCATGACTAGCATCTAGGAGCTATTTTCTGACTCAAGAAAGTTTCTAGAGAACAAGCATATAAATTTGATTTCATGGAGCATATAGCTTACGCATTGTGCCAATAGTTGGCCAAGTTCCAACATACGGGCATACATTCAGGTATTCTTCATAACTATTTCATCTAATTCTTTATCAGAATCATCAGCTTTTCCAACAATACATGCATTTAAACCTATGGGATCTAGAGGTAGATGCCTAGAAAGTAATTCCAGTATCTACATGGACTCCTTTACTATCTGAAACCTTAGATCTTTATGAATTTACTAAATATTTGGTGGCACCCCTTATTCAACAATTGGACCCAGATGAAATTAAGCACAGAATGGGTGACTCAGTGAGGGGAATCATAGCAAATTATTGAGTCCGCTGCGATTATTGCTTTGGAGCCTATTGTACAATGATCAAGATTCATGGTTTGGGTGAGGAGCCCTTCATGCTCCCTAAATTTCTGACAAGTAGAGTATTATCTCTTGAGATGGCTTGACAATTGGCAGTTATTGACTCTAAATTCAGGGTGAAGAAGAAAAAAAAGTCTTTCTATGACATCCCATGGGCTAAGGGTGGCATTACGGTGGTGAAGAGAGATGCGAAGCAACTCTTAATGAGGAAATTGGCAAATTATGGACTAATTTTGATTCTAGACCAATGGAAGTATGATCCAGATGGCTTCATGACTTCTTGGCTGACTAAGAACAAGGTTCACACTTCTTTTGTACATAGGGTTCACCCATTCATTGAGGCAAGAAGATCACAAAATATGGACTCCCTAGATGTCTACATGGAGATAAGTGATATTCCCCCTGAACCTCCTTTACCATGGGAAATATTTTACAAACCTATCAGGAAGTATGACCCAAACAAAAACATGGGTCATGGTTTGAGACAGGTCCTGTTAGCCAAAGATTGGGGCACAGACAAACTAGCTACCTTCTGGAAATATAGGCAGGAAATTTATGAATGGGAGAAAAATCTTGGGGAAATTGACACAGATGAATAGTGGGACAACCTATGGGATGAAGCACATCCAATGCTAGTCTCTAGCCCTGATATGTGTAATATTCCTGGACATGAGGAAATGGAAGAAGAAGTAGACAGTGAGTTAGAAGTGTTAAAAGAAATTCCAAATCCTTGCAATTGGCCGCCATCCCTAAGTGAATTGGAGGAATAGAAGGCTTCCCAACTACCACCTCATAGGGTCCAAATAGCTTCGGCATTTGGGGACCTTACAGCAAGAAATTCATAGAACATAGGAGAAAAAGAATTGTTGGTCCCACTACAACAATTGATGACAGAAGAGGTGTTGAAAGATCCATCAAACACCTCTCCAAGGAAAAGACGTAGACTAAAGCATCAAGGGTATGAGGAGGAACAAGAGGAGGTCGCTGCTTCTTTTCAAATGCACATTCCTACAACTTTAGCTACCACAGAGGTAAGTCTCCCTTCTCCTTCTCCCTTTTCTCAATCTTCTTCTATTCAAGGGGTGGCTTCCCAAATTTCTCATATTCCATTATCTTCCCGCCACCTTTGTTGTGCCTTTGCAATCATTGTCACCACCACCTAGCTCCACATCCCTTGTTATGTCGCAAACATTGAGTTTACCCGTATTTTCTCCATTAGTATTAAAGAGTGCAACTTCTGCACAAGCCCAAAGCCCAAAAATGACAACCATTGCATATGGTTTGCCAAAAGGATCCCCTTTCACTAGTGACCTGTTTGTCTCTCCCTCTGCCTTCCAAAAACAAGTTGAAATTGCCAAAAAGGTGAGGGAATCAAGAAAAGAAAAGCAAAGAAAGAAAGAAGGTAGGGCCCCTGTTGTCCCACAAATGAGGTCTCTTTATGATCCTACTCAGCGTTCTTTGACAATTACTCACATGACTCCCAATGTGGTCAAACCACTAGATCAAATGAAGCTTGAGGATTATACAATGAATGTTGTGGCCATGGATCTTACCCAGTTTTGGCCTCAAGACAAAGTGGAGCTAATGAAAGAATCTGCATCTGTAGTCACCAATGACTTCCTTAAAGTATCTAGGAAGTCATATAAAATAGAGGTTGAATTAACCCAAATGAAGGCTACCGTGAATTGCCTAACCATGGAGAGCAAGGCCAAGGATCAAGAAATCTGCTAGCTTAATAAGGATATTAAGGAAAATATGTCCAAAGAAGTCTTTCAGGCTTCATAAACAAAGGTAAATGGACTGCAAACGGAGATAGCACAAGCCAAAGCTTCAATGGATACAATGGAAAGGGAGAAGAGTCTTTTGGAAAAGAAATACAACGACAAAGCCCAAGAAGTCACTTAGCTGCTTCAAAGTCTTAAGACTATAAAAGATGATAATAGCAATTTGCAAAGCCAGTATCTAGCTATACAAGAAAAGGTTAAACGGTCTCTGGAACTCACCTAACAACCTCAAACTATTGGGATATTATCTATTGTAAAAGAGATGTATGTCTCTTCCTGGCAAAGAATATCAAATGAAGTGACTCAACCCAAGCCTATGCTTAAGTTTATTTCAAATGCTCAGTAGCTTTATGAGAAAGTGGACTCTTCTATGGAGAAAATCCTAGCTTCAGTAGCTGCAAAGGTCTCTGATGCACTATTGTTGCTTCAAAAGTTTTATGATGCTTCTGATGAAATTTTGCAAGTTGCAGGAATTGCTGACAGACAGACAACAACTGCTAAGGTAAAGGAGATTTTGAGTTGCAATAAGGATGCTACAAAGTGTAAAAATCTGTTAGATATTTTGAAGCAAGGAGTTATGGAAATGAAGGGACACATTGAAAATCCAGTCCAGTTAGGACTCCCCTCACCATTTCTGGATAATACTACAGTCTTGATGGAAGATCAAATCAAAATTTTGTTGGTCACCAAACAAAATGTTCAAACTATTTTTCAGACCCTAAGTGACTCATCAGGTGTTATTGAGGTGGAAACAATTTTGCTACCAGTGGCTTAGTTGGAATTTCAGTTGCATGTAATGGTACAGAGTCTACAAACCTTTTCTCACAAGGAAATAATTGAGTTGGATAGAGCCTTTCAGGATCTTCAGAAGAAAGAGTATCCATCAGAGACAGAATGGGCTACCTATTAGGCTGCTTTATAGAAGCTATAAGGAACTAGGATAGAAAGCACAATTTTAGCTTTGTCCTTTTTGTTGAAGCAGGTAGATTATGGTTCTCTCCACATAGGTGCGGAGTCCCTTTTGGTCGCCATGAACTGCAGAGTTAAAACTCTACGTTTTGAATATATATATATATATATATATATATATATATATATATATATATATATATATATATATATATATATATATATATATATATATATATATATATATATCTTTATTAGATATTAGTATTCGGCTAGGTATTAATATTTTGAAGCATGTCAAAGGTATGAGCAAAGAAAAGAATTCAAGAGCCCAAGAGGCCATGGATAGCGACAAGTTTCAGCTTGGTGCTCATTTGAAAAGCTTGAAGAACAAAAGACTCTCCTGGCTCACACAAAGACTACATGTGGTGGAATTAAGGGTCTTCGGTTACTTAAAAGGAAAGTATAGGGAAAAATCCTTAGTGGTTGTTAATAAATCAAGAGTCTTGGCTAAGGTTGCCACGTGTTAGCCTGGCACTTATTTTAAGAATCCTCTTTTGATAAAGTTTGAGGCGCTGTGAAAATATGCCATGCATCTCACCATGGAGGGCTTGACTCTTATAAAAGAATCCATTAGAAAGTGCCACTTGTCAGCAGGGCGCTCATTTAAGGAGTCTCTTTGGTGAAGTTTTGATAGAAGGAGCACCAAGACATCATGTGTCCCAATGGCACATTTTGTATGAGCCTCAATTTTGAAGAGTTTTCTCTGTTGCGCCATTGGTTGTTGTGAATAGGTGTCAGCGCTAGAAAAGCAGAAGAATCTATAATATAATATTCAGCAGAGGCATGTCACAGACAATTTTCTAAGTTTCATGAGGTTAACAATAATTGGTTATAACGACACAGATGAACATGCAGTCAAGATTCTCCAGAAGATTTGTAGCGTGGGAGCCAAATCAAAGAAGAGTCAGTTAACTAGAGCAATTAGTTGCCAAGCCGTTATTAGTCTGTTAGTTTTGGAGATCTTCGACTTGGTTTTTGACACTATATATGTAGGATCAGTCCAAGGTAAAAAGGAGTTCCAAGATATCAGAGAGTTTTAGCAACTAGAGTAGAAGCATTTTCTTGCCTTAACAGGTGCCTCTCCTAAGGGATTGAATGTTGTATTTTGTGCAAATCTTTTCCTCTGTACTTTATTCTCCTATCAAACAATGAAGAGAGAGTGGTGTTCTGTGCAATTGTGATCTACTTCTTATTCTTGTTTCTTACTTTCTGTATGGGCCTTTGATTAATTTGATATATATGCTGTGAATGTTAATCATGCTTCATGCTCTTTAACTTTACTAGTGAATTTTGCAAGTCTAATTGCTATGCTGTTAGTGTGGATAAAAATTCTGGCGCATCGCCTTAACAGTTTTAAGTATTTCTTTATAATCTTGTTTCTTCTTCCCTTTACTTCAAAACACATAGAGAAGAACCAGCTTCTTTAAAATCTACAGGTTATTTCAAGAGTCACGTCCCACATTCTTGGAATTTCCCATTGTTGGTGATTTCTTGCAAATTAAACATCAACAATATCCTTTTGATCTTTTGATTGATTTTGATAGCTCCAATACCTCCACAATATTGACTCTATTATAGGTTATGCATTAATGCTTACAGAGTTGCTTGTCTCCTTTTGATCATTCATTTTTCATCACACTCTCACACCTTGTAGCAATCTTTTACCTTCATATATATCCCCCACAAGCCTCCTAAACTTCATTTTTGTCAGCCTTAGGATAATGTGTAACATGAAATGTGTAATTGGCCTTACTTGTTGCCTCCAAAGTCATTTGCGATAATGTAGGAATGAAATCCTGTTATGCGGTTCATACCAAGGAATCTACTGGACCCATTTTACTTCCTCCAAATCTTTCTTGTTAGCACACACTCCCAGGCACACAGTGTAAGCATTCAAATATACCATGTCGGCTCTGCAAGCACTTAACCTTTCATCCATTAGCTCTAGACCCTATGCAGTGCTCGAGAAGAGAAATATCATCAAGCGGTTCATGCCATGTACATTATGAGACCTAACAAACATTCTCATATACTCCTCTTTCTAGTTCATGCTTCTTCTTGCTAGCGCACACATTCATACTTGATGCCGGTATCATTTACACACACCAGTTACACAATAAGCTTAGAATATCGAAAAACACACTTGTGGTACTTAATACCCTTTGAAACCTGAATATGTCATTCTTGTATCTTTTCTTTACATAATCTCCAAACTGCCAAGTCATATGTGCAAATGTGGTGAAATGTAGTAGCTTTGAGTTTATACCTGATAACCTTACACTGTGATAACCTTGTTTTCAGTTTGTTGACTCTGGATGTCCTTGTGGTAGTCCATATGCTTTGAAACTTGGATCACACATACCTCATAGCCATATTTAGCTATCCTTCAAACCGCGAGGTCATATCTTCATCTGTGATAGAATGCGGTACAATCTCTTGTGCTTGTACAATATAATTCCCCGTGCTTTACATTTTGATAACTTAGACAATTTCCTTCATATCCCATGTAATGCTTTTCATCAAGTAACAATGCAACAAACATGACTTCATATTATCAACGCATGACATCAATCAAAACACTTTGACAACCTTCACCTATCCATGAACTTCAGAAGATAAGGTACAACTGTGTACAGATGATATTGATCCAGCAGCATGTTCATGTCTTTCACATCACAACTCCTCTGATCACAACTCTGTTGACATCAATGACAACATATGCAACAACATGCTCAAATGCAAACTTTCTAAAAATAGTAGATTACTATTTTTAGCCTTTTACTAAAAATAAAACAACATAATTTTTTTATATTTTTTTGGGTGATGCAAGATTGCTCTTACACCTCGGGATGTTCCTGTGTTAGCATCCTTGCGAACATTTACAACAACAGTTGTAGAAGGTACATTAAGAGCTATAGTAATAGTCATAATTTGTCCTAAGGGCAAGATAAAAGGAAAAATTAATGTGAGAAGCCTCAAGATTGTCCCTCTCAAACAATATGAAAACCAATAAAAGTCAAACAAAAAACTCTAAAATGTGCAAAAAATAAATTATAAATTTGCACGAGCCAAACCTAAGCTCTCTTCTCAATATAACTTCAAATAACTTGATTATTATACGATACAAGATTTCATGGATGAACTAGCTTGCTTCTTAAGTGGTTTATAATTTTGTTTATCATTTTGTGTAATAGTTATGTTGATTTTTTATTACATTGATCAAAGCAAAAACAATACATAATTAAAAAGAAATGGAGTAGAGAAGCTACAAAGAATGTTGAAACAACAGAACAAAACAACAACAAATAGTTGCTAACAAAGCCAAGAAAACATGACAACCAACAACATGCAAAGGTGGTACCTAATAGTTATATTGATTATCCCTAGTTTTCCTCCACTTGTTCTCTTTTCAAATTTTTTAAAGATAAATTCTCCTTCTAACAATACAATTTTGGCTTCTTGATGCTTTTGTACTTGCCACCTCCTATAAAATTGTTTCCTTACATTTATTAATTATTAATTAATTTTGTAACCAAACGTTATATGGGAACACAATTTTTTTTTAATTGAACAAAGCTAAAGTACAAAAGAGAAGAGGAAAGACTAGTACTCTTACTAGAATGATATATAAGACAATAATGTAAGCAATTTTGATACATTGCTTTGGATTCATCTTCTTGGATTCTTATAATGAAGATGATTAATCATTACTTATAACACTTTGTCCTTCCCTAATCTAATTATGGCTGTTCATTGTAAGTTTTGGTTCACGTGTGTAGGGGGGCAAATAGTTGTGAAAGCAATAAATCTTTTCTCAAGAACATAACAAGCATAGTGGGGACATATACTTAGATATTTAAAACATGATGATGGAATTGACTTGTATTTAAGAAGTAGACATTTAAGATCTTGGCTTTAGTGTCGGTAAGGTTTGGAAGTTGTGTATGCTCCAAATTTTCCTTCACATGAATATCAATCCTTTCATGTAAAATGGAGGGGAGTGCTTTGGTCCGGTTCATCATTATTATAGCTTGTCTTAACGCTTGGCTTATGAGTTTGTTTTTCGGCTTTTTTATTATTTATTTTGTATTATATTATTTTTTTGAGACTTTCTAGAGTTGTGGTACATTTATTTTGCCCCTAGTCTCGTCTTTTATGTGATCTAGGGCTTTCTAAATGGTTAATGTTGTGCCCTTGTTTAGTGTTGTATGTGATGGTGAGAATGATTTTTAAGCGTACGAAAGTTTGTTTCAAAGATTTATGATGAGGTGATGAGGTAATTTTTTAGAGTCTAATGTTATTTTTCTATATGTTGTTGTTGAGCATGTTCTTAATTAGTTTGGAAGTTATAACTTTATTACATAATGTGTCGGTTGTATCTTTTTGAGTAATATTTGTTTTTTGGGTTAAGAATTTATGGAGTCCCACAATGTTAAGTTTTTTTTGGGGTTAGGAACTTTTTTAAGGGATTTTTCTTGTTCGTTTTTTATGATTTACAATAGGTAAATATTTTATTTAATTAGTCTAACTACTGGTTTATGAGAAACATTTTACTAGTGTTTTCTTACTAGATATGATATTTCAAAGTCTTGGAACAAATGTCTCTTAAAGTCTTGATTTGGGTTGAACTCCCAAGACTCCTTGTTTCTATGTAGGCTTTCGTAGAACAAATTATCTAGGACCAATGCCACTTTATTTGCTATGAATCCAAAAAAATTGTATGGATAACTCCACAGACATGTGTGTGCGTGGAGGTGGAATTCATCTTGGACCTTAACGAATCTATAGAGTTTCCGTGGATGATATTTGTTTTAGGTAGTTCACCTATTTCAACCTTCCCAATACTTGCTTTAGATACCAAGCACTCAAATATAAAATTAGGGATTGTCTGCTTATGCCCAAGCTACCTGGCAAACTAACAAATGAGTCTCCAGCCCCTCCAATTCAAGAGGTTGGGTGGATGACAATTGGTGGTAAAAACTAATCATTATCAAACAAGCCAAAACTAATTAACTCCCACTTGGAGTAAAAATATAACGTGTTCAAAAGAGTGATGTCATAGTCATAGCCAAGAGTGGTGCTAAAGTCATGGCCAAGAATCCAACTCTTGTCCTCTCATCATAATTGGTTGGTGTTCTAGGACTCCATGTGGTCATTGGGACATCTCTTATGAGTGCTTAATCCTCTAGGCTCTCTCACAACTTGTCTAGTGATGAGGGCTTATGGAGGGGACAATTTAGTGGCAAGCACGAGTCTATTTCACTCGGAGATCATATTTTTCCAAACTATCATCCTTTGCTACTAAACTATTTTTTCTATTGGTAGACAAGAATAGACAGGTTGATCTCTCTATGGAGGATCCCTCAATATGAATGTTATTTTGTGGAATGTTCATGGACATACAAAATCTTCCCACAAGTTTTTGGTTTGTTTTGCTTAGAAAAAGCTTGGCTTGTTTGATATTATTTGTTTATAGGAAATTAAAATTTGATTTTTGCTTCAAGCTACCTAGAGCACCATGTGGCCTCATGCCTTTCAACTCATCACCTAACATGAGGATAGGTGTGGTGGCACATGGAAGTTAATTTATCCAAGTTTAAGTTTAGTCATTATTGCGTCTAGAGAAGTGTCCAACCATAGTTTTGTGTGGGTTGCACTTGACATGGATGGTTATTTGATAGGGATCATCAATATCTATGCTCCTAATGATGGTTTGAAAGGAGTGGCATTATGGTGTTAGATAGCTAACAAATTATCATTCTCAAACTATTTTTTGTATTGATTTAATATAGTGGATTCACTCAAGGATAAAGATGGTATGATGTCTGTGTTGGTGTGAGGGAGAGCATGAAGCTTGGTTTTATTTTAAAATCCATTGGGAGCTAGAGAGTCATTCACTAATTTGTTTAATTTTTTGTTGTGGTGTATAATGGGTAGTCTTTTGCCTCACAATACCTAAATATCTATAGAAATCATCAAATTCCTTGGAGCAATATTCACCTTCATTTTTAGATATCAACACCTTTATTTTCCTATTTGATTGTTTGCTAACAATTTTCTTAAAATCCTTAAACTTAGAGAAAACATCATATTTAGATCTAAGAAAGTAAACCTATGTGTATCTTGAGTAATCATCTATAAATGAAGCATAATATAATGATTTACCAATATAACTAGCATCCATTGGACGAAACACATCTAAGTGAATAACTTCTAAAACATTTTTTACTTTAGTACTTCCCATAGGAAAATAAACTCTATAATGATTTCCAAACACATAGTGCTCACAGATATCAAACTCATTAGAATAATTAGAAAACCCACCAACCATCCTTTTATTAATTATGGTCTAAATACCTTTTTCCCTAATGTGGCCCAAATGTTAGTGCCACAACATACATGCATTTTTAGAAGTGCCAATTACATTGACAAAATTACAAAATGTAGAAGCATTAAGCTTAAACAAAGTCCCACACCATCAGCTTCTCACTAACACCAAATTTGCTCTAGCTAACCTACAACCAAACTTGTCAAAGGTAGCATGCACTCTAAAATTGTTCAATTTGAATGAAAAAAAAGATTTCTCGCAAGTCCTAGAACACACAATACATTATTGAGAGTTTTCACTCTCCCAACATTGAAACATGACTGTACCTTCCCACAACCAACAATTTGATGTAAACTATTGTCACCAAGAAATATCTCTCCTCCATCATAAGCTTAGTAAGATAAGAACAATTCCTTATGATGAATTATATGGTAGGAGTAGCCTAAGTTAATAAGCCAAGAGTCATAACTAGAAACACTAGCAAAAATAAATAATATCATTATTATCAACATCAAAGGATTTCTCAATGGAGGAATCATCAAAAGTCTTCTTATTTTTGCATTTCTTCTTCACATGTCACTAATTGCCATAGTTGCAACACTTCACTTTGCACTTCCCAAGGTTTTGGATTGTCCTTTTGATTTGGACCTATCTTTTGATTTCTATTATTTCCCTTTAGATCTTCCTATATCTTTAGGCCTTCCCCAATCATACAAGGCACCTTCGAACCATTATTCATGAATTTTCTCCTCATTTCTTCACTAAGCAAAGTAGTAACAAGGGTATCCATCTTTGGCTCTTAATAACCACCACTAATTGCAAAAATTAAATTCTCCAAGATTCAAGCACAGAGGAAAGCAACAAAATACACTTATCCTCCTTATCAATTTTAACATCTACTAAATCTAGCTAACTCAAAATTAAATTGAAAGCATTCAAATTCTTGTCAACTAAGTCACTTTCCTTCATTATTAATGAATATAAATTCCTTTTGAGATATAATTTATTTATCAAACTTTTATTTTGATAAATATCACATATTCTCTTCCATAGTAGATATGTGGTAACCTCCTCATAAACATTCAAGAGGACACAATCCACAAGATAGAACTGAATGGATCATCATGTCTTCTTGTCCAAATTCTTCCAATCTTTATTAGATATTCCCTCAGTCTTTCCTTATTTCTACACAACACTCTACTAAATTCTCTTCTTAAGGAGATCCTCCATATTAAGCTTCCAAAGCTTGTAGCCCATGCCATTGAACTTCTCAATCTCTATCAGAGATGTACTTTGGACATGGCTTCCAAAATTAACATAAATCTATAATCACACTAAAAATATGGTCTCATTGCATCACAAAAAATCCAAAACACTCCAAGAAAGGCATCCCCTTCTCAAATCAAAGCATAGCTCTAATACCAAATGTTGAAGGACATGGTAAACAAATATAGTGAAAATAATACATAAGTGTCTAAATCTTGATTATCTAATTAAAAAATCCATGTACTTAGCCAATATTATGGAATAGAGTAACATACAAAAATTAACAATCTACAAATAAACTCATAACACTAGAATTACACGGAGAAACCCTTTTGGTGAAAAACTCCATCACCAAAGAGTCCCTTCAAGCTTGTATTAACTAATAACAATATGTTACAATAATACAATCCACTTCAATCTTCTTCTAACAAAATTCTGGTAGTATAATAGTATTCGACCGCAAAAGACCCATAAAAACTCCATCTAATGCATCCAATTTGTAGAGAATTAAGAGAGAAAAACACAAGTAATTTCCCAAAACCATGGTCTTGGAAAAAATCCAATGCTCCCATGACCAAATTATTTAATGCAATCAAGATAGACCTCATTATGAAGAAGTTGAACACATTTCCAAGTATAGTTCACTCCAAAATGGAGTGGCCAAGTAATGTGGACCCCACCCATCATAACAAGATGCTCCACAACTCTATATGCAACTCCTAAGAGCTCCATTAGAGAGAGTCAACTTTATCAATGACAATGATGATGTAACTCCTGGAAACTATAACTCGCCTTATAAATGCTACTACAACCAATATTCCAAGTCTTGAGATAATAAAAATTGAATAATCTCTCAACTGCCTACATGGGTATCCAAGCACCCATTCCTAATATATTGGAGACATATAGAACATGCATAGGATTGCAAGGTTAATATTACCTAATCCTAACACTCATGGCAATCTTGGTAATGTTGGTGTAGGTTTCCTAGTCATAGATGTAGGAGGCAACATCCTATATGGTAGTTCTATTTTACTTTAAGTGAGAACCAAAAATGAATAGAATGGGAGGGTTTGGCAGCTAGAATGGCAACAACAACTGCCAAAAGTATGCAAAATTCAATTATGGAAGGAGACTCCTTGATTATAATAGTGTAATCAATACATTAAAGAAAGGATCGTGCCCTAGTTGGTGTCTTAAGTTTAACATGGAAGGACCATTAGCTCTAGTGTCTAAGTTCTATAAAGTTTGATACCAATGTTATATGTGTAAAGCTCATTTTGCAACACAATCGTAAGCTAATTATAATGTGAATTAGGAGCCCATCATTGTGCTTTGAAATCATATTTCTTTGTCTTGGGAAGGTTTAGACACCCACTTTCATTTTAACCTTCCTTGAGTTTTGATCCCTCCTCATTTTTTAGACTTTAAGGTCCTTGGTTGCCAATGGGTTGCATTTATTACAATTTTATTTCCATTATGATTAAGAAAGGTAATTTACTCTTGCTTATGATTTTATTTTAAGGTGTAGGGATATCCTATAATGTGGCATGCATGAAGAAAGTATTTGTGCTTGCAAAGGTGTCATGTTGATGTATATTTGGTGGCTTGTGGTAGGGTGGTTGGTAGGCTAGTGTTGTGCATGGTGTTTGTAGGGTCTTGGTTGGAAAGGTGGTTACATGGATCCAAAGAGGATTTCTCAGCATTTGATGGATCCACAATCTAAAGGTATTGTGTCTAGCAGTAGGCTTGTTTCTATTTTTAACTATAAGGTTTTGACTTTGTTAGGTTTTATCAAAGCTATTTTGGGAAATGATAGTTTGGGTTTACAAGGACCTCCTTAGTCTAAGGCCATGATTAAGCAAAATTTCATTTTCAAAATCATCTTTTTATGTCTCTATTACTTCACAAAGGATGTGGTTGTTGTATTGGAGACTTTCAAATCAATTCGAGGGGATATTTCTTTTCAGTTCCTCAACTATATTGGATGACAAAGAGAAGAAAATAAGGGAAGGCGCTAGTGGGACAAGTCCTATGAATGCAGGGACTACAAATAATGTGTTGAATGATCTTTGTAGGGATGTGCAATTTTTACAAGCCTACTACTCAGATATAGGAAAGGTGATGTTGGGTTTAATGGTTACACATTGTTGAGGGCACTCAGAGGCCACTAGTGACAACCCAATTCTAATTTAATGTTTAGTTTCTATATCATAGCTTAGATCTTAACACTATGGAAAACATGTACTTGGAGTGGATGAAGTAGTTGGATAGGTTGATGTAGAGACAACTAGTGTAGGGAACTAGGGTTTGTTTAAGCTAGTTGGTTCTATGGATTAGGAGGTTTTTTTGCTACCATTCCTAACTTGGCATTTCTTAGCTTTAAAGGCTTTAGTGGAGTGTTTTTGTCTTTGGTGGCATTGTGATGGAGGAGCATCCAAGCATGCTAGTGATCAACATCAACCAAAAATATTGTTTGTTTGTTTTGGGTATGTTTTGAGTTTCAATTGGCATCTCTCTTGTAAGAAAAACTCTCCTATGGTTAAAATTGCAATTTTGGAGTTTCTACCGAATCACTGTGTTGAGGCTCTATAGGGCAGTTTTACGGAAACAATTGTTTCCAAAGTTCTGTAAGAGCTGGTCAAAAAATGTTTTAGGGGAAGATTTTTGAAAGCATTTCACCTAATTTGCAAAAGGAATCAGTGAAACATTCTTCACCATTTGAGAGAATTTAATATCGGTAATTTATGCTGATGAGTTTACATAAAGTTTAAAATTCAAAATTCTCATAAGCTGGAGTGAAATAATTTTGCACATGACCTTAGGACATCATTCTGAGCCTACTCACCAATTTTTGTCCAATTCTGAGAAGTTTGAATTTTCCACCTGCGGCACCTAATTCCACACATTGTTGAAGTCACAATTTCTCAAAATTGATTATACAACTCCATGAGGTATTTAAAAGAACATAGGTAATTCTATACGTTGAAGTCTATAAGCTCTCACATTTATAAATTACATTTCCTATGGTTTGAATTGGGAGAAATACCAATGGTTTGAGAGAATTGACTTAAGTCAAATAAATGTTGAATGCTAAGAGTCTTTTGGAAATCACATTCTTTGCTCCATTGTATAGTGTTTTCACTTCAAAACTGTTTATTTCAAATACATAGATAATAATAAGAGTTGTTGGTTGCTTTGGAAAAATTTCAAGTTGTCCAAGAAAATGAAATAGAAAGTTTGAAATGAAGGATGGGGTTCGCTGCCATAATGAAGAAGTTTGACTATCAATAAACCATAATCATTGAAAAGCAATGAAATGAGGAAAGTTGATTGAGAAGGGTACATTCGGCTATAGCCAAGAGAGAAAGACCATAAATTAGAAACTGTGTAAGAAGTGAAAGACGTACAGGGAAGGAGATCCAGTGCCCAATCTGTCTAAATAGAAATAAAGAGGTAAAAAATTGGAGTCTCTACCAGAGAGAAGAAAAAGAGAGATTGTGGGGAAGAAGTGTGGTTGTTGCCCAGAAAGAAACAAGAGGAGAGAAATTGCAATTCACTACCCAAGAGGAATGAAAAGAGTTAGCAAGGATTGATGAATTCATTGCTAAGAAGAGGAGTCAATACATGAAGAAGTTCACTACCACAGGCAAGGGAATAAAAATGAATAGAGTTTCATTACAAACAGAAAAGGTGAAGATCTCCTATGGAAAGAGGAGATGAAGGAAATAGACAAGTTTCTCAAACGAGAATGGATAGAAGAACATGAAGAGTTGAATGGTGTAGTAGAAAATGAAGGCAAAGAAATTTAAGAATTTTGAGTTTAATTTGTTTGAAATGATGAATACAATAGGGGATATAGAGGAAGAAAAAGGTAGATACATGGAAGGCTTCAGTTTCCATGAGGATGTTGTAGATTTGGTTGTTGTTGAGGAGCATAATTTGCTTGAGGAAGGGAGTGAAAGGATAGAAAAGTTGTTCATTTTGAGTGAACACTTGAAGGAGATGAATGGGGAAGCTAAGAGTGAGAAGATGGATGTTGCAACAACGAAGAATGAACAGGTA
Organism: Cunninghamia lanceolata; assembly: GCA_027924645.1. Taxonomy (NCBI): domain Eukaryota; kingdom Viridiplantae; phylum Streptophyta; class Pinopsida; order Cupressales; family Cupressaceae; genus Cunninghamia; species Cunninghamia lanceolata. The sequence continues at coordinate 675,915 of BSBN01000792.1, read as the reverse complement.
ACTTCTGATTTTTATAAATTTTGTGATGAGGAAGTTGATAAAGATTTGTTTGTTGCTGAGGTGGATATAAGGAGTTGCAAGTAGATGGAAGGAAAACAAATGAAGATATAGATTTGTATGCAGATGTTACATGTCTGAGTGTAGAATTTATAGAAGATGCTACAAGTGAAAAATTGGGTACATCAGTTGAAGACATGAGGATGATGATGGGAATAGATGGGGTAGATGAAAACCTCATAGTGAAGGATGAGATGATGAAGGTTGCAATTGAAGATGATGAAAGAAACATTGCAATGAAAGAAGAGGAGGTAAATTTGTTTGCATTTTGTGATGATATAATCTAACATTCATTTGTAATGTTGAAGGTTGAAGGGTATGGAGAAGAGAAGATGGAAATTATTAATTTCCATGAAGTTGTAGGGCCAAATTTGTGTGTATATGTTGTAGGTTTTGATGTGTGTGATGAGGGATTTTGGTGGAGGTTGTCAAATTGTGGTGGGTCAAAACCCACGAAAGAGGAGAACTTAGTGAGATTATTTGGTGGAGGTGGATGGATAATAATGGTAGATTGGATCCCATGAAGGAGGAGAGGAGATGAGAAAGTCTTGGGAGGAGGAGGAGGATGGTTCATGGTGGACATGAGTCCACAAGAGGAAAGAGGAAGAGAGTGTAGATTTGTTGGAGGAGAGTGAAGCTTGTTCTAGCGAGAGGCTAGAAAAGGAGGAAAAAGAAATAACGTTTGTGCACATATTTCAGTGATGGAGTTCACTGTAGATTGGTTGTAATCTAAAAGGATGGTTCTACCATTCATCTCCACGTTTGTGAGTGTATGCTCACAAACTTCCTACCTAGTGTGTCTGATGCAGGAGTATTTGGGTAGACTGGTGATCAACATCAACCAAAAATATTGTTGGTTTGTTTTGGGTGTGTTTTGAGTTTTAGTTGGCATCTCTCTATGTCAGAAAAACTCTCCTATGGTTAAAATTACAATTTTGGAGTTTCTGTCAAATCGCCATGTTGAGGCTCCGTAGGGCAGTTTTACGAAAAATAATTGTTTCCAAAGTTCAATAAGAGCTAGTCAAAAATTGTTTCAGGGGAAGATTTTTGAAAGCATTTCTCCTAATTTTCAAAAAGAATCGGTGAAAAATTCCTCACCATTTGAGAGAATTTAATACCAGTAATTTGTGCTGATGGGTTTAAGGAAAGTTTAAAAATTCACAATTCTTGTAAGATGGAGTGAAATTATTTTGCATGGGACCTTGGGACATCATTCTGAGCCTACTCACCAATTTTCATTCAATTATGAGAAGTTTGAAAAATTTTCCACCTACGGCACCCGATTCCGCACATTGTCAGAGTCGCAATTTCTCAAAATTAATTATACAACTCCATAAGGTATTTAAAAGAATAGAGGTAATTCCATACATTGAAGTCTATAAACTCTCATATTTATAAATTATATTTACTGTGGTTTGAATTGGGACAAATACCAATGGTTTGGGAGAATTGACTTAAGTCAAATAATTATTGAATGCTAAGAGTCTTTTGCAAATAGCATTCTTTCCTCCATTGTATGGTGTTTCCACTTCAAAACTCTTTATTTTAGATACACAAATAATAAAAAGAGTAGTCGGTTGCTTTGGAAAAATGTTGGGTTGTCCAAGAAAATGAAATAGAAAGTTTGAAATGAAGGATGGGGTTCGCAACCATAATGAAGAAGTTCGACTATCAATAAACCATAAGCATTGAAAAGCAATCAAGTGAGAGAAGTTGATTGAGGAGGGTATGTTCAACTACAACCAAGAGAGAAAGACAATAAATTAGAATCTGTTTAAGAAGTGAAAGGGATACAGGGAAGGAGATCCAACACCCAAGCTGTCTAAATAGAAATAAAGAGGTAAAAAATTGGAGTCTCTGCCAAAGAGAAGAAAAAGAGAGATTGTGGGGAAGAAGTGTGGTCGCTGCCCAAACATAAACAAGAGGAGAGAAATTACAATTCGATGCCCAAGAGGAATGACAAGAGTTAGCAGAGATTGATGAATTCGTTGGTAAGAAGAGAAGTCAATACATGGAGAAGTTCACTACCACATGCAAGGGAATGAAAATGAATAGAGTTTCATTACAAACATAAAAGGTATGTTGGGAATACAGGCATAGAACAACAAGTGGGCTGAGTAGTGTTTGTTGTGGGTAGACAAAGAAAAGTAATTGTGTCTTTGACACAAGCTTCTATTGAAATAAAGTATAGAATGCAGCAATAAGGGCAGATATAAAGGTCAAATACACAAAGGAGGTAGCAACAAGGTAATTTGATCAATAAGCTAAAGCAGAGTAGCATAGAAGGGAGTACTGGAGTGCTGGGAGGAAGATTTGTGCAGAAGTAGAGTGGTGAGAGTGTGAGAGGGAAAGAGAGAATTTTCCTGTGTAGCTGAGAAGGCCATTGAAGGCCCTATATAATCTAAATGTAGGGTATTTGTTCCATTTCAATAAAATTAGTAACGCAAGTTGTATTTGCATTTTGATGTGTTTGATTTGGTATAGTGGTGTCACTGTTTGCAATCTTGTATTGTTTTAGGTAGAGTGTTGTACATGTGAATGTGTGATTGATTGTGTGAGTGAAGAGCTTGTTTGGCAGAGGGGAGTGCCTTTCTGCACCACATTGTTGGTTTTATTTTTGATAGTAATGGTTAGCAAATCTGATGGTCTTCTATTTATGTATCCCTTTTGTTCTATTTCTTTTGTTTGGGCTCTACTCAACATCTATATCTATTTTTGTAATTTGTACAAGTCTATTATGTTTTTTGGGTAGGGGCCCCTATAGACTTCCCCCATCTAATTAATCTAGAAAAACCATTACCTATTCTTTAAATTACCATGAGACATTCAAGAGTTAATCTGATTATTTTCATGAGATATCATTGTATATTTGGATTCTATTTTGAATTTCAACTTGAATTTTGATAAAACCTAGGAAATGAATGGGTGACACAAGCAAGACAAACCAAGACTCTAGCATGGTGAGGGAATAATGTGAATCTAGGGCAAGCATGGAATTTTTAAGAGGCTCCAAGTTTTACAAACTTGAGCATGTTGGAGGAACAAGCTACAATAGAACCTAATGGATTCTAGGTTAAGCCCACAATGTAGAATGAAATAAATGTAGCTTATAATATTATTTTAAGTGGCATTTTATAATATATTTTATCTAATTAAGTCATTTTTAAAAAGATCACTATATATTTGATGGAGTTACTATTTAATCCCATGCCAAGGATAAATTGTTGTTCAATGTGGTAAGCACTTCATATCCCACATATACTTCTTTTGTAGTTTAAGTTGAAGAAGATCATAAAATTTAACTATGTAATTTAATAATTGGTTTAAAGAGGTGAAGCACATGCATTACTAATGTATAATAAAATGGTTTCGAAATAGTTTCAAATGACTATAGAGTGAGTTTAATGGCTTTCAAATTAATCCCACAATATATTTTGTTATATATTAATGCCCTTATGATTAAAACCACAATACATTCTCATATATATCACAACATCTAACAATAATCTACTAAGTTAATCCCCATTGCATCATTTACATATCAACACAAGAGACGCATTGCGTCTGATTCCTATCGATAATTTGTTGATTAACATTGTGGTTGGACGTGAAGATAGTGATAATTGGAGCATGTGGACTATGATTGTGTTTATTTAATTTTTTGAAATTTAAATGTAGTTTACATAAATTTTCATATGTGATATTTTTATTGGAAATTAGATAATAATAGAAGAGGATCTCCATTCCAACTAAAATTTTAATTTGGTTTTATTAAGGAGTTATTATTTGAATTGGTAGTTAGATTCATTGTGTAGTCAAGATTGCAAAAAAAAATGATTATAAATGTGGTTGTGTGGGTAATTCAAGTGCTTTAAAAGTAAGTTTTGAAATTGGGCTTGAACTAATTGAGATAGATACCATTGAAAATTTTGTAATTTGTGGAGTTTACTATATTATAAGAGTTTTTTTAATATTTTGTTTTAAGTGTGTGTAGGAAAATAGAGTAAACCTTACATAAAATAGTGGTCAACATTATTAACAAATTCTCATCATAGTGTTAGGGAGTGGAGAGAAAGCACTACTATTGCTACAACTATTAATGGAAGATTTTTTTGCTCCATTACATTGACACTTCACTAGCTTATGTCAAATAATAAAATAGTGGACAAAAAAGTTATATTATTCCTACAACAATCAATGGAAAACTTTTTTGCTCCATTATATTGACACTCCAAAAAAGGTTATGTCAAACAAGGAAACTATTCACAACTATTATCCAATAGAATGATAAATAAAATGATTTTTTATTTTGAAAGAAGTTTGGAAAATAATATGCATTAGAGAATTCAGTCAAACTATTTTAATTCTGCTCTCTCATTGGTTGATTGTGTGCAAATTTATAAAACTTAACAAATGCATCAGTATTCTTGCCTTCGGCATGAACTAATAATGAATATAAACTTTGCCTCAAAATTAATCCCACAATATCTTCTCATGTAAATTTTAACATCTAACAACACCTTACAAAGAGGAATGCCTCTATAAACAAGAAGTTTCATATAAACTTTATAAATATGAAAAGTAAATATTTTATATTTGCATGTACCTACACACAAACTTATTTATGTGTCTATACCACCTTCTCTAGATATTTATACTAAGACAACTATCACTCGATAAACACATAATAAAGAAACCTTCTCTACATATTTACACTAAGACAACTATCACTCAGTAAACACATAATAATGGAATAAATTTATATATTATTAAACAAGAACTTATAGTCTTTAATAAAAAGACTTTATACCTAACCAATCCCAAAAAAATCATAGAACTAAAGCATATCATGTAAACCCCAAAAAAACACATATGGTGGCAAACAAAAGCTATGACAAAATGCCCCAAAAAGATGGATTATTTGTAATGAGTAGGGACCCACTATAATTTCCAAACCTTACAAAGAAACTTGATGAGGGCCATGAACAATGTCCAGCTTATCTCATAAGTAGATTATGTGAAAAACCATGTGGTTAACAGGTCATATATATAAGACTTTATTCCCATATTTTTCTTTTCGTTCGAACAATTTAGAAAGCCAGCTCCTTTTGCCATTATATTGTTTTTTAATAGATTATGTCGTTTAAGAATGGAGGTGGGTAAGGCTGGCATATTTTGGAGTTTGATGAGGAAGTTAATATGGATTGAAATTTTTTTAGGAGCAAATCAAAGAAATTTTATTGCAAGGAGACTTTTTATACTATAAAATTAATAACAACCTCGAATGTGAAATCTTAAATCTTTGTTATTATTATTATTATTATTATTATTTTGTTTATGGTTTGGAAGGCTTTAGCTTGGGTTAAATATTATAGATAAAACTTTTGAGTAATGAACGAAATAAATTTTATTATAATTTATAAGGAGGTTTTCTAAATAATAAAATTGATAATTATATAAATTTAAAGAGATTAAATTCTTATAGTTTATTTAATTAATTTAGAATATTTTTTGGAGAAAATTGTGTGAGTTTTTTACTTATGTTTTAAATTATATTTTGTGATTTATTTTTAGAATGAGGATCACACTTAGTTTTCTATATAAATCTTTCTATTATTTTGTTTTTATTTATATTTTTAGAGGAGAAAAATGTATACTTGCTCATTTCCTTTCTCACTTCACATTTATTTTGATGGTCTTGAACACATTATTTTAATATTAGATTTGGCTTGTTTAATGGGTAATTTGGCACTTAACCTAATATTCACCCCTTTTCATTGCCAATGTCTTAGATATAGAATTGGACTAGTCCAATCACTTAAGACATTCCCCCACTTGGACTCAATCATGGGTGTAATTATGTCCATTAGACACAATCACACACACAATCATGTACCTCTTTTCAAAATTTAAATTTTACCATTTCTAAAATTGAGATTCCCAAAATTTGACCATTGTCCATCCACTTGCATGCTAAAAACTTTTTTAATTGAGTGTCTAGGTTGTGTATTTAAAGACAAGACCTAGGTCATTAGTAGCATGAACGGAATGAATAAAATGAAAGGAAGCAATGGTGTGGAATATACTTCCTACACTAAACTTTAAGGGGAGGTATGTGCAAAATAATTAATCTTATAGTTACAAAAAAGAATACACAAAGAGATTAAATACCATAACAAGATAAATTACGTGGGGAAAACCCTTTCTTGAGAAAAACCCCACACTCTAAAGAAAAACCAATTGCATTATTCAACAACTACAAGGTTACAATTCAAATCTTAGGCTATGTGTTTACATGTGTATCACCAAAAATAGGATTCTAGAGCAATTTTGGTAGCATAACAGTACCTACAAATCAATCATTCATCGCATACTTGGCTCCAATCCAAGCACCCAATATAAAGGAGATTCAATACAAGAAACCATAAGTGGTAAACCACAAACCATGGGCCAATACTATGACCCGAAGGTAGTGCTCAAATCTAGGGCCCAAATTCCAATGCCCTCCATGATGAGTCAACATGCTAATGATAGTAGATGCTCTAATGTTGTCATAATGCTTAATAGTTCCATCATAATCCACTCACCAAATTGGGTGCTCCATTTTGGCTCCATAATCTCCCTCAAAGATGCTCTATAACATATCATAACATGCATAATAAAGTTGGTTAAGATTCCTAGTCAACAATATAACTCCCCTAGTCATGCTCTTATGTGTCTTAATATCTCTTCCAACACTATCTTTGTCATAGATTCTCTTACACATCCTTCATAACAAGATATTCTCATACGCACCATTATTCACATCATAATAAGGTATATACATGGCATACTAGCCAAGTCATAAGTGGGATGTCCTTTTCCATGTGGGCTCACAAATAAAATTAAAGTAGTATTAAATAATTAATTTTGAACATTAGAATTACAAGATGTATGACACACCTATCCCAACATTCTTCCACTTGTCTTACACCTTGCAAGAGCAAAGGGGAACACCAACAATGTCAACTAATTGCTAGGGGCTATGAGGCCCATATACTCACCACACCACTTGAACTTCTTTGTGCTTACAAGATTCATCAATGCATCTGCAACATTCACCAAAGTCTCAACCTTCTTGAGCATCACCCTCCCATCCTCTACTATGTCATGAACAAAATGGTATTGGATATTGGCAGGGAAAACTGCACCACTACTTGCACAACATAAACATAGATAAAACTCATGTAGTAGAACCAATGCAATACCTCCAACTGACATACAAAACATCTAAGAGACATCTCAAGGAAGAAAGACACATCTCTCTATGTATTTATGTACATATATCAGATAGATATAAGGAGATACAATAAGATACCTGAGAAAATGTGATGTTTATATCTAGGCTTGTGGTAAAGGATGTACATTGTATGAAGAATCTATGATATGAATATGTGAATAGACCTATCTTATGGTGTTAATGAACGTGTAAAATTATTTGAATCCTTATGTTATGCATATGTTACTTATGGAACTCTTCTGATTTCCTTCTTACTACATCACCCTGGGGTTAAATTATTTGACATAAGTTGTATAGACCTTAGGATTGCATTTTATTGTCAACATTTAATTCTATTGTTGGGATCCTAGTTTGTGGTGAGTAAGAAGAGAAATTATAGAAACAAGAAATTTGTGTTTTATAGTAAAGAATACTATCAGAAAGGTGTCACACCCTATTTGTTTAGTCCGGTTAATATTGATAATTGAGTGCAACAATTATCTTTGAATTTAATTGAAATGGTTATAGTATTGGTTAATCATTTACGAAATTATAATGATGTCAATTTGATGATGCATAATTATGTGTTCTATTCCGTAGAAGTTGTAGACACCTAAAATTGTCCACTCTTCGTCACATTCCTATTCGTCCCTAAACATCCCTATTCTTCTCCAAACCATATCTAGACACCCCTAAACTACATTGTCTCCACAATTAATTGAATAAACACATGTTTATATGGTTAATTAATCAAATCCCCTTCAATATGTGATTTCACAATATTTTATTGTCAAAATCACTATCATGTACTTTCTACTATTCATCCGTACCTATATTGGTACCTTCATCGATACTTATCCCTAGCCAAAATGATTTATTAATCATTTATCCCCCTTCCTCTATAGTCCAAACGTTAGATAAATTTGATTTATCCAATATCCCCTTACCCCATCCTATGAATTAAATAAATATTTGTATTTATTTAATTCTTATTTTCTACACTTTTGATTAGGTCACCTAAACCTAATTATCTAACCTAATCCCCCACTTGCACAACCTAAACCCTAATCTAACCTTGGTCAAATCCTCTCTATTTCCCCAAATGTACAAAGGCATGGGCCTTTTGTACATGTACACATGGCCTTCTTACAAAAGGCATTGTCAAGGAACCATGTACAAAGGTCATTTTGTCCTCCATCCCCTATTCCTCTAATTTTAAATTGGGCATGTACCCATGCTTCCAATTTAAAATTCAAATCTAAGCTAACTCATCCTTTTTCCTCCAATTTTAAACTGGGCATGTACCCATGCTCCCTAATTTAATATTCTAGTCAAATCCAACCCATACCTCCCATCTACTAAGTCGATCTCATCCCTTCAATCTTCCCAAAGCCCAATCTTGACCATCCATTCCTCCTTGACATATCATCTCAACCAATCTTATCATGACACTGGTCAAGCTCTCCTTGCTTGAGAGCTCTAAACAATCCTCCACCCTTGATCTTTCAATTCAATCCCAACCATCCAACTGAGTCTCTAAAAATCTATAAATTAGAGCTCACCCCTTCACAAATCACACAACTTATTCATGCAACATAATGCTACCATTTTCACTCCAAGACTCTATGAGAAGCAAGGTTATGCTACCCATATGAGGAGTCATCTACATCCAATATCAAAGTCGCACATCACAAAGTCAAGGTTTGCATGTAGTTAGTGTTGCACATATATTACCTAAGGTTGTCACTGATGTGCTTGTCATTGATGGCAACACTCAGCTTGGATGCTTATGTTGATGATTTACCATGATGGTGTGCTAATAGTTATGTTGTTGATGTTCATGGTTGGATGTCATGCCTTGTTTAATGTCAATTAAGGTTATGTTAAGTATGCTTGTTGTCAGCAGAGATGATATCATGATGATATATTAAGATGGGAATTAGAAGCATTAAGATGACAATTAGAAGTAATATTGATGTTGGAAGGATGGTGATGATGGTTTGTAGCATGTTGTATGCTCTCTCCTGTTGTTCCTAAGGAAGTATGTGTTGTTACAAGAAGGCTCTGGTCTCTGGATGTTGGTGAAGGTGTGTAATGCAGAAAATTGCCTTGAAGAATGTTTGACAGAATGATCTGCATTCCTCCGCATTTGAAGATATGGCCATGTAATTCAGAAGTTAAGTTTAGTATGTTGAGAAGGTGCTTCATTCAAGGTTTCATATCATTTTATCCTCCACAGTGAAAGTTATAAGTGACAGAGTTTCGGTCTGTGCTTTGATAGAATAAAGTGATGATGAAGGTTGGCTGAAATGCTCCGCATTCCTCCAGAAGTGAAGATTTGTCCATGTGGTTTTGTGAACATGTTCAAGGATGTTCAATACATGCTACTTTGCAGTATCAGGTGATTTAGAAGTCTGCAAGTTCAGTTTTCATATGATAGTGTGCTACAGATAGTTCTGGATGCCCAATTGTTCTATAGAACATATGTTTGAGTACTTGTGCCAGTTGGAGATTGTACAGATCAGTTATATGAGTTTATGTGGGCATTCTACATGTCTTTATGTTTCTTAGGTTTGTAACGCATGCAAATCTTTCGTGTTTCTAGTGCCACACAAAGTTTTCAAGTCAATTTGTGAAGAGCTATTACTGTTGAGGTCGACCTAAGGTATGTTGGAGGTGTACGCCATAAAGTTCTTGTTGTGCGGAGTTCAAGGAGTGTTTGGAGATGTTGTGTGGGTCATGTTGACTCATCTAAAAGATGAACAAGTAATGTTTAATCATCCAAGAGTACCTCCAAGTTGTAATGATCGATGTGCTACAAGCTTCATGTTTTCTTGCTTAAGGGTGACCTAATTCAATTTTGTGAAGCATGTAGATGTTATTATATGAAGGATGATGCTGTGAAGGATGTTTAGGACTGGGTTAAGCATGTGTTGGAATCTGCAAGGTATGTTTCTCTTCCTCGTGTTGAGTGTAGTTCTTGTTAAGGCTTGTCCTCTACATGTTTCATGTTGTTTGATTTTTGGCCGACTTGTAATTGTAATATTCTTGTTATCTTTGGCTGACTTGTAACGTAATCAATGTAATATCATGTATATATTGTAAAACTAGTTGATCTAGGTGAAGTATGATTACAAATATGTGTTATGGAATAAAAAGTGGGCACATGCCTTTTTACCTCATAGTTTAGCTCCTAGGTCCCTATGTTAACACTCTACAAGAAAAAATATTTATCCTGATGAGAAAACCCATGTCAAATGGGAACTAGAGGCCCATTTAATGCTTAGGTCCCGACCAAAAAGGCACCTTGGGAATTGGGCGTATGCGCCCAATCCACATTGATTGGTCGGGGTAAAATTTAATATATGTCAGCGTAGGACTTTTAAAAGGGTCCTTCCTTGTCGGCTTTCAATTAATTTGTGAATGTTTTGGTGGCACCCTCAAATTTTTCAAATTTGATGTGCTAGTGTTCTTTCGAGGTGTCGACGAAGGCTTGGTCGACCTGCGGCTCAATCTACCCGGAGGCCACCTTTGGCAATTAAAATTTTGCAACTCAGGCATCATCTTGCAAATCTGGTTGGTGGAAAGTTTCTTGGTGCATATGGTAACACACCTGCTCAATTTCATGCTTCCAAGACAAGTTTTGATGGGCCTTTTAATTGTTTTCTGACTGTGACCGAACTAATTTTGGTATTCTAAAAAGTTTCAAATTTCATGATTCTGAGGATGACCCAGTTCTTGATTTTGTCTCAAACATCTCCACTTCCAATTTCATCAAAATTGGAGGCCATTTGATGCATTGTTTTAATGCATTCCAGTTGCAACGAACTGATCCGACGGGTCAGTTTACAAAGGAGGTCCCAGAATTTGGTTGGTGAAACGGATTATGAGCAAATGGGTTTTCTTGAAATAATTGATTACACCTCTGTGCAAATTTTCGTGGTCATTAGATGTTCGGTTTGCTCACGGTGAAAAGACATCATTTGCTTGGAGAAGGAAATTAAAAATTGCATAAAGTCTAATAGTTCAAAATGCATATAATAAAAGAAATATTATTAAATAGCATTTTATAAAAAAAGGGAAGAAATGAAGTTTGAACATGACATGGAGAAAAGTCAAAGATTAAATAAAGTTTATCGCACCATCGCAGCCTTCATTGTTGCTCCCTCTCAGGTTCGTGCGATGGTGTGATATGCACATCGCACGGCCTTTTATGCACTCTCCACTCTTCCGCAAGTCAAAACAATGTGATTCCTTTGACTTTGTGGCAATTTTGATGAGTTTTTGGCTGCTCCAGGCGGGTTTTAGTTCTGGCAATCACGTTTTTCTGTTTCTGGGCAATTTTTACAGGTCATTTTTGACCCAAATTTGTTGTTTTATGCTTAGAATTCATCCTTGGACCATTTCTCATCCATTGGCGGAAGTTTTTTGCTCGTTTATTTCGATTTTTGGCTGCCAGATGAGGTAAAAACACCCCTATTTCTCCAAAAACGACCCAAAAAATTGATTGGGCAGGAAATTAAGTTTGGAATGTTGTTCTTTTGAGGTTGAATGCTTTGAAGAAGTTGGAGAAGAGGTCTCAGAGGTCACACATTGTAGGGGATTGGAGTCTTCAGCTGCTGCCGTTCAAATTGGGAATAATTAAATAATGTAAAAAATTAAAAGGGGAAATTAAGACATATTTTATTCAATTTTCCTCTCCTATTTTAATGTGTTAATATTTTATTCCCAATGTCATTTTGGAGGCAAAATGTAATAGAAAAATCTCACTTACCTCCAGAATGAGTTAATTTTTAGGGCAACATACTTTGAGCATAAAAGAAACAACTAGGCTTTTATTTTGTTTTGTGCTAGAAGGTTTTGGAACTTTTGAGGAGTGAATGAAATAAAAGTTCTTCTGGTCTGCTTCATCTCTTGTCTTGTAAGTTTATGAGTTGTGCGTTAGATGTATTTTGGCATAAATATTATCAATTTCATGTTGATTTAAATGAGTAATGCTTCATACATGTATTCTGTTATCTGTCTCCAAATTGTGTGTGATCTTTTTCTGAATTTGGATAACTAAGGGTTGTTTAATATTCTGGAATATAGGTTTACTGTGTTGCATGCTTAATCTTTTACTTCTATTCAAGGAATAGATTAAATGTTTTGTGTTAAGTATGGGGAAGAATGTATTGCAGCAGGGATATATGTAAGTAGAGTTAATAAGATACTCTTTATTAGGCTGTGTCTATAAGGCAGATGCTGATTAACCCCTTGAAACTTGATTGTTAGTTTGATTTATGCAAATCATTCACACATATACATCTATTTGATCCCATGCGCTGGGATAAGCACCAACTTAAGTTTGTATTGAATTTGTGAGTCAAAACCCAAGTCGTTCATCCAGTTATAAAATAAAATTAGAACATCATTCAAAAACTTTAGGATTTTAGGAGTAGGATTGTAGTTGCATGCTCTCATTTTCAACCCATTAGATAGTCTAAGAACATTGCCAATCTGAGTTTATCTTACACATCTTGGTCCATACATGAGAGCATTTTACCTGGTGTTAAAAAGCTATATTTATGGGTTGTGAATGAGAGATACCCCCTAGGTGCGGCAGAACCTAAAGTGCAGGGGAGACAAGTGCAAACAATCTCCCGCCTTTGTTGGCCAAGTCTATCATTTAACTTGATCATTAGAGATGGAAAATCTTTAGAGTTGCATATGTTCAGATTTGGGAACCAACAAAACTGGCAACTCTACTGGGGATACAATGCCATATCCATGAAAAGAGTTTAAAATTTTGAGAAACTTGGATATTTGTTTCATATTTTAAGAGGGTTTTAGACTTGGACAAGTTTGGTTGCAACATATTTTGAAGAGGTTTCATGTGACTTTGCTGTTGAGGAGAACCCAGAATGAAAGAAAGGATGTAAGGAGTTTTCAACTTCATAAGACTCATTCCTCTAAAAAAAGGTGGCAACTCTGCATACAAAGAACCTGATAAAGGATGCAAAAAAGTTCTAGATCAACATATTTTTCAGCCAAAAGGAAGAATTAGCAGCTGCTACAGTTGTCCAAGTATTTTTATTTTGGTTTTCAAAAGAGCTTATGTGAAAACCATGGTGTATGAGTTTTAAATGATTCCCTATTAGGTGAAGTTAGCACTGGATAAAAGGGAAGTGTTGGAAATAAGTTTACATACTCATATGTTGTAAATTTTAGTTCATATACTATGTAGTATGCATAATTGTTGAAAATGATTCACGGAAAAGATGTATTAAGGAAATGCATGAGCTTGAGTTGTAAATGAGTGAATGCATGATTGAAGTGTGACGCTTGTGAAAGCATATGAATATATATTCCATTCATCCTGGTATGATGTCCAATGCAACAATGTGTAATAATCAGTCCCAACTGTGTAATATAAGAAGCTTCAACATTGATAGATATAGAGCCATAAATTTTAGTAGCATTTGTGGTTTCCCAAATGTCATACCATCTAAAATCAAAAAGTATTTACCTACATTCAATGGTGTAAAGAGTGAATCAACAGAAAAACATTTGCAGCAGTTTAGAAATTTGATAGATGACTATGAAGTTGATCACGAAGATGTAGTCATGAGACTATTTGTCCAATCCTTAAAGGATGAAGCAAGAGAATGGTTCTTGAATTTGTTGCCGCATTCATTCAACTCTTGGCAAGAATTTCAATCAGCCTTCAATGAGCAGTTTGGTGAAAGAATTTTTGAAATTTCACTTCTCAGTGATTTCATGTATATTCACATTGAAGCAAATGAATTAGTTCCAATATTTAACCTCAGATTCATAAAGGCATTAAAAAGAATTCCTGAAAAACTTAGACCTAATGATGCTTTGGCTCTACTTATTTATTTAGGTGCATTTGACAAGAAAATGAGCTACAGATTGAGAGATAAAGAGCCCACCACATTGCATCAGGCATATCAGTTTGCAATGGACATTGAAAACAACTGGAGGTATGGAATGCACAAGGGTTATTTCTCTGCTAATGTCTGCTGCCCTAGGGCCCCCAATGTTGATGAAAGTTGTCATTCAAGTTTTGAAAATGAATGTCAGAGAACTTACACCCTGCTGTCCTAGTTTGTGCATCGGTCCACAATGCTAATCATGTAGAGTCTCAGACAAATTGCCAGCAAGCTGTATACAATGATGACCATATGGTGTATGTTCAAGCTTTGTATAACATGAGGAGACTCATGGGGGAGTCAGCACATTCTTTGTTTGTCAGATTCTTAGATGTCTTCTTGCTGATTCCTGATGGTTATAGGCCTGAAGAAGATACATGCATTAACTTTTTCATTGAAATATATGAATCAGGTTTGAGTTCATTGCCAAAGAAATTTAAGCCTCAAAGCCTTGATCACGTATGTGAATGGATTGGAATTATTGACAAAATCAAGAGTGATTATGTAAGGGAATATGAAATAATGGTAATGAATCAACAAAAGCCTCATGTGAATATAGTTGGAATGGAGACAAAGGTATTCTTAGACACTGAAAGTAAATCAAAAAATTATATACAGTTGCATGATGAAAACAGTTTAGAAGTATATCTATCAAAAGAATTTTTCAATGGTGTGGGTGATAATGGGAGAAGTGATTCATATGGTGATAATGGAATTGATAAGTTTGCTCATATACCTTTATCTCCTAAGATTAATTATGGTGATCATAATATTGCTGCTCATGATGATTAGAATGAAGTTGAGTTGGAAGAATGCACAAAATGTGAAAGTGATATTGATATGCCAGTCCTTAGCAAGGAATGTTCATGCTTTAATGGTTCAGTTGTGCACAGTTGTGATCATATAGATCAGGATTCATTATCAATTTCATCAGGAAGCATTAGAGAGCTGGAAAGTGATACAGATCATGCATCTTTAGAGTGCATTGATGGAGCAGAAATTTTGTATGTAGGGCAATCAGATGATGAAGGTGATGTCCATGATCAGTTCATGGATCAGGTTTGTTCTTCTTATGATTCTAGATTTGGTAGTGATGAAGAAGAGGTAGACTGTCATGTAGAAGAAGCAGAGACCTTTGCAATAAGAGTGAATCCCCTTTATGATGAGCCTTCAGATGCATTGGACATTGTAAGCCATGATTTTCATTGGTGTAGGATTAACCCTCTTTTTGCAAATGATGATGAGTATGAGGAGATAGTTGTATTTTTAGATGATACAGGTGTTGCATCAGTTTGTGAGAAGGGGACATATAAATCAGAATCATAGATCTTCAACCTGGCTTGTGAGAATGATATTGATATGCATGTCATGGATAATGTATGTTCAGCATCAGTTGGTTCAGATGTGTGTAGTGATGGGTGTGTGGATCAGAAATTGATATCACTGTCAATAAGTGACATAAAAGATATTGTAAGTCCCCTAGGCAAAGCTATCTCAGAATGTGTTGACACGGCAAAAGTTTCAGGCCTATGTGAAAAGCAGTCAGATGATGGAATGAGGAATATGAATGATTGTGATTGTTTTTCTGAGAATTGTTTATTTGGCTTGCCTCAATGTTCCTATGATGATTTTGCATTTTCTATGCAAATCTATGATGAAATTAGACCTGATGATCCCATTCACTTGATAGATTTTGAGTATCTTCAGTTTTCAGATCAGCTGGATGAATGCTTGGTAATGCATAACAGTCAGGTAGATAATGAGAAATGTTACATGCCATATGATGATGTATTGTTTGATGAATATGGCATATATACATTATTTGATAGTGAAGGGTATGATAATATGTATGGTTATGTGCCTGATTTCAAAGTGCAAAGTGACAAGGGTTGCATTTGTAGGGGCAGGCTCAGAAAAATGGTAAAGCATGTAAATGACAAGGTTACTTTGTGGGCAGATTATGTCAGTGCTTTCATGTTGTGTTTGGGTCATTCAAATCAGAATTAGATATTTGACAGAAGGAGGTTGTGGTTCTTCATTTTTGGCTGCTCGGGGCCTCCAAATAATGTTTATTATGAATCAAAGCATTGTAGATGGGGCATTGACTTGGCAACCCAATGGATATGGCACATGGTCTACGTCCCAGAGATAACTAGAATCTCACCATGCTTGCAAGAGGCATGTGTCCCCAAGCAAGAGCCACTGGTGGCACCCTCAAAATTTTTAAATTTGACGTGCCAGTGTTCTTTTGAGGTGTCGACGAAGGCTTGGTCGACCTGTGACTCAATCTACCTCGGAGGCAACCTTCGGCAATTAAAATTTTATAACTCAAGAATAATCTTGCAAATCTAGTTGGTGGAAAGTTTCTTGGTGCATATGGTAACACGCCTGCTCAATTTCATGCTTCCAAGACAAGTTTTGATGGCCCTTTTAATTGTTTTCTAACTGCGATCGGGCTAATTTTGGCATTCTAAAAAGTTTCAAATTTCATGATTCTGAGGATGACCCAGTTGTCGATTTGGTCTCTAACATCTCCAATTCTAATTTCTTCAAAATCAGAGGTCATTTGATGCATTGTTTTAATGCATTTCAGTTGTAACAAACTCATCCGGTGGGTCAGTTTACAAAGGAGGTCCCAGAATTTGGTTGGCGAAACGGATTCTGAGAAAATGGGTTTTCTTGAAATAATTGATTATGCCCCTATGCAAATTTTCGTGGTTGTCGGATGCTCGGTTTGCCCATGGTGAAAAGGCGCCATTTGCTTGGAGAAGGAAATTAAAAATTGCATAAAGTCTAATAGTTCAAAATGCATATATTAAAAGAAATATTAATAAATAGCATTTAAAAAAAAAGGAAAGAAATGAAGTTTGAACATGACATGGAGAAAAGTCAAAGTTTCAATAAAGTTTATTTAAACTTTATGTTAAGTTTATAAAAGAGAGAAAGGAGAGGGTGCGATGGTGCTTATCGCACCATCACAACCCTCATTGTTGCTCCCTCTTAGGCCCATGCGATGGTGTGATATGCGCATCACATGGCCTTTTATGCCCTCTCCACTCTTCCGCAAGTCAAAACGATGTGATTGCTTGGACTTTGTGGCGATTTTGATGAGTTTTTGGCTACTCCAGGTGGGTTTTAGTGCTGGCAATCACATTTTTCTATTTCTATGCAATTTTTAGAGGTCATTTTTTACCCAAATTTGCTATTTTATGCTCAGAATTTGTCTGTGGACCATTTCTCATCCATTGGCAGAGTTTTTTTGCTTATTTATTTCGATTTTTGGCTGCGAGATGAGGTAAAAACACCTCTGTTTCTCCAAAAACGACCCAGAAAATTTGATTGGGCAAGAAATTAGGTTTGGAATGTTGTTTTTTTGAGGTTGAATGCTTTGAAGAAGTTCGAGAAGAGGTTTCATATGTCACACATTGCAGCGGATTGGAGTCTTTAGTTGCTGCCATTCAAATTGGGAACAATTAAATAGTGTAAAAAATTAAAAGGGGAAATTAAGACATATTTTATTCATTTTTCCTCTCCTCTTTTAATGTGTTAATATTTTATTCTCAATGTCATTTTAGAGGCAAAATGTAATAGAAAAATCTCACCTACCTCTAGAATGAGTTAATTTTTAGAGAAACATACTTTGAGCATAAAAAGAAACAGTTGGGCTTTCATTTTGTTTTGGGCTGGAAGGTTTTGGAACTTTTGAGGAGTGAATGAAATACAAGTTCTTCTAGTTTGCTTCATCTCTTGTCTTGTAAGTTTATGAGTTGTGTGTTGGATGTATTTTTGCATAAATATTATCAGTTTCATGTTGATTTAAATGAGTAATGCTTCATGCATGTATTCTGTTATCTGTCTCTAAGTTGTGTGTGTTCTTCTTCTGAATCTGGATAACTAAGGGTTGTTTAAGATTATGGAATATAGGTTTACTGTGTTGCATGCTTAATCTTTTACTTTTGTTCAAGGAATATATTAAATGTTTTAGGTTAAGTATGGGGAAGAATGCATTGCAGCAGGGATATATGTAAGTAGAGTTAATCAGATACTCTTTCTTGGGATGTGTCTGTAAGGTGGATGCTGATTAACCCCTTGAAACTTGATTGTCAGTTTGATTTATGCAAATTATTCACACATATACGTCTATTTGACTCCATGCCCTGGAATAAGCACCAGCCTGAGTTTGTATTGAGTTTGTGAGTTAAAACCTAAGTCTTTCATCCAGTTATAAAACAAAATCAGAACATCATTTCAAAACTTTAGGATTTTAGGAGTAGGGTTTTAGTTGCATGTTCTCATTTTCAGCCAGTTAGATAGTCCAAGAACATTACCAATCTGGGTTTATCTTACAAATCTTGGTCCATATGTGAGAGCATTCTACCTGAAGTAGTCAAAGATAAATCTTTTGGTTTTAAATAAGGGAATACCCTCCCAGGTATGACATAACCTAAAGTGCACGGGAAACAAGTGCAAACAATCTCTCGTCTTTGTTCACCAAATCTTCCATTAAGCTTGAGAATAAGAAGTGGCAAATCTTTAGAGTTTGATGTCTGCCGATTTGGGAACCAACATGTTTAACGAGATAACATATATGAACAAGTGTTTGAATTCATTTTGTAATAGGTTGATGATAGCAAGGTTATAATATTAAGCAAAGAGTGTTCAAGGCATTCATTGTGTTAGGATTGTGTTTGTTGCAGATTTGGAAGCATCATCAACATCCTTATGAGTTGAAGACTCTTCATCCTCCTAAGGACTTCACCTCCAAGGTGACATTATCATTGTGTTTGAATCATTTCATCATCATTTGGATTATCTTTAGCCTCTATCCTGTAAGGACATGCTCTCTCTAACAACGGTGTTGGGAAAGCTTAAATGTTAACCTGGGATTTGACTGAGGCAAATCCCTAAACACCACAACCCCCAAACCCCTTTTCTTCTTGTGTGTAGGTTATAGGTGTGGGAATAATAGAAGTGAATGTACATAGAGGTTGCTTAAGGGATAAAGATTCAATATCTAAAAACAAAGTTTAGAAATTCACCTATAGTAGACTTGGGCACTAGCCCCAGTGTCCAGCAGCTAAAACATACCCTAAATTCAGCATCAAAGCATCATTTATGACATTTTTCCAGTTTTGAGCTTTCAGAGATCAGGACTTTCTAGACTTAGGTGCTAGCCCCAAAGTCTCTTGACATTTCAATTTCTGAGGGATAGGTTAGGACATCTCACTGATCATCCTAGTATTTTTAGATCTTGACTTGCTATTGGTGTTTCTTTGTTATAAGCTGATTATCCAAATTCTAGGGTTTAGTGCATTGACTAGCCTAGGGTTTGATAAAAGGCTTGGTTGAATCACATCTTTCCTTTGCAAACAAGAGTACAAAATTAGTAGTTGAGTCCTCTTCCATCTTGTAGTGATAGCTCGGTTTTGTCCTTGAATGTTATAGTGAAAGGAGGGTTTGATCTAGTGTACTTGCATGCTTGCATTCAACCCCCTCTTTTAGATACTTATCATTTTGGTGAACCCATGTTTTAAAGAATTTGCATCTTGCTAAGTGTTGAAATCAGATCTTGCATTAATTCATACCATATTTTGAAAAATCTTGCATGTATTTTAGAAAAATTGAAAAAATAAGCATTTTAGGCTTGCATAAAGGCATAGTTTTGCATTATTTTAATTACATATCATTGGAAACATTTAATTTTATGATTGTTACATCAGATCTGAACCAAATTATAGAAATTAATCATTTCATGATATCACATCTTGCATTTGAAGATCTCATTTGCTAGGGTTTTGTTGAAAACTTGCATTTTTCAAATAACCTAGTTTTTGCAAAAGCTAGGGTTTGTAGTCAAAGTCTTATTTCAAATTTTACTACTCTCATAAACACTCATTCAAATCCAATTTTTAGTTGTAGTGTTGCTTCATTGGCATTCTTGCATTTAAATTTCAAATTTTACAACAACATAGTGTGTATTTCAACATTAAGGGTTTTAAACACTTCTTTGTGCAAATGTTTCAATCATTCATATTGCCTTGTTGTACTATAGCACTATTTACACCATACTTAATTTGTTTGTAGTGAAATTAGTGTGTTCTTTATCTTAAAAAACCCAATATCCTCAAGCTAGTGTGAAACAAGATATCATACTTTCATCATGGATGCTTCTTGTTATTCATCTTTGGAAGCTTTGTTTGCATACATCATAGATATTGATAATTTCTACAAGTTTACTAATAAGTATCCTCAAGTCATACAACAAATAGCATACATCTATGATATTGACATTTCCATGAGTTCCACATATGAAATCCTTTGTTACATATCCAATTTTTAAAATCTTCACAACTCTCATGGGTATATATCCTTTGATATTAGAAGATCTCACTAAATTTAAATATGATGTATCATTTAGTAGTGATGACTTCAATATGTTAGATGAAGCCCTAGATGAATTTATCTCTATTGAGCATTCTACTACGACTCATATTGCTAAAGGTCAAGATCATGCCTTGGATCTAGTCTCTAATACATGTAATGGTAACTTAGTTTTACCTTATGATTTCTCTCCTACAGTTGTTCACACTTATGAGGACATTTTGGTGCAAGAGGATGAAATCATTGATACATCCCTTAACATCACCCAACCCTCTCTTCATTCCAATGCTCTCCCTTTCAAAGATGAAGCACTAGTGGATGAAGAACCCCCTCTAACATAGAACACTCTATTGATAGATAATGAGCATTCATCTAACTCTATCCCTACCATAGTGCATGAAGTCTCTATGGATCATCCTATTAATCTTCCTCCTTTAGTTGAATATTCAAGTCCCTTGGATATCACTACATAAGCGAAGACCCTTGATCTTCTTCCTTTAGTTGAATATTCAAGTACCTTGGATATCACTAAGGAAGCAAAGACCCTCAATCTCCTCCCTTTGGTTGAATATCCAAGTCCCTTGGATATCCCTAAGGATATGAAGGCCATGGATAGTCCTCCTTTGGTTGCATGTTCAAACCCTTTGGACACCATTAAATATACAATCACCAACAACACTTTACCTTCCCTTTGTTCCTATGCTCTCCCTTCAACGGATGAAGCACTTGTGGATGAAGAAAGGTCTCTCACATTAAATCCCTTACGGATGGATGTGAAGATCACTCAAAACAATTCACCTATTCCACCTACTAAGGGGATAGTGAATAAGCATACTAATGCAAATACAATATCAACAAGTTCAAGACTAAATATGATATATCTTGAGATGATAGACATGGATTGTCCACTAGGAAATGTCCCATTGAACTAGATAAGTATTTCTCCCTCCTTAAGCCACACTCGCTGTAGCACTTATTCTAGTTGCTCTCAAGAGTGGCCTCCTAGATAAATATGTTGTTAGCATTGTGTTGTGTTAGATAGTGTTTAGGTCTCTTTGGATGACCCTTGATACTCTTGTAAGGTCAAGGATACAAGGAGACTACCTCTGTTGTGACCAATCTTCTATTTGTCTCTCTATTCTTCTGTTATCCTCTCATCTATTTTATTATTGTGTGTTGTGCCTTGGGGGCATAGCATTGTGGAGGATGTCTTGGGGGCATTTTCCCATGTTGTAAACCTAAGTCACTCTTATCTCCTCTCATTTTTACTGTTTCTATTCTTTAGTGACCCTCCTAATCAGCGGATGATGAAAACAAAAAAATACTAACAAGGATCATGTGTCCCTTCAACAAGAAAGCAAAAATGGACCTAGTCCATATATGAAGATGGAGTTAATATATATTACTGGCACTTGAATAGTAGAGTCACTCTGTGTTGTGATTCCAATTGATATTTGTGGTAACAAACCTTTGCAATCCTCTAAATTTGCTTCTATGCACTTTGGGTTGTTTTGTATCTCACCTTGTTGCTACACTCAGTTTTGAGAGACCTACAGTATAACATCATGGCTATACTCGGTTCTAAACCCGTAAGTGTAGCCTTGGTTGATCTCATGTGATATGATTTCTATATAGTATCCACAAATTGAATTAGTTGTTATCTTAGAGTAAGATTTTCTAACCAAAGTTTATCTCTTGTTGATTATCTTAGCAAATGATATCAATGTGTTTGTGGGAACATTTGATGATCATGGCACATGTCACTTCAGGGCATGGGCTTTGTGAAAGCTCTTGTTCCCTTACGTGTTTTCACTCTACCTTAATGTGCTTGATACCAGCAAGTGGGATCAACCACCTTAAGGTGGGGGCATATATAATGGTATATGCTTGATTACTTTTATACTAACAAAGCAAGTTTGAAATCCCTCACCACGAGGCAGGATGGCATATCTCTTGAGTTAGAGTGCATCCTTTGAAGCAAAAATCCCTCATCATGAGGTGGGGTGGTGTATCTCTTGAGCTAGTGCACACCCTTCTTGAACAAAGCCCTTATTGTGAGATGGGATGGTGTATCACTTGAACTAGTGGACATCCTTTTATACAAAGTCCTCATCGTGAGAGGGGGTTGGATCTTGAGTCATTCACCCTTAAGTGTGTCTTTGAAGGTTGTGGTAGCATAGCTCAATCGTCAGGTGTGTTTGGTGTGTTTTAGATAGTGGAGTGTAGTTACGAGCTCCTTCCTATCACCTGTGTTTGCAATGTATAAGATGTATAGTGTGTCTATGGCATACTATATGATGCTCATGTATTTCATGGGACTTCCATGTGTTTTATGTGTCTTCCTTACATGTCTTGCATGTTTGTGGCATGGTCTAAAGATGTGTGATGATCATTCCCCTCCATGTTGTATGTGTTTTGGTGTTTTTGCTTTAGTTAGCATTATATATATAGATACATAATTTCTTAATCATGTTTTCTCTTCATGTCTTCTTTGTGTATTGCGTGACTGTGTTCATGTCTTCTCCATGTATTGTGTGCTTTCACTATCTTCTCTGTGTATTGTGTGCTTCCTGACTATATTCATTGTGTCTTATGTGTTTGTTAAGTGTTTTCTTATGTTTGCCTAAGTCTGGGGGCTAGAAATAGTCCTTCAAGCTTAGGGTGTGTATTCATTCTAGTGTTTGATATGTTTTGATATGCTTTGACCATACTTTAATGCATGTGTTGAATCGTAGGATCACAGACACATTAAAGTATGGAGTAAAATGTGGACACATGTCTTTTTACCTTCTAGTTTAGCTCCTAGGTCCCCGTGTTAGCACTCTACAAGCAAAAATATTTATTCCAATGAGAAATCCCTTGAAACCCATGTCAAATGGGAACTAGGGGCCCATTTAATTCTTATGTCCCAACCAAAAAGGCACCTTGGGACTTGGACGCTCATGCCCAAGTCCATCCTGATTGATCGGGGTAAAATTTAATACATGTCGGCATAGGACTTTTAAATAGGTCCTTCCTTGTCAACTCTTTCAATTAATTTGTGAATGTTTAACAGGATAACATATATAAACAATTGTTTGAATTCATTTTTTAACAGGTTGATGACAGCAAGGTTATGATATTGAGTAAAGAGCATTCAAGGCATTCATTGTGGTATTATTGTAGATTTATGTTACTATTGTGTTTGTTACAGATTTGGAATCATCATCAACATCATTATGAGTTGAAGACTCTTCATCCTCCTAAGGACTTCACCTCCAAGATGACATTATCATTGTGTTTGAATCATTTCATCATCATTTAGATTATCTGTAGCCTTTGTCCTACAAGGACACAGTCTCTCTCTAACAACAGTGTTGGGAAAGCTTGAATGCTAACCTAGGATTTGACTACAGAAAATCCATAAACACCACAACCCCCAAGCCCCTTTTCTTCTTGTGTGTAGGTTATAGGTGTGGGAATAGTAGAAGTGAATATATAGGGAGGTTTCTTAAGGAATAAAGATTCAAGATCTGAAAATAGAGCTCAAAAATTCACCTGTAGCAGACTTGTGCACTAGCCCCAGTGGCCAACAGCTAAAACAAACCCTGAATTCAGCATTAGAGCATCATTTATGACATTTTTCTAGTTTTGAACTTTAAGAGATTGGGACTTTCTGGACTAGGGCGCTAGCCCCGGAATCTTTTGACATTTCAAATCCTAAGGGATAGGTTAGGACATCTCACTGATCATCATGGTACTTTCAGATCTTGACTTGTTGTTTCTCTGTTATAAGCTAATTATCCAAATTCTAGGGTTTAGTGCATTGATTGGCCTAGGGTTTCATAAAAGGCTTGGTTGAATCACATCTTTTCTCTACAAACAAGAGTATAAAATTAGTAGCTGAGTCCTCTTCCATCTTATAGTGACTTAGCTCGGTTTTGTCCTTGAATGTTATAGTGAAAGGAGGGTTTGAACTAGTGTACTTACATGCTTGCATTCAATCCCCTTTTTTACATACTTAACAGTATGACTATGTGAAATGAAAATGATGTGTAATGCATTATGATGTGCAACTGAAGGAGAATGAGCAGAAGTAGTAGGGCCTGTCCTGATTCATCTTAAATATATTTTTGAGATAGAATAGAAGTGAAGAGTGTGCCTAATTGATTGCCAAAGGTAGTGAGCCAAAGGAAAAACTTATTGAAGGTTGAAAGTAGTGAGTCAGTAAGCTATAGAGAAGACATTTGAAGAAGGTGCAAAATTTGTCAAAGCAGAAGATCAATCAACAAAAGAGGAGTGAAAAGACAGAATTGCAATCATCAAAAGGAGTGAGCTTCATTGTCAGCTTCAGACAGTAGAAGGACTATCACGTTGTAATCATTTATAAGTTTATTCTCAGTTCAGGGAGCAGTTTCTTCCTTAGGTTTTAGCCCTAAAACAAAGTTTGCAGGGAGTTGTAGCTTCCTTGGGAGTAACCCTAAAACCTTTCTTCAAGGAGTAGTAGCTTCCTTGGGTTGAAGCCCTAAAACAAAGTCTATAGGGAGTAGTTTCTTCCTTGGGTTGTAGCCATAAAACAAAGTCTACATGGAGTTGTAGCTTCCTTGGGAGTGACCCTAAAACCTTTCTTCAAGGAGTAGTAGCTTTCTTGGGTTGAAGCATAAAACAAAGTCTGTAGGGAGTAGTATCTTCCTTGGGTTGTATCCCTAAGACAAATTTGTAATTTTTATAGTAGTGAGCTTCATATATTGTGAGTTAATCCTCATCGTGGTTTTTCCCCTTTGGGGTTTTCCACATATATCTGGTATTATGTGGTGTAATGCATTGTGTTGATCTTTTATGTTTCTATTAATGTTGTAAAGTTTAAGTTTTAATCTGCTCCGGAGGATTTGAGATTTGTTTGGATACTGATTCACCCCCCTCTCAGTATCTGAGTGTGTTCAATAGTTAGTTAGTTTAACTTCATATGTTTGAATTCCTTTTGCTTAATCTGAGGTATATTTTGACTTGTATGAAATAGGTTATGGTTTTGGCTTGTTTCTTATTGCATTTTCTAGTGTATACATTCTGACACGCCCGATGGGACCCCACCTTTCTAATCTAACATTCTTACAAGTTTCTTTTCAAGTGGTGTTGTGCAAGTTACAGTCATGCCTACGACTGTAGATCAACACCCATGAGCCTTCTATTAGTGTCTATGCATCATCTTGTGGTGCATGTGTCTTCTAGCTCTATATTTTTGTAGGATTTTCATAGATTACCGCCTATGTCTTAGGCGTTAGCGCCTATGACTTTTCACATCATTTCATAATTTTTATGTCTTGAATCTTCACTTCTAACACTTGTGATTGGTTTGGTTGCCTCCATAACACACCCTAACAACCTATTTTGCATAGCTAACCCTTTGTTTTGTAGGTTTTTAATTAATTTGTAGGTCCTTCATCCTCCCTGTATCATATCAACACCTTTGCAGTTGAGTTCAATGCCTCTACATCTAGGTCAGTGCCTATGATCCCTTTGTCAGTGTTTGTGTGTCCCTGCTTGCATCCTACATTTAAAATAGTGTCTGTGTTTGTATTAGCATCCATTCCAGAGATTTTAGCACTTGTGCCTTAAGTTTCAAGACCTCCAAACTACATTAGTGCCTATGTGTCATGCTTCAGTGCCCATGTACTAGATCTGCTACGCCCTTAATATTGGTGTACATAGGGTTATGAATAGTCAGCTTGTGGCTATCTTAACTCCTAATTAAGTCATGTTATCATTATTATATTATTATTTAGTTAGATAGCTCAGACTAGGTGTTATATAGGGGTGTGTTTATTCATCATAAGCATACTTAGGTATATATAGGAGGATGTGAGTCTTATTTCATCATATTGTGAAGTGTGTTCTCATTGGAGATATTTGGAGGTTGTCCCCTTGAAGTGGCTTGTTATTCTCAATTATTATCAAGTATTTGCAGAATATTTCATATCATCTTCTTCCATTGTGCAAGTTATTTCATTACAAGTGGTATCAGAGCATGATCTTGGCACCGTAGAGGCAAAGTTTTTTCTCAATATTTGAGGCGATTTTGGGAAGAGCATAACTTTCAAATTTTAGCGTATTTTTAAAAGATTTTTAAAGTGTTTTTGAAGACCATATTAAAGAAGCTACAGTCCATATTTCAGAGGAATTGGAGCAGAATTGAGCGAATTATTGTAAAATTATGATTTCTACACAATTTATTTGGGATCTACATATCTCTCACATCCTGCCGAATTGGAACCTAATTTTTATTGGGTTTTTTAAGAACTAATAGAGGAGCATACAGTCCAAAAATTAGAGAAATTGAAGCTAAAATAAGCAAGTTATTGCAAAATTAGGGTTTCCAACAAATTCGTTCTCAAGGCTGCAAATCTACTAATTTTTTGGATTTTTTTCTGGGTAAGTGGTATCTTAGCCCTAGTAAGTTACAATAAATTTTTTAGAGAATTTACATTTCATTTGTGTGATTTATTTCAAAAATATTGGTTTCCATCATGACGGGGCCTGCAACAAGAGGCAAAAAGAATGTTGTCACATAGGGGAAATCCTCTGATAAGGATGGAGAAACAATAGAGGATAGTAATCCCAATGAGAAAATAGGTAAGGTCAAAGAAGATTTTTCCTCAATTAAGAGGGATATGTGTGACCTAAGAGAAGATATATCAAATATACGAAGCATGTTAAGTGCCTATATGAATGAACCAAGAAAGGAGTTCTCAAGCAACCAAGATGAAACCTTCAAGTCGGCTAATACTAACACAAATTTTAATACTCCTATGGGATCTAGGAATTTGTTTCCAAAGGTGGATATGTGCAAGTTCGATGGCAAGGATCCTCTAACATGGATAAACCAAATGGAGAATTTTTTGAAGTACATCAAATCCCATATGGACAAAAGGTCATGATGGTTTCCCTATATCTAGAACCAGATCAATTCATTTGGTATCATTGGCTTTGTACTCATCGGAGGAAAATGGGTCTCACTATCTCATGGTTAATTTTTATAGAAGAACTCCAAGTACAATATAGAAATAGTGTGACAAACAACTTCTTCAGCCAGCTTGCTAAACTTCAACAAACAGGATTAGTTAAGGATTATATTTAGAAATTCCAAAATCTATCCTTAAGAGTGGATACAATTACAGAGGAGAACTTGAATGATTTATTCTTGGGTGGTCTCAAGGATCACATTTAACATGAGGTATGCATGTTTAGTCCTAGCTCGGTAAATGAGTCTTTTATCTTGGCACGCAGGGTAGAGGAGAAGTATTTGATTCCTAGGAAGCAAGGGGCTAATGTGACAAGAGAGAAAGGATATTCAACACCTTCTCTTCCTCAACCTACTAGGTTGACTCCACAACAAATTGAGGAGAACAGAGAAAAAGGATTGTGTTTCAATTGTGATAGCAAATACAGTCGAGGACATAAATGTAGTGAAAAGAAATTGTTCTATATCAAAGGTCCAAGTGAGGAAGAAGAGGAGGAAACCATATTAGAGGAGGATAGGGAGTCAAGTGAGGAATCACATGATTCTCAACCTATCATTTCTTGTCATGCACTCTCAAGTTTCAGTACACCACAAACTCTCAAGGTAGTGGGTTTCTTAAAGAAGCAGAAAGTAACAGTGTTGATCGACTCAGGTAGTACTCATAATTTCATCAACAAATTGGCAACTCGTCTAAATTGTTTTATATATCTAGCCCCAGAGTTTCAGGTTTTGATTGCGGATGGTGGCATAGTTAGTTGTTCAGGGAAGTGTCATAGCATTAAATTATCCATGGGAGATTATCAACTTGATACCCCAATGTATGCGATATCCATGGGTGCAGCATATATTGTTTTGGGAGTACAATAGCTGACTACATTGGGAACAATTGAGATGAACTTCCAAGAACTATTCATGAGATTTCAATTAGAAGGAAAGGTAGTGGAGCTAAGGGGGTTGAAGGAAAAATCACCACAGATGGAAAGCTCTCATCAAATTTAAAAGTTGCTTAAGAAAGGAGTGGATGGATTTGTGGCCCAGCTATGTTCATTAGAAGTCTCTCAATCTAATGCTCTTACTCATCCAGATTTACAATCAATAATTGATCATCACTCAGTGGTTCTTGGAGATATGCCTAAAGGACTTCCTCCTAAGAGGGATCATGATCATGCCATACAACTAGTTCCAAGGAGCCAACCACCAAACATTAGGCCTTATAGGTACCCACACATACAAAAAAGTGAGATAGAAAAAAATGTTGAGGAGATGCTAGAGGTAGGAATTATCAGGCATAGCCAAAGTGCTTACTCCTCGCCTATGGTGATGGTGCGTAAGAAGGATGAAACTTGGCGCATTTGTCCAGATTATAGAGTGCTCAACATGTACATCATTAAAGATAAGTTTCCTATTCCAATCATTGATGATTTGCTAGATGAATTGAATGGAGCTATGTATTTTACCAAGTTAGATCTTAGATATGGTTATCACCAAATTTGGATTAAGGAGGAAGATATTTGTAAGACAACATTTTGAACTCATGAGGGTCATTATGAATTTTTGGTGATGCCATTCAGTCTTACCAATACACCATATACATTCCAAAGTTTGATGAATTCCATTTTTAAGTTCTTGAGAAAGTTTGTGTTAGTGTTCTTTGATGATATATTGATTTATAGAAAGACTTGGGAAGAACATTTGTAGCATGTAGATCAAGCATTACAATTACTTGAAGATCATCAACTCTATGCTAAGCCATCCAAGTGTGTTTTTAGTCTTAAGGAAGTGGAGTATTTGGGACACATAGTTTCACATGAAGAAGTAAAGGTGGACCCTAACAAAGTTAAGGCTATCATGGAATGACCTATTCCAAAAATCATTAAGAAATTGAGGGGTTTCTTGGGATTGACAGGGTACTATAGAAGATTTGTGAAGAATTATGGTCATATAGCAGCACCCCTCACCACTCTATTGAAGAAAGATTCTTTTCATTGGAATGAGTCTGCTAATGTAGTATTTGAGCAATTGAAGGAGGCTATGTGTACAACTCTAGTGCTTGCCACTCCGGACTTCACCAATGAATTCATTATGGAATGTGATGCTTCTGAAAATGGGATAGGAGTAGTTCTCATGCAAGAAGGTTGACCAATTTCTTTTGAGAGTCATCAATTAAAGGGTAAGAATAAGCTCAAACCTATTTATGAGAAGGAAATGCTAGCAATCCTTCACACAGTTAAACAATGGAGGCCTTATCTAATGGGTCAACACTTCAAGGTTAAGACAAATCATGATAGCCTAAAATATTTTTTGGAACAAATATTATCCTCTAAAGAGCAACAAAAATGGGTCACTAAGATGTTGGGATATGACTTTGAGATTGTATATAAGAAAGGGAAGGAAAATATTGTGGCCGATGCACTTTCTAGGAAGGATGAGAAAGATGAAGCCTTATTGTGTGCCCTTTCAATATTACAAGAAAATTGGGTGGAAGAAGCCAAAGCAGAGTGGTAAAATGATGTTGCGACAAGTAATCTCATCCAATAATTAAAAAGTGATCCTAGTAGTTCAGATAAGTTTTGTTTGAACGGGGATATTCTTTGGTATAATGAGCCCTTGTATTTGTGCAAGAATTCCACTCTTAAACACAAGATTCTCACAGAACTACATGAGTCCCCAGTTGGTGGTCATTCAGGATTTTTGATGACATATCATCGGGTCAAGCGAGAAGTTTTTTGGGAAGGGCTAAAAGGTGATGTTCAAAAATTTGTGGCTGAATGTTTGGTTTGTCAAAGAAATAAGGGGGAGACAATTAAGACACTAGGTCTCTTGCAGCCCTTATCTATTCCTAGCTAGCATTGGGAAGAGGTATCCATGGACTTCATCATAGGGCTTCCCAAATCTAAAGGTCATAATGTCATCATGGTAGTAGTTGATCGTCTCACTAAATATGCACATTTCATTACATTATTACATCATTTTACAGCAAGTGCAGTGGCAAAAGGTTTTTTGGAGAATATCCAAAAGCTACATGGTACACCTAAGGTTATTGTCAGTGATCATGATCCTATCTTTGCTAGTCATTTTTGGAAAGATTTATTCTCATGTTTGGGTACTCAATTGGCTCATAGTTCTTCATACCATCCTCAATTAGATGGGCAAACTGAGGTTGTTAATAAGTGTTTGGAAGGATATCTATGTTGTTTCACTTCAGAGAAACAATTTCAATGGGTAGATTGGCTACCACTTGTAGAATGGTGGTATAACACTTCTTTTCATAGCTCATCAAAAATGTCTCCATTTTTGGCACTTTATGGATATCATCCTCCTTCCATCACATCATCATTAAAGGTGTCACCAAGAGTTCAGGTAGTAGAGGACCACTTGCTTCATCAACAACAGGTACTTTCAGGACTCAAGGAGAATTTATCTATGGCACAAAATTGAATGAAACAATAGGCGGACCAACATCGTAGTGAAAGAAATTTTGAAGTTGGGGATTGGGTCTTCTTGAGATTTTAGCCTTATAAAAAATCTCACTGAAGCAACAAAAAAAGAATAATAAGTTGTCTCCAAGATATTATGGGCCATACCAAATCATGCAAAAGATTGGTAGTGTTGCCTACAAGCTAGAGTTGCCACCAACAACAAAGATACATCCAGTTTTTCATGTTTCTTGTTTGAAGAAGGTAATTGGGCATAATTTTCCTACTCAAACAATACTACCAGAGCTCGATGAAGAAGGAAGAATCATTTTGGAACTAGAGTGCATTCTTCAAATGCACATGAAGAAGCTGAGGAATAGAACCCTCACTGAGTATCGCATCCAATGGAAGAATTTACTAGTTGAAGAGGCCACATGGGAGGATGAGGAGTTCATTCGAAAGAATCCACACTTAGTTAGCATTGAGGACAATGCTTCTTTGAAGAGGGGGGCATGCTACGCCCTTAATATTGGTGTACATAGGGTTATGAATAGTCATCTTGTGGCTATCTTAACTCCTAATTAAGTCATGTTATTATTATTATATTATTATTTAGTTAGATAGGTCAGACTAGGTGTTATAAAGGGGTGTGTCTATTCATCCTAAGCATAATTAGGTATATATAGGAGGATTTGAGTCTTATTTCATCATCATATTGTGAAGTGTGATCTCATTGGAGATATTTGGAGGTTTCTTCCTCGAAGTGGCCTGTTATTCTCAGTTATTATCAAGTATTTGCAAAATATTTCATATCAACTTCTTCCATTGTGCAAATTATTTCACTACAAGATCTTAGCACCTAGGTCTGCATTTCATTACTTTCAGGGCATGTTTCATGCTTTAGTGCCCTTGTTATTGGGATTAACACCCATGACCTTGGCATTAGCATCCTTTTCCTAGGGATTAGTGCCCTTGTCTGTATCAATTACCAGGTCACTACTCTTAGCACATGTGCCTGTCTTTCCTACATCCTACATCTCTGTCAGTGCCCTTGCAACCTCTATTAGTGCCTGTGACTCCTTTGTCAACGTCTGTGTTTCTTTCAAGCCTAATTTTTCATCTAACATCTTTTCTTAGACTAACATTGGTGATTACATCATCTTTTGACTATCCAAGGCACTTCCAAAATATTTAATCTTGTGGTTTTGTAGCCCCGCTTCCCTAATAAATCATCTTTTTTCCACTAAACTTAGGAACATTTATTTTTGGGATTAAAAAGAACTTGTTTGCTTTGTTTGGGGTTATTTCCAGGTGTATGCTATCTCCTCATGCCATTGGATGATCTTAGAGATCAAAAACCTTGATTTGATCCAATATTTGTCATCTTTGTTGATCCTAAGGTCCTTGGTGTGTATGATCTCTCCTCGTGTCGTTTGGTGATCTTGGAGATCAAAAACACCTTGGATTCTTTCCTCTAGGGGGCCTACCTTTGATTTCATCACCAAGGGAATGACCTCAACCCTCATGTTCTGGCGGGGTATACAAATTTAGAAGAGAATCGAAAGACTCTTCCATCGGGGGACATTTATCATTTGGGTGAAGCTTACAAGAACTTTATACATTGAAAAGTGAAGGAGGAGAATGGTTTACCCTCTCAAACCATGCCATTATACATACCCCTCATCTCATGGACATAGGCCTCATGCACCTTTAGAGTATTGAGGATATCCCCTAGAAGCCTGTGCATCCTAGCTTAAGACCCTTCATCCATTATATCTTGTGGTGCAATATTGTAGTAGGAGGGGAAGACACTCACATGTACTATTATACTTGAGATAGGTTCTACTTTGGGCAAGATGAAAGTCTCCAAGGTAAGGGGTATATAGTTCTACATGACCATATATTATGTGTCTATCCAAGCTATATCATCATGATATTAATGGGGTTGGGAATTGCTTCTCTATTTTGAGTTGGGATTGACCCATGACCATTTCGTGAGATTTACAAGATATGTCACACCTACTTGACTAGACTAAATCTAGGGTGTTGGAGTGTTTGGCATGTCTTCATCATTGAAACCCGTGACTCCCCCAATCCAAATCAAATCCAAATCCTTTGAAAGAATTGTGCATGTATGTGTGTTTATTTTATTGCAAAGTTGCCTAAGGTCAAAAACCTAGCCATCCTAATTCAATCCTAATCACTTCCTCATCCTCTTAATCCAAATCCCTTATCCACATAATCCCAACTCGCTTCCACATCTAATCCAATCCATTATCCTAATCATCTTACACTAATCACCTATCCCTCTAATCCTACATCCATTATCCACCTCATCTATTTCCCAATCATCACCATTATCCTAATCAATACCACTATTTGAGCTTAGTCAAGTCTCTCATAATCCACTTCATCCTTAATCATAATCTAATCCTAATCCATTCCATCCCTAATCTTAATCGAACCCATCTTCCTAATCAAACATATCATCCATCCTAATCCAATCCCATCAATTATCTCATCCATTAATCCCCCCTAATCCTAACCCCATTATTGAGCTTAATTGACTTTCATCCAAATCCCAACCTCATATAATCATCCCTCATCCTAAATCAATCATCCATTATTCCTCTATCCATCCCCAATCAAAATCTGATTCCAATCCTTAATCCAAAAACCATATTTGTAAATTGAATTTTAGTTAAGGACTTAACCTCTTTCAACCCTCTCCAAATCCTAATCATCCTCCATCCAATTTCATCCAAATCCTAATCATTTTCATCTAAATCATCATCTAGATCACTATACAAAGGGCCCTTGGCCTAATCTAAAATCAACCCCAATAAATCCAAATCCATTCATATATCCTTGATCTTGACTAATCAAATCAAATCAAATCCATCCTAGCATCAAGTTTCATATATCATTGACCTTGATCAATCCAAATCCCAAATTAATCCAAAATCATCCAATCCCAGGTAATCCAAATCAATTCAAATCCCCTCTAATCCAAAATCAAAATCAATTTCATCAAGTCATCCTACATCACGTCATCCTAACTCCAAATCCAATCATGAATTCATATGATGATGTTGTCAACCAAATTAAACTCAAAATCCTTGATGAAATCATTGCAAGGTTTCCATAAATCACTTTGCCCATCCATTAACATGCAAGCACCCTTTGACCATGCATTGACTAGCATGATCTACACCCCCATGCCTAATTGCATATCCTATGGTCATCCTTATGCAACCCTTGATAAGGGAAACCCATTCTATCCTCCATCCATCCCCCAACATCCATCCTCATATATAATCCCTGTCACCTCCACCTCTTATCTGCATCCTTCTTATCCTTATTCCCCTTATCCAAATCCATCCTCTCCTTATCTAAATTTGTCATATCCCTATCCACCATCTCCTTATCCACCAACCCCACCATCTACTTCGCCATCCAATACACCATCTACCCCACTATCCAATTCTCTTGCTAAATCCAAATAATCCTTTCTCCAAGGACTCCTCGCTAAGAGTATAGATAAAAACCATGAAAATAAACTTGTAGAGTCACTCCATTCCATGAATCCACTCCTCCCCAATCACATAAATGTTTTTTGATGACCCCACCATCCACCTCACACTCATTAAAACCAAATCACCAGTCTCCTCCATTTTATCCAAAATATTATCCAAAGTATCACCCTCTCCTCCATCCACCCCATCCAAAGAGCCACTAAAATAATTGAAACTACATGCTCCTCCCTAGCACACCATCCACACAAACCCAACAATGTCAAGAGCCTAGTCTAGTGCATGTCATAACACCCACCCCCTTCCTATTCACGATCCAAGCATCCCAACTATTCCTATTCTCGATCCCAGACCATCTCCTATTGATCTCCCATTACCCCCCATTAATCCTTTACCATCTTCCATCAACCCTTTACTATCACCTATGAATGCCATCCCAAATCCACTATCTTATCATCTTGGTCCCATTACCTTCCTAAATGGTGGTTCTCTCATAGGAGATGAACAACTTTTTTCCACCACTCATCCCCCTCCATCTAACAATGGACTCACGTCTTGTTTCCAAAACAACACCCATCCCATCACACAACATATGCTTCAAAACATTAACTATCTTAACCTTCTTGGGATCCATCTTCAACCCTTCTTCAGATACTACAAAACCTAGATATACTAGTTCCCTCTGCATAAAACTACATTTTTCCAAGTTCACCAACAACTTTTCTTCTTTTAACCTTTGCAAAACTACCTTTAGGTGCAATAGGTGTTCATCTTTTGTTTTACTAAAAATTAGAATGTCATCCAAATAAACAATGACAAAATTACCAAGGAAAGGCTTCATTACCTCATTCATTAGTCTCATAATGGTGTTGGGTGCATTTTTCAACCCAAATGGCATCACTAGCCACTCATGCAGTCCATCCTTGGTCTTGAATGTTGTCTTCCATTCATCGCCTTCTCTAATTTTGATTTGGTGGTATCCACTCTTCAAATCAATCTTGCTGAAGTACTTTGATCCACTCAAACAATCCATCAAGTGATCCATATGAGGAAATGGAAACCTATACTTAATGGTTATCTTATTAATTTATAGCCCTTGAATCAGTGCACATTCACCATTTACCATCTTTCTTAGATGCTAGTACAACAGGTACAACACACAAACTAAGGCTCTTTCTAATCAGCCCTTATCCAACAACTCTTGCACTTGTCTATTCACCTCTTCATTTTCCATAGGTGTCATTCTATATGGTTCCTCATTTGTTAGGCTTGAACCTGGTATCAAGTCCATTCAATGAATTATACTTCTAGTTGGGGTTAATCCATCAAGTAAGTCCTTCATTAGAATGTTGTTGAATTCATTCAAAATTTCTTGGACTTCTATGGGAACCTTTGCCTCTTTCTCTACTATCATAATTTCTACAACCTGAGGTAGGAAGGCATAATATACCTTCTCCTTTCTGATTTTCTTCAAGAACTATTTTCCAGTTACTAGACAAACCCTATTGGTTTTCCCAATCTTCTCATCCTTATCCTTCAAAGGATTCAACACATACTCAATCCCATCCTTTTTTATTTTAATGCAATTACTCTTGCCATCATAAACAAAAGAAAGGAAGCCAATCTAAAACCTGAGGATACCCGCAATTCTCTACTAAATAAGATTAGGAGTATTAAAGAAATAAATAAAAGACTTGCCTTCATTGATTCTTTGCCCTGAGGTAGCCAAATAACAGTCCAGGACCTTCCTTAGATTGACCACTTCATCCACTTTGGCGAGACCCATTAATGCCATATCATCCACAAACTGAAGATGGGATTGGGAGGGAATGTTATTGCCCCATCGCCAACCCTGAACAAGACCAAGCTCCACACGAGATTTCAAAAGTCTCCCAATCCCTTCAGCCATCAAAATAAAAAAATATGGGGATAAAGGATCCCCTTGTCGAAGGCCCCTAGAAGCCCCAAAGAGTTTAGAAGGCTCTCCATTGATGAGCATAGAGAAGGAGGTAGACATGACACAACTCATAACTGATTCAATCCAGGCACTGTCGAACCCAAAAGCTCTCAAAATCTTGGCTAGAAAATCCCATTTGACATAGTCATAAGCTTTGGCCATATCCAGCTTAATGAACATAGCCTTTTCCTTGGAGGAAGCCATAGAGTGAACATTCTCAGATGCAATAGCCACACCATCTAGAATCTGCCTGCCAGCCACAAATCCACCTTGTTCCTCATAAACCAACTTATCTAACCACGGCTTCATGCGTTCAACAATCAGCTTGGTGATTATTTTGTACACCACATTACAAAAGGCAATAGGCCTAAAGAGATCCAAAGAATTAGCCCCCTCTTACTTAGGGATGAGAGCCAAGAAGGTGGCATTCAAGGCTCTTAGCATTTTCTTATTCTTTTGAGATTCCTGAACAACCTCAAGAAGATCAAGCTTTATAACCTCCCAAAACTCCTGAAAGAACTCAATTGAGAACCCATCAGGACTAGGAGATTTACCTTTCCTCATCTGAAACACAATATTCTCCAACTACAGGAGAGAGATTAGCTTGAAAGGGACCTCATTCATTTCACCAGTCACCAAGGGAGGAATGCGAGCCAAAATTGTAGCTTCTTCCTCACTAGTAGGAGGGGAATCATCTAAGAAGAGAGCATAGAAGAACCGTACGGACTCTTTCAAATCTCACCAAAGGAAAGAAGAGGGTAACCATCTGGGGGCTTGAGAGACGAGATGATATTTCCCTACCTTCTATCCTTAATTGAATTGTGAAAGAAAGAAGTATTCTTGTCCCCTTCCTGAAGCCAATCAATGCAGGATTTTTGCTTCCAGAAAATTTTCTCACATAGCTCCCATTCCTCCACCTCCTTCATAGTCCTAGCTTCCAACATACTCAATTCCTCAAATAGCCCCTAAGCCTAGATCTTCTGAGTAATGGTGTCCAAGTGCTCTTGTGCAACCCTTTTATCCTAGAAAACATTACCGATAAGGTGTCTATTCCATCATTTCAACATATATTTGACATACTGAAGTCTTTTAGAAAAGGAGTACATAGCAGTACCAAAAGCAGGGTTCCCAACCCTCCACCATCCTAGGAACAAATCATGAAGAGACTCATCTCGAAGCCACATAAGCTAAAATTCAATGAACTATTTTTTAAAGAATCAAGATAGGCAAGCAGAGAATTTGACTGGCTAGTGATCTAAGCTCCGCTAATCCAAAATCTCAAAGCTAGTCATCCATTTGACACCAACCCAAAAACTAGACACCAGAAACCTATCTAACCTTTCAGAAATAACATCATGACCATGTAGAATACAAAGAATACTGAGAGGGGGGGTGAATCAGTATTCTAAAAAACTTTTCATTCACACATTTATTAATCCATTTACCAAATTCAATAACATGAAAGCAAAGTAAGCATAAGAAGAGCAGCCAAAAATTCATTACACATAGACACCAGGATTTTACGTGGAAAACACAAAATGGAAAAAACCATGGTGAGTGTTAGCTCACAATATATTATGATAGCAATATCAAATTACATGAAGGCTCACTGCCTTAGGGATCACTGCCCAAGGACTCACTATCCAAAGAAATGCTCACTGCATTGCCAAATAGAAGAGAAGATAGAAGAAGGATTGGCTCACTACCAAGAGATGACTGCTACAGGTGCATATACAATATGCTGAGGTGCAGTACCAATTTTCTCAGTATAGAGATTCAAAGGACTTCATACTGTCAGCCCTACTTTTCTGCTCTACTTCACATATACTTCTATTTGCTGCCCTTATTATCCTTTTCTTCTATGCAAACTACCTTATATCATGCACATGTTGAATTCGTACACTATTCACCTAATTTCATACTTCCAACACCAAAATCCATCGAATATATATCCGTAATAAGATTCATCTCACAATTAGGTCGGCAACCTAGATATGAAGCGTGTATACAAATGTTGTACCTTGTTGGCTTGATCTTGTACACAAACAAGAATGCAGACCCAAACAAACATACAATGGTCTTCATATAGGTCAACATCAATCATTCAACCACTTAGATTAATTATTCAAACAATATATTCTCACCGCATATAGATTTAACTTGTCTGTCAGCTTATCCCTTAAGTACATGATCAATTCAAATGTCACATCATGAATTCCAATGTGGACCATATGAGACTCTAAAAATTGTATCCAACATTCATCATTGACCTTTTAACATACCTTCAGATCTAAAGGACATAATAGTCCTTTATAGAAAAATGTGGATCTTGGAACTGTTGCTCTGTCACAATGAAATACTGTCAAACTGGAAGCTGATAAAGAACAACTTGTAGAATGTGATCAAAGGAACTTTAGAAGGTATAACTCTGGATTTAGGTAATCATGATATGCATCTTTGCTACCTTAGAACCACAAGAAAAAATATGCCACAGCGGAGGAATGCGGACCCTTTTACTCTAGTACTATGCACTGTTCCTGACTTAACTTTGTTCACCTGGACTTAGATATTTTGCCATATGACTTCCAGAGGAAGTTAGGACTTGAACACTAGAACATGTGATCACTAGGTAGCTATGAACAACATACTTGAACTGCATACAAATGTCTTTAATTGTGGAGACATACCATATCAAACACTGTCACTTGCTTGGTATATTGTATACTACCCATACTTAGTCATTTATTCTTTCGGAGTAAGGTCTCTTTGCCATGCCGGTAGAAACCCTTTGCCTTGTTGCCATCAATGACAACATTCAACATTCATCAGAGGAGTGTCTCTTGCCAACAATCTCCCCCTTTGGCATTGATGGCAACACTGAGTTCATTGTCTTGTATATGTGTTTTCAACATTTCTTCCTAAGCCTTAGCTTGCACAATTGATACCAATTTGAATTTCTGCACTAGAGACATTGAATCTAGATTTATTGGTCCTTGTAGAAACTCGAGTAAATCTTAGATTTGTGTTCTTTGTTGCTTTTCCAAAAGTTTTCTAGTATAGTTAATTGGAACTTGATTTGCAATAGTGTCTCCTGCCACTTGTTCTTCACTGAGTTTAACTCTCTCTATTTTCTTTTATTCTGCTGCCTTTTCTTTCTCTACTTTAGTTCTAGCTCCTGCAATGGATGAGATCCTTGTTCTTTCTCTGGGGCTAGATGCTGGTTTTTCCATTTCAGATCTCTCATCTTTCCTTTTTGGAGTATTTGATGTCCATCCTACTGGGACACTTATAGACTTTGATCCCCTTGTTTTGGCTTTTGCCTCACTTGTTTGTTCATCTGGTGTTTTCTCTTATTGCTCATGTTCCATAGACATTCTAGAGGATAATTCTGAGAATGTCCCAAATCTGCCCTCTTTGAGATCTTTCAGTTTTCTCAGTAGTACATCAACTAATTCAGTCAAAACATCTTCTGCAACTTCACACACTAATTCAGGGACCCATATAGTTCTTGGTTCCACAGCTTCCATGAAACATTTGTCTTTGTCTACCATGAATACAATGTCTTTTTCATACTTCATCACTACATTTTAAGGTATCTAGATTCTACATAACATTTTATTTTGAAAGTTCTTTGAGTATCCCCATAAGATTTCATTTTGCTTGTCTACATTTCCCAAACTCTGCAAGTGATTTCTTATTTGAGTGGCTACTGGTGAGTGATCAAGCCATACAATGTTTCCCAAGCAGAGTAGTTCTCTCAGGAAGTAGAAGAGTAGACAAGTGATCAATGTTCCATATTTGAAAGGATGATTAGTCTCTTTTGTTCTTTTCAATTTCTCCATTAGTTCACTCCAGAGAAATTCACATATATCATAATCTGTATTATTTTTGATCATGTCATATGCTATGTATATAGCTAGTGTAGACACAGAATTTTCCTTGTTGGAAAAGTATATTTTGTACCCAATAATCATTGATGCAAATCTGACAGTCGGATCCTTAATATCATTTATCGTGAGAGTTTTCTTATCAAATTTAGCTCCTGTCAGCTACATTACCAAGTTGTTCTTTATTTTATTTGAACCTGGAACCCTCCCTGAGGAACTCATACAAATTACAGCTTTGATAGCTTCTTTAGTTATCATGTATGGTTCATCAAGCCACAAAAATTCATCATGAATTCTGCTTAGAGTAAACTTAACCCATGTTTCATTCGAAATCGTAGGAAAATCCAACCAGGTGTCTAATTTCTTTTCTCCTAGAACTTTATATTCATCTTTTAACACAACATCAATAGTAGTCAGTTCATCCAAGTATAGTTTTCCTAGATTCATGTGGTCATATTCCTCTATACTGGTATGAATATATATGCCCTAACATCTTCCATATGTATAATTCCATGTGGAGTAATTGAGAATGCCCCTACAGGATTATTTTCCAGTGATTTGAAGAAATGTTTCTTGAACTTGGGGTGAGGTTTTTCAGTTATCTTGATTACTTGAGGAGTAAACATTTTCTCAGAATAATTCAAACTTCACAGTAGAGTTTTCAAGTTGTAAATACCTCTTTTTCCGAATTAGGGTTTCCTTCTCATGAAATCTCTTTGAGCTATTTTGAGTCTTTGGAAATCTTTGATGTTGTTTAGGATTCTTCTATAACCTGAATGCAAAGTGAATTGACTGTCGAATGAGCTCTTTTTTAACCCTCTATTTACCTTGACCTAATCACCATAAATGCAGTCTTTCAAAAAGTTGTCACACTTCTCTGTTAAGCTTAGTTAATCAAGATTGCTCTGCAATGTTCCACATTTGATTCTTTTCTTCTGAAATTACTTTCAAAAATCTATCATATGAAGATTTACATCTTCGTTCTGGATCCCAACACTAAATATCTGGTTAGGGGATTTGGATTTTCAATACAGTTCCCCCTGAGCTAGAGCTCCTAATTATACTTCTTGGAGGAAGTATCTACACCAGAGACTAGTGCATATCCATCCCTGATATTATCAACATCCTTCTTAATCCAGACCATGCTCATTTCCTTCTTGATCTCCACTAGATCAACCATGTTTTTACCTTTGTCTTCTTTCTGTTATGTTTTCATCTTCTCTGTAGGATAGTTTCTTTTCTCATTCTTGCTTCTACAAAATTTTGCAACATGCCCAAACTTATTGCAATTGTAGCATACCACATTCCTCTGTCATTGATTCCTTTTATTGATTGAATTCATTCTTAATCTACATTGGTTAGCCATATGTCCAAATCTATTGCATGCAAAGCACTTTCCATTGAAGAATTGAGTATTCCTTGTATAGTTAAAACCATTTCTTACCAGGCTTCTACATTCATTTGATCTATGACCAATTTTCTTGCAATTGAAACATTGACCAGAGAATGATGGAACATTCTGATTCATTTTACTCCTACACTGAGTAGCCTTATGACCAAACTTATTGCAATTAAAATAATGTCCATTGAAGGATAGGTACCTTTGAGCATTTGGCTACCTGACCGGAGGTCTTCTAGGTCTTCTTCTTTGATTTTGGAATTGGCCGCCTTTGTTTTTCTTCATCTCAAGGTTTTCTTGACTTGATTTAGAACTTTCTCTTTTTTCATACCCCAACCCTTTCTTGTCATCTGAACTCTTTTGACTAGCAATCATCTCATCAAGCTTTACATAACTTATCTTGAACTTTTCTTCATAGCTCTTAGCCTTCTCCAAATATGATTTTAGGCTTACAACTCCTTTTTCAAGTTTATCACATTCTTCTAATTTGTTTTTTACCAACATATTTAGATCTTCTTCTACTTTAGCTTTTTCTACAACTTCCACTTTCAAATCATCCAAGGTTTCATTTGCTGATATCAATTGTTCACTAACCTCTTTGTATTTTTCTTTGAACTTGAGTTGTTCTTTTAGCTTTAGAATGCATTCATCAGCTTCTTGTATGTTATCCTTCAGATCCCTGATTTGTGCTTTAGATTTTTCAAGATCTTCAAGAGCATCTTGTAATTCATCATTGCTTTCATATGAGGCTTTAGGAGAAGTGAGACATCTTCTTGCTGCCATATGTACAACTTCCCAGATCTTCCTTAAGTTGTTAAGGTTCTTCCAAGGAACCTCGCTCTGATACCAATTATAGAATACAAAGAATACTAAGAGGGGGGTGAATCAGTATTCTGAAAAAATTTTCATTCACACATTTATTAATCCATTTACAAAATTCAATAACATGAAAGAAAAGTAAGCATAAGAAGAGCAGCCACAAATTCATTACACATAGACACTAAGATTTTATGTGGAAAACCCAAAAAGGGAAAAACCACGGTGAGTGTTAGCTCACAATATATTATGATAGAAATACCAAATTACATGAAGGCTCACTACCTTAGGGCTCACTATCCAAAGAAATTCTCACTGCATAAGGCTCACTACCAAATAGAAGAGAAGATAGAAGAAGGATTGGCTCACTACCAAGAAATGACTGCTATAGGTGCATCTACAATATGCTAAGGTGCAATACCAATTTGCTTAGTATATAGATTCAAAGGACTTCATAATGTATGCCCTGCTTTTCTGCTCTGCTTCACATATACTTCTATTTTTTGCCCTTATTATCCTTTTCTACTCTGCAAACTACCTTAGATTATGCACATGTCAAATTCGTACACTATTCACCTAATTTCATACTTCCAACATTGAAATCCATCAAAT
The DNA here is from genome assembly GCA_027924645.1 of Cunninghamia lanceolata. NCBI lineage: Eukaryota > Viridiplantae > Streptophyta > Pinopsida > Cupressales > Cupressaceae > Cunninghamia > Cunninghamia lanceolata. The sequence continues at coordinate 632,670 of BSBN01000792.1, read as the reverse complement.
ATATATATATATATATTTGTAATAAGATTCATCTCACAATCAGGTCAACAACCCAAATATGAAGTGTGTATACAAGTGTTGTACCTTGTCGACTTGATCTTGTGCACAAATAGGAATGCGGACCCAAACAAACATACAATGGTCTTCATATAGGTCAGCATCAATCATTCAACCACTTGGATTAATTATTCAAACTATATATTCTCACCACATATAGATTTAACTTATCTATCGACTTATCCCTTAAGTACATACTTGACCAATTCAACTGTCACATCATGACTTCCACTGTGGACCATATGAGACTCTAAAAATCGTATCCAACATTCATCATTGACCTTTTAAAATACCTTCAGATGCACATGACATAATACTCCTTTATAGAAAAATGTGGATCTTGGAACTGTTGCTCTGTCACAGTGAAATATTGTCAAAATGGAAGCTGATAAAGAACAACTTGTAGAATGTGATCAAAGGAACTTCAAAAGGTATAACTCTAGATTTAGGTAGTCATGATATGTATCTTTGCTACCTTAGAACTGCAAGATAAAATATGCCACAGTGGAGGAATGCAGACCCTTTCACTCTAGTACTGTGCATTGTTCCTTACTTAACTTTGTTCACCTGAACTTAGATATTTTGACATATGACTTCCAGAGGAAGTTAGGACTTGAACACTAAAACATGTGTTCACTAGGTAGATATGAACAACATACCTAAATTGCATACAAATGTCTTTAACTGCAAAGACATACCATCTCAAACACTATCACTTGCTTGGTATATTGTATACTACCCATAGTCATTTATTCTTCCAGAGTAAGGTCTCTTTGCCATTCCAATAGAAACCCTTTGCCTTGTTGCCATCAATGACAACATTCAACATTCATCAGAGTAGTGTCTCTTGCCAACACACCAGTCCTATTGTTCCAGGTAAATAACCCATTCACGGGTTTGATATCCACCAAATTCATACAAGCCACATTGTCCCTCAAGAGATCCAAGGAAGAATCTAGATGGGTAATCCCACCCCTTTTCTATTCCAGAGATGAGACAACATTAAAATCACTTGCAAGAATCCAAGGGAGAAAGGGCTCCAAAGAACGCAAGTATCTAATATGAGACCACAAATGAGCCTTACCAGGGAGATCCATAGGAGCATAAATATTAGAAAGAAGAATTCTCTCACCAGACTCCAGACTAGAAGCAATAAGAGATACAGAGAACCTACTAGAAATCCACTAGAGAGGAATAACTTTGTACAGATCCCATAAACAAGCAAGTCCCCTTGAGCTGCCCTGTGCCCCCACACATTGATAGAGACCTCTACCCCAGATCTTAGGAGCCAAATTCAACATACTTTCAATAGACAACTTAGTCTCCTGGAGGAAAACCAAATTAGGAGAGTGAACATGAATCAACTCATGAATAGCCTTTTGTCTAGTGATGCTATTCATACCCCTAACATTCCAAGATATCCCAATCATCGTTGGGGCTGGGAAAAGTGAGAATGAATAGTCCTCACTGAGCCAGACTCTACCAACGTCTCTCGAATCAGCTTTACCTTTTCCTGATCCTTCTTCCTACCTCCTTTAAGAGGCTTCTCAAGAGCCCCCTTTTTTGGGGGTTTTTATTGGAGGCCCAAAACAAGAGAAGGAGGCTTGCCTTTACCAGAGTCCCCAACAACCTTCTCAATGATGATCCCAGAACCAAGGGGATTAAGAACCATAATAGTGTCTGTCGTCAAGCCAATTCCCCCAATCCCAAGACTTGAGGAAGGGAGATCTGTGTCCATCTGAGCTAATTGACCCACTACTAAGGCCTTGATGGCAATAGTATTTGGCTGATTCACTAGGCACTTCTCAAGAATAGTACTATTGACAACTTGCATTTTGAAGGGAACACCTTCCTTTTGAACCAAGTCCTCTAACGCTTCAAACCTTTTGAGGGTTTCCTCTTCCTGCTTGTCTTTAAGGGTCCTCTTCTATCCTCTATTCCTGTTACAAGGCTTAATAGGAACAAAACCATCCTTATCCACCTCCACCCCTTACATGGGGGCCTTACCTTTTTCCACCTTCAAGGCAAACTGATGAGAAGCATGAGCCATACCAGCAGCCGAAGCAGCTTTGGGGCACTTCTGTTGCAGGTGGCCATATTCATGACATAACTAACAACAAAAAGGTAATGCCTCATAATCCAATTGTTGGGTCTAAGAAGTTGCCCCAATGCTTATTTCCACCGAATCCAACAATGGGTTATTCAAGCTAATTTCTATGCACACTCGAGCAAAGGAAAGAACCCTTTTATTCAAGGTTTGTTGAGAGGGCCCAATAGGCTTACTGAGCAAGACAACAATCATCTATAATATATCACTTCGTCGGTATTCTAGGGGCAAGCGTGGGAGGTGTACCCAAACTGGAATCTGAGAAGGGAGCTCCTTAGCAGAGTTGAAACCCACATGCCAAGGTTTAATGAATAGGCCCACCTGGTTGTAGAAGTATGACCCGCCTTCAAAAGCTTGATTTTTGTCAGCAATACAGGAAAAGTCCACCATGAAGAAATTGTTGGCTACCAACATAATATCAAAATCCCCGTTAGGGTTCCAAGTCTTGCGAACCCACGAATCAAGAAAGGGGAGAAAAGCCCACATCCCCATGAACTTGCAAATAAACACATGGTTGTTGTAGTACTCCACATCTTCTGCCACAGAGTCTAGTTGTATCACAAGTACTGGTTGTTTCTACAATCTCTCCAAACACCCATTTACTTTGTGTAGCCAGACACCACCATTCCTCATCAAACCCTCGCCAGGGTTACCCAAATTCACAAAGATTTGAATTCCTCTAGGAAGAGAAGAACCTAGATCAGACTTGTCCACCGATGCATGCAGCTCCATGAGAAAGAAAAAAAACCCCTTTCCCGATAACTAGATCACCAGGGGTAGCAAAAAAAAACACTAAAGTAACTCCACAGAAAAAGAAAAACATAGAAGAAAAAAGAATCAAACCCCCCATAAGCATGCAAGCACCCCCCACTAGAAATCTGCGCCTGCATATGCCGCCCCACAAACATGCAGACGCAACCAATTAGACAAAAGAAGAAAAAGCCGCAGCCTATTACAGGCTGTGGGCTTCCACATCCACATAGCTTCCCTTACTAATCATCCTGTCGATCCTCTTATTGTCATCATGGAAGGTATTTAAGTGTTGTATAAAATTGAGAATTAGAACTATAATTGTAACGAGCACACTATAAACTTAACAAAACTCTATGTGACCAAGTGGAGTAAGGGGAAAATTATATTTCACACTATTTAACAACTAATTGTAATTTTTCTTGCTTCTAATACATTTTCCACTATCAAAGTCAATTTTACCCTTTTGATGGGTTTCCAATATAAAATTTGCATGTTCACTTCTTTTTATATCATTCTTTCCTTCTTGACTATCATTTATTTTTAAATATAAGAAGTGCAATCCATTAACATATTGATTCTTAATTTGTACAAGTATATTTTGATTAGATTATAGATTACAATACTTTTAAAGGATGTAATGCTATAGTGAAAGACAAGGAACTTGAAACATAACTTAATATTCTTGGAGAGTGAGAATCAAGAGGCAACTAGTGAAGCAAGCAAATTTATACTCAAAGGAGAAAGAGGGACAACTCTTTCCCTAACTACTGTCTCATTAAACTTTTGTGGGACCAAAAGCCTCTCTAGGAAGGGATGTGTGATCCATAAATGATTAAAAATTGGATATAACTTTGTACTTCATGGTATGTTTCTATGTAGTGGCCTACTTTGATTCTTGAGAAGGTTTGGTATGGTATGTAACATTTTGGAACATTCTTTAGTAGATGATATATCTTTTCAAGTTTAGTTTTAGTCACTATGAGCCTCATAATTTTAGTTGTGTTTTAGAAGTAAAATTAGTGTCTATATGGAGTCAAATCCAAAGATGATTGCATATTTGGATTGCTCTAAAAAAGTGGTGCAATTTCTAAAAACATCTTATTTTGAGTCAGTATGAAAAAGTTATGTCTCTAGGAAGAATTAGGTCAAAGAAGATTGATGAAGTTGTGACATTGTCATGGAATTAGTGAACAAGTGTTCATCTATATACCAAAATTTGCAAATATGCCATTTTCCAATTTGTTGGAAGTGGTGATCTCATTTTGTACAATTGTGAGCAACTTTTGAGATCTGAATTTTGTAACTACCATAGTGAAAATGAAACCACCACTTTGTATGAAGGGGTAGTTTAGTCTTGATACATGAAATACATAATTTGAAATGAACAATCTAACTTTTCTCATTCCAATTCCACTTTCGGATCTTTCTAGTGCATGGTGGGGACATTTTGCCACCTATATAAAAGCATGGGGAGGTTGGGTTGAATCATCAAAGGCTCATACGAGTGACATAGTGATTAAATTGAGGATAAATTTTCTATAGAAGGCAATGGGGACTTGGCAATGAGTTATTGGATCATGAGCTAGTAGTTGTATCCTCTCCATGTGCTTGTTCTTTTGTGATTAATATAATTTAGGTAGATGAGCAATTGTCACTACCTATTGGTTTTTCCCCTTCTTGGTGTTTGCAAGATATATTTTATTTTATGTGGTCAATAATTCTTACTTTTGTACTTATTTTTTATTTACACAACATTCTGATCATATAATATTGTCTATCTATTTGATCATGTAGGGCAATAGTGAAAAAAAAACACATTCTAGTAATTTCTACAAGGAAATTCTTAGAAATTATAGATAAATGGTCTTGTGGACATAGGACATGGAGTGAACTTTATTACATTGATTTCATCTTTTTTTTGCTAGAGGTATTCAAGTAGATGCTATTGTAATTTGTTTAAAGAGGATTGGCTTAATTACTTTGTTGGAGGTAATGTGTCTAGAAAGGAATATGTACCATTATTTTGTTTGTGATCAATATAATAGTACAAGAATTTGGTTAGTATCATTAATCCTTAATAAGATCATAGCTTGTTCACTTAGTGACAATTTTAAGGTTTTAAGTCACAAATCCATTTCTAGGGTGTTTATGGTATATCTCATGGATGGTAGGTGGTGTAACCACTTTCTAAGTGTTATGGAGTAAAACGTTTCCCTGTGCCTTTTTACCTCCTAGTTTAGCTCCTAGGTCCCCATGTTAACACTTTGCAAGTTAAATACTCATCCTAGAGAAATTTCCCTGAGACCCATGTCAAATGGGACTAAGGGACCCATTCTAAACACTTAAAAATGATCAAAAAGGGACTTTGGACTTGGGCACCTGCACCCAAGTCCAACCTAATTTGCTGGATAGAAATTAATGCATGTCGGCTTGGGCCCTCTCAAAAGGTTTCCCTTTGTTAGCTATCTTAATTTAATTTGCGAATGTTAATGGCAAAGCATATTTAAATAGGTTTATGTATTCATTTGTGATATAGATGGATAACATGAACTTGTGATATTGAGTAAAGAGCATTGAAAACCTTCATTGTGTTTCATATTAGAATTGTGTTGTTATTATGTTTGTTTGTTGCAGATTTGGCTTCATTAATCCATCTCCTCATGGTTTGAAAGATCTTCATCTCCGTGAGGGATTCACCTCTAAGGTGACATCAATTTGTATTTCAATCATTTCATTTCATCATTAGATTTGGCCTTTGGCCTCCTTGGGTACGCACTCTATCTAACAACTGTGTTGGAAGACTTGAATGTCCTTCTAGGGCTTGACCAAGGCAAGCTCCTAAACACCACAACCCCCAAACCCCTTTTTTGTGTTTGTAGGTTATAGGTGTGGGAGTTGGAAAAGTGTGGGTGCAAAGAAGCAGTTTGAAGGATAAGCTTTTAGGATATTGAAGAATCCTATGGATATTCCTTCCTCTTGGACTAGGGCACCTGCACCATAGTCCTCCTGACAAGTTTGGCTCTAAACTCAGGATCAGGATATAGTTTGCTACATCTCTCTATTCAGAATCTCTAAAAATTCTACCCTATTAGACTTGGGTGCCCACTTCATAGTCTGCTAGGGTTTCATTTCTAGAAATTCAACTTTTGGTATGTTTTTGATCCTTCCTGAGTACTTTCTATTAGCAACATAAGCATGATGATGAAGAGACCAATGAGTATAACAATGAGTAGTGTTGTCATTGATGGCAACAAAGTATAAAGATATAGTTGTATTGGTCCGAAGAAGTTGCTAAGTGTGATGTGGAGGAGAATACACCTAAGCATGATATATCTAAGTGTATTGTAGAATCCCTGTATGACTACATTGATATCCTTTCATTTTGGTGTTCCGCACTTAGACACAAATTGTTGAAGTTTTTCCCAAGGCATTTGTAGTATAGAACCTAAGACATGATCACAGTATTTTAGTCCACATTGCTCCGCTATGAAGAATCTTGCTATGCAATTGTAAGGTATTTTTGGTGCATACTAAAGGAGTCTAAATCCAAAGTTTCAGGTCTTGAAGCCCTCCATAATGAGTTGACAGAGTATTAGGCTATGTAATGACAGTATTAGTGGTTTATTGTAATGCTCCACATTCCACCATAGATGAATATTCTACTATGTGGTTTTAAGGACAAGTTTACAAATTTTAGAGACATGTGCTCTCCAAGTGGTAAGCATTTTTGTGGTCCGCATGTTGAGTTGTGAACAAACAATTAGTTCATACTGTTGTTACTTCACCAGTAGAGCTGACCTAAAAGTGTTGAGGTTGTGCAGAGTTAAGTCATGTATGGAACAAAGTTATGGGAGTAAATATAGGCTATGCCGACCTATCTGAATGTGCTACATGCTTTGGTTCTCTCTGCAAAGCATATAGGGTTGAGTTTTGGACTGATAGGACAAGAAGTCACATGATACATCTATCATGCCGACCTATTTGCTATTTTTCTTGATTGCAATAAATAAACAAGATTGAATTCTTGTGTGGAGGTGTGAAAGTATGTGAGCGAATTAAGTGTGTGTGTGTGTGAGTGAAATCTGATGCACAACAGGATAAGATAAGATTGTGGTGAATATGAAGTGTGTTAAGTTAGCATTCTGAGCTTCGGTGGAAGTGTATCTCCAGCATAAGTCAGATGCATTACTAATAGTTCATATTTGGTAGTGAACCACCCCTTCTTCTGTCTTTCTATTTAGGATAGTGAGTCCTTTAGTAGTGAGCCACCTACAGTGAGCACTTCTCTTTTGGATAGTGAGTCCACCAATTGTATCAACTTTAACCAGTTGCATTATAATATATTGTGAGCTAATCCTCACTGTGGTTTTTCCCTTTATGGGTTTTCCACATAAAAATATGGTGTTCATGTGTTATGTGTTTTGATGGTTGCTTTATGCTATGTGGAATGAATGTTTAAATTCTTAGGTGGTTTGAGAGAATACTAATTCACCCCCTCTTAGTATTTTAGGTGTTCAACACTTTCCTATCTAGTTTTTAGTAGCATTTTGTCTGTTTATACCTGATTGCACTATAATTAGGGTTTGAGGGCTATTTGATCTAGGGTTTGGTAAATGCCTCAACCTAATCTATTCATTTCATATCATTCCTAAGTACAAAATCAACAGCTGAGTCCTCATCCATCTTGTAGTGACTTGGCTCGGTTTTGTCCTCGAATGTTATTGTGAAAGGAGGGTTTGATTTGATATACTTT